>CM064499.1:6602650-7202650 GCA_032716605.1 Paralithodes platypus | reverse complement strand
GATTCCCATGGAAGGTAATGACAGTAACAAGGTTAGTCGGGTACTTCTTGATCAAGGGTCTCAACGATCCTTTATAAAAAGGTCTGTATTAATGGGACTTAAGCACCGAATCGTAGGGGCTGAGACTCTTCGATTGCAGGGCTTCACAGGGGTTACTGACAAACAAGTCTACGAAGTAGCGGAGATTTCATATTTCTACCGTAAAAACAGGTACTTTATGACATGTATCGGTGTAGACACCCTACCAGAATATGTATCTGTAGGAGTGAAGAAGGTGGAACACGCAATACTTAACAAAGGGGTTAACTTGTCAGATCCCATGGGAGATCAGAGTGAGGTGCATGTTCTACTTGGTGTGGATCATTATTATGATTTAGTATACCCTGGATTTAAAAGAATGTGTGGTGTAATTTTAATCCCCACTAAATTTGGTTATTGCATGAGCAGAAAGGTGCATACTACACAGTCAAATGTCCTGGTCGACACGGTTTCGATATTAAGAGTGAATGTAACCACGGCAGAGGAGTTGGGAAGGGAGGATTCCCAACCTAGTGACCCTAAAATGACTGCTGAGTTCGACCTGGAACGACTGTGGAGCTTGGATCACATAGGCATTAATCCTATGGAGACCGATTATGACTCGGAAATTGCGCTGAAGAAGTTTGAAGAGTCTGTGAGCTACTGTGCCTCAGACAGGCAATATAAGGTTAGTTTACCCTGGAAGAACAGTGAGATGAGCCTGCCAACCAACTATGGATTGGCATTAGGTCGCTTGCGCACATTACAGCGTAAATTAACAAATGAACCGAGCACGCGCCAGGCGTATGACGATGTATTTCGGAGTTATGAAGATAGGGGCTTCATTGAAAGAGTCGATGTAAAAGAACCGATTAGGAAGGGAAGGGTTCACTATCGGGCCCATCATGGGGTGAGGAAAGACAGCGTCACCACACCAATACGGGTGGTGTATGACCGCTCTGCCCACCAAGGTCAACAACCCAGTCTAAATGACTGCCTGCTGACAGGTCCGTCCTTGGTGTCGGATCTGTCCCAACATCTATTGCGGTTTAGGCTGGGGCAGTATGCATTTACTAGTGACATCGAGAAAGCATTCTTGATGGTCAAACTAAAAGAGCAAGATAGAGATGTTACCCGCTTTCTTTGGTTCGAAGACATTAGCGACTCTGAAAGTCCGGTCGTAATCTACCGTTTTCGGGTCGCACTCTTTGGTGCTACATCTTCACAGTTTTTGTTAAATGCCACAATAAAAACACATCTATCAGATACTCATCAGGACACAAGTAAGCTATCTTGCGAGTTGTATATAGACAATTTGCAGGGTTCTAGAGATAGTCAGGATGATTTGTTACATACCTACTGGCAAGCACGTAGATTGTTTACAGAAGCACATTTATATCTCCGCGAGTGGGTTACTAATGGTGAAGATCTTCAGAGTTTGATACAGGTGGATGGTACGGCATCTCATAACCAGGAAAAGTCCAGAAATTTGGGGATGATCTGGCAACCTAAACACGACATACTAACTTTTCAAACAAGGTCTTTTGCTCAGCAGACGGGAGCGCACTCAAAAAGAAGTCTGTTGAGCAAAGTTGCACAATTTTTTGATCCTTTGGGTCTAGCATTACCCATTACCATAAGAGCTAGGATTCTAATGCAGGAAGTTTGGAGACACAAAATAGGATGGGATGACAGTTTGCCCGAGGACTTGAATGACCAAGGGACATTGTTGTTGAAAGAGTATGACATCCTATGTACTAAACCTTTACCTCGTAAAGTGGCGGTGTTCGGTGACGTTACATTACACACGTTTTGTGATGCTAGCGCCACGGCATACGGGGTAGCCATATATGTCGTTACTTCGTTTGGGGCGCATTTAGTTACAGCCCGGGCCAAGGTAGCCCCGGTCAAAAAGGTAACTATCCCTAAAATGGAATTGACTGCCATGCTGCTATTAGCACGTCTGGTGCAACATGTACGTGCGGCATACGAGAGCGAGTTAAATATTGAAATCGTTAACGTTTGGTGCGATAGTCAGGTCGCGCTCAACTGGATACATAGCAAGAATTCTCTGCCAGTTTATGTGCGGAATAGGGTAGATGAGATTAGAGCCCTTTTGCCAGGCGTTGCATATCATTATGTAAATACAAAAGACAACCCTAGTGATCTCATAACTAGGGGTATAACGGCTAGCCAGTTAGTGAAGTCCGAATTTTGGTGGCATGGTCCAAAGTGGCTGCTCCATGAAAATAATTGGACGATTTGGCATGCTGTTGGTGAGGGACTTCTGCCACTGGAAACAGTGTCAGTTACAGCTCAACCAAATTAGCCACCTGGTCCAGTAATAGAGTGGGCAAGATTAGGTGACTATAATAAACTAGTCAGAGTTGTCGCTTGGGTGTTGAGATATATATCCAATATCAAGCTTAAAGTAACGGGCCAACTCTGCAACAGGGGTCACAACATTAATGCTCGTGAATATAAAGCAGCTGAAGTAACTTTGATCAAGTGGGTTCAAGCAAAAACCTATTCCAATGAATTAAAATCTTTGCAAAGCTCGAATAAGACAATAATGCCTAATCTAGTGTGTCAATTGAAGTTGCACCTGGATAATGACCTCATCAGGTGTGAGGGTCACCTGAAGTGGTCGGGTGTAATGGACGGCACAAACGGTCCTATACTTATGCCAACAAGACATCACGTTACTGATCTATTGCTCATACGTGCACATAGGGAAGTAAAGCACTACGGGGTATGTCATATATCAAATTTGCGTCTCACATGGTAGATACCCAGAGTTCGACAAGTAGCTCGACGCGTAGTAAGAAAGTGTGTAATATGCCAGAGACTAAAGGGTAAACCATATGCAACTGGACCAGTTCCACCCCTACCTGAATGCCGTGTAAAGTACATAGAGCCTTTCCAAGCTGTAGGGTTAGATTACACAGGGGCATTGAAGACGAGAGAGCATGAGAAGGTTTATATATTATTGTTTACCTGTGCAACGTCTCGAGCGGTACACCTAGAACTATGTGATAATATGTCTAGCAAAGAATTTATGCTGGCGTTTAGACGGTTTTGTGCCCGTCGTTTATTCCCTCAACTTATTCTTACCGACAATGCTCCTACTTATATCCAGGCATCAAAATATCTAAAGGATATGAGCAGTGATCCTACAATCATCACTTTTATGGGAAAGAGAAAGTGCGAATGGAGGTTCATCCCAGTTAAGGCACCTTGGTTTGGTGGGATGTGGGAACGGTGTGTCGGCATAGTAAAGTCAGGACTCAGAGCGGTAGTAGGACGTGCTCTATTAAAGAAGAGTGAGTTGACGACAGTCCTCACAGAGATAGAGGCAGTAGTGAATGATCGTCCGCTCACATATGTGTACACCGACCTGCAAGAACCATTACCATTAACGCCAGCTCACTTGCTATATGGTAAACCATTGACTGCGTTTCCATCTGATTTCCAATCCATTGTTGAATTAGAGGATCCCTCGTTGTACTCTGAAGCAGCGGTGTCTAAGCGATACCAGTATATATCGAGGGTAATCGAAGATTTTAGAAAAAGGTGGATTAATGAATATCTGCTAGCATTGAGGGAAAGGAGTGTTACACCCTCGGGTAGACCGACGGCACCTACTGTTGGTGAAATTTTTTAATTATTATGTTCCTTCCAACAACCAACCATACTCCTAAAATCGATTAATGAAATTTACAAACACATGTGGCAGTCCGTGGATTCGAACCCAGTTAAGAAAATAGTCCTCGTTTATACTGGAAAGTGGGCCGCGTGTTGGAGGTATACAAGGGGGAAGACTCTGTAGAGCGGGTGGCGCTATTGAAGACAGCCACTGGTACTACTGTTCGTCCAATCGTACGTTTGTATGCTTTGGAGTTCGATTCCACTTTACAATCGGAAACTCCACCTGTTATTGCTGGGTCCGAGGATTTTCAAGTTAACGTCTCACCTCTTACTGATGGTGATCAATCTCGGACCGGGACGCGTCCCAGACGCGCTGCTGCTGGCGCCGTCAACATGTGGCGTCAGAAGATAGCCTCTGGGCAACTTTATGTTTAAGGTGGGGTTCAGGTGTTTTTTTGTGGGGGGAGTGTATCGTGTAATATGATAGTGTAAGATAATTTATGTGCTTATGTACGTCTCTGTGACGTTACTAGGTATACGACAGTCTAACGTTCATTCCCACGGTAGGGCGTAGGACGAGTAGATCGTATATTATAAGATTGTAAGTAAGTTAAGATTATAAGAGGCCTAATATGCTATTAAGCAATATTGTCATGGTCTTATGTAGTATATATGAAGTTATCGTATATATTAATATAATGTATCATATTGAGCAAGATAGAATCGGTACGATAATTTGGGCCCTGGCGTTTGCCAAGGCAGCAAGGTGTGACTCTGAGGAAGAGAGATGAGAGCATCCACGAACACCGACCAGTTAACATCTAATTTCCGCCTTCAGTTGATCGAGCTTTTGTGCCTCTAATCACAATACACTGACAGCAATACATACATCTACACCATCTTTTATTATTTTTACTGCTGACCTGTGTTCCGAGCTTGAAAATAAACTAATCTCCTATGCTGATGATACAACTTTATATGCGTCAATTGCATCACCAATAGATCGACACGTAATTGCTACTGCTCTGAATAGGGATTTAGCCAAAATTACATCATGGTGTGAACTTTGGGGCATGAAACTTAATGCTAGTAAAACACACTCCATTATCATCAGCAGATCTCGTACCTTGGATCCTCCCCATCCTTATCTACAAGTTTCTGGCGAGCAAATTGAGAATGTGGATACTCTGCGTTTGTTAGGAGTTACTCTTGATCCCAAACTTACTTTTGAAAAGCATATCCGTTCTTTCTCCTCTTCCATTTCCCAAAAAATTGGTCTGCTTCGCAAGGTTTATAAAACATTTGCTTGTGACGCCACAGTTATCAAGTCTTTTTATGCTTTTATTATGCCACATTTCGAGTACTGCTCACCTGTCTGGTTGTCAGCAGCTGACTGCCATCTCAAGTTGCTTGACAGGTCGCTAAATTCCATCAGTTTTATTCTACCTAATTTGTCTCTTGATCTGTGTCATCGACGTAAAGTTGGTGCCCTTAGTCTTTTATTTAAAGTTTTTAACAACCCTCAGCATCCCTTACATGGGGTTCTGCCTGGGCCCTATGTCCTGGCTCGTACAACTAGATTCACAAGCAATCTTAATTATCTTGCCATGAGCCGTGTTAATTTTTCTACTACACAGTTTTCACGGTGTTTTGTGCCGGCCATGGTTGACTTGTGGAATAAGTTGCCAAATGAGCTAGTCAATTCAGCTAATATCTCCATTTTTAAGTCTAGAGTTAATGCTTTTTTGCAGCATTAATTCTAATTTTTAAACTTATTTTATTCTATTTTATTGTATTATATTTAAGCTTGATATCCTCCACTGCATAATATGTTATCTGTGTTTAATATGTGTATATGTACAGTACAGTATACAGTGTATGTTTTTATTTTTTCCTAAGTTGCCATAGTCTCTCTCCAGTGCCTCTGGGTGTTTTGTGTGGATTGATCTTGATGGTGTTTCTGCATCCAGGTTGGAGACTTCGGCATCTCATATAATAATAATAATAATAATAATAATAATCACGACGCTCTCATCGACGCCATGACTGACTGACAGATAAGCATAGTATCCATGTCCATTCCCATTTAATCATTTGATTCTTTCTTTCACTTGACTCGAGCCTCAGGGCCGAAGTCTCGTTTCCCCATTGTTCGCCATATTGGGTAAAAGTTCTCCTTTTTCTCGTTGCCACGTGGAACTATTGGTGAGTTAATTCCTGGATAATATTAACCTTTATAACCTTACCTTATTTATAATTTATTATGTGAGACCTTTGGATATAAATTAGCTTGTTTCAGATTGAATTCAATTTAGATATGGAGTAATTTAATTTAGATTGATTTTGTTTGAATTATTATAGCTTAGAAATATTTAACTACCATTGATAGTATACCACAGTGGCAGTCAGAGCTGCAATGGGCCATGAGGAGACAACCAGGCGTGGTAGGTCTATGAAGGTGTTATGCCCACAATAAAAATAGCTGCCATCAGTACCACCAACATCACCAGGTCAGAAGAACACCAAAACACCTGGACCATGGACCAGCGGACCCTTCATCCGTGCAGATGCCCCACGCGACCTAACTATTTCCCGGAGTACCGACAGAAGGCTCAGAAATGCAAAAGATCATACGCCATGCCCTTCTAGCCCCCATGGGAAAGAACTAGTACTACCCAGAAAAAGGAGAGACTATTCCAGCCGAATGGACCAAGATAAGCCAGCTAGGTACAACACTGGCCAACCTTGGTCTCAAGACAGGATTGTTTCCAAGTTTGAT
The DNA here is from genome assembly GCA_032716605.1 of Paralithodes platypus. Taxonomy (NCBI): domain Eukaryota; kingdom Metazoa; phylum Arthropoda; class Malacostraca; order Decapoda; family Lithodidae; genus Paralithodes; species Paralithodes platypus. The sequence goes on along the minus strand of CM064499.1, from coordinate 7,196,205 downwards.
ACTGTGGCCTTGGTCCAAAGACAAGGCAAGCTTCTTTAGGTCTAAAGACGAGAAAGTGAAAAGTGTTTTTGGTCAGCCCGCTGTGTTCAAAACCATAAACTCTAATAGGTGTTTTGGTCAAGTCACTATGTTCGATACTACCCATTCTGGTCTTAAGATAGAGCCTCTGAGTACGACACCAGCAAGTGGAAAAGACAAAAGGAATCTGAGGCTCGACGCTCATCCCTCTGGTCAATGTCAACTTGCGTGTGAACCGCTACCTTGCGTTGCTGGATGTACGATACCTAGCCTCCAAGTAAAACACCACCACCAGACCAGAAAGAAGAAATTGCTAACGGTGCAATACCTAACCTTTAACCCGGGAGCTGCGGGGAGACTCTTAAGAGTTCCCCCGGCGCACTGCGGGAAGACTCTTAAGAGTCAGAGAAAATAAAAATCAACTTTTGACATCGAAAAAAAAATATTTTTTTATATTTTTTTTTTTTTATTTTTATTTTTTTTTTGGCCCCTGGGCCATGCAAAATCTCAGTCCTCTACCTCCCCTCCTTCCCCACTTTCCTCCTCTCCTTCAGTTATCACCTATTTTCCCTGTTATTCCCTTATTCTGAGGTATATTTTCGTGCTAACATTAGAAATCCGATTGGAGGGTGTGGTCATCACTGATAGCAAGCGAGTGCAAGAGAGAGAGAGAGAGTATCGATCGACTGCGTCTCAGTGGCCTTGGGGGAAATTGGCGGGAAAGCAGATTGCCTCACCCATACATTACACAACTCGCGGGCTATATCTCCGATTTTGACCATCCAAACGCTGTTTTCACTCGTTTTATTGTTGTTTCAGGTTAATACCTTTATAATCAACCCATAATAGGCGCATATGGATAAATATTAATGCTATTAATGGCACAATGAATATTTTAGTGACGGAAACACCTCAAATACGTCAGCACAGGGGGACGTTTCCAATTACCCCCATGCGCACTTCAGAGGTTAAGCTGTCAAACAACACCAGAAGAAAGGAAGCTGCTGCAAACGAAAATCCAGATCCAGCCGGGAACGAAAGAAAACAGACAGAAAGACCAGTCGAAAAGAAAAGCCATGAGACAAGTCCTTAACCCTTATTGTACCAGAGGGTATTACTATAAATGTAACCTCCAGTACCAAGCATTGTGGCCAAAATGGCTTCAAAGACGAGAGAGTGCATCCTCTCATCCTGAAAGCTGGACGAGTACTGAGCCATCCTGCCCGTGGGACATTAGATACACTCTGAGAAGTGTTGCCAAGGTCTCAAAGCAGTGTTTACAAGTCATGGTGCCTGGTACCGCTCGGTACAAGGACCGAATACTACTGACAGACATCGTACGGCGCTGGTACTGGCGAGTTACTTTCTTACTGTCGGCCATTGTACGTCGCTGGTACAGAACGGGTTAACTCCCCTTCCGACGCCAGGGAAATCATTAAAATACAATCCCTTATTTATCTGTGTCCATCTGGGAGACCCTTCTGCCTCCAAGTAATTGTCCCCTTCTGGGAAAACAAAACACGCACCCCCTATCCTTGTATTCTTCCTAAATAATGTTTATAGTACTATAGTCGGGTATTCCAGTTCGATATATTATAGAAGATTGAATAGCAAGATTGAACTGGAATACCCGACTATAGTACTATAAAAATTATTTAGGAAGAATACAAGGATAGGGGGTGCATGTTTTGTTTTCCCAGAAGGGGACAATTACTTGGAGGCAGAAGGGTCTCCCAGATGGACACAGATAAATTAGGGATTGTATTTTAATGATTTCCCTGGCGTCGGAAGGGGAGTTAACTCTAACACCTGCTCACACATACATTATACACATACATATTTAGTGATTGTCACAGAATATATGTATTCTTCTAAAGTAAAATTTAAAAAAAAAAAAAAATCATCAAGAAAGCTATAAGAAAACCAGATAATCTTGTGAGCAACAGTAACTAGACTTCTTTCCCTAGAAATTTGACTCTATGATATAATTAGGTTAGACAGCCTATATTACCATTTCCAGTTTATGAATGTATTTAGTACATTTCCACTCTGACAGTACCACCGTCACCTCTTCCTCTGACAAATCAGTACTCTTCGCTCAAACTTTCGCTAAGAATTCCACCTTGGATGATTCTGGCGCTGCTGCTTCCTCTCCACTTACTTATTTATGCCGAAGATCATAATCTCTTCTAAGGATGTACTATCTACCCTTTCTGGGCTTAATACTAAGAAGGCATACGGACCGGATGGTGTTCCTCCTGTTGTACTCAATAACTGTTCTTCCGTGCTGACTCCCTGCTTAGGCAAACTCTTTCGTCTCTGTCTTTCCTCTAACTTCTTTCCTTCTTGCTGGAAATTTGCTCTTTTCAACCTGTCCCAAAGAAGGGTGACCGTTCACAACCCTCCAATTGTCCAATTGCTCTCATTTCTTGCATCTCTAAAGTTTTGTAAACTATTCATAACTCAAATTTTCTTGAGCATTTATCTTCCCATAACCTACTTTCAGATTGCCAGTGGCCGCTCTACTGGTGATCTTCTTGCTTATCTTACTAACTCTTGGTCATCCTCCTTTCTGGACTTCAGTGAGACTTTTTCTATTGCGCTAGGCATATCGAAAGCATTCGATAGAGTCTGGCACAAGTCTCTAATTTCCAAACTACCCTCCTTCGGTTTCTATCCCTCTATCTGTGCCTTTGTCTCTAATTTCCTTTCAGACCACTCCATAGCTGCAGTTATGGATGGCCATCGCTCACTTCCTCAACCTATTAACTCCGGTGTTCCTCAAGGGTTCTGTCCTGTCTCGAATTATCTTTCTAATATTCATTAATGATCTCCTCAACTGTACCTCTATTCCTATCCACTCATATGCTGAGGACTCTACCTTACACTATTCAACTAGTTTTTCACATCAACCCAGCATGCAATCAATCCAAAACTCACATGACAAGGCCATAGTATGCCTATCTTCTGATCTATTAATTATTTTTGATTGGGGCAGAGAAAATCTTGTTACTTTCAATGCATCCAAAACCCAATTTCTCCCTCCATCTCTCAATCTCAATCTTCTGCAAGACTATCAATTATTCTTTAACAATACACAAATCAACCCTTCATCTCTCAATATTCTAGGTATATCTTTTTCATCCGACCTTTCTTGGAAAGATCATATTACGACTCTTGCTAAAACAGCTTCCTAAAAGATAAGTGTGCTCAACCATCTCCGTGGGTTCTTCACCCTCGCACAGTTTCTTGCTCTGTATCAGGGCACATTGAGTATTGAGTATTGTTCGCATGAGTGGGGAGGCTCCACCCATACCGCACTTCTCGAAAGAGTAGAGTCAAAAGCCTTTCGCCTCATCAACTCACTTACTCTTACTAGTTCCCTACAATCTCTCTTTACACACCGCAATGTTGCATCTCTTTCACTCTTCTATCGCTATTACAACAACCAGTGTTCTTCAGAGCTCTCTCAGTGCATATCCCCTCCCTTGCGGTGAGTGTGAGGTACCCGCCTTTCAACACAGTCCCACTCTTATTCTGTCCAGCTCTCCAACCCAAGAATTGGCAAATTTCTCAGTCTTTATTCTATTCAACAACTGAACTCTGGAACTCTCTCCCTCAATCAATCTTTCCTTCATTGTATGACTTAAACTGCTATAAACTTTGTGTGTCCAGGCATTTTGACCCCAACGTCTCTTGAATTTGGCTCTGTCACTCTGTTGTCTTTGGGGGACACACTCGTTATAAGCAACCTGCCTTTTGTCTCCTTCATATACATAAAAAAAAAAAAAAAAAATTTGTTTAATGTTATAGTTCACTGAACCTAAGAATTCACATATGCATATCATTACATATAAAGACCTTTGACCACGTGTTCCTCATGAGCTATTGTATTAGCGATTTCAGTTTATAAAAAGTCAAGTTTCAGAAGTACCGTAATATCAGATATATTTTGCCTCATTCATACATTATTATTTGCCGAGCCTAAGAACCCATATCAAATATTAATTGTATATATACATCAACCACGTGTAGTACCCACCTACTGTATTTAAGAATAAGTACCCTTTAAAGAACTCGTGACTGTACCTTTCAGCTCAGACTCAACTAAAGTATAATTTCAGTAACTTTGTGATTTTATTCTTTTATATTCAGCTGTAACTCAACTAAACATAAATCCCTTTTCTATTGTGAATGTGTGTTGTACTTGTACCCTTGTATTGTTGTAGTATTATTGTGACCTATTATTAATTTATGTATAAATATACCTGTCATATTGTACCTTTCGTATATCTTGCCTTGTGTTTGATCGTAGATGTATATACTGTAAGGTCTTACATTCTTCCTGTTAGAGAACTAACTCAATTACCAGATTTGCTGTAGCAAATTAGAAGGTAAGTCGCGAATGAGCCCTCAGATCCGGTTGCACTCAAACTGTCTCCATGTCTCACTCGCCATCTGGAATCAGACCACTGATACCACCGTATTGAGTGGTTGAATATACATGTTGAATGTCACGCTTTCCTGTGAGCGGGGTATATCTTGGACTTTTATCTCAACAAACTGTTCTGTCTAGATTGATCTTATGATTGGTATAACATGCCCATGTTGCACATGGCCAAGACAATGATATTTTGCGCCTAATTGTAAATGAAGTACTGTATCATATATGATTATTGTTGTTGAAATCCTTAGTCAATTTAGTAATGCCTCCTTTGGCTGCAGCCCTTAACCTCTTCAGCTTGGTGATGTCCATGTTTAAAGGGAACCCAACCTGTTACCAGTCAATTCACAAATTTATAGGGGATAGGTGAGTCAGGATGGACGATGAACGACGATAAAATAAACTATTAGCCTAATAAATGGAACTAAATAATTATAGGCTAGCCTATTCCTCATCAAAATATCACGCCACCCTACTGACGATTAGGTTATAGAGCTTGTGCGTCCCCCAAGGGCCTAAATGGACGCCATCATATGCCAAGTCCTCCTTACCCATCTCCATAGGGTTGAACCTTGACTTGGAGAATGGGAATTTCTGGCGTAAATGTCTGTTGACGGCATTTTTTATTCTGTTATATTGTTCTGCACTGAGGCCTCTGGGGGAGGGACGAGACTCTATTCCCACGATTTTACAATGCCCCCCTGTTCTATCCTCAATATGTTTAGCCAAATCATTTATTTTACTGGCTAACTCATTAACTACCGTATCACCAAAAATATCATTACCTCCGACTATCAAGAATGTGAGATCCGGACGAAACTGTACAAGATTATCGAAGGCTGGCGAATTACGGATAGAATCAACTGTGGCCCCACTTTGTGCCAGAAACTTCAGCTGGAAGCCTTCACGGAGTATAGGAGATGGTGGCCGTTCAAATCTATTGACATACGAGTGTCCAATCACCGCAACTTTAGGTAACGGGTGTTTATTATGCGATGGTGACGGCTCAAAATTTTCGCCAATACCGCCCCAACTCCGCGCTGCTTCCCCAGACCCTCGAATAATTGGCTAGTGTGTAAACTATAGCACTAGAAAGTAGAAAGCAGGGATGGTTTAAGCAGGCCCAAGAAGACGCCCAGCCACAATTAGGCCTAGGTTAAACACAAAAATGAGGTACAGTATATTATTTAATTAGGCATATAGGCTACATTTAAATCCTGGTTTACGGCACCATACTTTACTGTCAAGACTTAAGATCGTATTAGGAATTAGCTACAAGACAAGTAAAGGGTTAGGATTATCTGCCTAAGGGGGAAGCGTGGAGATCATCAGTCTCACCTTTTTTGTTAATTCACATGCTGTATATTGTCTACATAATATTATAATGGCCACCAGTGAATATATATAGACTTAGTTGGTTAGTGGAGCATGTTGATGGATAGTAGGTGATGGGATGTTTTATATATGGGACGATAGATGTGGCCGATCGCCGATGTTGCTGGTGAGGCGTGTTGTTATTGAGTGGCACCCTTTATAGGGAGAAACCTTAGAACGTCAGCTTGGTAACAAGTGAAGCTAGACATGCGCAATCATTCTCGATGCTGCTAACGTTCCTCATATTACTTTAATTACTATAATATAGTACTTAATACTTATGGAATACTATATTCTAGAATTAACTCTTTATAGAATAAATGTACACTATAGCTTATACCTTAATTACCCCTTATATATTATTCATCTGATATACAAACCCAATTAACTTTACATGATACTTTGTGTATATACAGAATTATAGATCCCATTTTTAACCAATCCCAACTGGAAATAGAAAGGTCTATCGTGGACACTCGTAAGTCACGATAATTGTATCAAAATGAATTACTGTCTGCCAGCATTCACGCTGTGGGACGGTTAAGGTTATTAACCCTTTCGCTGCGGGTGACGTTCTGGAATGTTTTGGCAAGTTACAGCAATTTCCAGGCTTTAAAAAGCCTGTAAAAAACGTAAAAATCGAGTGTCAGTGGGCGGGAGCGTGAGGGGCCCACCTCCGACCCTCAGAGCACCGAGCGGCTCACTGAGCTAGGCTGTGTCTCGCGCGGGTCTCTCTCCGTCTCTCTCACCAGTGTAGCCAAGCGAGCGAGTGTTACATAATAGCGGGGTTCCCACGTTTCACTGGGACCACTGCGGGTGAACCAGACCACGTACAGGATCCGTTCTGGTGTCATTTTGAAGCTATTTTCGCCTAGCTTTCGGCAAAATACACTTCATTTAATGCAGATGCTTGATTTATCATTCAGGAGTGCCTGAATATGCCCTAAATAGCCTAAACATAGCCGCAGCCAAAGGGTTAAGTCAAGACAAGTTCTCTCTCTCGTTCTATCCCTAATATTCCTACTTCCACTTTGACAACTAACAGCCATTCCGCACCTTTCCTTATCTTCTTGTGGGAGAAGATTAGTTAGGTTGTCAATGTTAATTAAACAAAAATAGAGATATTTCCAGAATTTGATCAATAGTTTAAGAATGGTGGTGTGATAGTGATCGAATGGGTATGGAAAATGTGCAAACTAGCATGGGAGAAGGGGAGGGCACCCGATGACTGGAAGACTGGCATAATAGTCCCCCTATATAAGGGCAAAGGAGAAGGAGGAGTGTGTGGTAACCACCGAGGAATATGTCTTCTAAGCGTAGTAGGGAAGGTGTACAGTAGGGTAGTGATTGAGAGAAAGAGAGTGAGAACGGAGAAATGGATAGGTGACGAGCAGGGAGGTATTGGGAAGGGAAGAGGATGTGTAGATCAGATTGTTACCCTGAATTGTGTTGTGGAGAAGTATCTGGAGAAGCAACAAAAGGTGTATGTTGCCTTTATATACTTGGAGAAGGCCTATGACAGAGTGGATAGAGAAGGTATGTGGAAAGTACTTAGCATATACGGAGTAGATGGCAAGTTGCTGAAAGCAGTGAAGAGCATGTATGAGGGTGCAAAGGTGGCAGAATGTGTGGAGAATGAGCAGAGCGAGTTCTTTGACCTGAATGTTGGGTTGAAACAGGGGTACGTGATGTCCCCATGGTTGTTTACTGTATATATGGATGGAGTCATGAAAGAAATACTAGGAAGAGCAGTGGATGTTGGTGTAGCACTGAAAAGGGAGGGAAATGAGTGGAAGCTGCCTATACTGCTGTTTCCGGATGATACAGTTCTGATGAGCGATAATGAATGTGAGTTGCAGGGTCTGGTAAATGAGTTTGGAACAGTGTGCAAAAAACGGAATTTGAAGGTAAATGCGGGGAAGAGCAAGGTTATGGTCTTCGAAAGGGGTGAAGTCACAGAGTGTGAGGTGAAGTTGAACGGTCAGGCTATGGAGATTGTCAACTCTTTAAGTATCTGGGCAGTGTGTTGAGTAAAGATGGGACTATGGATGAAGAAGTGCGGGAGAGGGTGCAACAGGGGAAGAGGGTTGTAGGAACGTTGAAAGCAGTAACAAGAAATAGGGTGGTCAGTATGGAAGTGAAGAAGTCCTTGCATGACAGTGTGGTAATCCCGACACTAACTTACGGAAGCGAAGCATGGACGTTCGGGAAGAGACTCAGACCAAGAGTGAGAGCGGTGGAAATGAGATACTTGAGAAGTGTGTGCGGAGTTACATGGAGGGATAGACAGACAAATGAGGAAGTAAGAAGGAGGTGTGGTGTGGAGGTAGATGTGCTGGAAAGTGTGAAGAGGAACAACTTGAGATGGTTCGGCCATATGGAACGTATGGAAAGTGAGAGAATGACTAAGAGGGTGTACGAGAGCGAGGTGGAAGGACAGAGAGGGAGAGGTGCACCGAAGGAGAGGTGGAAGGATGGAGTGAGGAAGTATATGAATGAAGGCGGTGCTGGTTGGGAGGAGGGGCGTCGACTGCCTGGGGACAGAGGTGCATGGGGGCGGTTCGTTCGTGGTCACCCCTTCGGGGATAACGGCGTCAGGCAATAGATAGATAGATAGATAGATAGTTTAAGAATGTAAGCTCGTACTGATTAACCCTTTCAGTATTAGGACTCCATTTTTTCACACTATTCAGGTGATCATTAGGCAATTTTCTTCAGCATCGGAAGGCCCTCTAAGAATGAAAGAGGTAAGGTTTATCTGAATTAACACTAACTTTCAATATTCTTTTTTCAGCTAAACATAATCGTTTACTGGTAGCCATAATGAAAGTAATATATGCGTCTTCAAATTATCTAGGGGTCAGTGGCCACTGTTCGCACCTTTAGCCTAATTATGTTGTGAATAAAGTCGATCCCACCAACTGTGTTTGTACTTATTGAGTATACATATGGTTGTAATCACTATTCATTTGCTGTTTTTGTGTTACTTCAAAGCACGTATATAACAGTAGTGGGAAACATTAAAATTACCAAATACTATATATTTTCTTTGTCATTCTTAACTTGGATGATTACAAAAAACATTCCAAAAGTCAATGGGTGCAATATAATTATACAGTATATTGTAAATCCCAAAATATTCAATGTTAGCTTATGTAGTTATCGATTTGGACATGAAAATCACACATTAGGCTTGTTTAGTTAGATGACTAAATTTAACTTTATTAAAGTTATATTAGGTTAAGTTTTGGGTGTGAGAAAGCCAATATATATTATGGGAGAATATACAATTAGCCTCTTTCATTAAAACAAAAAATGCCATCGCCCTTTTGTGCTTCCTCTGTTCAATGTTCATTTCCACCAATACTGTTTACTTTGTACACTCCTTTTCCGTTCTTCAGTAAAAAAAATCCTTTTTTTTTTTTTCTTTCCCTTCCGTCTACTTTATCATCTTCGTTTTGTGTTTGTTTTATTATTTTTTCTCTCGCCCGTTTCTTTGACATCCCTACATATTGATTGGACTTATCTCTGTTTAGTATTTTAATCTTTCCCTGGCTATCTATTGTTTCTTTATCCCCCAAGAATGCGTTGCCCTTTTGTGTTCTGTTCTTCCTCCAATAATGTTTACATTCTACACTCCTCTTCCGCTCTCTCACTCGCAGTTTCATCCTTTGTTTTACTTTTCCGCCTTCTTTTATTATAGTTCTTCTTCCCGTTTTTCCTCATTCCCTTTATCTCTTTAACCTACATGTAATATTTGCTTATATATTTTGAGTTCGTATTTTCATCATTGGTCACTCTTCCTCCCCCCATGTCTTGCCCGTAAATGCTGCCCCTGCTGTCCAAATTCCATTTCCTCCTAAACTGTTTACTTCGTACACTTCTCTTTCTCTCTCTGTCTCTCAGTTGTTGTCGTTACAACCTCCGCCAATCAAGTTGGACGGAGTTTGTGTTTTCGCCCCCCGTACGTCAATGTCGGAATTACCACACTTTCATGCAATGACTTCTTAACCCGAGAACGGCGAGAAGACTCTTAAGAGGTTTTGGTGGTGAAAGGCGACGAACCTCTTAAGATCCAAGGCCTAAAAAAAAACTTTAAAAAGGCCCCAGTATTACTTAAAACAAAGGAATGTGTGATTAAGTGAGATAATTCCCCTCCATACCTCCTATCACTCCTCCACATGTGTCAAAACCCCTCCTTCCCCCCCCCCCCCCCCTTCAATTATCACCTACTTTTCCTCTTATTCCCTTGTTTATCGGTTTATTTATCGCGACAATCTCTCCAACCAGGTTCCAAGGCATTTTCCTGCGCATATCGAGTGCGTGGGGAGAGAAAAAGTGAGAGAGAAAAGGCCTCAGTCTGCCTCCAGGCCTCGGAGAGAGAGGGTATACGTCTCGTTTGCTTCACACTCCATGACTGGAGGGTCGGCAATAATTTGTCTTTTTCACCCCCCAAATACTATTCCCACTTGCTTTATTGTTGTTACATGTTAATATCTTCATAATAAACGTAAAATAGGCGCATATGAATAAGTAATAACGATATTTATCGTAAAATGACGATTTTAGGCGGGAATGAAGCCTAATATCGTTGGTTGGCGGTAGGGTGTGCACTACCAATAGCTCGCGCTTCTCGGGTTAACTAACATACTCACACCCTATTCCTTGCCACTGCTTTCAGCGTTCCTACAACCCGCTTTCCCAGTTGTACCCTCTCCCATACTTCATCCTCTATATTCCAATCTTTATTCATCACAGTACCTAAATACTTAATTGAGCTAACATTCTCCATAACGTGACCACTCAACCTCACCTCACACTCTGTGACTGCACCCCTTCAAAGACCATAACCTTACTCTTCCTCATAGAACATCAGATATTGATGATAAATAAATGTTGATGACATATTTGGAATGAGCATAAATAAATGCTTCTATGTTTTTTCCGGTTTTATAATAGTATGGCTCTTGCTCTATCTTTGGATGTAAAATACATTGCATGTAGAAAGATTATTGTGGGTTAAAACAGAGCAATATAATATGTGTACCGTCTCGCGGTAGTGCAATTAATGTTTGGGAGTGAATAGTAGTGGTACTTATTTATGCTTAATTTTTAGCGAGAGCGAGAGGGTTAATGCAGGTATCACATGAGCGATTTTTCCCCTCAACATTATTTTATCATCAGTAATAGTCTGGCCTCTTATGAGGTCAAATTCGTAAATAATTCTAACGGATATATTTATCTATCATCAGTCTATAGTTTCCGATACCAGTGCAAAATATCTCTGGAATATTGCCAGAAATTTTTTGACTGTCAAATGTTGACGATAGAAGATCACGTTTGATACCGGTTTAACACCTTATTAGCGGGCTAGGCGGTTTATTTATATGTACCGCCCAGCGGGGTGTTTTTAGACAAAATAGGGCTGTTTACGTGATCATTTTCATGCCTAAATAAGACCCAGAGCGTAAAACTAGTATCTATCCCTGAAAGGGCATAAACAGAGCTTTCCAATGATACCATAACGATCCTTTTATGATGGATAGTTTTCTTGCAACAACCGCGCAACGCGAGTGCAAAAAGCATGTAATTCGGCACTTTCCCCATACAATTCCATATATAGCGAGTGAGAGAGGGAGGGAGGAGGTGGGATTCGTGTCAGTAGGTTCGCCGCGGTGGTCTGGAGCAGTCATACGCTCGCTACTCTCCTGCCACCACTTGTCTCTCTCTCTCAGCAACATTACGTGCTGAAATTGCCACACGACCTATGTCGAGCGCCGCCAGATAGTCCAGATTTATTATACTCGACTTATGTTGCGCCCCGACACTTAGGGGTTAAGGAGATGAATGAGAACATCTACCAGGATCAATGTGAGGCTTGAGGTGATGGAGGGTTCTGACTATTTAACTCCCCTACAATCATGTCAAAACAGAAGTAATATTTGTCAAATATCAGCCTTTTCTTTGGTAAATTATTAATCTAATACAATGACCCCGAGTCCAATATGGTATACAAATATGCGTGCGATGCTGGGTTTAGCGGTGGATGTAGCCTATCTGAGTCAAAATATTGTAGTCAAATAGATCAGTACAGTCTATTATCGGGCCTTTCTCGCCTCCATTATAACGGTAGTTTGAATATTGTAGCTGAACAGCTATTTTTAAAGCATGAATGAAAAATATATAGTCTTCAAAATTATAAAATGTAGCGGATTCCAGACTCCAATACAATTCGCCGATAAACTTGTTCCTGTCACACCGGCTTTATATTGGCTGAAAACGGGACAAGGGAAATTTTAAATTGCAATTCTTGTTCACTATGTGTATTTCTTAACCACACCCACACACACTCCTTATGCGTCTCTCAATCTAGACTCTACACCTCAGTTGCCAATGACCAATGCATGAACCACTATACAGTGGTTCTTATATCCTCAGGTGAGTATTCACCATGTACCACCTCTGAAAGTGTACAGAGAAATAGTGTGATAAAAAATGCACTACCCCCAGAGACCCGGCCTTTCCCTTTTGGAAACGAGGTAAACTAGGGGATTCTAGGAAACAACTAGTGTGCATAATATACCCTTATAGAATAGGGCTATACAGTAGGTAATAGTAAACCCATTGGGTATAAGAAAAGAATGGTACATAACTGTCAATATACCCAATTACTGTATATACTTTATATACACCCTTGATTATTAAACCATGTATTACAGAGCAGACGTGAGAGCAGCCCTAAGAGGAGAGGGGAACTAATGTAAAGGGTGGCACGGTAATTCTCGTTCTGGCAGGAAATAACGACCTCAAAATGGTTCACAAGAAAAGATATACCCCCTTGGCAGTTGGCAGCTCTCTCGCCCTCTACACACGTCTCTCTCTCTCTCTCTCTCGCCCGCTACACACGTCTCTTTCGCTCTCTCTCTCTCTCTCTCTCTACAATATTCCATTTCTATTTTTCTTATCCATGTTTATCTCTCTTGTCTCCCTCCTCATTCTCTCAACTATTTTATACAACTCCTCTCTCTCTCTCTCAAAATAATTATCTTGCCTTAAATTCCACTCTTTTTCACCTATCATTACCATCATCATTTTGTTTTGTTACTCAAATCCCTTACATAGTTTACTCTTAAACTAGCCTCCTCCTCCTCCCTTCATCTCTCCCTCCTCCTCCTCTACCTCCCCTCTTCTTCTTTCTTATCTGTTCCTCTTTAATCCCCTTATTTACTTGTTTTCTCCGCTCACTGTCCTTTTCTTTCATTATTTTCTCTTACACTCGTTCACCTAATTTTACTTTCCACCCCTTCCATCCCATTCAATACCATACTTCTCCCATCCTGTCCTTCATTATCTTCCTCTCTCCCATCCTGTCCTTCATTATCTTCCTCTCTCCCATCCTGTCCTTCATTATCTTCCTCTCTCCCATCCTGTCCTTCATTATCTTCCTCTCTCCCATCCTGTCCTTCATTATCTTCCTTTATCCCATCCTGTCCTTCATTATCTTCCTCTCTCCCATCCCGTCCTTCATTATCTTCCTCTCTCCCATCCCGTCCTTCATTATCTTCCTCTCTCCCATCCTGTCCTTCATTATCTTCCTCTCTCCCATCCCGTCCTTCATTATCTTCCTCTCTCCAATCCCGTCCTTCATTATCTTCCTCTCTCCCATCCTGTCCTTCATTATCTTCCTCTCTCCCATCCTGTCCTTCATTATCTTCCTCTCTCCCATCCCGTCCTTCATTATCTTCCTCTCTCCCATCCCGTCCTTCATTATCTTCCTCTCTCCCATCCTGTCCTTCATTATCTTCCTCTCTCCCATCCTGTCCTTCATTATCTTCCTCTCTCCCATCCTGTCCTTCATTATCTTCCTCTCTCCAATCCCGTCCCTCATTATCTTCCTCTCTCCCATCCCGTCCTTCATTATCTTCTTCTCTCCCATCCTGTCCTTCATTATCTTCCTCTCTCCCATCCTGTCCTTCATTATCTTCCTCTCTCCCATCCTGTCCTTCATTATCTTCCTCTCTCCCATCCTGTCCTTCATTATCTTCCTCTCTCCCATCCTGTCCTTCATTATCTTCCTCTCTCCCATCCTGTCCTTCATTATCTTCCTCTCTCCCATCCCTTCCTTCAATATCTTCCTCTCTCCCATCCTGTCCTTCATTATCTTCCTCTCTCCCATCTCTTCCTTCATTATCTTCCTCTCTCCCATTCCTTCCTTCATTATCTTCCTCTCTCCTATCCCGTCCTTCATTATCTTCCTCTCTCCCATCCCGTCCTTCATTCTCTTCCTCTCTCCCATCCTGTCTTTCATTATCTTCCTCTCTCCCATCCCTTCCTTCATTATCTTCCTCTCTCCCATCCTGTCCTTCATTATCTTCCTCTCTCCCATCCCTTCCTTCACTATCTTCCTCTCTCCCATCCTGTCCTTCATCATCTTCCTCTCTCCCATCCTGTTCTTCATTATCTTCCTCTCTCCCATCCCTTCCTTCATTATCTTCCTCTCTCCAATCCCGTCCTTCATTATCTTCCTCTCTCCCATCCTGTCCTTCATTATCCTCCTCTCTCCCATCCCTTCCTTCATTATCTTCCTCTCTCCCATCCCGTCTTTCATTATCTTCCTCTCTCCTATCCCGTCCTTCATTATCTTCCTCTCTCCCATCCCGTCCTTCATTATCTTCCTCTCTCCTATCCCGTCCTTCATTATCTTCCTCTCTCCCATCCCGTCCTTCATTATCTTCCTCTCTCCTATCCCGTCCTTCATTATATTCCTCTTTCCTATCCCGTCCTTCATTATCATCCTCTCTCCTATCCCGTCCTTCATTATCTTCCTCTCTCCCATCCTGTCCTTCATTATCTTCCTCTCTCCCATCCCGTTCTTCATTATCTTCCTCTCTCCCACCCTGTCCTTCATTATCTTCCTCTCTCCCATCCTGTCCTTCATTATCTTCCTCTCTGCCATCCTGTCCTTCATTATCTTCCTCTCTCCCATCCCGTCCTTCATTATCTTCCTCTCTCCTATCCTGTCCTTCATTATATTCCTCTCTCCCATCCCATCCTTCATTATCTTCCTCTCTCCCATCCTGTCCTTCATTATCTTCCTCTCTCCCATCCCGTCCTTCATTATCTTCCTCTCTGCCATCCCGTCCTTCATTATCTTCCTCTCTCCCATCCCGTCCTTCATTATCTTCCTCTCTCCCATCCCGTCCTTCATTATCTTCCTCTCTCCCATCCCATCCTTCATTATCTTCCTCTTCCCTATCCCGTCCTTCATTATCTTCCTCTCTGCCATCCCTTCCATACCCCCCCCCCATCCTCCACCCTCTTCCAATTCTCACCCCCCAACATTCCAGCTGACCCTTCCATTACTGCCCCACCCCCCTCCACTTCCGGTGCCCAGGTACACACACCTACCCACGCACACTCGCCTACACTGACTCATACACATACACATACCAGGGTGCACAGAAACCTACACTAAATAATCACATATAGACACACTCACACTCAGCTAAACATATACACCTACAGGCAGACACATTCAGCTAGACAAACACACACCTACACAAACACACACCTGCACGCACACACACACACACATACATAAAATAGTTGGGCGTTCCTGTACACATCTCTGTGGATGGGCAAGAAAGGTGGGTAAGTAAAGAGAGAGAGAGAGAGAGAGAGACTGAGAGTGAGAGTGAATGTGAGTTAGTTATCAGCCACAATGGCAAGGGAATCAGCCCATAATATATCTTCATAATACCATCTACAGTTTATTGCATGGACACTCTTGTCAGCATCACATTATGGTCAGCGACATGAGCCAACACCTGGAGTGCGTTCAGTCTACCCTATCAGGCAATAATGTTTCTGTTTGAGCAATCATGGTTAACCCTTTCACGCTCATATGACACAGAGGTTGCCAGATAAGCAATAATGAATGGAGTTCTCTCACTCTTATAATTACCTCTCCAAAATTAGTTTTCTGCCCACAGCTAACTCAAAGACAACTGCAGAGGTTGATTTAACTAAACTAAAGGTTTCTAAATACCCCTGATGGTAACAAAGGCTTTAAAGTATCCCTAATAGGCTCAAAATCGCATCATATGTCGGAGAGGGTTAAGATTGAGCAGGGTGAACGACATTGATAGCCAAACATTGATTCTTGTCGTTGATTGGTCAGTGGCTGTGAGCGCGAAATTCAATTTGTTTTGGCGATGTCCGCGAAGGTTTTAGGCCCTGTAACATTTACTTTTCCGGTCTATTCATTTCAATCAATACATTTTGATAAATAATATTCATCATTATAGGCTATTGGCTTAGGTAGTCACATTGTCAGCTACAGTAAACATCCTTGTTCAAACTCAAGACAGACGGTAGGCTACCATCAGGCTATTATATCTTATAATCTTATCAGGAAATTTTAAACTAAGTTATTACGGTCGTTATTTGGCAAAGGTAGCTATTTATTCCCCGTGTAATTTTAAAACAAATCTCCGTTAGTCTATTGGGGAAAATAAAAAAGTATATGTTTTTTTCCTGGCGATGTATGAAAAAGCTAAATTATATAGTTTATATATATTGTTTTTTCATTGACGATGTAGCCTATGTGGAGGCTGAATTAAATAGTAGCCTATATATATTATCTCTTCCTGGCGATGTATGTATAGGCATATTTTCTTTTCCTGACGATCTATGTGTAGGCTATATAGGCTATTTGTAAGCCTATATTAATGAAAGGTTCATTAATATTAGTTTTTAACCATTATATTACATTTGAAATTTGAACTATAGCGTGGTTAGGCTACCGTACTAGACATAGCTTAACTGACCTAATATTCTTCGATGCAATTAGGCCTCAGAAATGTTCAAGAAATGTAAATAGAGTAGGCTATTCAATCAATAATATAGACAAACGCTAAAAAACCTGTACAGCATGTTATAACCCGTTAAAATTTATTATTGGCATAGTAACATTACCAATATGTAATGATAAAAATGAAATACAAACCGCATAAAAAAACACAAAATAATCGAACAATATTATAATATAGACAAACGCTCAAAATCTTGTACTACAAGTTATGACCTGTTAAAATATACCATTGGCACAGTAACATCACTAATATATAACGATCAAAATTAAATAAAAACCGCAAAAAAAAACTTTACCTCATCGAGCCTCGAATCCTTGCGAGTAGGCTTACGAATTTAAAAGCGAAGTCGTTACCGACTAGACTATGCTTACCGCACTGAAATCCAGACGAAGTAGCTGTGAGAGTTACGCTCCAAGTTGCTTGTTTTATGTTATATATAGCAAAATTGTCATAACTATGATTTTTATAGGTGTGCCACCTTATAATTATTATGTTCCTTCCAACAACCAACTATACTCCTAAAATCGATTAATGAAATTTACAAACACATGTGGCAGTCCGTGGATTCGAATCCAGGATGCTCACACCGAAAATCAACACCTTATGCATCGCACCACGAAGACAGTTAAAGAATGGTGGACACTGCCTACGATTTATTATGCAACTTCGAATCCTGCATATCAATCTAAGCATGTACACACATCCCAACTGCAACTCACGTAGGCTATGCATATGTGAATGGAAAGAGCAATTAATGGGGCCTTAACCACTAGGGAAGTCCTCATTAAGATTGCGACACATAAATAACATGGAGGGAGGCTAATTAAGCTTAATTATGATAATATAATGTCAAGGTGAGATTTAGGCTTACTGTTATAATAGCTTCACTAGTCACCTCCACGGAGTGATAGCATGATCGCCATCTGATTGCAAACAATCACAAACGTGATTCGTCGAATCAGAGGCGATCACGTTCAGTAGAGCTATCCCGTTTGCGTGTTTGGGTATACTGAACGCACTTCTGGTGGCGTTTTTTTTTATGAACTGCTGACTGTGTATGGGAATGATAAATAATGTTAATGTTATGCCACGTTATAATAAAACGTGATATAATCTGATTGCGGTTTCCACCTTAGGAAATAGCGTCAATCAACAACTTGGGTTCCTCTCTGCTGGGAAACAACGAGCCTTAGCTTGATAACTTCATTCAAACAATAATCAATGGACACAAAATACACAGTAAAGGTTCACAAGTTTTATTCCTTAACCCGGGAGCTGCCGGGAGACTCTTAAGAGTTCCCCGGCGGACTGCGGGGAGACTCTTAAGAGCAGAGCTTTTGAACGCGTACCAAAACCGCGCGTTTATAGCCAGGCGGCTGAAAATTGGTGTGGGTATAGTACTACATGTCAACTCTCGACACCACCCCGCCAAACGCTCGCCCCGCACTCGTGCAAGCACCACCGCGCCAGTAACCAAGCACTAGTCATGGAGCCCACACGTCCCTCACGCTCGCTCCCTGATGACACAACCAGCCCTCCTTCTGGTGGTGTTAGCCGCCGTGGAAGGCAGAGGGTGGCTGCTAAAGACCCTACCTACCAGTGCGACACGCCCTACAGCTCTGAGGACGAAAGACCAGCACCCAAAGCACGAAAAACACGTGCAAGCACGTCAAAGGTACAGAGGTCATTGGTGTTTCGGGACACTGCCACCACGACCCAGGCCACTGCAACAACCACTACCACCACCACTGCCACCACTGCCATCCCTGCCACCGGTACCAGCGACGCAGGAGGCCGCCCTAGGGCTGCAGAACCTGCGGGGGCAGGAAAAATTAAAGGCACGGGCATAGGGAAGAGAACCCGTACGCCAGCCACAGTGACCCTACCACCACCACCCGCCCCTGGCCCGGCGGCCCCTGCTGCCCCTGCCGCCCCTGCCGCCCCTGCCGCCCCTGCCGCCCCTGCCGCCCCTGCTGCCCCTGCCCAAGGAAAAGGGAAGGGGAAGGGGAAGGGGAAAGGGAGAGGGAAAGCGACTGCTGGCCCTGGTGTCCCTGCCGGCCCTGCTGCCCCTGCTGCCCCTGCTGCCCCTGCCGCCCCTGCCCAAGGAACAGGGAAGGGGAAGGGGAAGGGGAAAGGGAGAGGGAAAGCGACTGCTGGACCTGCTGGCCCTGGTGTCCCTGCCGGCCCTGCTGCCCCTGCTGCCCCTGCCGCCCCTGCCGCCCCTGCCCAAGGAACAGAGAGAAGGGCGACAGGCACCACCATCATCTTGCCTGCCTCCAGGGCCACAAGACCACGCACCACTGCTGCCCCTGCCGCCGACCCTGCTGCCGCCCCTGCTGTCCCTGTCCATAAGACTCCCGCACGTGCTAAAGTGACCCGGAAAACTCTGACACCATCAAAGTATGCCGCCCTGCTGTTTGATGGTGATTCGCAGGGCATTGGCAGCCCGGGTTTCGACGACGAAGCCCTAGCACGGGACCAAGGGTGGGGGGATTTGGGAGTGGACAGTGGGAGTGAGTCCGACGTCGGTGACGAGAATGAGGAAGGGCATCGTCTGTCAAGTGAAGAGGAGAGTGATGATGATGCAGTGCTGTATCGCGACCATGGAAGCGATATTTCAGACGATGAAGCAGACGCAGACGACATTCCGATCCCTGGGCTGCCTTCGTTCGATTGGTCTGACGGGGTCAATTTTGTACCTGACGTGCCCCAGTTCAATCCTGGGACGTCAGGAACAACTGACGACTGGCCCTGTGACGATCAAGCGAACGAAAGCGACTTCTTCCTCGCTTTTTTTCGATATGGAGGTAATGACGTACATCGTTGCCCAAACAAACGCCTACTACAGGTGGGTGTTTGGCAGATTGGACGTCCTTTCTCCAAAAGCGAGAATACGAGGCTGGGTGGATACGACTGTGGAAGAATTTATGACGTTCTTTGCCTTGTTGTTCCTCATGCCTCTGATCAAGAAGCATGTGTTGCAACACTATTGGAAGCACGACCCTCTCATCACCACCCCAACTTTCAATAAGTTCATGACTCGTGACAGATTTTTGTTGCTGCTAAGATTTATGCACTTTGCAGACAACGAAAATGCTAACAGGATTGACAGGATATGGAAAGTTCGGGATGTGGTCACCATGTTGTTGGAGAGGTATAGGAAATACTTTTACCCCTTCCTCAATTTGGTGATTGATGAGTCGCTCGTGCTCTTCAAAGGACGTCTTGTTTTCAAGCAGTATATCCCCTTGAAAAGGCATAGGTTCGGAATCAAGCTCTTCGTTTTGTGTGACTGCGAAACTGGAATAGTGCTTGACATGATCGTGTACACAGGCACTGACATTGACATACCGAGAGCCGCTGCCAATGACCCCATGGGCATGTCAGGTGCCATCGTCAGGAAAATGTTGGCACCTTATCTGGGCAAAGGCCACATCATCTACACTGACAACTGGTATACTTCTCCTGCTCTCTGCCAGTTTCTTCATGACAACCAAACGGGGTCATGTGGGACTGTCAGAAAGACAAGAAAGTTTATGCCAAAGTTCACAGGTAATGTCATTCCTCTCACAGATGCCTCCTCCAGTTACACACCTTCAGAAGACGACCTGGCCCAGGAACACCGCGAGAGGCATGTGCGAAGAAGGCGACGAAAGGGGCAGAAATTCAAGCAGCTCGAGAAGTGTGGGAAAGTGATAGCCCTGAAGTGGAAGAATAAGCGAGACGTCCACCTGCTTTCCACCGTCCACACAGGTGCCCAGATGGATTCTGGCAAAATCCACTACCGAACCAGGAAGACCATCTACAAGCCCGACATGGTAGTGGACTACACTAAGAACATGCGCCTGGTGGACAAGTCTGACTGTCAGCTGTCAGGCGTTGAGTATCTGAGGAAGACTGTGAAGTGGTATCACAAGCTCTTCCTCCACCTAGTTGATATCACGATGCTCAACGCCTACAACTTGTGGTTGGTGAAGAAGGATATGTCCCCAAACCAGAAGCTGAAATTCCGGGAGTTCGTGTACAACGTCTCCTACCAACTCCTGGAGAAGTATGGCACCACCACTCACAGACGTACGGCATGGCGTGGGGATCACGTTCCAGACCGCATCCAGGTGGGTGTCGAAAGACACTACCCAATCAACACCGAGATGCTTGGCACTCGTCGCAGGCAGGCGCAGTGCACCGTCTGCAGCTCCAGTGTCAGGAAACCCCATGTCACCAAAAGGGTCACCTCAATGTGTGCCGAGTGCAAAGTTCCACTCTGCCTGGGTGACTGCTTCAGGGACTACCACACCTTCAAAAATTATTGGGTGTCGCCCCCTGTCCTGCCCTGCCCTGGACTCGCCCCCTGCTCTGCTCTGCCCTGGACTCGCGCCCTACCTTACCTGACCTGACCTAATTGATCACGCTACCTCATAATGTAACATATATATTATATAATGTATAAGTTCCAAAGATGTCCCTGTGATATAGCTTTTACATTTTATAATTGTATGTTTCATTATTTAGTTTATAAGTTTCAAAGATTTACATGTAATATGCCTTCTTTTTTTAGTATATCAATATATATGTTTGTTATTAGCCTAAGTAATGTGTATATAATTATTTTCTTACCTCAAATGAATTGTTCTAAAATAAATATGTTTCAATAAATCCTGTCAAACCTACTAAGATAATAAAAAAAAAAAAAAAAAAAAACAAAAAAAAAACAAGGTTATGTCATTGTATTCTTACAATATGATATATTCTATGAATATTTCATATTGTTTGAATACAATGGCATGATCTTGAATTTTTTGTTTTTTTATCAAAAATGTTCTAGACAGTATAAAACCTTCCCCATAACCCCCTCCTGGATTCGATCCCACTACCCTACCACACTTTGAGTTTTCCAGTCCGCGACCTTACCAACCATGCCACAGGAGCTCATACCAAAATCACTGAAAACTTTGTGTCTACAATCGAAATGACAATATACAAAAACATTTTTATTATCCCACCAATTTACGTTTGTAAATTGATGGGATTATCAATTATATCATGTCAAGGTTTATAAAAGTTTGTCTCTGTCAAGAATTAGTAATTATATAACTTTATTCTGTCAAAAATTGCCCAAACACTCAGCAAAATTGCCCCTCTCAGTGTGACTCCACTTATTTTCACACGGTCAAGCGGTCACGAGGTGACCCTTGCCGCTCCTTGATGCTCCAGCTACAGCAGCTCTGTCTGGGAACAAAATTGGTATAAATACAATAATGGATAAAATACTCTTCACAAATACATTTGTATTGTATAATATTGTAAATAAAAATGAATAATAACTGTGTGGGTGTCGAAAATTGCTCAACCAGCTTTCTTATGTCTCGCCTACGCGCGTATATTTGATTATACATAGTCATGACTGTCATACAAATAATTGCAGCAGGTCTGGAATATACATTTATATTGCATATTACTTGGAAATAAATAAGTATAAGTTTCTCTGGTGGCAATCTACCCTTTCGCAAGTGTAAGGAGACACCAGTCTATATTTAGCCCTCTATCACAAAAGGCAATCTGCCTGTGTTTACTGACCACCCTCGTTGGTGGTCTATAATATAGTACTTTATTTACAGTCAATGGCCTACATGTTTCTGTGGTACTTCACATGTGTCTAAAATGCAATGTCTGTTTGCATAAAAATGCAATTCTGAAGTCCATTTATACGTACGACATACGCATGTCTCAGTTTCTCTCTCTCTCTCCATTCCTGACTCATGTTATTGTAGACCTCTTGGTGGCAACGAACACCAGACATCTGGTAGACATAAGGTTCAAAATACCAAGACATCCATACGCCTCGGGCGCCTCCACAATTATCACAAAGCTGGCTATCTATCTAGAGATCTGCCTGCCTTCCTTCTCTCCACAACTCACTCACTCACTCACTCCCTCCCTGCATGCCTCCCTCCCACCCACCCTTTCAGGCTCCCGTCTGCTAGAAACACATTCACAATTTGCGTAAATATCGCATCAATTGGTCTATATGCGGTATATTCCTTGTTATATGGGACGCCTACATACGTACACGTCTTTATTATAGCATGACAGTGCTCTAAATACAAGATTTACGTGATATTTATGGCGTAACACACCCTCTCCCCCTTTCATTCCCAACACAACTCACTCACACCTTGGTTCACGCATAGAAACTCATTGGTAATGTGCGTAAATATCGCATGAATTGGTCTATATGCGGTATATATTTTGATATATGGCACATATACATACGTACAAGTCTGTATTATAGCATGACAGTGCTCTACGTACAAGATATAAGTGATATGTATGGCGTAAACCACACTCTCAGCTCATAAATTGCCGCCAAACCTCCAACACATCTTCATTCCCGCCTAAAAATTATCTTATAATTACCTTATGTATTGCAATTTTTGGTCACTATGAGGCATATTCATTGTTATATGGGTAGCTTACACACGTATACATACTCTACATAGCCTAAAAGGGCTCAAAAAAGGAGATATACGTGATAATACGCGGTAACCCACCCCCTCCTCCCTCTCCTTCTATCCCCTGGGCGCGTGAAAATTCGGCAGGGAAATCTCGCCGCTCGATGACAATCTAGCCGCGCGGTGCCATTCGCTCCACATTTTTCAACTACGGACCGTTCCCCCACCCCCCCCCAGACATTTTTTGGGGGGTCAAATATATATGGGCCGATGCACGCAAACATTCCCTACACGATGATGTACTTTTTATCGAAATTGGCAATAGGTCCCAAAATCATCATAGGTGCGCACATTCTTACCCTGTAGAAAACCCCCTGTGTGGAGAGGTTAATAGCTATGGTACATACTCAAGATGATATTGGAAGATAAGATATCAATAACACATAAATAATGGTATGGTTACTGATGAAACATATAAGTTATAATAATGTTTCTAAATGAACATATAAACAATAACAATGTTACTAACTGATATTATGTTATTATGTTAGAGTTGTGTACAATTCAGCATATCTTTAGTTTGGGACAAGATAGGTCAGAATTGGTGTTTATTGGATCGAATAGCTGGTCTTTTCAGGGCGGCCGGTATTTCACGATGTATGAGCCTTACCTGTCCTGGTGTTTTCGGTGACCCGACTGGCCCGGCGTCATTGTAGCACCTCCGTCAAAATCCAATAAACCCGTTCGTAGTCTGGTGCATCGAACGTGTGTCCGGTGGAAAAAGGGAGGCCGTTTCCGATGGGCATCGGCGAAGCCGAAGACTCACCTAGCCTATCTCTCAGATTAGTCTGGTACTGATTCACTCTTTGCTCGGCGCTGGTCGCCTCACATCCTGAAACTGGTTTCCTATGGCATATTGTTAAGGTCAGTGTTGGTCACTTAGGTAAGAAGTCACAACTCAACCATTTGGTGTGGTTAACGTAACGTAAGAGGACTTGAGCTCATACTAGAGTTAGATGCATTCTTTTTTACTCATGCATGATATATATGTCCTGCCATCATAGATTGGTCCTTATGACACTGATTTTTTTAAATGTCCTCCCTCAGGTGTACAACCCGCGAGGCGCCTAGGGCGAACAGCATTAACCCCGGGGGGGGGGGGGGGGAGGAGACCCGGAATTAGGGATGTCCTTTCAATACAGTTCTGTTCAGGCCATAACTGCTCAAACCTCCCTGTGCCAGGCCATACACTTTGTGTGTGTTGTATGGTATCGCTATGTTTTTCTGTTCCTAGTCAGGTCATTTGAATGGCGAGCCATGACTTCAAAGAGAGCCATAACTTTGTTAAGGTATTTCGACAATGAAGGATACATGATGAATAAATAATGCACACTCCACATCTAACAGCCTTACACCTACCAGCTACCCAACCTACATTTCATGCAACAAGAACTGCGTCCTCAAGGAATCATTATGTTATTGTTCCATTTTCTAGGGCAGAATATTATCTGCGATCCATTTTCTAGGACAGAACATTATCCTCGATCCTACTTACCAAAGTACACCAGGCTGTGGAATCTAATCTAATCTAATCATACTAATCACTTAAAAAAACTCCTGTTATTCTCAGATGGGCATCAAGTCGGTTCTTAAACATATTGATAGATGCACTGGCAATTACATTATTTGGTAGCTTGTTCCACTCATTTATTATACTATGGCTAAAGAAGTTTTTAGTGGCGTCTAGGTTAGCTCTTCTGGTTAGCAGCCTCATGCTGTTATTTTGCGTGGGAAGATAATTCAAAGAAAACAATGCATTTGTGTTTACTCTGTCAAAGCCTTTTAAGAATTTGAAAAATTCAATAAGTTGGCCCCTTAACCCGGGAAGCGCGAGCTATTGGTAGTTCAAACCCTCCCGCCAAGCAAGGATATTTGGCTTCATTCCCGCCTAAAATTGTCATTTTACCATAGATATTGTTATTACTTATTCATATGCGCCTATTTTACGTTTAATATGAAGATATTAACATGTAACAGCAACAAAGCAAGTGGGAATAGTATTTGGGGGGTGAAAAAGACAAATTATTGCCGACCCTCCAGTCATGAGGTGAGAGACGAACGCGACGTAGACCTGTGTGTCAGGTCTCTCTGAGACCTGAATGCAGACTGAGCCCTCAGTCTTGCTTTCTTTCTCTTGCCACACTCTAAATATGCGCAGTAGACGACCTTGGAACCGGGTTTGAGATATTGGTGTGATAAATAAACTGATAAACAAGGGAATAAGAGGAAAAATAGGTGACAATTGAAGAAGGAGGGACTGAGGGGGTTTTGACACATGTGGAGGAGTGATAGTGAGTACGGAAGGGAATTATCTCATTTAATCACATATTCCTTTGTTTTGAGAGCAACTGGGGTCTTTTAAAAGTATTTTTTTAGGCCTTGGATCTTAATGCCCCTTTCCCACTGATGCGATTTCATACGATTTTCGTCGCCGAGGCCGTAATTTTGTCAATTCGCAACGAATTTGTGCGACGTCAACGATTTTGACCGTTAAAAAACTTTGACAAGTTTACACTCGGCGACGATGTCGCCGATGGATACGACGTAATCGGCGACATTATGCGACATCATCGGCAAATTGAGTGATGGTTCGCCGATGGCCTCGGCGAGAACTGTCACATTTGAATAAAATATTGCGAAATAATGCGAAGGATGAACGAATCCTCTGCGTATGTTCTGTGACATCTTCGGCGAATTAAGCGATGGTTCGGCGGATACCTCGGCGAGATTATCCGAAAACTTTTTGCAAATATTTCATGACAAAAACATAAGAACATAAGAAAACGGGAGTCTGCAGAAAGCCGATCGGCCCACACAAGGCAGATCGCTGTCACACCCAACCCCAATTAGAAGGCCTAATTATAGACCCAACTCACTAATGCCTTGAGGGCTGCCCTCACCAAAACGGTCAGAGATCAACATAAGATTACGGGGGTCTGCAGAGCGCCGATTGGCCCACACCAAGCAGATCCCCCCTCATACCCAACCCATCTCGTCGAAAATATATAAATTTATCTTGAAGGGGGGTCTAGAGTTTTTTGTTTTAATTTTGATGGAGGTCTAGTGAGGAAACTAAAAAATATAGGATTGAATGACCAAACAAATGGTCCGTTTCCCCTTAAGGGGGGAGGGGCGAAATATTTGCTCATTTATATATTTGTTTATGATTTATTTAGTTTCATCCCTAGAACTCCATCAAGCATATAAAGTACCCCCCAACACCCTCCTTCAAGATCAATTTGTACATTTTTCGATAGAAAAATATCCTGGCCGAAGGCCGGTTCCTCAAAAAGTACAGGCTCACTATCGCTAGCCAGGAAAAACTCGACGCCTAAATGACACGAAAGTCTTAAAATTGACAACGAAATGGGGTGAAATATCCTGGCCGAAGGCCGGTTCCTCAAAAAGTACAGGCTCACTATCGCTAGCCAGGAAAAACTCGACGCCTAAATGACACGAAAGTCTTAATATTGACAACGAAATGGGGTGAAATATCCTGGCCGAAGGCCGGTTCCTCAAAAAGTACAGGCTCACTATCGCTAGCCAGGAAAAACTCGACGCCTAAATGACACGAAAAGTCTTAATATTGACAACGAAATGGGGTGAAATGTCTTAAAATCGTCAAACTAATGGGCCGAACGTCATATAATATGAAAACTAATGGGGTTAACCATGAGGAAGAAAGGGGACCAGAAAAACGACCCATCTCCCCTTAACCTAAGACGTGCGCATGGGGGGTATGAGACACCACAAGCCTGTGCGCACGTATTTGAGCTGTTCCCATCACTAACATCGTTATTTTACCATAAATAGCATTAATACTTATCCATATGCGCCTATTTTAGGTTGATTATAAAGGTATTAACCTGTTACAGCGATAAAACAAGTGGAAACAGCGTTTGGATGGTCAAAATCGGCGATACAGGCCGGGAGTTACATAATTTATGGCTGAGGCAACCTCCCTCCCCTCCACTCCTCCCCAAGTCTGGAGAGAGATTGTCGATCGATACTCTCTCTCTCTCTCTTGCACTCGCTTGGTAACAGTGATGACAACGCCCTGCTTGCAACTCGCTAATGTTAGCACGAAAATAGACCACAGAATAAGGGAATAACAGGGAAAATAGGTGATAACTGAAGGAAGGGGGGGGGGGGTGGGGGGAAGTGGAGAAGGAGGGGATGTGGAGGAGTGATATTTGGCATGGCCCAGGGGCAAAAAAAAAAAAAAAAAAAAAAATCAAGTTTTTTTGGGGTGTTTTAAATGGATTTTTTTAGGCCCAGGATCTTAAAAGTCTTCCCGCAGTCGCCCGGGGAAACTCTTAAGAGTCTTCCAGCACTTGCCGGGTTAATTCGGATATTGGCAATGTCCTTGCCGTATGTTTACGAATTACGGCTTAATTGAGTCCACCTCGCTTTTTTTGTTTTCTCTTTCTTTCCCTCTCTCTTTGCCTTGTATCCGTTCGGCCCCATTCAGCCTACTGTTTTAAGACGTTTACCCCCATCCAGGTTTCAATATTTTCCTGGTGAGCGGTAGCGAGCTAACATATATATTTTGTTGTTTTGAGAGCAAGCTAAATTTGTAAATTTTTCGATAGAAAAATGTCTCCGGCAAAGCCAGATTTCTCCATACAATGCTGGCTCGCTATTGCTCGCCAGGAAGATATCGATACTTGGATGGGGATAAGCATCAGTTGGCTGAATGGGGTCGAATGGATACAAGCCAGAGAAAGAGAGAAAAGGAGAGAAGGAGAAAAAAACCAGGTGAACCCCCTTACGAGAGGTGCATAGAAAAAAGGGTTGACAGGTTCACAATAGGTCTAATCCTTTTTTTTTTACCCACCTCGCCGAAGGTGCTTTTTGGCCTCGGCGAGGTGTTTTCCGTGCATTCATCTACATCGCACAGCCCTTCGCACGCCTCTGCGAAGTATACCCGTGGCGGGTATACGCTCAGCGACGCTTTTTTTTCGTGCGATACCCTCGTCGATGTCTTGCCGATGTCGCCGAGGATCTCCGAGGGCCTTGCCGATCCCTCGGCAATGTTCAACGATGCTTGCGAGGGTTCGGACCCCTCGCAAGTACTCGTCCCAAATTTTGAACAATCCGAACATTTGCGATGACCCGCGAGGGCCCTTGCGAGGCCTTGCGAGTCAAACGATTATCATGCGAGGGTTCAAGATTTTGTTGCGACATGTCATGAAGGTGCCCATTTCTTGGTGTCGGCGATGAAAATCGTGTGAAATCGCATCAGTGGGAAAGGGGCATAAGAGTCCCATCGCCTTCCACCACCAAAACCTCTTAAGAGTCTCGGTGCCGTTCCCGGGTTAATCTTTTCTTCTTGAGTGAGAATAAGTTAAGTTTTTTCAGTCTTTAATTGTATGTTTTGTTTTTCAGAGTTGGGATTAGTTTGGTCGCTCTTCTCTAAACTCTCTCCATCATTACAATGTCTTTTACTAGGTATGGCGACCAGAACTGCACATCGTATTCAAGGTGCGGTCCTACTAGGCTCTTGTCGAGTGCTATCATTATATCTTCACTCATATATCTGAAGGTCCTCTTGATGTAACCTAGCATTCTATATATTGGCCTTGTTCGTTCCTGATGCGCATTGGTCTGATGATTTCAGGTTGTCTGTAAATTATTATACCTAGATCTTTGGCCTTTGAAACTTTATGTATATTTTGGTCAAAGAGGCTGTATTCATAGTTCTTGTTTGAGTTGCCACATTGAATTAATTGGTATTTATCAATATACAAAGGTATTTGCCACTTTAAGGACCATTCTTCAATTTTGTTTAGATCTGCTTGCAAGTTTATGCGCTCTTCTTCGTTTAATATGGTGTTTCCTATTTTGGTGTCATCGGCAAATATGGAGATGTAATTATTGATCCCGACGTCTAGGTCATTTATGTAAATTACGAAAAGGATGGGACCGAGCACCAATCCCTGTGGTACAACGCTGGTCGCTGGTGTCCAGTCGGATTCTGTTCCATTTATAACTACTCTCTGTCGTCTGTTCGTTAGCCAGACATTAACCCAGTTGAAAATTGATCCTGTTATGCCTAGGGCCTTCATATTTGCTTCTTTCCAGGCAGTGGAGACTAGGCCCTGTTGTAGGGATGCATTGAAGATCTGGCTTAGTGGTTCCGCGATTTCCTCCTTAACGTTTTTTAGTATTCTAGGGTGGAGTTTATCTGGGCCTAGCGATTTAGAGAGAGAGATATATATAGTTACAAAGAGTTACAAGGAATATTTAGTATCTCAGAGACCTTGCGGTCCATTCCAAGGAGATACTCGAAGTGGAAGGAGAGACTATTTAGTGCACTACACTCATTACAGAGTGCAAAATACTATCTACTCTCTTCTAGAACTGCTCTACTGAAGAACTGTTTACAACTTCTGAAGGAAGTTTGTTCCAGGTAAAACAGATCTTATATGTGAAAAAGTTTCCACAAATACTAGTGCTAAACCTTTTTAATTCTAATTTCCAGCCATGGTTGCCTGTTATATTCATATTGAGACTAAACATTTTGTCAAACCCATTAAGTACTTTAAATACTTCAATGAGGTGACCTCGTAGTCTGCGTGTCTCCAACGTTAAGAGATCAAGACCTCTCAACTGGTCCTCATAGCTCATTCTTCTAAGCCAGTGGTTCTTAACCTTTCTTAGCAACGACCCAATATCCTGGCCAAAATATACTATGCCGACCCATTGCCTAAGTTCCATGTAAGACCTTAACTTTTTGTTTTGTAAACGCTAATATAACCCTTTCAGTATGATTGCATTTTTAAGTCTGGCTACCACCAAGTGGTTATAATATATTCAGTGACAGAGCAGCTCTAGCTTTAATTTCAGTGCAGTGACTAATCTTACGTTCAGGCTGCTGACAGCTATGTTTAACACAGCTAGATCTCCTGTTTCACCACCTGGCCTCCCTTGCTAATCCTTTCAGTGCCTCACCAATATTGAGGGCAACTCCAGTCTGCCCTCCAAAACATCATCTCTTTTTATCATTACACTATACCACAAACACATCACATACTACACTACCTTTTCTAAAATTTAAACACAAATGAAAACAAATATGAATAACATAGGACCCGCCTCGGATTTGTCCAGCTCTCCAACCCAAGAATTGGCAAACTTTCTCAGTCTTTGGTTAAAAAAGCAATAAGTGAATAAAATATTGCGTAAATGTAATAACATTTGGATTTTCAATACAAGGAAATAATAATTAACATTAACGAAAAATATCATAATGGCATTTTGTTACCTGAAAAATATATATATATGTTTAAGAAATTCTGTCGATATGACATACAAGAAAATGTATGTCCAGGTTTTAATATTACTTAACAAAAATCAAAATAGGATTATGCAATATATATTTTAGCTTTTTCACTCCAAAGCTCAAATTAGGTTGAATATTGTCAGAGACACAGAATTAATGAAGACGTTTTGAGACTGTCCTCTGAGTGAACAAGTCAACAATTAATCAGTAATCAAATATGAGAGCCCTGACACTGCATTGACTTAACTAGCTTCTCAAATTGGGGGGATTGTGATGACAGTCAGCATCTTGGGTCATGCTTTGGTTGCAAATGGTTTCGGTACTTTGTCTTCGTGACCGTGAGTGCTGAAAATCTAGTGAAAAACACTAATACACAAATATCAAACTAAATAAAACATCGACGACAATTCACGAATCGATCACGTATCCCACCTTCCCACTCGAGCAGTTGAAACATACGTCACACTTTAACACCGCCTCCAGGGTTGCCATGGTCTGTGCATTTTTTAACTATTCATAAAGTTCTTCCTGGATGAAATATCTCATGAGAGTGTGGTAAATCATCCTAAATGTGCATTTGAGATCCACCAGTACATACATTCTCATTTTGACTGCATACTATCGTTACCATCGTCATTTAATAATATTTTAATGTCGTCTTTATTTACTATCACCATCTTTGACATTTATGGAATGTCAACGAGTGAAATTTGCTTAATAATGCACTGGCCATGGTTAACAGAGTTACAGCTAACTGCTAAATGTTTGCAGGAGAACCGTTAAATGACAAAATGTGCCCTCCACCGTAATTAATTCCCTCCCTCCATCCACCTCCTAGATACCAACGATTAAATTTAACCCCTTCTTTACCGGCGACGTATTTTTTATTATATTCTACCTATATTTAGACTATTTGATGCAGTTTAAGAAGGATCCATGGTAGTAAAAACGATTAAATGAGATAGTTCGAAGCTTGTTAATAGCTGCAGGCCCTTTTTAAACCTTATACAATCGTGTAATAGTAGCCAGAATAAAGTTAATTAATAATACGTCGCCGGTACAGGAAGGATTAAAATGTAATGGCAGCATAGGGGTTGAGGAGTATTTCTAAGCTGAAAAAGTCATCTGGATTTAGCGAAATCAACATAAATATGACTTAGTAACCTAAGTATTGATTAACAACGAGTTATTCAATATAATGGTATTAATTATAATAAAATATGAACAATAATAGTATAAATCAACATAAATATGACTTAGTAACCTAAGTATTGATTAACAACGAGTTATTCAATATAATGGTATTAATTATAATAAAATATGAACAATAATAGTATAAATCTCAGAGACCCTTGGCGACCCCTTCAAAATGGCTTGCGACCCAATTCTGGGTCGCGACCCAGAGGTTTAGAACCACTGTTCTAAGCGATGGAATAAGCTTTGTAGCCCTAGCTAGCTTGTACTCTTTCTAGTCGCTCTATATCTTTCCTGAGTGCTGGAGACCAAAATTGAACAGCATACTCCAGGAGAGGCCGTATCAGAGCATTGTAAAGTGTGAGGACTATTTCCTTATTTCTATATTTAAATTGTCTCTTAATATTATAGCCCAATAATTTCTGAGCTTTCTTCTCTACTTCAATGCACTTCTTGGAGAACTTTAGGTCACTGCTAATCAGAACACCCAAATCCTTTTCCAAGTCAGTCACTTCCAAAGGCATTCCCAATAATGAATAGCCTGACTTGGGGTTTACTTAGCCGATATACATCACCTTGCACTTTTCCAAGTTTAGAGGCATCTGCCATGTCTCCGACTATTCACCCAGTCTGTTGAGGTCCATCCTGAGCTGTTCAAACCCTTTGGGGTCTTTCACATTCATTCCAAGTTTTATGTCATCTGCAAACTTGGAGATCACACTCAACAGACCAATATGTCATTGACATATATGATAGACAGAAGTGGGCCAAGGACAGATCCCTGTGGAACTCCAAAATTGACTGGAGTCCACTCAGAAGAAACACCATTGATTACCACTCGTTGTTGTCTACCTGTTAGCCAACTTTCTATCCAATTTGTGACCTCTGTATTGATACCTAGCGCACTCACTTTTGACATTAGCCTGCAATGAGGCACTTTGTCTAAATATTTTTGAAAATCTAAGTAAAGGATGTCTATGGCTCTACTTTCGTCAAACTCACTCAGCATTTCATGGAAAAATTGCACCAAATTGGTAAGACATGATCGATATCGGCTGAATCCATGTTGGGAATATGTTATTAAATTGTGGATTTCTAGGTAGTCAACTATCTTGTCTACTAGTATCCCTTCTAAGAGTTTTATTATGATAGAAGTCAAGCTAATTGGCCGATAATTCTTGGGACACTAGTGATCCCCTTTCTTAAAGATTGGGGTCACATTGGCCAGTTTCCAGTCTTCATGGACCTATCCATTTTCTAGTGAATTATTGAAGATGTCTGCAAAGGAAGGTGCGATTTCATCTCGCACTTCTCGTACAACTCAGGGAAGATAGCTTTCTGGGCCGGATGACTTGAACCTATATAACTTATCTATTATTTTTGCTACCTCCTCTGGGGTACATCTAATTCTGCTAAGAACTTCACCCTCATGCACTAGTTCTGGACTTGGCATGTCACTGGTATTTTCTCTTGTGAATACTGAGGCAAAATAGTCGTTTAGGGATTTAGCTATATCAGTGTCAGAAGTTTGAAGTTGGCCTGTTGGATCCTTAAGAAGTCTAATGCTAGTTTTGAATGGCTTCCTGTTGTACACATAGTTTAAGAACTCTTTGGGACTCTCTTTGCAGAGGGCTGCAACCCTTAGTTCTTCATTCTGCTTTGCTTCCTATATAAGAGATTTCACTCTTCTACACATATTTTTGAAAGAATCTAAATCTCTTTGGTCTTGACTTCTTTTGGCCTTTCTGTATGCAACCTTTCTCTTTCTAAATTGCTGAAGCTATGTCACTGGTGAACCATTTAGGTTGGGTTGAGCATGATTTCGTAAGTTTAGTAGGAACGAATGCAGCTTGTCGAGCCATAAACTGCTCTTTGAATGAGCACTAAATCGCATTAACATTCTCACCCTTAAGTCTGATCTGGGATAAGCTTCTCAGAAGGCCTTCAAAATTTGCACAACGGAAATCTAGTTTTGCACTCTGAAGATTGGTGGGTCTGCTGCTAAAGGTGCAAAGAGAGAACCTAACTAGATTGTGGTCTCTACCTCCAAGTGATTCCCCAACAGCTGGTCACACTTTCATCTTCAGTGGTGAATACAAGATTTAGTATATTGTTTCCTCTAGTTGGCTCGTTCACCCACTGGGTCAAAAAGTTATCGTTAGTAAAGTCCACAAGACGCCTACCTTCAGCATCGGCAGTTCTTGCTTCCCAGTTTACTAGGAAATTGTAGCCACCTAAAATCATACTGGTTTTACCCTCGATAACAGCACTCAGTCTTGTGTACAGAAGTTCATAATTTTCAACATTTTGATGTGGAGGCCTGTACACCAAAACAATCTTATAAATACTTGCCTAGATTGAGGTCTACTCCAAGCAGTTCATGTTCTGATTTGATCTTGCAGTCAATTGGGTTTAGAAAATCTCTGATGTATATAAAAATTCCACCCCATTCCTGCATGGTTCTGTCTTTGTGGAACATTCTATATCCAGGTATTTCAAATTCCCCAACATAATCTCAGGTATCACTGTGAATCCAGGATTCAGTGATAGCCACTACATCGACAACAATGCCCGAAGTTCGGAGAATTTATTGCTAATTAACCTGGCATTAAATAATACTACCTTAAAGGGATTCAGTTTTTTTTAGAACCCCCTAGTTTACTCCGTTTCTCGAAGAGAAAGGGGTCTCTGGGGGTAATGCATTTTCTTGCACACTATTTCTCTGTACACTATCAGAGGTGTTGCAATTCCCTATGTTTGGTGAATCCTCACCTGAGGTAGAAGAACCACTATCTAGTGGTTCAGAAATTGGCAACTGAGGTGTAGAGGCTAGAGAGAGTTGCGAGACATCTCTGAATCTATTGGGGAACTCTTGTCATTTGTTGAGAGGTATTCTTGCTCTCAGAGGGACGAACTCTTTCGTTTGTGGGATCTCTTTTTGGAAGTTTGAGATCAACTGCTGGGGAGGGTTTGCTCTTTTCCTGCTGGGGGATGCTTTCTACATTTTTGCTTGCCTTCAGCAAGCTGTAAAGATGGTGATTTAGAAAATCACCAAGTTTGATTTTACTGCTAGTGCTTAAGTGCACACCGTCACGGAGGTAGAGATTGCGCTTCCCATAGAACTCGTCAAATGGGTCCACAAATCTCACCCCTTTCTGGGTACACAGGTCAGCTAGCCTACCATTTAAGATTATTGCTTTGCTGGTAGCACAATCCCCTCCATACATCCTGGGCAAAATACCATGTATCATGCCTTTGTCTGTCTTGAGTCGGAGCTCATCAGCCTGAGTCATGACCTGTCCTATTATTGACTCTGTGGCACCGACTTTATTTTTTTTTGAGAAACAGGTAATTACCACTGACCTGGGCTATTATTGCCATCCCCTTAGTCTTGGACCAGACTTTTCCACTTCCTTTGTGATCTGGGAAATCCTTGCACCTGTGAGGCTCTTCACCTTTCTCACATCTGAGCGAAACTTAACCCTTAATTAGCGGCTCACCACATAAGTCGAGTTAAATAAAGCTGGACTATGTGGCGGCGCTCGACATAGGTCGAGTGGCAATTTCAGCACGTAATGTTGCTGAGAGAGAGAGACAAGTGGTGGCAGGAGACTAGCGAGCGTATGACTGCTCCAGACCACCGCGGCGAACCTACTGACACAAATCTCAGCTCCCTCCTCCCTCTCTCACTCGCTACATACTGAATTATATGGGGAAAGTACCGAATTACATGCTTTTTGCACTCGCGTTGCACGGTTATTGCAAGAAAACTAGCCATCATAAAAGGATCGTTATGGTGTCATTCGAAAGCTCTGTTTATGCCCTTTCAGGGATAGGTACTTGTTTTACGTTCTGGGTCTTATTTAGGCATGAAAATGATCACGTAAACAGCCCTATTTTGGCTAAAAACACCCTGCTGGGCGGTACATATAAATAAACCGCATAGGCCGCTCGTAAGGTGTTAACAAGTGAGACTCTTGACCTTTGACCTGAGAATCCTCAATCAAAATTGTTTTCTTCTCTTTGTCACTAATGAGACCAAACCTGCTAGACATGTTAAGTTTGGTCCCTTTGTTGTTTGAATGATGCATATTAGGCTTAACCCGGGAACGGCAAGAACACTCTTAAAAAGTCTTGGTGGGCAAAGGCGACGATCCTCTTAAGAGGTAAGGCCTAAAAAAAGCCTTTTAAAAGGCCCCAGTAGCACTTAAAATAAAGGAATAGGTCATTAAGTGAGATCATTTCACTCCATACCTTCTATCACTCCTCCACATGTGTCAAAACCCCCTCCTTCCCCCTTTTCCGCCCCCCCTTCAATTATCACCTAATTTTCCTCTTTTTCCCTTGTTCATCGGTTTATTTACCGCACCAACATCTCCAATCCATAAGGCATTGTGCTAGGCCTAGCTACTGCATGGTGTGAGAGAGAAATGCGAGAGAGAGCTCATTCTGCCTCTGGGCATGGGAGAGTGAGGATATACGTCGCGTCCGCCTGACATTTCATGACTGAACGGTCGGCAATATTTCGCGATTTTCACCCCCAAAACACTATTCCCACTTGTTTTATTGCCGTTACATGTTACTATTTTCATATTAAACGTAAAATAGGCGCATATGAATAAGTAATAATTATATTTATCGTGAAATGACGATTTTAGGCGGTAATGAAGCCTAATATGGCTGCCCAGTGGTAGGGTGTTCATTACACATAGCTCGCCTTTTAAAGGTTAACATTTCGTTGCCCACTCTGCACTTGACGATCTTTTTTTCCTCTGTTCTGTGAGAACTTAGGGAAGTCATACTGACTTTTGGCATGGTCTAGAAGACTGTATCTATTTGAGGTGTTAACCTCATATTCCTGTCTGTTTTTTTTTTTTTTTTTTTTTTGTGACCTCTCTCCATGCATAGCGAGGGTCACTAGCACTATCTGTAGCAAGAATCTCAGCCTCTTCTGTAGTTGGTGCTTCACTTGTTGCCTCCTTGACTCGCACTACATTCTTATTTTGCTTATCTGCACCTGCATAATTTTTGCTGGTGTTTGAAGGAACGGCTGCCACTCTCTCAATAGCTTCAGTTCTAAGGCTATCTATTACCTTTTTCAACTCTTTTATTTATTTTCTTCCTTCAGAAATTTAGTTCCTTAGAATTGTATTTTCTGTGTCTCTTTGCTCTAATTGTTCCTTAAACCCAGTTACCTCCTTCATGAGTTTGCCTTCTATCTCACAAAAGAGACAGAGACTATCATGGTGGATGCTGGCATATGCACCTCCTTTGAAGTCGATACACCACTTTAGCTTCTTGCACTTAGCGCAAGTTGCTTTGAGTATTGTAGTACTAGTAGCTGATGTTTTTCAATTTGTTCTAACAGTTCAAATACTTTGTAAAGGTTTCTAACTTCAAGGAAAACTAATGACCAATACAATGCAATAAAAAGGGGGTTGGTGGTGAATTATTCCCAAGTCATCCGCATCCACCTATTCGTCAATGGTGTTCGTTCTGTTCTAGATTCTGACTTCGTTATGTCTGCCACATTAAACTAAAGATCTCCCCGAGGTCAGACAGTCCCAACGTGCCGCAGCTCCCAACTGAGCAGCACTTATGTCCGAAAGACACCGATTATCCAAAAGGAGTGACAGCAATAGCCTGAATCCTTACTAAGTACTACTAACCACCTTCAAACGGCCAGACTATAGAATCAAGTGATCAAGGGATATTACACTTAATCCAGTAGACACACCCGGGTACTTAAGTTAGCCAGGCAATCAACATGGCAGTAAAGCTCTCTCACCTAAGAGCATACGCCCAGCCAGATGCACCATAGAACGGTCACAGGTACTGGTCAAGCATTAGAGAGAGAGAGAGACATACAAATCTTACAAACCCAGTGAGATGCCCAGAACTTAAGTAGAGTATATAGCAAAACCCAAAATAAAGAATAGTAAAAGAAAAGGATAGCAAAGCAAAGCCCTATCTCTCCACTCCCCATTCCGTCGAGAACCAAGTTAGAAATGAATAGACAGGCAGGTTTTGAAATTAACCTACTGAAATTAATAGGAAAGTGATGGGAATAGAAAGGAAATTACATACATACTTTCTCTTTTATCCCTAAGCTCTCATAAACCAAGCAGTGTTTACAGTTGTCAGATCGCTTTATCACAAATATAATCTACCCTATAACAATTTCTAAAGAGATAAATTAAGCCTGCCTTATGAGTCAAATGAGCCCAAGTCTCACTGATTTCAATCTTTAGTCATGCCATGAATGAAGAAATTTGGAGTTGTATCAAAATTAGCTTATTATTATCAATTAATAATACTTTGTTTCTTCATATTTCACTCTGGCTATCATAACTGTGGGCTTGGCATTTATATGTT
Organism: Paralithodes platypus; assembly: GCA_032716605.1. Classification (NCBI taxonomy): domain Eukaryota; kingdom Metazoa; phylum Arthropoda; class Malacostraca; order Decapoda; family Lithodidae; genus Paralithodes; species Paralithodes platypus. The sequence goes on along the minus strand of CM064499.1, from coordinate 7,158,129 downwards.
TTATTGTTATATATATTATTTTGTTTTTTAAATCTTGAAACATTTAATAACATTTTCCTCTTATTCTATGTTTATATTTCAAGTTAAATAGTTTTTTCTTAATCTCTCATCGTATGGCTTATTTGTTAGAGATACGATTAACCCCCTGGACCCCAAGCGATTTATTAGAAAAAGTACACTCCAGGACCAGCCACTTGTCAATTTGTTTGTTTTGTTTCCTGAAAACACATGGGATGGGTTAGTAATGAAGGAAAAACAACATAAAACCGCTCACCTAGGTCATTTGAGGGTCCTGGGGGGCGGGGGAAAGTCACAATTATACATGGGGTGATGGGTAGGCAAAATACTGGAAAATTACTCCTGCGCGCGCCTACACACATACGGCTGGACTTGGTGGGTTGCCAACCATCGGTATTGTTCCGTGGGATCCTAAAGTAGTTCTCATACAAATCTGAACCCTCTAAGTGCCATAGGACAAGAGTAATTAAGGCAGACGCGACTGTTGCGTCACTGGTACTGTGAGTTACATACATAGGCGATGCATAACGTGCGTCCCTGGGGTCGAAGGGGTTAAATGTGATGCTATTCACAGTATGGGTTCGAATTCTTCATTGTCTTGTATGAGGGAACAGTATATGCAGCATCACTATGTTTTCACACCCGACGTGCTGTCAGAGACTACCACAAAATGTTTGGGACAGTTTAAGATAATTAACCCGTACAATCCCAGCGACGGCTGCAAGCGGTCAGCAGATATATCACTCCCCAGTCCCAGCGACGGCTGCAAGCCGTCAGTAATATACGGTCCTTGTAACTGCCAGTATCAGGCAGTGGCTGGTACCATGACTTGTAAACATTGTTCTAAGGAATTGGCAACACTTCTTAGGTTGGCTGCAAGCTTCCACAGGCTGTCTGGGTCAGTGTTTTATCAACTTTTGAGGTAGGAGGTTGTTATATCTTGCCTCTGAAACCATTTTGGCCACATTGCTTGGTACTGGGGGGTATATTTATGGTAGTACCCTATGGTACAGGAGGGGTTAATATAACAATTGTATTTTTTCTACTACTACCACCATCGCTACTACTACCCTAATAAACACCACCATCACTATAGGTAGCGCCAACGCACTTGACAATAATCTTGACCCCTTAACTTTTTTTGTGATATAAGTATCATAATTGGCACACACAATCAAATAGTCAATATAATCAAAATTAGATAGTGGGACATCATAGGTTTACTCTACATTGGCTTTGACAGCCCCCTATCAATTACTTTCCATTAGAGTTCTTAAGCACTGATTTTTGCCACAAACTGTATACCATATAGTAGATATGTCAAACTATAGGTAGCGCCAATGAACTTGACAATAATCTTGACCCCTTAACTTCTCATAACTCAAAAGGGCTTATAGCAAACTGGCTGTAAATATCCACACCTATGTCCTGGTAGGCTCTTCCCAAATTATAGAAATGTCAGCTCGATTGCTTACATTAATTTTGGGTTATGAGAAGTTAAGGGGTCAAGATTATTGTCAAGTTCATTGGCGTTACCCAATAGTTTCAAATGACTTGTCTGGACATGGGTAACAACTTATATTCAGACAATGTTTAATTAACATTGACCGTTTGATAGGTACAGTCTGTTATAGTTTATCATCATGCCACAAATTGGTAAGTAATGTTGCCATTTGCCACTAGTTTGTTGAACTACAGGAACCAGTACAAGTAGAAGGGTCAACATTAGCCAAACATTGTCTTTATATAAGTTGTTACCCATGTCCAGACAAGTCATTTGATACTAGTTTGACATCTCTACCAGGGTATACAGTTTGGAGCAATAATCAGTGCTTATAAGAACTCTAATGGAAAGTAATTGATAGGGGTCTGCCAAAGCCAATGTAGAGTAAACCTATGATGTCCCAATATCTAATTTTGATTATATTGACTATTTGATTGTGTGTGCCAATTTTGATACTTGTATCACAAAATGAACAATTGATCTACCTGCCTGCCTCACTAAAGGGCCCTTCACACTGTCAGGAGTGCAAACTAGAATCACTAGGAGTAATGACTCCTGTTGATTCCTGGGAATATGACTTCGAGTGTCCGAAATTCCACGTACCTTCACGACAGAGTAGTAGTCAGCGGGAGTATCCCTGCAAGTCACAAGGAGTCACTGGGAGTCACGGGGATTTACCAGGAGTCACCGGGATAAAACCGGGAATGAAGTGCGAGTTATTGAAAATTTGAAAATTAACGGTCGTTTTCGGATTAATGCAATATACAAGTCGATACGAGTAATACAGGAGTCACTGGGACTTATAATAATAATAATAATAATAATAATAATATTCATTCAGTTAGCAATTTACAGATTTGGTACCACATAGTTTTTTTACAAATATGACATGTACCAGCCTTGCATAATTCCAACTAAGGATAGCCCAATAAGGCCGTTAGGCGTATTTCCATTGGGGTCCTTGTGGGATTAGGTTAGCTGGGGAAAAATGGGGAGGATAAAGAAATAGATACTTTAGAGAAAGTATTTCTAGGGGGTTATTTTAAGATACCTTACATCCTATAGTAAATGTCATTTACTGTAGATAGGAGTCACTGGGAGTCACCGAGCATCACTGGGAGTTGTTAGGAATTACCTGTGTCGCACGGCTGCCAACTCGTGGTGCGGTGTTGCCACCAACTCACAGTAGACTTGCCGCTTGCACAGGGGATCCCGCAGACGGAAGCACTGGCACACGTGCGTCCACTGTGAGCCTCCAGGCATGTGTGTGACCCTATAATTTAAAGTTACCATCCCTCAAGTATGTCTCTTGTAGGCTATAACTACAGTCCTCTAACATCATCATTAAGGATCTCTAACTGTTTTGGTAAGATGATCCTCAGGGTATTAGAGTGTTGAGCCTATAATTGGGCTTTGTAATTGGGGTTGTGTGGGACAGGGATCTGCCTTGCTTAGGCCAATCGGCTTTCTGCAGACTCCCATTTTCTTATGTTCTTATGTTCTTAATTCTTATGTTAAGGATTATGACTGTATTCATACATCATTAAAGACAATAATAGAATACGATAAGTCTGTATTATTATGTACCGTACGGTCATTATATCAATGCTTACTATAATTTAAGAAACAAATATATTTACAGTATTGTCTAAAGAGTGCCTAGTTAATCCTTCACACATTTTCGTTTTCCTTCGTTAGCGAGTTCTGTAATATTTCATAATATTACCTATACTAAGTAACAATTATAGGTTATGTTAGCTTGGTTAGGTTAGGTCAGGGGAGTTGGAGAACTTGTAAACTAGAAGTAGGCTAGTGTAACATTGGCCATACATTGTTCACATTATTAAATACCTCACCTACAGTAATTTACTTCTCTACACACAATCACTGTGTTAAATAAAACGTCTTGTGGGCAATTGTACTTACACTAGGCCTATTTATAATGTTTGATCAAGAAAAGTAAAGTACCCGTATATATTATACTTTCAGGTGAGGAGTATATTACAGGTTCATATGAATAATATTTTTTTTAATCCACCTTCACTTCACTTTGAGATAGCTTGAGAATGCACCTACAATTAATAAATACTGCGAAATTGTCTGGGGAGGGGGGGAATCCCCAGCTAGGTAGGCTCGCTTTGCTCATCACCCACACCCATGAATAGTGGGCCCCTTATTACATGTGCGCCCACTACAGGTATCTCTGTGGGCGCCCCTGCCGCTTGGAGAGCATGCTCGGTGACTGCCAGTGGCTCCTGGTGGTTCCTGGTGACTCCCGTCGATTCCCAGTGATCCTCAGTGACTCGCATGTATTACCTATCTATATCCCAGTGACTCCCGGTGAAACTGAGAACTGAAACTGAAACAGAACACTGTCCGCAATTTAGATAGGAGTCACTGTGAGTCACCAGGACTCACTGGGAGTCACTGGGGTGTCACTGGGAGTCACCAGGACACACTGGGAGTCACTGGGAGTGTTTTGTCGGACAGGGCCAATCGCCCGCGACTGGTCGGGAGTCACTGGGAGTCTAACATATATATATACATATATATATATATACATATATATATATATATATATATATATATATATTATATATATATATATATATATATATATATATATATATACTGTATATATATATATATATATATATATATATATATATATATATATATATATATATATATATATACTGTATATTTATATATATATATATATATATATATATATATATATATATATATATACTGTATATATATATATATACATATATATATATATATATATATATATATATATATATATATATACTGTATATATATAGGGTAAAACACCGATAAAAGTACTCCGGTCTCGCTTACCGTAATTGGGTACCACCAACTTCAGCTGGGGATTCATCGGTTTGTTTACACATGCCAGCTGGAAGCACACACTCTCACTCGTCACTTTAAAGGTAAAATATATCATATTTAAGTATTTCCATAGGTCCTACAAGTTATTAAGTGAATATATGTGCGAGGCAGAGCAAGATTCGCCGATTCGCGGTGCGGACAAGGTCTAAAACTTTCTGAATAATCATAAAACCACATCACCTGCACTGAAAATGGCGGTTCCTATCGAACTAGCAGTAAACAGCTGACTCTGTGTACGATGCCAGAGGTATGATGAGCAGCCTGTGGCAAAATACAGATTTTTATAAAAACGTACGCGATTTTTGCGGTCGGTCAATAAATGTATCATTGTTTCGGGTGGCCTGATGCTACCTTTATCGCATAAATCAACCTCTTATATGTTATATTCTATATATTTCAAAGTAAGATATGGTCACCATAAGTGTATCAAGTTGAAGCCAAAGCCTATTTCCGAACTACGATGTCTAATGGTAATGTTTTGTAATTACCTTGGAAATAATGGCTATAAATCGCGAATTGTGTAATAAATATGTGTTACATTTATGTATTGACATGCTTTTATGTACTTTTCGTATATAATTGAAGAATAGCGTAATGGGTTATGAACTATCAGGCCAGTCTTACTCATTCAGTGAAGACAAATTGCGGACTTTCGGTTTCTCGTCATATTTCAGGCTAATAGGGAGAATGTAGCTTTAGTATCAGCATTTCCACACATGATTTACAATTGTGAATAACTGAACGTCGTGTATGACAACGAGGAGCTGCTTAAATTGGTGAAAATAGGATAATATTGAGACAATTCTGTCAGACAGGGCCAATCGCCCGCGACTGGTCGGGAGTCACTGGGAGTCTAACATAACTATATATATATATATATATATATATATATATATATATATATATATATATATATATATATATATATATATATATGCATATATATATATATATATATAAATACCGGTATATATATAATGTATATATACCCTATATATATATATATATATTTTCTTGAAGGCATGTGAGATTAAATATAACAGCATAGTTAGCATTTAAATATTTTTTGTCTAGAGATTAAATTTTTCTTGCAATTTTGCGTTGATGGTCATTTAGTTGATATAGAAGGGAACCGAAGTTATCAGCGGGTTGTTGGGTTGTAGGAGTTGTAGGAGGTTGTAACGTTTCAGCTATAACATTAGCCATGTTCACACAAGTGGTTATGATAGGTATAGAAAATAGAAGGGGTATATACCTGTATAGGGGTCCTAGGATCACGCGTCGCTTAATCTGCACAAGGTGGGTGGGGCTTAGTCCCCGTGAGAACAAGAGTGTTGGTATACCACATGATCCAGGCTCAATTGTTTTTTTATCGTTGGCGGGGCGATTGCGAAGTACAAGTTGGGTGGTTTTGGGAGATTTATATTATATGATTAGTATGATTTTGCTGTCAGTGTTGGTGGGCTGGACGTTCTTCAGGATGATGCCTCTTATGACAGCTTCATCTGTTTTATGGTCAGAAGACATGTAGTATTTATAGAAAATGTTGATGTCCTCTTGGCTGGTGGTGTTGGGGGCTTCATTACTGTACCATTTCTCTATGTGTTTCTTGATGGTTTTGTCAACGTCGGAGTTGGAGTAGCCGTTGTTTATGAGGACTTGTGTTCGTGGTGGGTGTCTCGCCGGGAGGAACAGTGAGAGATTGCCCTCTTGACGTAGGCTGAGATGGTGGAGATGTGGTATCTTTTAGGGCACTCGCTTTTGCCGTTGAGGCAGAGTCCATTATTTGTGGGCTTCGTGTAGTCATTATGTTACGACCGGGACTCGTATAAAACAAGGGCTCTTAATCATTGGACTAGAAAGGCACACAGCCACAACGGTAACACTAGATCCAACCCTCGAACTTATAATACCGGCGCACAAAAACACCTATACCCTCCAGAGTTAAATCTGCGATAGCGGGGTATCCTCTAACTCGGTATAAATGCACTACTACTACAGGCTGATAATATCTGATACAGCCTGATCACAACAACATACAATTACGTTAATAATGTATACAAGGAAAAAGATAGAGAGCTTAATTAAATCACTGCAATGATTTAATGCAAACAAGAAGAAGGTATAATTAAAGTTACTCTAAACAATAATAAGCTGTCACTCCTATATTAAAGAAAGTGAATGAAAGTCCTAAAGCATCGAACAGGAATCTTCTGAAGAAAGTCTGATGCTGCTTAAGATGATCGAATCGGATTTTGAACTGTTATATAAAGCAGGAACAAGATATGGCAAGTGTAGGGACATACAGTGTTAACTGGCACGGGAATAATGATAAATGCACAATAGTATTATCTTCAACAACAAAAGAAGTACTTCCTCAGGCAACGCAAAAGCCTGCTCGGGTTGTGCAACTCAACAACAGCCAAGGCTTACACTCAACGTGAATAAAAATGCTGCATACATAACATAAGAGCTTATAATCCTAATCGGGTGTCTGCTAGGCGAATAAAGTCTAGCTGGGATGTCGTAGGCTAGGAAACAATGGCTGAGCAAGCGGCTCGTAGCCTAGCGAGGTCCTTAAGACTGTACGGCCAAATTACGTTAAATGACGGGGTGCTCTCTTGAGAGATCCAGATCGCTAGTATCTGGTTCTCTCCTGGCGACCCTCTTCAAGTCAAAGCAAAACGAGTTAGCACAGTGTTGGGTGGCAGAGGCAAAAGCCCTCACTCGCAACACAGTGCTAAACTCACAGGTACACAGTCAGAAAGACAACCTAGGCTTCCCACGTATCCGTTGCGATTGTACAAGTTCAACAAAACCTGGTACACATCGGAAATCACAACACCAATAGCCTCACCCCAGTCTAGCATTAAATAGCCCAGCAGACAACCAAGAAATAGGTAGGGAGACACCGCGAGTGTGTCGAACCTCTACAGACAAAATGTTAACCCCTCCAAAATGTCTAACTAAACATGAAATATCTGAGAGCTTCAGCATATAATACGATGGCCGATATATGAAATCGTGCAGAACCAAAGGGGAGTTATGATGTTAAATAGATTAGAAGAATAAGAGGTAAGAAGTTGAAAGAGAGAGAAAGTGTTCTATAGGTGGAAGTCGGGGACAGATGGCAAGGGAGGTGTGAAGGTTATGCTGGTCAAGCAAGCTCTGAGCAAGGAAGGCACAAAGGCAGCAAGGAGTGCGGGGGGACTACCTTCTGCTGCGGCAGAAGGGCGGCAAAGTGGCCAGCCACTCAGAGGGCCCGGCCGTGGCATGACGTCACCGAGACAACGCGTAACACTACGCGCACAACCCTCTGCCTCCTGCACTTACTCACTTACACTCTCTAGCTGTATCATTCAGTCTTATACATTAAACTTATAACTGATGATATATAATATAATGCATTGTCACAGACGAAAATAAAGACCACTTCTATACTGCCTGTGACATGACGATTCACAAGAAAGAAAGTATAACATTCTCTGATAACTGTAGCCCATTTCACTTCCCTGGTGAGCGCTAGTGGCTACCGGGAGGCGCTGGTAGGCGTCACACCCCGCCCAAGATATGGGACGCTCAACATTAGGCGAGCACCATATCTGACAAGCCAGAATGCCGACAAGACCCGCCACAACCAGCCACTCCGCCAGAAATGAAATGCAAAGCTGAATCATAAACAAAACAAATTTTAGCATAAATAAAATCTTATAACCCCTGCCAAACATAATAGTATAATTTTAGCCTGCTATGCTCCCAGAGCGAGCTTCACAGAGCCCAGCCTCCTAAGTGAAAGACGGTTCAACTTAGGACTTTAGCTATAACATTGGCAACTTACAATTAACTATCAAAAGAAAGAGTTTTATTATGTGATTTTTTTTTTATTTAATGTTAATGTTGTTTTTGACGGCTGCACTACAGGGGCAAGCCTGATTTTTCTCCACTCTCAACACACACTGACTGAACGGCGAGGGTTCTCCTGCAAACAAACCCTCCCGTGACAAACAATCAACCAAAACATTATCAGTGCCCTTAGCATGCCACACATCCAACTTGTGTTCCGGCAGCACAACAACACCTGACACTGATAAGCTGCCCAGTTCATCACAAGACTGGCACTTCTCTTCGCTCCTTCCGGCAACGGGGCCTGCCAATAACCTTTCACTAGTTCTACCTTCGTGATTAGCGATGCAGCCCCGATGCGGTCTATGGTATCGTCAACCCTAGTTAATGGATAGGCGTCTGTCAGGGATAATGCTTCGACACTCTTGCAATCACCATACACACGGATCTTGCCACTCAACTCCGGTTACAAACTCACTGGCAACGACCACTCACGATATCCTTTATCCCTCAGACCCTTTTTCCACATGTCGTCTAGCTCTGTTTTCACGACAGGCTGTTGAGCAGGATTTATACGGTAGGGAACTAACTTGAGCCTTGCACTGTCTCCAGCCTCCATGTCGGATTCTACCCCGTACATCAGGCCTGGAGAAGCAACAAACATGCGGATGTACTGCCACAGCCTAGTAAACAACTTATCTCGCAGAACAACATGCCTAGTGCCCTCCCACAACCCAGCCGAGACCGCAGCTTCTAACCTGTAGTCTCCCTCCTTCGTCCCTAGAACAGCCAGGTCATGAGAGGGTCAATCAGTACCACCTGTGCAGTCACTCCCATAGTTCATTATTGCTAAGGCTTCCCCGCCGATACCGTACATGCGCACCCCCGCATTCCTTGCAACTACATCTGCCTGCGCAGCATCACCGCCTTTAGCGATATGGCCAGATACAGTCGGTCTATGGTAGGGCTGTTGCATTCGACTAGAGCAGCATTGGGAGGCTATGCGACGACCGGGCACATCCACTCCACAGCCAACCTCACCAATCTGCTCAATGTCCTCCTTCTGACCACCACCCTTGGCAGCCATGGGTCGACCCTGACCTGACAACCATGTCCAAGCCTCGTCGCCCACCTTGAACCACCGAAACAACGAGGCTAACGGTCTATTGACATTCAAGTGACCTGCCCGCGGAACATCTTGCACCGCTTGAGTTGTGAGGCTCGGGTGCTCGGCACGACCAGTGGGGTATGAACCGAGCTGGTGCTGGAGCGCTGCACACTGCTGCTCAGGCAGGTGCTCTAGCACTTCCACAGCCACCAGACTCATGTCCCCCGCCCACTGCTCCGCCGAGACATGACAATCCCAACTCTCCTCCACCTGTGCCCTACTGCCCCCCTCTCCTTCTCCACCTTGGCCGCTGCAGACCAACGCAGGGACAGTAGGCTGCTCAGGTGGTTGCCTCACAAACTCCTCCAACAGGTTCACATGACATGTTTCCCCGTCCTTGTGTTCGATAGCCCCGTTCCCACAACTCTCCTCCAACTGGGAACTACTAAGTCGCGGAGTGCCATCACGCCCAACCATGTCAATAGGGGTGACAGGTTCTGGGGCCACTGCGGAGCTCACCTCTGAGTCAATTACTAAGCCGCTAAGGAGAGCCGCTGGAGCAAAACTCACAAAACTCCCAACTTTAGCTTGCTCCTTCCGACCGTTCCTCCGCTGGTCTGAAGACTGAGGAATAGGCTGTGACACTTTCGATGCAAGAGATCTTGTAACAACGCACGTCATAGGTTGTACTTGACACTTCTCTACCCACTCCTGTTCCTCCCTACTCACGTCGGCCGGCTTCTCGGCAACGATTAAGGGTGAAACCTCAGAAGTAGGCACCGCAAAGTCGTTGCCGAGAAGGAGGTCGATGCCCCCAACAGGCAAGTTCTCCATAATTCCAACATCCAACTCTCGTGTCACACCATCTACCTCCAGTTCCATCCTGACCAACGGGTATGACCTGGTAGAATTGATACCTTGCACCACAACCACCCGTGCCGCGTTTATTGGTCTACCAGTAAAGTTCTTCATCAAAGTCTGAGAGGCACCCGTGTCTCGCAACAGCTCAACTCCATGCTTCTTACCAGCCCACTTCACGCAGCCACACTCTCGATGGTCGCAAAAGACATCGCGGACAGGGTTCGAGCCTTCCGGATTCTTCTCCACTGGCTGTGTCCCAGCCTCTGACGTTATACCCCGGGCAAACTCAGACGACTTCGGGGACACCCCAATGTTGCGAGCCAAAGACACAACTGCATTAGGTAGCTTGCTTGGACAGGCTCTTGCAAAATGCCCCTTCTCATGACAATGAAAACACTCTAACTCCACCTTGGGCTTCCCTTGAGGTGGGGAAGGGCCCGGACCCTTCTTAAACGGGACGGTATTAGGTTTATGGTCAGACTTAATATCATTGCTCTTGTGGTTATTGTTATATGGTGTATCACTGACTCAGGGGGGTGGAGTGTTGCTCCCCTTGTTACCTGCATCGTTTCGTTGTGCAGACCCGCACCCACGAATCAGCGATAGCCTACGGTCAGCCATCTCAGCTGCCTCCTATAGAGTTTTCGTTTTTTTTTCTTTAAGATTCAACGTCAGATCGCCGCCCGTACACTTGAAAAATTGTTCTAGAAGCATCAGCTGTTTCAACTCCTCAAACGTCGATGCCTTCTCAGAACGCAGCCAGTTTCTAAATGCATCAGACAGATCCCGGGCATGCTCAAGAAAGGTGCACTCACGACCCTTCGTTACACCCCGGAACTACAATCTGTACGTCTCTGGTTGTAACTCGTATGCCCGCAGAACAGCTTCCTTCAATACCTCATAATCGACGCAAGACTCCAAGGGCAACGCATCATATGCCTTGAGTCCTTTGCCAACCAACCTAGAGGAAACAAGGGCTGCCCACTTAACCTCGGGCCATTGGTGCTGCCGGCACTTCTTCTCAAAACGCATGAAAAATTCGGTGACACCCGACTCATCAAATACAGGGACCAACTTGAGCAGGTGCGATAAAGACTGATCAAGACCTCGATTCCCAGAACCGAGACGCTGCCCTGTCGACTCCACCCGAGACTTCTCAAGATCTATGTCTGCACAGTACATGGCCTTTCTCTCCTCAGACTGAATCTCAGCCTCACGCCGCCGTTGCTCGAGCTCAGCCTCATGTCTTCGTTGCTCAAGCTCAGCCTCATGCCTTCGTTGCTCAGCCTGCTGGTTAAGTTTAGCATCTCAAGCTGGAAGATCATATCTGCAGTTAAACCTTGAGGAGGAGGAGATGCAACAATTGGAGACCCCCCTGTGATCCACCCGGGGGCAAACCACGCTGCCAGTGACTATCGGCCTGCGGGAACGTCGGATCCGGTGTTCTAGAGAGCACGATGGGGGTAGAGTGGAGGGGGGGCTTGGCCAAAGGTGCCAAAGCACCCGCTCCACCCTGTGCACCACGCACCCCGCCCAGCACACATGCCACCAGGTCACTTCTCGTCATGCTGCTAGTGCCCACATGCCCCATGACCGTGGCCAAACACTGGAGACCATACCGATCAATCCCCGCCACCCGGTTAACAGTAATAGGCATTTCCAGAAATTTCCTTGCATCCTCCTCACTAGTTATTACTCTCATGTCATCTAACAAACCCAGCCTCTGCACCTCAGAGCCTGCTTCCCGTACTGTGTCCTCACTGTACACTGATCCGTCGTCCGACATAGTGTCCACCGAAAATTCTCAACGTTTATATAAAAAAAGGAGTACCTAAACTCTCATGTAGCACTATTCACTCAAAAATGCTTGAAGACTCTTAAGTGTTATACTACTTGCCAAAAAAAAAAATCTGTGTCCACTATATTCCTTCAAACAAAAACAAATGACCACAACACTCCTGCAATATTTCTCTAAGTTCACAAAATCCTGAGCAAGGTCGCCAATTGTTACGACCGGGACTCGTATAAAACAAGGGCTCTTAATCATTGGACTAGAAAGGCACACAGCCACAACGGTAACACTAGATCCAACCCTCGAACTTATAATGCCGGCGCACAAAAACACCTATACCCTCCAGAGTTAAATCTGCGATAGCGGGGTATCCTCTAACTCGGTATAAATGCACTACTACTACAGGCTGATAATCTCTGATACAGCCTGATCACAACAACATACAATTACGTTAATAATGTATACAAGGAAAAAGATAGAGAGCTTAATTAAATCACTGGAATGATTTAATGCAAACAAGAAGAAGGTATAATTAAAGTTACTCTAAACAATAATAAACTGTCACTCCTATATTAAAGAAAGTGAATGAAAGTTCTAAAGCATCGAACAGGAATCTTCTGAAGAAAGTCTGATGCTGCTTAAGATGATCGAATCGGATTTTGAACTGTTATATAAAGCAGGAACAAGATATGACAAGTGTACGGACATACAGTGTTAACTGGCACGGGAATAACGATAAATGCGCAATAGTATTATCTTCAACAACAAAAGAAGTACTTCCTCAGGCAACGCAAAAGCCTGCTCGGGTTGTGCAACTCAACAACAACAAATGCTTACACTCAACGTGAATAAAAATGCTGCATACATAACATAAGAGCTTATAATCCTAATCGGGTGTCTGCTAGGCGAATAAAGTCTAGCTGGGATGTCGTAGGCTAGGAAACAATGGCTGAGCAAGCGAGGTCCTTAACCCCTAATTGTCGGGGCGCAACATAAGTCGAGTATAATAAATCTGGATTATCTGGCGGCGCCCGACATAGGTCGTGTGGCAATTTCAGCACGTAATGTTGCTGAGAGAGAGAGACAAGTGGTGGCAGGAGAGTAGCGAGCGTATGACTGCTCCAGACCACCGCGGCGAACCTACTGACACGAATCCCACCTCCTCCCTCCCTCTCTCACTCGCTATATACGGAATTGTATGGGGAAAGTGCCGAATTACATGCTTTTTGCACTCGCGTTGCGCGGTTGTTGCAAGAAAACTAGCCATCATAAAAGGATCGTTATAGTGTCATTGGAAAGCTCTGTTTATGCCCTTTCAGGAATAGATACTTGTTTTACGCTCTGGGTCTTATTTAAGCATTAATATGATCACGTAAACAGCCCTATTTTGGCTAAAAACACCCCGCTGGTGGCTACATATTATATACCGCCTAGGCCGCTCGTAAGGTGTTAAGACTGTACGGCCAAATTACGTTAAATGACGGGGTGCTCTCTTGAGAGATCCAGATCGCTAGTATCTGGTTCTCTCCTGGCGACCCTCTTCAAGTCAAAGCAAAACGAGTTAGCACAGTGTTGGGTGGCAGAGGCAAAAGCCCTCACTCGCAACACAGTGCTAAACTCACTAGGTACACAGTCAGAAAGGCAACCTAGGCTTCCCACGTATCCGTTGCGATTGTACAAGTTCAACAAAACCTGGTACACATCGGAAATCACAACACCAATAGCCTCACCCCAGTCTAGCATTAAATAGCCCAGCAGACAACCAAGAAATAGGTAGGGAGACACCGCGAGTGTGTCGAACCTCTACAGACAAAATGTTAACCCCTCCAAAATGTCTAACTAAACATGAAATATCTGAGAGCTTCAGCATATAATACGATGGCCGATATATGAAATCGTGCAGAACCAAAGGGGAGTTATGATGTTAAATAGATTAGAAGAATAAGAGGTAAGAATGTGAGAGAGAGAGAAAGTGTTCTATAGGTGGAAGTCGGGGACAGATGGCAAGGGAGGTGTGAAGGTTATGCTGGTCAAGCAAGCTCTGAGCAAGGAAGGCACAAAGGCAGCAAGGAGTGCGGGGGGACTACCTTCTGCAGAAGGGCGGCAAAGCGGCCAGCCACTCAGAGGGCCCGGCCGTGGCATGACGTCACTGAGACAACGCGTAACACTACGCGCACAACCCTCTGCCTCCTGCACTTACTCACTCACACTCTCTAGCTGTATCATTCAGTCTTATACATTAAACTTAAAACTGATGATATAAAATATAATGCATTGTCACAGACGAAAATAAAGACCACTTCTATACTGCCTGTGACATGACGATTCACAAGAAAGAAAGTATAACATTCTCTGATAACTGTAGCCCATTTCACTGCCCTGGCAAGCGCTAGTGGCTATCGGGAGGTGATTCTGCCAACGCTGGTAGGCGTCACAATTAGTTAAATTAATATCTGTTATGGTGGATGGGTGTGGGTAGGGGAGATTTTTCATGTATTTTCGACCATTCCATTCCTACACAAGCTATGTTATATCAATCTATTTTACCTTCCATTATGAGAGAAAATACGATTCATCACGAAGTGTAGCCTACTAGCAGATATAAAACGTACGTATATATTCTAAACTATATGAAAAGACCAGAAATAATTGTGTGTCTTTAGACCTCTTCATATAGATTAAAATGAATATTAAGGTACAGATACGGTACCTGTATAATCGTTTGCTTCAACAGACAAACTTCATGATAAATCGTGTAAGGAACAAAACACAATGTAAGGCATTGCTCTCGGTACAATGGCAAAGCTGCTAGATATGAAGTAAGTAATAAAACGAAAAATATGAAAATAGTTGATTATGACAAATATCTATCAACTGAAAATATACATGGGCCAATGTTGTGAATAGATCATTTATACAATATATACCGTATGATACGTGTCGGATATATTTCGTCTATACAAGCAGCGAAATTAAGACTAAATTAAGTAGTTTCGTTGGAAATATAAGCGAAATACATCATAGTCTTACCATTTTAATGCAGCAAAATTATATCTGAACTTGGCTCTTTTACCAACCACTGGCGTGCAGCAATATCAAACTCACCAAACCAACCTAAGAATTAATTTAACTAACGGGTTATTTGAAAAGGTTTAAGCAAAGTCCGTTGTATAAATAATGTATATATTACCTTCCATAATAGGAGAATATACGATTTATCATGAAGTTTGTCGGTTGAAGCAAAACGATATACCGGTACCGGTATATCTCATATAGTTTATAATATAAAAGTGCGTTTGTTTCATCTCCGCAGGTAGGCTACACTTCGTGATGAATTATAGTTTCTCTAGTATGTAAAATGTATTGATATAAACATAACTTGTGCAAAAGGATCGATATAAACAGAGCTTGTGTAAAGATGGAATGGTCGAAAACACAGGAACAATCTCCTCTATCTAAACCCATCCAACCACACAAACACTACCTTGTGTAAAATTAATCAATAACAGTTAATATTATTAAGTCTAGCCCATATATAAGGCGATACTTGGTGTAGCCTTTAATTTTTGAAATTGTTTGATGTCAAGTATTGATTAAAATCCAAACTCGATCGGTTGTATTTTGTCAACTCGGGTAGTTTTGTGATTGCGGGATTTGTGCGGGTAGAAGGTATTACAATAGGCTAAATACATCGAAGATTTAACCATACTAATTTACTAAGCCTGTATATATGCACTGAAATTAAAAGTATGTACCGGTAGCTTGTGTTACGTACCTTAACCCTTAATTAGCGGCGAGCAACATAAGTCGAGTTAAATAAAGCTGGACTATGTGGCGGCGCTCGACATAACTCGAGTGGCAATTTCAGCACGTAATGTGGCTGAGAGAGAGAGACAAGTGGTGGCAGGAGACTAGCGAGCGTATGACTGCTCCAGACCACCGCGGCGAACCTACTGACACAAATCTCAGCTCCCTCCTCCCTCTCTCACTCGCTACATACTCAATTATGTACCGAAAGTACCGAATTACCTGCTTTTTGCACTCGAGTTGCACGGTTATTGCAAGAAAACTATCCATCATACAAGGATCGTTATGGTGTCATTCGAAAGCTCTGTTTATGCCCTTTCAGGGATAGGTACTTGTTTTACGTTCTGGGTCTTATTTAGGCATGAAAATGATCACGTAAACAGCCCTATTTTGGCTAAAAACACCCCGCTGTGCGGTACATATAAATAAACCGCATAGGCCGCTCGTAAGGTGTTAAATATTCTGTTCTCAAAGATTTTGGTTTTCATGCGCCGTTCTGCTGTCGCAACAAGGCTTATAATCATTATAGTATATCTAATTTCCAAAACATAAAGACATTACTTGATCTCTCTCTCTCTCTCTTTCTATATATATATATGAAAGACATAATATTATAGTGACCATACGCACCTACCTGTGTTTGGAGGCAGTGCACTTGTGTATATATAAAAGTGTTTTAGCTCAGTTTTTAGCTGTTAGTTGACTTATTTGTTTTTGTTTTCTGTACTTAGTTGTTTGCTCCTCGCTAAGCTTTTTGGGATCATGTCAGGTATGGAGTGTGAGTCCTTTACTGAACTGCATCATCTTATTCTCCAGGTAAGGGAAGAGATGGTTGTGGTGACGGAAGAGGTCTTGGCTCTAAGGGAGGTTAATGTTAAACTTCAGAGGGAAGTGGATTTGATTAAAGACGAAAATCTAGCTTTCAAGCTTAGCCAAGAGGAAATTAAGTCGAGTAAGGGGAAAAGGGAGGAAGTTGATGACAAATTGTATTCATGGCAGGTTGTTAAAAATACGGGTGGGAAAGTCACACTCAAGAAGCAGGATAGTAGAATAGGTATGAGTGTGACAAATACATTCTCTCCTTTGCGAGACGAATGTGAGGGAAAAGATAGTCAGGATAAGGGAGGGTTAGCCGAAGTGCCTGCCGCCGACTCAGCTCCAACCACTGACGCTGTGCTACCTATCACCACCACCACCCACACCACCACCACCAGCATCACCAAGGGAGCTTCTGCCACCACCAGGGGTTCTCCAACTGCAGCTGCTGGATCCTCCCGAGGGAAAGGTAAGTCTGTGTCCCGAGAAGGTAAGTCTGTGTCGATTGTGGGCGACTCCATGGTAAGACATTTAGTTAGGGCTACCTGCACTAAACTTAGGAAGGTTGTTTGTCTGCCTGGCCATGGAGTTGGGAGGGTTTTAGAGAAGATGGACCACATCTTGGAAGATAGTGGAGATAACCCCATTATCTGTCTCAGTGCCGGGAGTAACGATGTTGGTAAGGGTAGAAGTGAGGAACTGCTGCAGCAGTATCGGGATGTGTTAGATAAGGTTAGGATGAAGGGAGGGATCCTTGTAGTACATTGTATCCTACCCAGAAGAGGAGTTCCCAAGGAATGGACATCCAGGGCGATTGGTATCAATTGCCGTTTGGAGAAATATTGCAAAGAAAAAGCAATACCATTCATTGATAACTGGGATAGTTTCTATGGGAGAGATGGGATGTACGCAAGGGATGGGGTTCATCTTTCACGGTTAGGGGTTTCTACATTAGCTAGTTCTTTAGATAGGGTGGTTGTGGGGTTTTGAACAGAAATATTGAGAGTGTAAATGAGAGGTTAAATGGAACAATTTTAGCGTCAGGCGAAAGCGATAAGGATATTCAGTCTCATGCTAAAAATGATGACTATATTGCAAATGATAGTAGTGATGGTGCAACGGAAGATGGAAATGTCGTTAGAAATAAAGGTAAATTAGGTATAAAGAAAAGAAGTAAATTGAGAGTATATTACACAAACTGTAGGAGTCTATGTAACAAAATGAACGAACTTAGAGCCCTTGTTAGCAAAGAAAATATAGACATAATAGCGCTAACTGAAACGTGGATTAATACAGAAACCAGGCATTTTTTTAGCAGAATTTGATATACCAGGATATAGTTTGTTTAAATATGACCGAACAAGTAAGAGGGGTGGCGGTATAGCAGTGTTTGTCAGGAGTACATTAAAAAGCTGTATTAAATCAGGTATTAGACTAAATAACGATAATGAAAGTGTTTTGGTAGAGGTTAAGAAGGTAGTGAGACCATAGTTATTGGAGTTATGTATAGACCGCCAAATATGAGTAAAAATGACGGAACGTCATTATGGGAGGAAATTTAAATGGCATCAAGGTTTAGCAATGTGTGCATTATGGGAGATTTTAATTTTCCGAATATAGATTGGTAGCATCAAATAGGAGACTCTGATTCTGAGGAGTTTATAGAGGTAGTACAAGATAGTTTTTTATTTCAATTCATAGATACGCCGACTATAGGTAATAATATTCTCGATTTAGTTTTCAGTAACAATGAACATATGGTAAATAATGTAGAGATAGGGGACCACCTAGGAAATAGTGACCACAATTCTGTGTATTTTAATATACAATGGAAAGGTAATACCAGAGAGAATACAACATTAATACCTGACTTCAGAAAAGCCAATTATGGTGGGTTAAGAAGAGCCCTATTAGCTGACCCTATGGTCAAAAAATTAAGTCGATCCAGGTGTCCAAATGAGTGTACCCCTTCTCAGGCACCTGTCATCTTAAGTCAGGAAGAGACGTCAACCTTGGTAGATACATACGATAATTTTATCGAGTCAGTATTCAATGCACAAAATAAATACATCCCCAAAAGAAAATTTAGATCAACACAGAACCAACCCAAATGGATGAATAATAGACTATTAGATCTTCTAGGACAAAAGAGAGGAATATATAGAAAAATTAGGAAAGGCGGAATTCACCTACTTGCTTACTATCAGAATCTATCAAGACAGGTAAAAAAGGATATTAGGAAAGAAAAAAGAAATTATGAAATTAAGGTTGCCAATGACTCAAAAAATAATCCTAAAGCTTTTTACCAACTATATAAATCCAAGGTTAGAGATGAAATTGGTCCCCTTAAAACTTCGATAGGTGAAATGACAGAAAATGATTTAGAAATGTGCAGTACATTAAATAGTCAATTTCTTTCCGTTTTCACTAATGAAAATTTGGCACAGTTTCCAGAAGTCCGTAAGGTATATAGCGATAGTATAGAAAATAGGTTAAGTACGGTTACTATAAGTAGAAATGATGTGCTTAAGGAAATTGACAGACTGAAACCTCATAAATCGCCTGGTCCTGATGAGGTATATGCTAGAGTATTAACCTAACAAGTGCGCATGGGGGTAATTGGAAACGTCCCCCTGTGCTGACGTATTTGAGGTGTTTCCGTCACTAAAATATTCATTGTGCCATTAATAGCATTAATACTTATCCATATGCGCCTATTATGGGTTGATTATAAAGGTATTAATCTGAAACAACAATAAAACGAGTGAAAACAGCGTTTGGATGGTCAAAATCGGAGATATAGCCCGCGAGTTGTATAATGTATGGGTGAGGCAAGCTGCTTTCCCGCCAATTTCCCCCAAGGCCACTGAGACACAGTCGATCGATACTCTCTCTCTCTCTCTTGCACTCGCTTGCCATCAGTGATGACAACACCCTGCTTGCAACTCGCTAATGTTAGCACGAAAATATACCTCAGATTAAGGGAATAACAGGGAAAATAGGTGATAACTGAAGGAGAGGAGGAAAGTGGGGAAGGAGGGGAGGTAGAGGACTGAGATTTTGCATGGCCCAGGGGCCAACAATTTTTTTTTTTTTTTTTTTTTTTTTCGATGTCAAAAGTTGATTTTTTTTTTCACTCACTCTTAAGAGTCTCCCCGCAGTCCGCCGGGGGAACTCTTAAGAGTCTCCCCTCAGTTCCCGGGTTAAAAGAATGTAGGGATGAGTTAAGTTACCCAATAACATTTTTATTTAACAAGTCATTGGAGACAGGTATAGTTCCAGAAGCTTGGAAGCTTGCAAACGTAGTTCCGATCTTCAAAAAAGGTGACAAATCAATAGCATCCAATTACCGTCCCATTAGTCTTACATCAATCATAGGAAAGCTACTAGAGTCAATTATTGCTAGTAAAATTAGAAACCACTTAGATACATTTAATTTAATAAATTCTTCTCAGCATGGATTCACTCAGGGACGTTCTTGCCTTACTAATTTGCTTAGTTTTTTCTCAGAGGTATATGAAGCAGTAGATAATGACAAGTCATATGATATAATATATTTAGATTTCAGTAAAGCTTTCGACAGAGTCCCCCATGAGAGATTGATGAGAAAGGTTGAGGTGCATGGAATAGGTGGGGCGTTGTTGGGATGGATTAGGTCATGGCTAATTGGTAGGAAGCAGAGAGTCAGCATAAATGGTACGAAGTCAGAATGGGGAGCAGTCAAAAGTGGTGTCCCCCAGGGATCTGTATTAGGTCCTCTGTTGTTTGTTATATACATAAATGACCTTGATTTAGGTATAACTAGTAGGATAAGTAAATTTGCAGACGATACCAAAATGGGGAGAACAATTGATTCAGATAGAGATATAGAGTGCCTCCAAAGGGATCTAGATACCTTACACGAATGGTCAGTAAATTGGTAGATGAAGTTTAACATTGACAAATGCAAGGTATTAAAGATAGGGAAGATGCATACAAATGTTAAATATAAACTAGCTAATATGGAATTAGAAAACTCGAATTGTGAGAAAGATCTAGGTGTGTTTGTTAGCAATGATTTGAAGCCTAGACAACAGTGTATAAGCGTTCGAAACAAGGCAAACAGGATTCTCGGGTTCATCTCTAGGAGTGTGAGTAACAGAACTGCTGATGTTATCTTAAAACTTTACTTGTCATTAGTGAGACCCCATATGGATTATGCTGTTCAATTTTGGTGTCCTTATTACAGAATGGACATAGATTCATTGGAGAGAGTACAACGTAGAATGACAAAAATGATCCATAATATTAGAAATCTTCCGTATAAAGAAAGGTTGAAGAAATTAGGCTTACATTCGTTAGAGAGACGCAGAGTTAGAGGGGATATGATAGAGGTGTTCAAGTGGGTTAGTGGGATTAACAAAGGGGACATGACAAATGTACTAAAGCTCAGTGATAGCGAAAGAACTCGTACCAATGGTTTCAAATTAGATAAATTTCGTTTCAGAAAAGATATAGGCAAATATTGGTTTGGTAACAGAGTTGTAGATGGGTGGAATGGACTACTAAGTGCTATAGTGGGATTAAAAACGATAGGGAGCTTTAAGATAAAATTGGATAAGCATAATTATGGACGAGAAGGGTTGGGTGTGAAGGGGGATCAGCCGGGTTGGGCCAATCAGCGCTCTGCAGACCCCCGTAATCCTGCGTTAATCTCTAACCGTTTTGGTAAGATGATCCTCAGGGTATTAGAGTGTTGAGCCTATAATTGGGCTTTGTAATTGGGGTTGTGTGGGACAGGGATCTGCCTTGCTTAGGCCAATCGGCTTTCTGCAGACTCCCATTTTCTTATGTTCTTATATTACAGAAAGGAAGGAGTAATGGAATGTTGGTGTCATAACAACTTTTGTTTTCTGCTTCACATAATAATCATTCAAAAATATACGGAAAACTGATAAATATCAACATTCTATGGTGTAAAATTATACAATTGACATGTAAATAATGGAAATATTTAAGTTAGCCCAGTATATAAGGATATATAGTCGGTGTTGTTCACTCTTCATACACCCTGCTTTTATCTTCCTCGTCACAAGGCAGCAAGAATATAGGTTTGAGTCCCGGAGGGAAGAATGAAAACCTAATATTTAGGAGTGGCCCAGAAATCATTGACGATATGCCTATTAGTATAATAGTCCCCTTTCAAGCACCCACTGTCCGCATGTTTGAAACACCCGCTGCAAGGGAAAGAGTCCAAACATCATAAGTGTAACGGTAATTCTCTTATGGAATCGTCTTTATGATTGGGTACTCACTACGAAAAACTTCGTAAAAAATAAAAAATAAAAATTAACTTAAAATTTGTTATATTAAGGCTTTCCAACTCGTGGATGTCTTTAATTTGTGGATTTTAGCCGAGACGCTGAACCAAGCGTCGCCATTCTCCCTTCAATGATATATCAAGATTAAACTCAAGACATCAAACGATTGGGAAGGGGATGGAAGGGAGGGCCCTACATCGTCAATGATCTCGGGGCCACTACTAAATAATAGGTTTTAATTCTTCCCTCCGGGACTCAAACCTATAATTTAATAGTGGCCCCTCCATCATTGATGATATGCCTGATATCTCAAGACTGGAGGGGGACATTCGTGACAATATCAAAACCACTAACAAAATACCATAAGTAGAGAAAAAGAACCATATAACAAACTTAAGTCTTTATTGCTTACATACAATAACATAGAAAAAATGGAAAGAAAGCAGTGCGTTACTTCGAAAAAGATCTGCTTAAAATGACCATACAGGTACATCTGTTAAAGAATATCACATTGAGATTCAATAAAATTGTTTTCCAAGAACATTCTTTTATTCTTGTCCAACATTGAAAAAGCACAAATAAACAATTTGATTATATCTTTTGTCCTTAAAATAATTTGTACATACCATATATTTTGTGCACTTTATACTTAATATCCTATAGTTGCAACTATGATAGATATCTTATAAAAATAAAAATAAAACTTTGAGCTGTATAACCAGCTCGACTTATCAAGTATCACAGCTCGTGACTTTATCACATAGTCCGGCGGAGGGTCTAGGGGTCTTGAGCTCACCAGCACCCAACCCCCCTCCTTTTTCACCATTAAGATTAAACTTAACTTTAGTAGCACATAGACCAACTAGACCCGCTGACGTAAGGCCACACAGGTAAGTTTTGATTTATCCAAAGCCACAGACAGGTACCGCATCATGAAAGTATGATTGGAAGCCCACAGTTTAGTGTTAGCTATGTCATCAATTGAATAATTTTGCAAACATTTTAACGAGACAGCCCATTTTCTGATGTCGTGGGCCTTGCCCACTACACCAGGATTACTTTCACGAATTACATCTACGAGCAAAGAAGCCAATTTTCTTCTCGTGACACGAGTATCTGTACTATTGACCCATAAGGCTCCCTGTTGTTGGTGCTGCGAAACCCTCATAAACTTGATTAACACCTTACGAGCGGCCTATGCGGTTTATTTATGTGTACCGCACAGCGGGGTGTTTTTAGCCAAAATAGGGCTGTTTACGTGATCATTTTCATGCCTAAATAAGACCCAGAACGTAAAACAAGTACCTATCCCTGAAAGGGCATAAACAGAGCTTTCGAATGACACCATAACGATCCTTGTATGATGGATAGTTTTCTTGCAATAACCGTGCAACGCGAGTGCAAAAAGCAGGTAATTCGGTACTTTCAGTACATAATTGAGTATGTAGCGAGTGAGAGAGGGAGGAGGGAGCTGAGATTTGTGTCAGTAGGTTCGCCGCGGTGGTCTGGAGCAGTCATACGCTCGCTAGTCTCCTGCCACCACTTGTCTCTCTCTCTCAGCCACATTACGTGCTGAAATTGCCACTCGACCTATGTCGAGCGCCGCCACATAGTCCAGCTTTATTTAACTCGACTTATGTTGCTCGCCGCTAAATAAGGGTTAAAGCCTGCACAGGGCATAAGACATGATGTGTATGCCCGCGTTTAAGCACCGGGATCGTAAACTCAGAAAAAACATGATCACTATGTTCGTTCTTTGCAACGAACGTGGGAGACGGAGCAATTTGTAAATTCTTATTAACCCGGGAGCTGCAGGGAGACTCTTAAGAGTTCCCCCGGCGCACAACGGGTAGACTCTTAAGAGCAGAGACTTTGAACACGTACCAAAACCGCGCGTTTATAGCCAGGCGGCTGAAAATTGGTGTGGGTATAGTACTACATGTCAACTCTCGATACCACCCCGCCAAACGCTCGCCCCGCACTCGTGCAAGCACCACCGCGCCAGTAACCACGCACTAGTCATGGAGCCTACACGTCCCTCACGCTCGCTCCCTGATGACACAACCAGCCCTCCTTCTGGTGGTGTTAGCCGCCGTGGAAGGCAGAGGGTGGCTGCCAAAGACCCTAGCTACCAGTACGACACACCCTACAGCTCAGAGGACGAATCACCAGCACCAAAAGCACGTAAAACACGTGCAAGCAGGGCAATGGCACAGAGGTCATTGGTCTTTCGGGACACTGCCACCACGACCCAGGCCACTGCAACAACCACTACCACCACCACTGCCACCACTGCCACCCCTGCCACCCCTGCCACCGGTACCAGCGACGCAGGAGGCCGCCCTAGGGCTGCATTACCTGCGGGGGCAGGAAAAATGAAAGGCACGGGCGTAGGGAAAAGAACCCGTACGCCAGCCACAGTGCCCCTACCACCACCAACACCACCAGCCGCCCCTGGCCCGGCTGCCCCTGCCGCCCCTGCTGCCCCTGCCGCCCCTGCCGCCCCTGCTGCCCCTGCCGCCCCTGCCGCCCCTGCCCAAGGAACAGGGAAGGGGAAGGGGAAAGGGAGAGGGAAAGCGACTGGGAAAGCGACTGCTGGCCCTGGTGTCCCTGCCGGCCCTGCTGCCCCTGCCGCCCCTGCCGCCCCTGCTGCCCCTGCCGCCCCTGCCGCCCCTGCCGCCCCTGCCCAAGGAACAGGGAAGGGGAAGGGGAAAGGGAGAGGGAAAGCGACTGGGAAAGCGACTGCTGGCCCTGGTGTCCCTGCCGGCCCTGCTGCCCCTGCCGCCCCTGCCGCCCCTGCTGCCCCTGCCGCCCCTGCCGCCCCTGCCCAAGGAACAGAGAGAAGGGCGACAGGCACCACCATCATCTTGCCATCAAGGCCACGCACCACTGCTGCCCCTGCCGCCGCCGCCCCTGCCGCCGCCGCCCCTGCCGCCGCCCCTGCCACCACCTCTGCTGTCCCTGTCCATAAGACTCCCGCACGTGCCAAAGTGACCCGGAAAACTCTTACACCATCTAAGTATGCCGCCCTGCTGTTTGATGGTGATTCGCAGGACATTGGCAGCCCGGGTTTCGACGACGAAGCCCTAGCACGGGACCAAGGGTGGGGGGATTTGGGAGGGGACAGTGGGAGTGAGTCCGACGTCGGTGACGAAAACGAGGAAGGGCATCGTCTGTCGAGTGAAGAGGAGGGTAATGATGATGAAGTGCTGTATCGCGACCATGGAAGCGATATTTCAGACGCAGAAGAAGACGCAGACGACATTCCGATCCCTGGCATGCCTTCGTTCGATTGGTCTGACGGGGTCAATTTTGTACCTGACGTGCCCCAGTTCAATCCTGGGACGTCAGGAACAACTGACGACTGGCCCTGTGATGATCAAGCGAACGAACGAAAGCGACTTCTTCCTCGCTTTTTTCGACATGGAGGTAATGACGTACATCGTTGCCCAAACAAACGCCTACTACAGGTGGGTGTTTGGCAGATTGGACGTCCTTTCTCCAAAAGCGAGAATACGAGGCTGGGTGGATACGACTGTGGCAGAATTTCTGACGTTCTTTGCCTTGTTGTTCCTCATGCCTCTGATCAAGAAGCATGTGTTGCAACACTACTGGAAGCACGACCCTCTCATCGCCACCCCAACTTTCAATAAGTTCATGACTCGTGACAGTTTTTTGTTGCTGCTAAGATTTATGCACTTTGCAGACAACGAAAATCCTAACAGGATTGACAGGATATGGAAAGTTCGGGATGTGTTCACCATGTTGTTGGAGAGGTATAGGAAATACTTTTACCCCTTCCTCAATTTGGTGATTGATGAGTCGCTCGTGCTCTTCAAAGGACGTCTTGTTTTCAAGCAGTATATCCCCTTGAAGAGGCATAGGTTCGGAATCAAGCTCTTCGTGTTGTGCGACTGTGAAACTGGAATAGTGCTTGACATGATCGTGTATACAGGAACTGACATTGACGTACCGAAAGCCGCTGCCAATGACCCCATGGGCATGTCAGGTGCCATCGTCAGGAAAATGTTGGCACCTTACCTGGGCAAAGGCCACATCATCTACACTGACAACTGGTATACTTCTCCTGCTCTCTGCCAGTTTCTTTATGACAACAAAACTGGGTCATGTGGGACTGTCAGAAAGACAAGAAAGTTTATGCCAAAGTTCACAGGTGATGTCATTCCTCTCACAGATGCCTCCTCCAGTGACACACCTTCAGAAGACGACCTGGCCCAGGAACACCGCGAGAGGCATGTGCGAAGAAGGCGACGAAAGGGGCAGAAATACAAGCAGCTCGAGAAGTGTGGGAAACTGATAGCCCTGAAGTGGAAGGATAAGCGAGACGTCCACCTGCTTTCCACCGTCCACACAGGTGCCCAGGTGGATTCTGGCAAAATCCACTACCGAACCAGGAAGACAATCTACAAGCCCGACATGGTAGTGGACTACACCAAAAACATGCGCCTGGTGGACAAGTCTGACTGTCAGCTGTCAGGTGTTGAGTGTCTGAGGAAGACTGTGAAGTGGTATCACAAGCTCTTCCTCCACCTAGTTGACATAACGATGCTGAACGCCTACAACTTGTGGTTGGTGAAGAAGGATATGGCCCCAAACCAGAAGCTGAAATTCCGGGAGTTCGTGTACAACGTCTCCTACCAACTCCTGGAGAAGTATGCCACCACCACTCACAGACGTACGGCATGGCGTGGGGATCACGTTCCTGACCGCATCCAGCTGGGTGTCGAAAGACACTACACAACCAACACCGAGCTGATTGGCACTCGTCACAGGCAGGTGCAGTGCACCGTCTGCAGCTCCAGTGTGAGGAAACCCCATGTGACCAAAAGAGTCACCTCAATGTGCGCCGAGTGCAAAGTTGCACTCTGCCTGGGTGAGTGCTTCAGGGACTACCACACCTTCAAGAACTACTGAGTGTCGGCCCCTGCCCTGCCCTGCCCTGCCCTGGACTCGCCCCGTGCCCTGCCCTGGACTCGCCTCCTGCCCTGCCCTGCCCTGGACTCGCGCCCTACCTTACCTGACCTGACCTAATTGATCACGCTACCTCATAATGTAACATATATATTATATAATGTATAAGTTCCAAAGATGTCCCTGTGATATAGCTTTTACATTATATAATTGTATGTTTCATTATTTAGTTTATAAGTTTCAAAGATTTACATGTAATATGCCTTATTTTTTTAGTATATCAATATATGTTTGTTATTAGCCTAAGTAATGTGTATATAATTATTTTCTTACCTCAAATGAATTGTACAAAAATAAATATGTTTCAATAAATCATGTCAAACCTACTATGATAATAAAATAAAACAATAAAAAAAGAAAAAAAGAAAACAAGGTCATGTCATTGTATTCTTACAAGATGATATATTCTATGAATATTTCATATTGTTTGAATACAATGGCATGATCTTGTAAAAAAAAAAATTTATAAAATTGTTTCTAGACAATATAAAACCTTCCCCATAACCCCCTCCTGGATTCGATCCCACTACCCTACGACACTTTGAGTTTTCCAGTCCGCGACCTTACCAACCATGCCACAGGAGCTCATACCAAATATCACTCAAAACTTCGTGTCTACAATCGAAATGACAATATACAAAAAAAAATGAATTATCCCACCAATTTACGTTTGTAAATTGATGGGATTATCAATTATATCATGCCAAGGTTTATAATAGTTTGTCTCTGTCAAGAATTAGTAATTATATAACTTTATTCTGTCAAAAATTGCCCAAACACTCAGCAAAATTGCCCCTCTCAGTGTGACTCCACTCATTTTCACACGGTCAGGCGGTCACGAGGTGACCCTTGCCGCTCCTTGATTCTCCAGCTACAGCAGCTCTGTCTGGGAACAAAATTGGTATAAATACAATAATGGATAAAATACTCTTCACAAATACATTTGTATTGTATAATATTGTAAATAAAAATGAATAATAACTGTGTGGGTGTCGAAAATTGCTCAACCAGCTTTCTTATGTCTCGCCTACGCGCGTATATTGGATTATACATAGTCATGACTGTCATACAAATAATTGCAGTAGGTCTCGAATATACATTTAGATTGCATATTACTTCGAAATAAATAAGTAAACGTTTCTCTGGTGGCAATCTACCCTTTCGCAGGTGTAAGGAGACACCAGTCTATATTTAGCCCTCTATCACAACAGGCAATCTGCCTGTGTTGACTCAGCACCGTCGCTGGTGGTCTATAAATATAGTACTTTATTTACAGTCAATGGCCTACATGTTTCTGTGGTACTTCACATGTGTCTAAAATGCAATGTCTGCTTGCATAAAAATGCAATTCTGAAGTCCATTTATATGTACGACATACGCATGTCTCAGTTTCTCTCTCTCTCTCTCTCTCTCTCTCTCTCTCTCTCCATTCCTGACTCATGTTATTGTAGACCTGTTGATGGCAACGAACACCAGCCATCTGGTAGACATAAGGGTCAAAATACCAAACATCAATACGCCTGGGGCGCCTCCACAATTATCACTAAGCTGGTTATCTATCTAGAGATCTGCCTGACTTCCATCTCTCCACGACTCACTCACTCACTGCACCCCTGCATGCCTCCCTCCCACCCACCCACCCACCCCCAACCCCCCCTTTCAGGCTTCCGTCTGCTAGAAACACATTCACAATTTGCGTAAATATCGCATCAATTGGGCTATATGCGGTATATTCCTTGTTATATGGGACGCCTACATATGTACACGTCTTTATTATAGCATGAGAGTGCTCTAAATACAAGATTGACGTGATATTTATGGCGTAACACACCCTCTCCCCCTTTCATTCCCACCACAACTCACTCACACCTTGGTTCACGCATAGAAACTCATTGATAATGTGCGTAAATATCGCATGAATTGGTTTATATGCGGTATATATTTTGATATATGGCACGTATACATACGTACAAGTCTGTATTATAGCGTGACAGTGCTCTACGTACAAGATATACGTGATATGTATGGCGTAAACCACACTCTCAGCTCATAAATTGCCGCCAAACCTCCAACACATCTTCATTCCCGCCTAAATATTCTCTTATAATTCCCTTATATATTGCAATTTTTGGTCACTATGAGGCATATTCATTGTTATATGGGTGCCCTACACATGTATACATACTCTAAATAGCCTAAAAGGGCTCGAAAAAGGAGATATACGTGATAATACGCGGTAACCCACCCCCTCCTCCCTCTCCTTCTATCCCCTGCGCGCGTAAATATTCGGCAGGGAAATCTCGCCGCTCGATGACAATCTAGCCGCGCGGTGCCATTCGCTCCACATTTTTCAACTACGGACCGTTCCCCTACCCCCCCCAGACATTTTTTGGGGGGTCAAATATATATGGGCCGATGCACGCAAACATTCCCTACACGATGATGTACTTTTTATCGAAATTGGCAATAGGTCCCAAAATCATCATAGGTGCGCACAGTCTTACCCTGTAGAAAACCCCCTGTGCGCCGCGGAGAGGTTAAGTCACCCAAACCTGAGGCAATTAGGTTCGTTGCTCATCGCCGCCAGCTCAGACACCCTGTTACCTGTAGCCAAAGCCATAAAGAACACAGCCTTCTTTAATAATGAGTCAAAATCTGGCGCGAGATTATACTTGCGCGAATGAAGCAAAGACAAAGCTTTGTCCAGTGACCAGGTAAGCATGAGCTGACGAGGTGGTGGGCGAAGCTTGAAACATGCCCTCATTAACCCTTTCTCCTCCGCCTGCGGTATGGATAGACCTGTGAGGTCATAAAAGGGGGTTCTAATAGCAGACAGATGATTCTTCAGCGTAACTACAGAAAGGCATTTTTGTTCAAACAAATAGTCCAAGTACTTAAAAACCAAAGCTACTGATGCGTCAGTTCCGCCGTTTCTACTATCCAGGTTGTGAACGTTTTCCAATGCGATTGTTATTGTCTCCTGGTGGACATAGTATACTGATTAAGAAATTTATTAGTAACACTCTCTCCATACAGAGTTAACCATTTGGCATTTTGAATGTCCAAAAGGCAAAAGTCAGCGAGGTCTTTAGGTTGCCAATTGTCTCCAAGTGGAAGTACGAGACCGGGAGCGACACCGGGTTCTCGCACCACATTTTCAACTGGTGGTACCACACCTGAGCCGGCCAAAGAGGCGCGATTATCGAGACTAAGCCCGGTAACCCCGTAGTTTGTGAACTACCTGACACATGAGTGAAGCGTCGGGAGGCGGAAAAAGATAGATGGAATTCCACTTGTTCCAGTTCTCCAACAATGCGTCTGGACCCCCGCCGAAGTCAGTCCCCGGCGGGTTATGTAGAGAGGAAGCCTGTGGTTCTCCTCGGACGCGAATAGATTCACTTGTGGACGGTATGGCTCTGCAATCATCTCGTTGAAGATGCTTTGCTTGATTGCCCATTCTACTTTGGTGCTCTGTCGCCGGGACAGAGTGTCTGCCCAGATGTTCGCTACGCCTGGGAGGTATGATGCATGAAGATGAATGCTCAGCTCTTCGGCCAGAGCAAAAATCTTCTCTGACATCTCTAGCAACCTCCGAGACCTCGTTGACCCTTGCTTTTGAATGCAGTGCACCGCATTCAAATTGTCCATTCGAAAAGCTACTGATTTCCCCCGCAAGGAGGAGCCGTGAGTTTGAAGGAAAAACAAAGGGACTAAAAGCTCTTGCTCGTTGATATGAAAATTCACCTTGACCCTGATGGCCTAGGTTCGACTGATAACCCCAGCCTATTATCCCTGAAGCATCTGTATCTACCCATACTGTAGGTGGGGGAGAAACCCACGTCATTATTGAGTGCAACATTTCTCTCCTCGCCCAGACCGACAGTAAGTTGTGAATTAATGGAGGAATTTTCCACAGTTTTCCCGCCGGCAATAGCGGGAAATATTTGTTTCCTTCCAAGATTAATCTCTTTACTTTCAACCGGCCCAACTTTACAGTTAGTTGAATCCAGTTGAGAGAGCCGACCAGGGACTCCCAGGTCCTTCTCGTGGTGTTCAGACTGTGGAGAAACACAAACAATTTCTTTCAAAATCTGTTGCGGTTGTCCTCACTCTGACTGAGAGTAAGGTTGGCTGTGTCCCAGACCAGCCCTATCCACTGAATTACCCGTGTGGGAACAAGATGTGACTTTGCCAAGTTGACCTTGAACCATAGGGATTGTACATGATTTATAATGTGATTGACATGGATATTGCATAAACTCTCTGACTCCGCCACTACTAGCCAGTCGTCTAGGTACCACAACACCTTGATCCCCTGATTTAACATTGGTATGAGGGCCTGCCGGACTAATTTCGTGAATATTCTCGGTGCCAGGTTCAACCCGAATGGCATTCTCTGAAAGACATAAGTCTCTTGCCTGATCCTCAAGGCGAGGAATTTTTGGAACCTTTTGTTGATCGAGACATACCAATAGGCGTCTGTCAGGTCTAACGAGCACATCCAACCTTGCGGCGGAAGTGTTAGCCTAATTTGATTCACAGTGAGCATCCTGAAGGGTGAATTGTGAATGTGAGTGTTCAAACACGATAGGTCTACTACTGGTCGCATCTGAACACTGTCCCTCTTTTGCACTAGAAAAAGTCTGGACGTGAAAACAGGGCAAGTTGGATCGTCCGGGACAATGACATGCTTGGTGATCATTTCCTGGACTAGTGACTCCACCTCTAAAGAAACATGATTAACTTCTCGAGTCTGACGTAAACGAGGTTGCCGGAGCCACCGCCAGGTGTTGCCCTTGCGTACCACTGTCCTTGCCCAAGTCCGCCGGGGCCAGGTCCGGTGACACGCCCGAAATGACCCAGTTACTTGACTGGGCCTGTCCGGCAGAACTACCCCCGGATCCAACTCACCCTCGATAGGCCCCGGAAGAGAGAGAGTTTGAAATACTAATTTTTTGCTGGTGGTGGGGTAGGGATGGACGGCTGACTAGTTTTGGCAGATGTCGCTCCCTGACCTGACTTGTGTTGTGACTTATTCTTATTATGCCACTTGCCTGATTGTTTTCCCTGTTTAGGCTTGTGCTGAGTACTTCCTTGAGCCGGGGGAGACATGGGGCCCTGAAAGGGCTGCTTAGCACCAGTAGGTTGTGACTTACCTCCACCTTTAGGTTTGGAGTACGGTTTCTTATAGTGCTCCTTCCTAGCCTTGGAAGTACTCGGCTGCAAGCTGTCAACCATATTATAAACTGCCTTCCAAGTCTCAAGGTTTAGTTAAGAGGCAGTTAACGCAGGGGAAAGGGTTACCCGGCGACCAACGTCGTCCTGCAACTTCTTTACCATATACACTCTTAAGTCCTGACGTGCACGAACAGCCTCCAACAAGGCTATTCGGATGTCACCCAAGGACTGGTGGAATTCTGTAAAAGAAGCCGCCGGGATAGTTCGGTGGCCTTCCTTACATTCTGGTCAGAAATAGCGGCTATGGTCCTCGTGAGGGACTGCGCTATTTGGCGACTTAAAATAAATTGTGAAAATAGTCTAAAGGCTTTATTCCTCAATTTAAAGTCTCTGTCTAAGTGAGCCGGAAATGGGGGGGGGGTAGAAAAAGGTTCCTGCAAGTCATAAAGAGACAGTTTGGGAGCCGACAGGAATTAAAAAAGGGCAGGGAAAACTCCTCCGGCTTTATTGATAGGCAATGAGAACCAAATGTGGTTATCCTGAGGTATTTGGTGGGAGGATTTTGACATAATGGTAGCTGCAAACTGTTGCGCCTCAGCCTCCCAGTCCACCCACGGGCCTAGACCTACCTGCCCCACCTGCAGAACTGGGTTGTGAGACTGATCTAGAACCGTAGTTGTATCCAACTCCGGCGTTAGCGTATTGAGTGATTTTATATCGTTCACGCTGTCAGACTTTGTCCAATCCGCAAAGAGTCGTGCAGAGGAGGCAGGAGGTAATGCCGGAGTAGCAGAATACGCAAAAAATTCAGGTGAATAAACATTAGGGATAGCTTTGATAGTTACATCCAATAATTGACCCTGTGTATCTTTGGCCCTCAGTTTCTTACTCTTACTCATCTCTATTACCCACTCACTAGAAACTGGGATCTCCCCCGATATGGTTGTCTGTGCAATGCTCGGATTTTTTGCCATGACTTGAATCCACGAGCAGTCGGGACCATACAAGAGAGGCATAGGGCCTTTCCTATGGGGAAGTTTATCAAGAGGAGGGGGAGTAATGTCCGTGATGACATGAACATTAGTAGTTGTCAAGGAGGCGGGCACTGTTGTGCCACTCGCCGTAGTGTTCGCCTGATTGACGTTAAGAGAGGGAAGTGAAATATTAGGTGGCACAACTCTGGTTGGCTCTAGAGGCCGCACAATTGACCCTATTGGGGGAGCTCCCGGCATAGCTGTGGGAGTATCCTGAGATTTAGGAACATTATATTGGCGCATAACTCTGTGTAAAATATAATCAAGGTCATCCGTTGTTATACATTTACTGTGGGATTCCTTTGAAGATTCTGACCCCACTTCAGTCCCTTCCTCAATATGTCTGGGTTGTGCTGAGGACAGTTCAATGTCTTCCGGCTCATCCTGCACGTCCACAAGTTCCGGCGGTTGTTACGGCGGTTCCGACACTTGACCATTCACCGGCCATACTAAGTCAGGGACCGATGAAGGGATGGTCTCTATAATATCACTTTCCCTAACATTATCCTGAAAATGAACAATGGGTTCCACATTTGAGGGTACAGACTGTCTCCATACACTTCGTCCCTGATCAGAAGGAGGTTGGGAATCTGGTATCACTTGACTCACCTGAGAACCGTCATAGTCATGGTGTCTGCAGGTCGTGTAGCCACGATATTGTTCTGCTAACACTCTTTGTGAAACTATTGGAGGCCTACTCACTGGCAAGTTAAAGTTCAATTTAGGAATGGCAAATTGTACCTCTTGGGGTCCACCTAAAGGCTCCCTAGATTCCACCCTGGGAGTTGACTCAGTCCCCTCCGTCCCTACCTCTGAGCTGCCGGATTGGACGTTAGGTAATGTGGAGGTAGAGGCGGAAGGAAGTGGACGTGACTCCGGCGTTAGCCGGTGCCGCGACTGCGTCTCCTCCGTGCAGGAACTTTTATGACCCTAATCTGATTTCTTGTGGCTAATTGCCGCCGCGTCATCCTTGTGTCTCTTGTGAGACCTATACGTCTCCACCGAAAACTGTCTGGGCTGCTTGAGGGGAGATCTCGACCTGGACCTAGAGTGGTCACTCGGCGAAGGGGGGGGGGGGGGGGGGGGGGGGGGGGGGTTTTTTGCCTTACTAGAGTTACTACTATCACTGCTACTCACTAACTCTTTTCATAGAATTTTAGGTTTAGCTTTAGATTTGGAAGTTGACTTAGCTGGTGTTAATTTTAGAACAGGTGACTTTATTACAAGGTGCTCCCAGAGAGCTTTATCGTCACAATGTAAAGCCTTTTGGGCAATGTCTTTCGCATACAGTAGGCATTGAAAATGTTCTTAATTTCTTTAAGTGCCACTAGACACGAATGATCTCTTTTACCAAATAATGCGGAACGTAGTTCAGAACAAATGGAACACTTCTTAGGAACCCAAAGGCCCCGTGATCTATCGAGGCACTTTACACACTTGACGCAGAGTTTATGTGCAAAAACTGGGATAAGAGAACAAGTAGGTGTAGCACAAAGATTGACCAGAGGCATGATGGAGCTAACCCCCCCCCCCCCACCGGGATCGACCACTTCCCCTGTCGACCTGTGCTGCTACTGATGTGCTGTGATCTGGAAATAGAAAATTTCCAGGAATCAATGTTCATAAGGATAAACCGAGAGGTTCACACATCATAACACCCCCAAATACGCCGGAAAGTTAGCTGTAGACCAACCGCTACTCTAACCTTCCGCTGTACTTGTATGTGAAAAAAACCTGATGGTTTCTTCGTCTTTTGAACTGCTTACCTGTGACAAAGTGTCACTGGCCCATACTAACCGTGTCAATTCACTATCGGATTGTCTATTAGGACTTGAGGGATAGTCAATTACCTCACTGGACTTTTCCGCCGGGCGTTATAAGTCAATCATGCCGCGTGAGGCTATCGGTCTGGGCGAGTTCACTCGGCTGGGCCGAGATACGTCCCTTAGGAATCTGCATTTCCGCCGGAAGTCCAGTGGTACAGCACACCACGCCGGGTTATTTGGCCAATCCCTTTCTCGCCTGCAAGGCGAGTATCCGGCATCAATACACAGAAAGATAGCCGGATTTTTTTTTTTTTTTTGGAGGTACCGACTTATCTGAAAAAGTCAGCCACCCCAAAAAAATAAATAAAAATAAGTCAGAATGTCTCCTGACACCCTGTTAACATGTATAATACCACCACATGAAAAAACGAAGGTAATTTCTTAGGGCTAAGCATAGTATTAATTAAGCATTAAAATAATACCCCTAGCCTACTAAGAACACACCTACTGAGGCTGGCCACGAAGCTCATAGTAAGCTCATCATATGGTATCTGTTACTCTTACCTCTGAAGGACAGCAGCAGCGCGCGGAGAAAACCCCGCAACAGAGGGGAAGCGCAGACCCAGACTCTGGAAAGTTCCACACCACGTGTGACAACTCTTGGACCAGAGCATCTGCTAGATAACAAAAGAATGCAACTACCTCATAGAGATGGCCTGAAGCATTGTCCCACGGATATAATAGCCTCCTAACTAACTGGTAAATAGTAAAGCTAAGGCGCAGAAACAAAAACAAAAACACACGAGGCGCGGGCCCGAAGGGGCCGATATGGCGCCTCCACATAATACCCTAATTTAAAACTTCCCTGCAGGCATACCAATGGGGCTGCCGGTTCTAGCTAGTGAAAACCTATTCTATTACAACTCAGATAGATACAAATGAGCAAATGACTCACTAGAGTTGAGCGAACGAAGAATAAAGCAGAGCACAGGCAACACACATTTAACCAGTATGCGCGCAGGGAAAGTAAGGGAGAATGGCGACGCTTTGTTCAACGTCTCGGCTAGAATCCACAAAAAACATCCACGAATTGGAAAGCCTTAATATGGTAAAAAGGCCATCCGCCAATCACCGCGCTCCCTTTAACCTTCCCTTTAAGCCAGCTGAGTTTGACATTCCGGGCCCACCGAGTAAACATGCCACGCCCTCCCGGCCGACCAATCAAAAGCCTCCATTTTCGGAGCTGACGGCTATGCGTAATGCCTCACATTTAAACTCGCTCTCACTCTCTTCACAGGCCGTTTCCTCTGGTTGCCATGGGTCTAATGCACCAGTGCCAGCCCTATACTCCCATAAGCCACTAAAAGACATTCGCAACCAGCTTCCAGGAACGTATTATGCAGAGAGAAGAGTGGAGGCGAAGGGTAGGAATATTCAAGTCGCGCGGCCAGAATGTTGCACGGCCGAGCGGACGGCTCAGCCAATCACAGCGCCGGAGAGCGGGAGGAGGGACTATATCAAGGGGGTGGGTGGGGGAGGTTGCCGGGGTCATTCACCTCTCGGGCTCCACTGGGCTAACTTCTTGCAACCCATATTCTCTCTCTCGCTTGGGCACTCAAGGGAACTCGGATCCACTTATTCCAGCCTCCCAGCCCTCATCACTTGTTCCAGTAAAGCCCACCTCGGGCCTAGCATCGCTCTCCCGTACTAGGCGGATACACCTTCAGTATCCGGCCGCCTGTCGTCACATCGCTGGCTTGCATACCTACAGCCAAGCGGTTCAAGAGGGACGGCAGATAGTAGATGGGAGCGAAGATTTCCAGTTGAGCTATTGGCCAGCTCTGAGGTGGTGAAATTGTTCCAGTAAACACCTAGCAGTACTGCATAGTTTTTAAAGGACTCATATTGGGCCCGAACCAGACTTAAAGAAAGAGAGAAAATGCTTGACTAACCCAGTGGTTTCATACATAACAATTGATGTGTTCTTATAGTTTGTAAGAGAAAGATACTAGACTTATGTATATAAATTAAATTATGATGTGTTAATAGGATAATAGTTATTCTTGATAGAGAAGGCTTCATGCCGATTATCTATCAATAGTATAGGATCTGATAGGACAGAACTATATATATAGATATTAACATTAAAGTAAGAGGGGATAATTCTTAAGTAGATAACCAACTGTAAGGCTCCGGGGAAATAAAGAATAGTTGCAATTAGATTAGCTTTAGTTTGAAAAACAGGTAGGGAGTGTGGATATAGGTTAAGTGCACACATAACATATATACAGAGTGTACACATGCCTTAATCATATTGCAACATACACACATGTACTTTCAGGGCAATACTACCATTGTTTCATATGAGATGATAATGTACCGTATTATTTAATAGCGGCAGCGTTGCACCAAATATATCCGGCAACGCTGCACATGTTACCCTCAATAAATATCCGGCCCGCACTCTAGCATACAAGTGCCCCCTGCTCTCTGTATCTCTTTGGCTAATATAGAACCTATAAACTTCCCTCTGGACTTTTACTGTACATCCTTGTGCAAGAAAGGATTATCAAGGTTGTTGTAGCTTTACATGACAACCATACATGGCACAGTCAGCAGTCCATACGACCAACAAATTTTTTTGTTATCAAGGAAACATTATCAATTATATTGTTTGAAGGAATATTCGGTCAGTTTCGTGGTAAGCGTTACGACCATTAAGTCCAGGATAATAATGTAATCACAGAATCTATGTAGAGGATTAAAGTAGTGAATCTTGTTCTCGTAGGGGTTTGAGGTACTGATCATATTAAGTCGTTTACTGAGTTTTATTATTGAATAGGTGATATATGTAACATATAATTTATTGGTAACAGGGTTAAGAGAACATATAATCTAAGAGAAGAGAACATATAATCTACGAGTGTAGTAACGCCCTGGTCGTTTGAGTAGATATATTGTATAGGGTTAAGAGAATATAGAATCTAAAAGTGTCAGAGGTAGTAACGCCCTGGTCTCTGGGAAGACACAGTAGGGCCCGGTAAAGTTATCTTATTTTGGAGTTTAGTTTAGAATAAATCTTTTGTTCTATATAGGGACATAAAGGTTAGATTTATTAATGCCCTGGTCTCTGGAATAGACACAGCAGGGCCCGGTAAAACTATATTATCTTAGAGACTAGTAACGTGACTTTGGATCGAAATCGAAGGGAGTCAATACCTGAATAGCGGGAATCCAAATAGGTTGTAACGAGAGCTCTAGAGTTCCAATGTACAACCTATGGTGGGTCGCCGAAAATATTCAATCTGTGTCTTGAACTCATTTCGACCCGAACAGAGAAATAGTTACTAGGGTAGTAGTAAGTTTTGTTAAATAAAGTATACGAACCTCTAAATGACTGTCAAATTATCCCCCACCGTAGTAGTATATTTGGAATAAGAAAATAAGTACTACACTTAATATAACAAATTTAAGTTATTTTTATTTTTTATTTTTTACAAAGTTTTTTCGTAGTGTGTACCCAATCATAAAGACGATTCCATAAGAGAATTAGCGTTACACTTATGATGTTAGGACTCTTTTATTTTTCCCTGCGGCGGGTGTTTCAAACATGCGGATCGCGGGTGCTTGAAAGGGGACTATTATACTAATAGGCATATCGTCAATGATGGAGGGGCCACTAATAAATATCTTTATTGTCGTAATTTCCCTCTATTTTACCCTATCCTCCCCCTTCAGAGCACGAAGAATGTATGGCGATAACTCAATTTCCATAGTGTTCATGTTAGACACGTCATTAGAGCATATGATGATATAAAGTAAGAAACCGATTCAATAGCACAGAGTTTAACGTGTGTATTTACTCGGGACAACGGCCGCTGACACGTCACGCTATCTAGTGAGAGAAATTGTAAGTAACCCGCGCACACTATGAATAGTACTACTACCACAATCACCTGGTACCACCATCACTACTACTACTACTGCATTCACATCCGCCATCACTACTACTACCACAATCACCACTACGATCACTACTACTATTACCACATTCACCACCACCATCACCACTACTACCACAATGACCATCACAATCACCATCATCATCCCTATTGTTACCATAATCACCACCACTACCACAATCACCACCTCCATCACTACTACTACCATAATCACCATCAACGAGCACACACAAACAATCAAACAAACAGGGTAAAAACAATACTATGTCACTCATACGGGGTCTCCGTAATAACGAGAGAGAGTCACAAGAAGTTACAGTGAAAAGTTAGTATCTCAAAGACCTGGCGGTTCATTCCGGGGAGATACTTAAAGTGGAAAGAGAGAAGACTGTGTATTGGACAACACTCATTGCAGAGTGAGCAAAATACTATCTACTCAATTCTTGAATGCTCTACTGAAGAATTATTTTCAACTTCTGAGGGAAGTTTCTAGCAGGTAGAAGAGATTGTATATGTGAAAAAGTGTCCACATATACTAGCGCTTAATCATTTTAATTATAACTTCCAGACATGGTTGTGTGCTGTATTCATGAGATTATATATTTTTTTGCTATAATCCACATTGTCAAGACAATTAAGTATTACGAAAACCTCAATGAGTCGACCTCATAGTCAGAGTGTTTCCAAAGGATAGAGATCAAGAGCTCTCAATCGGTCCTTATAGCTCAATCTTCTAATCGATGAAGAAAGCTTTGTAGCCCAAGCTTGTACTCTTTCAAGTTGCTCTATGTATTTGCTGAGTTCTGGGGACCAGAATTGAACAACATATGCCAGGAACGGCCGTATCAGAGCGTTGTAAAGTGTGAGGATTATTTCCTTATTTCTATACTTAAATTGTCTCTTGATATAGACCAATAATTTCAAAGCTCTCTTCTCTACTTCAATGCACGACTTAGGGGTACTTCACACAGTCAGGAATGCGAGCTAGAATCACTAGGAGTAATGATTCCTGGTGATTCCTGGGAATACACCGCGAATGTCTGCAATTCCCCGTGGACTCACAACACCGTAGGAACCAGTGGGAGTGTACCTTCGAATCACTGGGAGTCACTGGGAATCACCTGGATAAAACCAGGAATGAAGTGCGAGTGATTGAAAATTTGAAAATTTCGGATTTTTACTGTAATATACGAGTCGATAGGAGTAATATAGGAATCACCGGGAATTAGATAGGAGTCACTGGGAGTCACCGAGCATCACTGGGATTTGTTAGGAATGAGATGCGAGTATGCCAGGCATGGCCCCCATTGTGCACAGCCCCTATATAAGG
Organism: Paralithodes platypus; assembly: GCA_032716605.1. Lineage (NCBI taxonomy): Eukaryota > Metazoa > Arthropoda > Malacostraca > Decapoda > Lithodidae > Paralithodes > Paralithodes platypus. The sequence continues at coordinate 7,117,902 of CM064499.1, read as the reverse complement.
GGCCCCCAAGCTGTGCCAAGCCACATGCACACTCACCACCGACAGTCCTCTAATATCGTCATTAAGTATTATGACTGTATTCATACATCATTACAGACATTAATATAATACGATGAGTCTGTATTATTATGTACCGTAAGGTCATAATATCAATGCCTACTATACTTTAAGAAACAAATATATTTAAACTATTGACTAAATAGTGGATAGTTAATCATTCCCACCTTCTTCTTTTCATTCGTTACCGAGTTCTGTAATATTTCATACGATTACATAAAATATGTAACACTTATAGGTTGCGTTAGTTTGCTTAAGTTAGGTCAGGGGAGTTGCAGAACTTCTAGATTATTAACCGGCAACTACAACGGCCCCTAAACAACCAAGTCATGATTCCGCTGGCTCAAAGTTTACCCCGGCGACTACAATGCCCCTCGAAGTAGTAATCCAAATTCCACTCTCCACCACCAAGCGAACTTGACATTTCAAAACACATACAAACACGTCTCCACCACTCTCGTTATGTTAGGTAAGGGGAGTTGCAGAACTTGTAGACTACAAGTAGGGTATTGTAACATTGACCATACATTGTTCACATTATTAATTACCTCACCTACCGTAATTTCCTTCTCTACACACAATCACTGGGTGAATACAATGTCTTGTGGGAAATTGTACTTACACAGGTTAATACTAGGCCTATTTATAATGTTTGATCAAGAAAAGTTAACTACCTGTATACTGTATATTATACTTTCACGTGAGAAGTATTACAGGTTTATATGAATAATATATTTATTAAAGGGTACTTCACACAGTCAGGAATGCGAGCTAGAATCACTAGGAGTAGCTGAAAATTTGGATTCCTGGGCCTATTCGCGATGAAAATTCGATGACTCCTACTAGTGACTCTAGTGATATCCTAGTGATTCCTGTTAGACTCCCAGTGACTCCAAACGACTCGCGGCCGATTGGCCCTGTCCGACAAAATGTTCACCGTGTTTAAAGTTCTAGCCACGAACCGGACCATTCCCAGTGACTTCCAGTTGACTCCCAGTGACTCCCAGTTGATTCCCAGTGATTCCCCAGTGACTCCCAGTGAAACCTGGTGATTCTCAGTGTTTCGAATCTGATTAGCGGACAGCTTTTGGTTTCAGTTTCAGTTCATACCAGAATCACCAGGACTCACTGGGAGTCACTGGGGAATCACTGGGAATCACTGGGAGTGGTCCGATTCGCGGCGAGAACTTTAAATACGGTGAACATTTTGTCGGACAGGGCCAATCGGCCGGGACTGGTTTGGAGTCAATGGGAGTCTAACAGGAATCACTAGGATATCGCTAGAGTCACTAGGAATATCGATTTTCACCGTGAATTGGCCCAGGAATCAGAATTTTCAGCTACTCCTAGTGGTTCTAGCTCGCATTCCTGACTGTGTGATGTACCCTTTAAGGGTACTTCATACAGTCAGGAATGCGAGCTAGAATCACTAGGAGTAATGACTCCTGTTGATTCCTGGGAATACGACCGCGAGTGTCTGAAATTCCCCGTGCACTCACAATACCGTAGGAACCAGTGGGAGTGTACCTACGAATCACTGGGAGTCACTGGGAGTCACCGGGATAAAACCAGGAATGAAGTGCGAGTTATTGAAAAGTTGAAAATTAACGGTCGCTTTCGGATTACTGTAATATACGAGTCGATAGAAGTAATACAGGAATAACTGGGAGTTAGATAGGAGTCACTGGGAGTCACCGAGCATCACTGGGAGTTGTTAGGAATGAGATGCGAGTATGCCAGGCATGGCCCCCATTGTGTGTTTGACCCTATAATTGAAATTAATTTTTCCTCAAGTAACCTATGTCTCTTGTAGGCTATAACTACAGTCCTCTAATATCATCATTAAGTATTATGACTGTAAGGTCATGATATCAATGCTTACGAAACAAATACATTTAAACTATTGTCTAAATAGTGGATAGTTAATCCTTCCCACCTTCTTGTTTTCATTCGTTACCGAGTTCTGTAATATTTCATACGATTACCTAAAATAGGTAACACTTATAGGTTGTGTTAGTTTGCTTAGGTTAGGTCAGGGGAGTTGCAGAACTTCTAGATTATTAACTGGCGACTACAATGGCCCCTAAACAACTAAGCCATGATTTCGCTGGCTCAAAGTTTACCCCGGCGACTACAACACCCCTCGAAGTAGTAATCCAAAACTCCACTCACCACCACCAAACGAACTTGACATTTCAAAACACATACAAACACATATCCACCACTCTCGTTATGTTAGGTAAGGGGAGTTGCAGAACTTGTAGACTACAAGTAGGGTATTGTAACATTGACCATACATTGTTCACATTATTAATTACCTCAACTACCGTAATTTCCTTCTCTACACACAATCACTGGGTGAATACAATGTCTTGTGGGAAATTGTACTTACACAGGTTTAATACTAGGCCTATTTATAATGTTTGACGATGAAAAGTAAACTACCGGTATACTGTATATTATACTTTCACGTGAGGAGTATTACAGGTTTATATGAATAATATATTTATTAATCCACCTTCATTTAACTTTGAGATAGCTTTCGAATGCACCTACAATTAATAAATACTGCACAATTGTTTTGGGGGGGGGGGGGATCCCCAGGTGAGTAGGCTCGCTTTGCTCACCACCCACACCCATGACTAGTGGGCCCTTTATTATATGTGCGCCCCCTACAGGTATCTCTGTGGGCGCCCCTAATGCTTGCAGAGCATGCTCGGTGACTCCCAGTGGCTCCTGGTGACTCCCGTCGATTCCCAGTGACCCTCAGTGGCTCGCATGTATTACCTATCTTTATCCCATTGACTCCCGGTGAAACTGAAACCGAAAGCTGTCCGCGAATCAGATACGAATCACCGAGAACCACCAGGACTCACTGGGAGTCACTGGGGAATCACTGGGGATCACTGGGAATCACTGGGTTTGGTCCGATTCGCGGCGAGAACTTTAAACGCGGTGAACATTTTGTCGGACAGGGCCAATCGCCTGCGAGTGGTTTGGAGTCACTGGGAGTCTAACAGGAATCACTAGGATATTGCTAGAGTCATTAGGAGTCATCGATTTTTACCGCGAATAGGCCCAGGAATCCGAATTTTCAGCTACTCCTAGTGATTCTAGCTCGCATTCCTGACTGTGTGAAGTACCCTTTAGGAAACTGTTGGTAACCGCTAATAAGAATACCCAAATCCTTTTCCAAGTCAGTCACTTCCAGAGTCTCTCCCATTAGTGAGTAGCCTGATTTGGGGTTTGCTTGGCCAATGTGCATCACCTTGCACGTTTCCAAGCTTAGTGGCATCTGCCAATTCACCCAATCTGTTAAGATTCATCCTGAGTTGTTTAACCCCTTTAGGGTCCTTCACATTCACCCAAAGCTTAACCCGGGAAGCGCATAACTATAGTATTTGAAATGTTCCGCCAGGCGAAGATGTTAATTTTACCATAAATATCGGTATTACTTATTCATATGTGCCTATTTTACGTTTAATATGAAGATATTAACATCTAACAGCAATAAAACAAGTTTGTGGGGCGGCATAGCTCAAAATATCAGAAGGATTGTTCATTTTGTGATAAAAGTATCAAAATTGGCACACATAATCAAATAGTCAATATTGTTAGGGATTCTATTTTATTCAAGTGTCACTGGTTGTAATTGTGGTATTGTGCTTATTATGGTGGATGCGATCTTTAATTATTTATGATTGAATATCGTATGCAATGTTATGAGCCTGGTATAATTAATTCAACCTGTAGACAGCTTAGTATCTTATATAGGAAGATATTTTTGTTCAAGATTGTACGATTCAGTGTGGGGTGGTAGTGCAGGCAGTTTTCTCCTCACCCCCCGTTTTCTTCCAGTAATCCCCACATTCCATTCTCCCCCCTATTCCCCTACACCCTTTCTCCTACTCAATGTCCTCCCCCCCCCCCCCTTTCCTCCAACTCTCTTTCTCTCCTTCGTTGCCTGACGTACGAATGATATTGATTATAACTAGGTAATAATGTATTTGGCTTTTCTAATCATAAGTATTGATTACAAGATATATCATAGAGTTCTTGGTAAAAGTAATACTTTAATTCAGCAAGCATATTATGAGTTGATGATTAAAGCAGTTCGAGAGTTTGGTATCAGAGCCAGGTGAGCTAAGGGTATATAAGCCTACTTTCTGCTTGAGGCAGGTAGTGTAATTTCCACCACCATCAGAAGCTGATCTGCCCTGAGTTCGTTTGTAAAAGAATCACCATGAGTTGAATAAGTATAGCCCAGGATTTGTTCTATGTTTATTGATTGCTTTCACTTACTCTCTTGGAGGGTAATTATATAACTATGTATTATTTTTCTTAAGAGTGTCTTTATTATTTCACTTCAATGTTTCTCACTTTGATATTTTCACTAGAATTAACTTTTGTGTATAATTAATCATGTAAATAAATTATAATTTTATTTCACATAATCTTTAAATTTTACCTTTGTGCTAATATGTTATTTTGATTGTTGGGATAAATCTAAGTCAAAGTAACTAAAGATAACTAATTATGAACGAGTGATGAGAAAGGAATATCTTTGGGGGCTAAAACAGCCATTTGATATCAACTGATATTTTATTAGCTTGCCACATCTTTTCACCTACCAAGGTTTTAGTGACTACAAAGAGAGTCGCTAGTTTTTGTGCAAGTTTAACCCATAATTAGCGGCGAGCAACATAAGTCGAGTTAAATAAAGCTGGACTATGTGGCGGCGCTCGACATAACTCGAGTGGCAATTTCAGCACGTAATGTGGCTGAGAGAGAGAGACAAGTGGTGGCAGGAGACTAGCGAGCGTATGACTGCTCCAGACCACCGCGGCGAACCTACTGACACAAATCTCAGCTCCCTCCTCCCTCTCTCACTCGCTACATACTCAATTATGTACTGAAAGTACCGAATTACCTGCTTTTTGCACTCGCGTTGCACGGTTATTGCAAGAAAACTATCCATCATACAAGGATCGTTATGGTGTCATTCGAAAGCTCTGTTTATGCCCTTTCAGGGATAGGTACTTGTTTTACGTTCTGGGTCTTATTTAGGCATGAAAATGATCACGTAAACAGCCCTATTTTGGCTAAAAACACCCCGCTGTGCGGTACACATAAATAAACCGCATAGGCCGCTCGTAAGGTGTTAACATGCCACTTCTTCTTGACTGAAAATGATAGTCATATTTACCGCATTTTGTGAGGCTAAGTAATAAGTCCTCGTTATGTGGTTTTAGTGGAATGTTTCTTTATGTTATGGGTTCGAACCCCGCTCGTAACGTAACAATATAATCAAAATTAGATAATGGGACATCATAGGCCGGTTTACTCTACATTGGCTTTGGCAGCCCCCTATCAATTACTTTCCATTAGAGTTCTTAACCACTCCAATCCCAGCATCGTATATATACGTCAGTAGATAAGGAAGTCGATGTATATCTCCGTCAGTAATGTACTTTCCTTGTAACTGCCTGTACAACCCTGTACCAGTTACCACAACATTTTGAGCACTGCTCCCGTGTTGGCAACACTTCTCAGCTTAGCTTATATGAGACCCACTGAAGGGTGACAAGAGCCAGTCTTGTCTCGTCTTTGGAGGTGGATAGGTGGTCTCTCCTGCCATTTATGCCACATTGCTTGGGACTGCTGGGGACTTGTATTACTGTATCCTACGGTACAGTACGGGTTAAGCACTGATGTTTGCCCCAAACTATACCATAGTAGAGATGTCAAACTAGTTTTAAATTACTTGTCTGGACATGGGTAACAACTTATATTCAGACAATGTTTAATTAGCGTTGACCGTTTGATAGGTACAGTCTGTTGTAGTTTATCATCATGCCACAAATTGGTAAGTAATGTTGCCATTTGCCACTAATTTGTTGAACTACAGGAACCAGTACAAGTAGAAGGGTCAACATTAGCCAAACATTGTCTTAATATAAGTTGTTACCCATGTCCAGACAAGTCATTTGATACTAGTTTGACATCTCTACCAGGGTATACAGTTTGGGGCAAAAATCAGTGCGGGGGACCGACCGGTTAATTACAAACTTCCAGGTCTTACTTTCAATTTAAATGAAATTTGGCACAGGTGTATATGACCATAAAACTAGATCAAAACAATTTTTTTTTTTTTTTTTTTTTTTGCTTTTTTCTTGCAATTTAGGTAAACAAATGTTGAAAACCATAGCACTGCAGAAAATGATAAACTCCTACAGAAATCCCCATAGCACATGTTTTATGTGATCAAACAACTCACAAAAGGTGTATCTGTAGTTGCTATAAAAAATATTTTATATATTTTGTGTATTTGTTCGATTTAGGTGATTACGGATTCAGGCGAATATATTTATAGAAAATTACAACTTTGACGACATATTGTGAAACAAATTAAATTACTAGAGTAAATTGGCTTGATAGGCCTTGTAGTGTTTTTAATTACCTTTCCAATGGTATATACACCATTCCTATAGGTCCAATAATAACTGTAGAATAACATCCGAAATTGCGACAATATAGGTTTTGAGAAAAACAGGTGAAAGTCTAAGGTAATTAGGTGAACATTTTGACGTTTGTTTTTTAGATTTACAATATTTTACGCAGGAACATGGCAAAGTAGAAGATAAAGCGTATGGGAGGTTGTAGAGTAGCTTACGCTCTTTCGATTTATATAGGTATGCTCCTCGTATGACCAGTAGTTACTGAGCATGTTAATTTCAAAGTTCGCTATATAACGTTTTTAGAATTACAGGAAAAGTTTGGAAAACATAAAAAAAAACTATTTCCAATGGGTTTTCACTAATAACATTTCACTGGCTTATGAAGGGATGTTGACTCTTGTTGAGTAAACACCTATTGGTATTTTCAGGATTTCGAGTTTTTTAAGCCTAAATTAACCGGTCGGTCCCCTTAACACTTAAAGAGCGGGGCCCGACTTAAGTCTGTATCTAAAAAGCAGCAAGTTAGGAGCATTATTAAGGTTTTTAAAGGGTTAAAATCAAGTGCAAATGGCTGGGAGAGCAGCAGGCCACACGGCCGACACCCAGGGCTTACCGCCGCCCACTGACTCACGCTCCCTCTGTTCTCGAGAGGCCGGCAGTATAGCCAGTAGTGAGTGTAGCTGGACAAAATATGCCACTATATGCTAAACTCCCATGTTGGTGGTACCACTGCATCAAAACAACGAGTACTACGTAGCTCGTTCTGGTCTCATTTTGAAGCTTGTAGCACCTACTTTTTTGCTGAATACATTTCTTTTCATGCAGATACTTGACTGATCATTCAGGAGGACCTGAATTAGCCCAAAACCCCACACTAGACGAGGGTTAAGAACTCTATTGGAAAGTAATTGATAGGGGGCTGCCAAAGCCAATGTAGAGTAAACCTATGATGTCCCAATATCTAATTTTGATTATATTCACTATTTGATTGTGTGTGCCAATTTTGATACTTTTATCACAAAATTTACAATTTATCTACCTGACTGCCTCACTAAGTGGGAATAGTATTTAGGGGGTGAAAAAGACGTATTATTGCCAACCGATCGTATCAGGAGGGGAGAGCCGCCGCGACGATCACTACTGACGTCTTGCAAGTGAAGTCTCTCTGTTGCTAGGATCTCTAACTGCCTTCCCCAGTGACCCTGAAACCGCGGGCGGGAAATTTGCGCCAAAAATTACCCGATAAAAGGGCGAATGAGAGGAAAAATAGGTGATAATTGAGGGAGGAAGGGGGGGTTTGGACACATGTGGAGGAGTGATAGGAGGTATGGAGGGGAATTATCTCAATCACATATTTCTTTGTTTTAATTGCCAGTGGAATGTTTTGAAAGGCTTTTTTAGGCCTTGGTTCATATGAGGACGCTCGCCTTCGCGCATTACAGACTCAGATGAGGGCGCTCGCCGTTCTTGGGTTAATGTTATCTGCAAACTTGGAGATCACACTCAACAGACCAATACGAAGGACAAATCTCTGTGGAACTCCAGAGGTGACTGGAGTCCATTCAAAACAAACAGCATTGATTACCACTCATTGTTGTCCACCTGTTAGCCTACTTTCTATCCAATTGGTGACCTGTTCTGATGCCTAGTGCACTCACTTTTGACATTGGAATAGAATGAGGCACTTTGTCTAAAGATTTTTGAAAGTCTATGTATAGGATGCCTATATGGCTCTACTATGGTCATACTCAGCATTTCATGGAAAAATTTCAGCAATTTGATAAGACGATTGGTGTCACCTGAAACCATATTGGTTTTATATATATATATATATATATATATATATATATACAGTGGTGGGCGCGCTCCGGTGGGACCGGTAATGCGGCAGCGCTCTGCGCTCCTCAGACATAACGTAATGCGGCAGCCCTCACGCGCTCCTTTAGTCAGCCGACCCGATGCGCTTCCCGCTCTGCGCTCCTGCGCTCCGCGCTCCCAAAAATAGGTATATAATAAAAACAAGTAAAAAACAGCTTCTAGAAGTTATTTAATTATTTACCTAAATTAATACAATCTTTTGTCTTTCACTTCATTAAATTCAAAAAATTAAAAAAAATTAAAAAAAATCGTCATGGTGTCTTTCTGAAGTTTAAGTTTCTCACTTTCTCAGTTTCTGTAATTCTTTATGTCATATCAATGATACGATTGATATCATATCATGGATGACCCGCTGACCAGTCTTCGACGGTATATATACGGCCGGGACTAGGGTCTTGTCAGTTGTCACACCCAGTGCCAGGTCCGTATATAATTATATACTGACTCGCCGAAAAAAAATGTAGCAGCGAAACGACTGCACCTATGGCTTTCATATTTTTAGTTTTTTACCACATGTACCTTACCCTTCTGCATACCCACCACCACTACCCCAAACCACTCCTCCCACCCACTCGCTGACTATCGGTCGCCTCACAAGGAAAACAAAGGAAAATCTGTGGCGGCGAAACGAATGCACCAATCGGTTCCATATTTGTGTTACAAGTGCCTTACCCTTCTGCCTTCCCTCCACCACACCCCCAACTGCCTCCCACAACCCACTTCCAGCGTATCGGTACGAAGAAAAGGAAAAAAAGAAAAATCTGTGGTGGCGAAACTACCTCACCAATCGGCTTCATATTTGTAACATAGAGTCAATTACGCTTCTACCTTCCTCCCACCATCCCCCAAACCACCCTCCCACCCATACATTCAAGTAACATTCCGATGGTATCGATACCATAAAATGATAAAAGTCTCTGAAGTCTATAGTGTCTTTTAACTCTTTTCAGCTACGTTCGCGACTATGGGGGACCTGATTTCTGGCGAAAATGGAGAAGGGGGGTGTTTTTTTTACCATTATCCTTCCTTTCTCACCCAACTTGATAGATTTAGCCAAAAAAAAAAAAAAAAAAAAAACTCTGGCACTGGCCAGGTTCTTACCTTTCCAGGGTTTGAAGGTGGCACTGTCAGTCTGTCACTATCATAGTATCACTGTATCACAGTTCACTAACACCGTGAGTAACACCATACGATGACTGTACACGATAATGACGTTCTTGAACCTGTTGTTGACAGGAAAAATCGCTTCCGGAGCGCCAGAAAGGAGCGCAAAATTCAAGCTGCGCTCCCCGCCTGCACTCCGAGTTCAGATTTTTGCCGCTCCTCCCTCCGCGCTCCTCTATATTGGTAGTGCGCACCGGATCGCAGAGCGCAGAGCGCCAAATCGGCGCGCCCACGCCCACCACTGTATATATACATATATATAGCCTATATATATACACATATATATATATATATATATATATATATATATATATATATATATATATATATATAAATATATATAATTATATATATATTGTCACGGCCCTACAGTGTTGAACCAAAGAAATTAAAATTCAAACACCGGCAACACGCTATCTGACTACGTATATAATTCCAAAATGATTATTAACACAAACAATAAAGAAAAGGATGATATCAAACACCACTAATTTTCATATTAATTAAATTATAATTAACTAGGGTAACATACGACACCATATAATACCACGGTGTAAAACACACAAACACCACTCACGGATATTTAATTAACATTGATTGGGACAGGCTACCGTGTTTAGATAATTATCGCCAGATAACGCTCGGACGAAGTGTGTACTCATGGACACGAATCAGTGTCCACTAAACAAACACATAAACACACACCAACATAATATAGAGCACCACACACACTAGGGCTCGTTACACATACATAATGTATAAATGCTGTCTCATCTCTCTTCCAAGGATACCAAACAATACACTCACCTAAGTGTCTTAACTCACGAAACTAGGAGACAGCAAACACGAACAAACAGGGGTGGACCCAGACCAGAGCGAGGGAGATTCCTTCACCTCCATCCTCTGCCTGGCTTAGTGCAACACTGATTCTGTACTCCTATTTCCTAACAGACATCTCCTTCCTAACCTCTAACTTTCGGCAAGCAACTGGAATCACACAAGTCTTTTAACAGAGTCACACGGACTCCTTAGAATACCTCTCATGCCGTGGGAAATATATCTTCTCACGGCTCCAATATGTCAATATGCCCATAAACTTTCCCGTTTCCCATGGATTTCTCGGTATTGACCACCGCCACTTCACTTGCTTGTTCGTCAAGGGGAATCCACGCAATGCGAGCTAAGCTCATTATTATCGCGCCTCCTTAACTGGGAATGTATTGCGTGAAATGCATGTTAAGTGTTTATGTATCGTTGGAATGGCTGTGTAGTCTGTATTTTAGCCAATTGGCGACATCTGGAAACGAAGACTTAGGGTTAATCTGTACGATACCATTCTCACTACGGTACCAGTCTCACCCGAAGGCTTAGGTTGACCAGTAGCTTAGGTTGACCAGTACGATACCCATCTCACCTTGTAACCGATCACCAACCCCAGATGGGACGTCACAACTTAGTCCACTTATACCAGGTTCCTATTTATACTGCTAGGTGAACAGAGGCTACACCATTAGGAGACTTGCCCAAATGTGCGTAGATTAGCGCCTCCTCTCTCCTGCCTCTCTGCTATACCTCACACCCTCTCCCTTAACCTAAGACGTGCACATGGGGGGTATGAGACACCACACTCCTGTGCGCACGTATTTGAGCTGTTCCCATCACTAACATCGTTATTTTACCATAAATAGCATTAATACTTATCCATATGCACCTATTATAGGTTGATTATAAAGGTATTAACCTGTTACAACAATAAAACAAGTGGAAACAGTGTTTGGATGGTCAAAATCGGCGATACAGGCCGGGAGTTACATAATGTATTTCTGAGGCAACCTCCCTTCCCTCCTCCCCTCCCCTTGTCTGGAGAGACACTGTTACGCAATAGTCTCTCTCTCGCTCTTTCCCACGCTTGGTAACAGTGATGACAACGCCCTGCTACCAACTAGCTAATGTTAGCACGAAAATAGACCACAGAATAAGGGAATAACAGGGAAAATAGGTGATAACTGAAGGAGAGGAGGAAAGTGGGGAAGGAGGGGAGGTGGAGGACTGATATTTGGCATGGCCCAGGGGCAAAAAAGAAAAGAAAAAAAATGTTGGTGTTTTAAATGGATTTTTTTTCTCCCAGACTCTTAAGAGTCTTCCCACAGTCAGCCGGGGGAACTCTTAAGAGTCTCCCCGCAGTTCCCGGGTTAAAAAAGAAATTTGACAGCGGCAAATTTAGGCATTCAGATACATTTTTTATATGCGGGACAGGTGGTCAGCAATGACATTACATTTCCCTGGAATATGAATGATATTGAGGTGGTACTCATGCAAGAACAAATTCCACCTTGCAAGCATTTTGAACAAAGTTAATGTTCTTGCTGTCACCCGACACAGGATGTTTTACTTTATGATCATCCCCTTGCAAGAAGACTGCACCTGTCCCCAAATCACTTACATCCACAGTGTGACGTCTACCAGCATTGGCAGAATCGCCTAATGTTGTTCTTTCTTTCCTAGTAATCTCATTGTCACAGACAGTCCAGTGGTGGTCTTTGTTTTCGTCTGTGACAACGGGTTATATTTTATATCAACAGTAGTGATAATATTACCAGCGTGTGAATGAGAAAGACTTTCAGAGCGAGGAGGTAGTAAGTGTCTGTATGTACGGGTGCATTCCTGCCTCTCGCTCGCCATTGGACGGCGTGTCTTGCTGTGTCATATGACGCCTGCTGTCTTGTGAAGTCTCGGCCCGTGATTGGCCGACCATCGCGCCTTTGCGGTCTCCTGTGTAACTTACCTCCTCCATGAGGGTCCCCAGGAGCTGTCCTCGTCAGGACAGGCTTGGCGCGCGTGCTTCTAACATCCCTTTGCATACTCTCTCCCTATCACCACCTTTATCACTGTTTCTCTCACTCGATTCTCTCTTTCCATACTCTAACCTTTATTAACCTCTGAAGTGCGCATGGGGCTAATTAGACACCTCTGCCTGTGCGCATGTATTTGAGCTGTTTCCATCACTAAAATATTCATTTTACCATAAATAGCATTAATACTTATCCATATGCGCCTATTATAGGTTGATTATAAAGGTATTAACCTGTTACAACAATAAAACAAGTGAAAACAGCGTTTGGATGGTCAAAATCGGCGATACAGGGCGGGAGTTACATAATGTATGGGTGAGGCAACCACCTTTCCCGCCAATTTCCCCCAAGGCTGGAGAGACACTGTCGATCGATACTCTCTCTCTCTCTCTTGCACTCGCTTGCAAACAGTGATGACAATGCCCTGCTTGCAACTCGCTAATGTTAGCACGAAAATATACCTCAGAATAAGGAAATAACAGGGAAAATAGGTGATAACTGAAGGAGGGGAGGAAAGTGGGGAAGGAGGGGAGGTAGAGGAGTGATATTTTGCATGGCCCAGGGGCAAAAAAATAAAAATAAAAATAAAAAATAAAAATATATATATTTTTTTTTCGATGTTTAACCCTTAATTAGCGGCGAGCAACATAAGTCGAGTTAAATTAAGCTGGACTATGTGGCGGCGCTCGACATAACTCGAGTGGCAATTTCAGCACGTAATGTGGCTGAGAGAGAGAGACAAGTGGTGGCAGGAGACTAGCGAGCGTATGACTGCTCCAGATCACCGCGGCGAACCTACTGGCACAAATCTCAGCTCCCTCCTCCCTCTCTCACTCGCTACATACTCAATTATGTACCGAAAGTACCGAATTACCTGCTTTTTGCACTCGCGTTGCACGGTTATTGCAAGAAAACTATCCATCATACAAGGATCGTTATGGTGTCATTCGAAAGCTCTGTTTATGCCCTTTCAGGGATAGGTACTTGTTTTACGTTCTGGGTCTTATTTAGGCATGAAAATGATCACGTAAACAGCCCTATTTTGGCTAAAAACACCCCGCTGTGCGGTACACATAAATAAACCGCATAGGCCGCTCGTAAGGTGTTAAAGTTGATTTTTTTTTCTCTGACTCTTAACCCGTGGAGCCCCGGCTAGTTTTGTAATGTTTGCGCACCAGAACCCGGCCGGTTTTCAAAAAATTGTTTTATTCCAGAAACAATAGCGAATTGGGTTAGGAATGAAGGAAAAACCACGAAAAACCGCTCAAAAAGCTTAAAAAATGGTCTTACAGAGCCCCCGAAAACGGATTTTACAAGAGTAAAAAATGGAAGGCAATTATCCCAAAAAAACAGGTTATTGCGCGCTCGCGCGCACGCACGTGGACTTTGAGAGTTTTCAACCATCGGCACGGTTGCGTGGGATACGTACACAGTTCCCATACAAATCTGAGCCCTCTTGAGTGGCTATACCTGAGGTTACGGTTGGCGCAATTAGGGTGACGCGTCAGGCGCGTCTCTGGGGCTGTGCGTTACATACATCGCCGACGCGTCAGACGCGTCGCTGGGGCTGGACGGGTTAAGAGTCTTCCCGCAGTCCGCCGGGGGAACTCTTAAGAGTCTTCCCGCAGTTCCCGGGTTAACTGCACAACACTCCCCTGGGGTTCTACATAAGGTTTTCATAGCCGGCCCATTGTATTGCATGAGCCGTCCTCAGAGATATTTACATGTACTTAGAATAGGTTTGAGGGTTCTTAGTTAGTATAGGTTAAGAACTTTGTGTGTCTCCATTATTGATTTAGTGTATCTGCTCTTTTATTTAATGCTAGACTGGGATAAGGTAACTGTAGTCGTTGTCTCCGATGTGTGTACGGTTTGCTTATACCTACACGACTTCGACCGGTCCTGTGGTAGCCTGGGTTGTCTTTTCGGTTGAGTCCTTTGCGAGTGCAGCATTGTGTTGACTGAGTGTTTTGGCCTGTACCAGTTCCACACTTTGCTGCCTCTTTGCTTGGCTTTAGAGGGTCACCAGGATAGAACCAGATACTTGTGATCTGGATCTATCGAGAGAGCCCCCTAGTCAATTAACGTAACTTAAAGGATGCAGTCTTAACCCGCTGAGTGCCAGGGACGTATATATACGTCCTAGGGTGTTGTCACGCCCAGTGCCAGGGACGTATATATACGTCCTCGCCGAACAAAAATCGTAGCAGCGAAACGACTGTACCTATGGCTTTCATATTTTTACCACATGTACCTTACCCTTTTGGCTACCCACCACAAAAATCCCAAATCCCTCCTCCCACCAACTCGCTGACTGTTGGTCCAGTCAGAAGGAAAAAAAAGGAAAATCTGTGGCGGCGAAACGACTGCACCAATCGGTTCCATATTTGTGTGACAAGTCCCTTACCCTTCTGCCTTCCCCCCACCACACCCCCAACCGCCTCCCACCACCAACTTCCAGCGTATCCGTACGAAGATAAGGAAAAAAAGGAAAATCTGTGGTGGCGAAACTACCTCATCAATCGGCTTCATATTTGTAACATAAGTCAATTACGCTTCTACCTTCCCCCCACCATCCCCCAAACCACCCTCCTACCCATACATTCCGATACCATAAAAGTCTCTGTAGTCTATAGTGTCTTTTCAGCTACTTTCGGGACCATGGGGACCTGATTTCTGGCGAAAATGGACAAGGGGAGTGTTTTTTTTACCATTATCCTTCCTTTCTCTCCCAACTTGATAGATTTAGCCAAAAAACAAAAAACAAAAAAACATCTGGCACTGGCAGAAGCACACCGTCAAAATTGGCTGGCACTCAGCGGGTTAAGGACATCGCTAGGCTACGAGCCTGTCTTGCTCAACCCCAGTTCCTTACCTAGAGTATCCCAGCTAGACATTATTAATCGAGTAGACACTTGTTAGTATTTAATATAAGCTCTTTGATATGTGCGCCTTATTATTCACAGCATTTATTAGTCTAGGTTGTTGCTGAGCCGCACAACCATAGCAGACTGTTTCGTTGATGAGGAAGTACTTCTTTTAGTGTCGAGCATTGCTACCATTGCGCATTTATAGTATTCTCGTGTCAGTTAACATTATATGTCCTATCTTTTAGTGTATTCGATTTACACGTGTGGTGTCCTGCCTCCTGCCTTTATATAGTTCTAAATCAGTACGAGCATCTTATGAGCATCAGACTTTCTTCAGAAGTTTCCAGGTCTATGCTGTAGGACTATACTTCACTTTCTTTCAGATAGGAGTGAAGAGTTTATTGGTGTTTAGAGTAACTGTATTGAAGCATCTTTTTATTGTATTAAATCTTGCAGTGATTTAATTGATCTTTCCATAGATTCCTTTTTATGCATTTTAACGTAACTTGCATCTTGTTTGTTATCAGGCTATACCAGTGCAGGTTAGCCTGAAGTAGAGTACATTTATGCCCAGTTAAGGATACCCCGCTATCGCAGATTAACCCTGGAGGGGATAGGTGTTCTGTTCGCCGGCATATAAGTTCGAGGGTTTGGATCTAGCGTACCGTTGTTGCATAGTGCCCTATTACTAGTCCAATCATTGAGTGCCCTTGTTTTATTCGTAGTCCCGGTCGTAACAAATGGCGACCTTAGTCTAGGATTTAGTGAACTAAGAAATAATTGCAGGATTTTTTTTTGTGGAGATTTTTTTTTTTAATCACCGTTTGGTGATTATTTCTCACAGTTTGGCAGTGGACATTTGTTTTTGAGGAATATTTTGGACAGGGAATTTGTTTTGGCAATGTAGTATAGCACTTGAGTTGTCTTCAAGCATTTTTTGAGTGAATAGTGCTACATGAGAGTTTAGGTATTTTTTTTTTTTTATAAACGTTGAGGATTTCCGGTGGACACTATGTCGAACGACAGATCAGTGCTCAGTGAGGACACAGTACGGGAAGCAGGCTCTGAGGTGCAGAAGCTGGGTTTGTTAGATGGCATTAGGGTGGTAACTAGTGAGGAGGATGCAAGGAAGTTTCTGGAGATGCCTATTACTGTTGACCGGGTGTCGGGGATTGATCGGTATGGTCTCCAGTGTTTGGCCACGGTCATGGGGCATGTTGGCACTAGCAGCATGACGAGAAGTGACCTGGTGGCATGTGTGCTGGGCGGGGTGCGTTGTGCACAGGGTGGAGTGGGTGCTTTGGCACCTTCGGCCAAGCCCCCCCTCCACTCTACTCCCATCATGCCCTCTAGAACACCGGATCCGAGTATGTTCCCGCAGGCCGATAGTCACTGGCAGCGTGGTTTGCCCCTGGGTGGGTCTCCAATTGTTGCATCTCCTCCTCCTCAAGGTTTAACTCCAGATATGCTCTTCCAGCTTGAGATGGCTAAGCAGCAGCGGGAATCTGAGCTTGAGATGGCTAAGATTCAGCAGCAGCAGCGGGAATCTGAGCTTGAGATGGCTAAGATTCAGCAGCAGCAGCGGGAATCTGAGCTTAGGATTCAGGCTGAGGAGAGAAAGGCCATACGTGAGGCTGAGCTTCAGGTTGAGGCTACGAAGTACTGTGCAGACATAGAGCTTGAGAAGTCTCGGGTGGAGTCGATAGGGCAGCGTCTCGGTTCTGGGAATCGAGGTCTTGATCAGTTTTTATCGCACCTTCTTAAGTTAGTCCCTGCATTTGACGAGTCGGGTGTCACCGAGTTTTTCCTGCGCTTTGAGAAGAAGTGCCGGGAGCACCAATGGCCCGAGGTTAAGTGGGCAGCCCTTGTTTCCTCTAGGTTGGTTGGCAAAGGACTCAAGGCATATGATGCGTTGCCCTTGGAGTCTTGCATCGATTATGAGGTATTGAAGGAAGCTGTTCTGCGGGCGTACGAGTTACAACCAGAGACATATAGGTTGAAGTTTCGGGGTGTTACGAAGGGTCGTGAGTGCACTTTTCTAGAACATGCCCGGGAACTGTCTGATGCTTTGAGAAATTGGCTGAAGTCAGAGAAGATGACGACGTTCGAAGAGCTTGAGCAGTTATTCCTTCTAGAGCAATTTTTTAAATGCACAGGCGGCGACCTGACTTTGAACCTCAAAGAGAAACATCCTAAAACTCTACAAGAGGCAGCTGAGTTGGCTGACCTGAGATTATCGCTGATTCGTGGGTGGGGGTCTGCACAACGGACTGATGCAGTTAACAAGGGGCGCAACACTCCACCCCCCCGAGTCAGTGATGCAACATTTAATAACAAAAGTAAGAGCAATGATACTAATTTTGATCACAAACCAAAAACCGTCCCGTTTAAAAAAGGTCAGGGCCCTTCCCCACCTCAGGGGAAGTCCAAGGGTGTTTTAAGTGTCATAAAAAGGGGCATTTTGCACGTTCCTGCCCTAGTAACCAACCTGCAGCAGTCGTGTCTTTGGCTAGCAACATTGGGGTGTCTCTGAGGTCTTCTGCGTTTACCCGGGGTGATATGTCAGATGCGGGGGCACAGCCAGTGAAGGAGTGTCCGGAAGGCTCGAAACCTGTCCGCGATGCTTTTTGCGACCATAGAGGGTGTGGCTGCGTGAGTTGGGCTGGTTGCATGCACGGGTTGGAGTTGTTGCGTGATACAGGTGCATCCCAGACTCTGATGAAAAACTTTACAGGCCAACCTATAAACGCGGCACGGGTAGTTGTGGTGCAGGGTATTAATGCTACACGGTCTTACCCGTTGGTTCGAGTGGAGCTGGAGGTTGATGGTGTGACACGAGAGATAGATGTTGGAATCGTAGAGAAACTGCCAGTAGAGGGCGTCGACCTTCTTCTCGGCAACGACTTTGCGGTGCCTACTTCTGAGGCTCCACCCTTAGTCGTTGCCAAGAGGGCGGCCGACGTGAGTAGGGAGGGGCAGGAGTTGGTCGAGAGGTGTCAATTACAGCAGATGGCGTGTGTTGTCACCCGATCTCGTGCATGTAAGGTGTCACAGCCTCTTCCTCAGTCTCTAGACCAGCGGAGGAACGGTCGGAAGGAGAAAGCTAAAGTTGGGAGAAGTTTTGTGAGTTTTGATCCAGCGGCTCTTCTTGGCGACTCAGTATTAGCACCAATGTTTAGGTCCGGAGTGGCCCCAGAACCTGTCACACTTGGTGAGGAGGTAGGGCGTGAGAAAACTCCGAGACAGCAACGTTACACACTTAAGCAAGATAGGATCGAACAGTCCAGTATCGGGGGAGGCCATAAGTTGCTCCGAGAGCACTTAGATAGATTGGCTCCTTCGGATATCTGTCGGCTGCAGATAGATGATCCTGAGCTTCAGAAGTGTAGTAACGGTGCGATTGAACTTGAGGAGGACGGGGATGCAAAGCCGGGGGACTTCTTTCGTGTGGAGGGCATATTGTACAGGCGTTTTCTAGATCCCAGACGGAGTTGGGAGGGTGGGTCGAGAGTGGTTGACCAGTTGGTAGTGCCTAGTGTGTGCCGTGATAGCCTACTGAGGTTGGCGCATGATGTACCGTTGGCAGGGCATTTGGGTGTACGTAAGACGGTAACAGCATTGGCGAAATTGTTTTGGTGGTCAGGTATGAAGGCACATGTGGCGTCATGGGTGGCAATGTGCAGTACCTGCCAGACAGTAGGTAAACCAAACCAGTGTATTCCCAAGGCTCCGTTACACCCTATTCCTGTAATCGGGCCACCATTCATTAAGGTTATAATTGACATGGTTGGCCCTCTACCCCCTACTAGTGCAGGCAACAAGTTCCTCCTCACAATCATGGATGTTGCCACTCGTTATCCGGATGCATACCCCATGCGAAATGGTACTGCTAAGACTGTTGTTCGTAACTTGCTATTGTACTGTTCTAGGTACGGGTACCCGCAGGAATTGCAGTCAGACCAAGGGTCCAACTTTACTTCTAACCTTTTCAAACAGACCATGCAGCAGCACGGTATCAGTACAGTTGTCTCTTCAGCCTATCACCCAGAGAGTCAAAGGGTGTTGGAGAGGTGGCACTCGACTCTGAAAAGCATGCTGCGTTGTTACTGTGTTGAGAATGGCAAGGATTGGGATCTTGGGTTGCCCTATGTATTATTCGCTGCTCGTGAGGTACCTGGTGAAAGCCTAGAGTTCAGTCCCAATGAGTTAGTTTTCGGACATCAGGTCAGAGGCCCCCTCAACATGGTTAGAGAAATCTAGGAGGGCACAGCAAAACCATGTTCCATGTTAAAGTATGTCCTCGAGAGTAGAGAGAGAATGCTGAGAAGCCTAGAGTTGGCAGGTAGGAATTTGGTAGGGTCGCAAGCACTGACGAAGGACAGGTACGATGAGAAGACAAAACTCCGGGAGTTTAAGGTGGGGCAGGAGGTGTTGATTCTGTTACCTCTGCCAGGTCATCCGTTGTCTGCCAAGTACGCTGGTCCTTATAAGGTGGTAAAAAAGATCTCTGACCTAGACTATCTTGTGGCTTCTCCAGATAGGCGTAAAAAGAATCAGCTGTGCCATGTGAATCTGGTGAAAGAGTTTGTGAGGCGCCCCCCTGAGCCTCTCGCTGTCCCTTGTTGACCTGCAGCGGTCATGGAGGAGAAGGAGTGAGGGACAGTGAAGCCCAGGTGAAGGATAACTGGGAGTGTAATGTCTCTGCTGACCAGTGGGCGGGGAACTCCAGACAGGTGGCTGACGATGCTCTAGTGCACCTGCCTGAGCAACAGCGTGCAGCCGTGCCGTGCCTGTTTGCTTCATACCCCACTGTGTTTGCAGAGCATCCAGGCCTCACAACTCGAGTGGTGCATGACATGGACGTGGGAGATCACCCCCCCTTTAAATCAGTACCCTACAGAATTCCACCCATTAAACTCCCAGCCCTCAGAGCGGAGTTAGAGTATATGTTGGAATGGGGGCTGATTGAGAAGGGGGCAGTTAGGTGGACATCTCCTGTGACTCTGCAGCCCAAGCCTGACGGGAAGGTTCGCTTCTGCATTGACTTTCAGAGATTGAACGGGTTGACTCCCACCAATGCTTATCCCCTTCCCCGTGTTGACGATAGTGTAGACAAGATCGGTAAGGCACAGTTTCTAACTAAGGTAGACCTAGTGAAAGGCTACTGGCAGGTGCCCTTGTCTGAGCGGGCGAAGGGGGTATGCGGGTTTGTGGTTGATGGGATCACCTACCGTTGCAATGTGATGCCGTATGGCCTTAACCCTTATTTAGCGGCGAGCAACATAAGTCGAGTTAAATAAAGCTGGACTATGTGGCGGCGCTCGACATAACTCGAGTGGCAATTTCAGCACGTAATGTGGCTGAGAGAGAGAGACAAGTGGTGGCAGGAGACTAGCGAGCGTATGACTGCTCCAGACCACCGCGGCGAACCTACTGACACAAATCTCAGCTCCCTCCTCCCTCTCTCACTCGCTACATACTCAATTATGTACTGAAAGTACCGAATTACCTGCTTTTTGCACTCGCGTTGCACGGTTATTGCAAGAAAACTATCCATCATACAAGGATCGTTATGGTGTCATTCGAAAGCTCTGTTTATGCCCTTTCAGGGATAGGTACTTGTTTTACGTTCTGGGTCTTATTTAGGCATGAAAATGATCACGTAAACAGCCCTATTTTGGCTAAAAACACCCCGCTGTGCGGTACACATAAATAAACCGCATAGGCCGCTCGTAAGGTGTTAAAAATGCCCCAGCAACCTTTCAGAGCCTTATGAATGAGTTAGTAGCTGACATCCCTAACTGCACTGTCTACCTAGATGACGCTGATATCTGTTGCCAGCTGGAACGGTCTTTCAAAGTCAGGGGCCCTGAGGATTGGGTGAGTGCATAGTAGGTGCTTGACCAAGCGAAAAAGCCCTTTCACACTAAGGTGCCCACTTGAACTTTTTCTCTTTTGCTAGCAAATCTGTCAGGGGAGCTAACACAGTAGAATAACCCCGAATGAAGTGGCGATAGTAACCGATCATGCCCAAAAATCTCATGATCTGCCACTTGGTGGACGGCCTGGGGAACTGGTTAATAGCCTGTATCTTGTTTTGGGGGGGGCACACCTGGCCTAACCCGACCACAAACCCAAGATACTGCACAGTTGCCCGGACAAAGTCGCACTTGCCCAGATTGACCACCAAGCTGGCCTCACTGAGCTTCCGAAACAAGGTTTCTATGTGCTCACAGTGACTCTCAAAGTTGTCATCGTAGATTATAACGTCATCTAGGTAGACAGTGCAGTTAGGGATGTCAGCTACTAACTCATTCATAATAATACATAGGGCAACCCAAGATCCCAATCCTTGCCATTCTCAACACAGTAACAACGCAGCATGCTTTTCAGAGTCGAGTGCCACCTCTCCAACACCCCTTGACTCTCTGGGTGATAGGCTGAAGAGACAACTGTACTGATACCGTGCTGCTGCATGGTCTGTTTGAAAAGGTTAGAAGTAAAGTTGGACCCTTGGTCTGACTGCAATTCCTGCGGGTACCCGTACCTAGAACAGTACAATAGCAAGTTACGAACAACAGTCTTAGCAGTACCATTTCGCATGGGGTATGCATCCGGATAACGAGTGGCAACATCCATGATTGTGAGGAGGAACTTGTTGCCTGCACTAGTAGGGGGTAGAGGGCCAACCATGTCAATTATAACCTTAATGAATGGTGGCCCGATTACAGGAATAGGGTGTAACGGAGCCTTGGGAATACACTGGTTTGGTTTACCTACTGTCTGGCAGGTACTGCACATTGCCACCCATGACGCCACATGTGCCTTCATACCTGGCCACCAAAACAATTTCGCCAATGCTGCTACGGTCTTACGTACACCCAAATGCCCTGCCAACGGTACATCATGCGCCAACCTCAGTAGGCTATCACGGCACACACTAGGCACTACCAACTGGTCAACCACTCTCGACCCACCCTCCCAACTCCGTCTGGGATCTAGAAAATGCCTGTACAATATGCCCTCCACACGAAACAAGTCCTCCGGCTTTGCATCCCCGTCCTCCTCAAGTTCAATCGCACCGTTACTACACTTCTGAAGCTCAGGATCATCTATCTGCAGCCGACAGATATCCGAAGGAGCCAATCAATCTAAGTGCTCCCGGAGCTACTTATGGCCTCCCCCGATACTGGACTGTTCGATCCTATATTGCTTAAGTGTGTAACGTTGCTGTCTCGGAGTTTTCTCACGCCCTACCTCCTCACCAAGTGTGACAGGTTCTGGGGCCACTCCGGACCTAAACATTGGTGCTAATACTGAGTCGCCAAGAAGAGCCGCTGGATCAAAACTCACAAAACTTCTCCCAACTTTAGCTTTCTCCTTCCGACCATTCCTCCACTGGTCTAGAGACTGAGGAAGAGGCTGTGACACCTTAGATGCATAAGATCGGGTGACAACACACGCCATCTGCTATAATTGACACCTCTCGACCAACTCCTGCCCCTCCCTACTCACGTCGCCCGCCCTCTTGGCAACGACTAAGGGTGGAGCCTCAGAAGTAGGCACCGCAAAGTCGTTGCCGAAAAGAAGGTCGACGCCCTCTACTGGCAGTTTCTCTACGATTCCAACATCTATCTCTCGTGTCACACCATCAACCTCCAGCTCCACTCGAACCAACGGGTAAGACCGTGTAGCATTAATACCCTGCACCACAACTACCCGTACCGCGTTTATAGGTTGGCCTGTAAAGTTTTTCATCAGAGTCTGGGATGCACCTGTATCACGCAACAACTCCAACCCATGCTTGCAACCAGCCCAACTCACGCAGCCACGCCCTCTATGGTCGCAAAAAGCATCGCGGACAGGTTTCGAGCCTTCCGGACACTCCTTCACTGGCTGTGCCCCCGCATCTGACATATCACCCCGGGTAAACACAGAAGACCTCAGAGACACCCCAATGTTGCTAGCCAAAGACACGACTGCTGCAGGTTGGTTACTAGGGCAGGAACGTGCAAAATGCCCCTTTTTATGACACTTGAAACACTCTACTTCACCCTTGGACTTCCCCTGAGGTGGGGAAGGGCCCTGACCTTTCTTAAACGGGACGGTTTTTGGTTTGTGATCAAAATTAGTATCATTGCTCTTACTTTTGTTATTATATGTTGCATCACTGACTCGGGGGGGTGGAGTGTTGCGCTCCTTGTTAACTGCATCGGTCCGTTGTGCAGACCGGCACCCACGAATCAGCGATAATCTCAGGTCAGCCAACTCAGCTGCCTCTTGTAGAGTTTTAGGATGTTTCTCTTTGAGGTTCAAAGTCAGGTCGGCGCCTGTGCATTTAAAAAATTGCTCTAGAAGGAATAACTGCTCAAGCTCTTCGAACGTCGTCACCTTCTCTGACCTCAGCCAATTTCTCAAAGCATCAGACAGTTCCCGGGCATGTTCTAGAAAAGTGCACTCACGACCCTTCGTAACACCCCGAAACTTCAACCTATATGTCTCTGGTTGTAACTCGTACGCCCGCAGAACAGCTTCCTTCAATACCTCATAATCGATGCAAGACTCCAAGGGCAACGCATCATATGCTTGAGTCCTTTGCCAACCAACCTAGAGGAAACAAGGGCTGCCCACTTAACCTCGGGCCATTGGTGCTCCCGGCACTTCTTCTCAAAACGCAGGAAAAACTCGGTGACACCCGACTCGTCAAATGCAGGGACTAACTTAAGAAGGTGGGATAAAAACTGATCAAGACCTCGATTCCCAGAACCGAGACGCTGCCCTATCGACTCCACCCGAGACTTCTCAAGCTCTATGTCTGCACAGTACTTCGTAGCCTCAACCTGAAGCTCAGCCTCACGTATGGCCTTTCTCTCCTCAGCCTGAATCCTAAGCTCAGATTCCCGCTGCTGCTGCTGAATCTTAGCCATCTCAAGCTCAGATTCCCGCTGCTGCTGCTGAATCTTAGCCATCTCAAGCTCAGATTCCCGCTGCTGCTT
The DNA here is from genome assembly GCA_032716605.1 of Paralithodes platypus. Taxonomy (NCBI): domain Eukaryota; kingdom Metazoa; phylum Arthropoda; class Malacostraca; order Decapoda; family Lithodidae; genus Paralithodes; species Paralithodes platypus. The sequence continues at coordinate 7,093,627 of CM064499.1, read as the reverse complement.
AGCCATCTCAAGATGGAAGAGCATATCTGGAGTTAAACCTTGAGGAGGAGGAGATGCAACAATTGGAGACCCACCCAGGGGCAAACCACGCTGCCAGTGACTATCGGCCTGCGGGAACATACTCGGATCCGGTGTTCTAGAGGGCATGATGGGAGTAGAGTGAAGGGGGGGCTTGGCCGAAGGTGCCAAAGCACCCGCTCCACCCTGTGCACCACACACCCCGCCCAGCACACATGCCACCAGGTCACTTCTCGTCATGCTGCTAGTGCCAACATGCCCCATGACCGTGGCCAAACACTGGAGACCATACCGATCAATCCCCGACACCTGGTCAACAGTAATAGGCATCTCCAGAAACTTCCTTGCATCCTCCTCACTAGTTACCACCCTAATGCCATCTAACAAACCCAGCTTCTGCACCTCAGAGCCTGCTTCCCGTACTGTGTCCTCACTGTGCACTGATCCGTCGTTCGACATAGTGTCCACCGGAAATCCTCAACGTTTATAAAAAAAAAAAAAAAAAAAAAACTCTCAGGTAGCACTATTCACTCAAAAAATGCTTGAAGACAACTCAAGTGCTATACTACATTGCCAAAAAAAATTCCCTGTCCAAAATATTCCTCAAAAACAAATGTCCACTGCCAAACTGTGAGAAATAAAATCGACCCCCAAACGGTGATTACAAAAAAAAATCTCCACAAAAAAAAAATCCTGCAATTATTTCTTAGTTCACTAAATCCTAGACTAAGGTCGCCATTTGTTACGACCGGGACTACGAATAAAAGAAGGGCACTCAATGATTGGACTAGTAATAGGGCACTATGCAACAACGGTACGCTAGATCCAAACCCTCAAACTTATATGCCGGCGAACAAAACACCTATCCCCTCCAGGGTTAATCTGCGATAGCGGGGTATCCTTAACTGGGCATAAATGTACTCTACTTCAGGCTAACCTGCACTGGTATAGCCTGATAACAAACAAGATGCAAGTTACATTAAAATGCATAAAAAGGAATCTATGGAAAGATCAATTAAATCACTGCAAGATTTAATACAATAAAAAGATGCTTCAATACAGTTACTCTAAACAACAATAAACTCTTCACTCCTATCTGAAAGAAAGTGAAGTATAGTCCTACAGCATAGACCTGGAAACTTCTGAAGAAAGTCTGATGCTCATAAGATGCTCGTACTGATTTAGAACTATATAAAGGCAGGAGGCAGGACACCACACGTGTAAATCGAATACACTAAAAGATAGGACATAATGTTAACTGACACGAGAATACTATACATGCGCAATGGTAGCAATGCTCGACACTAAAAGAAGTACTTCCTCATCAACGAAACAGTCTGCTATGGTTGTGCGGCTCAGCAACAACCTAGACTAATAAATGCTGTGAATAATAATGCGCACATATCAAAGAGCTTATATTAAATACTAACAAGTGTCTACTCGATTAATAATGTCTAGCTGGGATACTCTAGGTAAGGAACTGGGGTTGAGCAAGACAGGCTCGTAGCCTAGCGATGTCCTTAACCCGCTGAGTGCCAGTCAATTTTGACGGTGTGCTTCTGCCAGTGCCAGATGTTTTTTTGTTTTTTGTTTTTTGGCTAAATCTATCAAGTTGGGAGAGAAAGGAAGGATAATGGTAAAAAAACCACTCCCCTTGTCCATTTTCGCCAGAAATCAGGTCCCCATGGTCCCGAAAGTAGCTGAAAAGACACTATAGACTACAGAGACTTTTATGGTATCGGAATGTATGGGTAGGAGGGTGGTGGGAGGGTGGTTTGGGGGATGGTGGGGGGAAGGTAGAAGCGTAATTGACTTATGTTACAAATATGAAGCCGATTGATGAGGTAGTTTCGCCACCACAGATTTTCCTTTTTTTCCTTATCTTCGTATGGATACGCTGGAAGTGGGTGGTGGGAGGCTGTTGGGGGTGTGGTGGGTGGAAGGCAGAAGGGTAAGGGACTTGTCACACAAATATGGAACCGATTGGTGCGGTCGTTTCGTCGCCACAGATTTTCCTTTTTTTTCCTTCTGACGGGACTGACAGTCAGCGACTGGGTGGGAGGAGGGATTTGGGATTTTTGTGGTGGGTAGCCAAAAGAGTAAGGTACATGTGATAAAAATATGAAAGCCATAGGTACAGTCGTTTCGCTGCTACGATTTTTTTTCGGCGAGGACGTATATATACGTCCCTGGCACTGGGCGTAACAACACCCTAGGACGTATATATACGTCCCTGGCACTCAGCGGGTTAAGACTGCATCCTTTAAGTTACGTTAATTGACTAGGGGGCTCTCTCGATAGATCCAGATCACAAGTATCTGGTTCTATCCTGGTGACCCTCTAAAGCCAAGCAAAGAGGCAGCAAAGTGTGGAACTGGTACAGGCCAAAACCCTCAGTCAACACAATGCTGCACTCGCAAAGGACGCAACCGAAAAGACAACCCAGGCTACCACAGGACCGGTCGAAGTCGGGTAGGTATAAGCAAACCGTACACACATCGGAGACAACGACTACAGTTACCTTATCCCAGTCTAGCATTAAATAAAAGAGCAGAAACACTAAATCAATAATGGAGACACACAAAGTTCTTAACCTATACTAACTAAGAACCCTCAAACCTATTCTAAGTACATGTAATTATCTCTGAGGACGGCGCATGCAATACAATGGGCCGGCTATGAAAACCGTATGTAGAACCCAAGGGGAGTGTTGTGCAGTTAACCCGTGGAGCCCCGGCTAGTTTTGTAATGTTTGCGCACCAGAACCCGGCCGGTTTTCAAAAAATGGTTTTATTCCAGAAACAATAGCGAATGGGTTAGGAATGAAGGAAAAACCACGAAAAACCGCTCAAAAAGCTTAAAAAATGGTCCTACAGAGCCCCCGAAAACGGATTTTATAAGAGTAAAAAATTGAAGGCAATTATCCCAAAAAAACAGGTTTTTGCGCGCTCGCGCGCACGCACGTGGACTTTGAGAGTTTTCAACCATCGGCACGGTTGCGTGGGATACGTACACAGTTCCCATACAAATCTGAGCCCTCTTGAGTGGCTACACCTGAGGTTACGGTCGGCGCAATTAGGGTGACGCGTTAGGCGCGTCTCTGGGGCTGTGCGTTACATACATCGCCGACGCGTCAGGCGCGTCGCTGGGGCTGTACGGGTTAACCCGGGAACTGCAGGAAGACTCTTAAGAGTTCCCCCGGCGGACTGCGGGAATACTCTTAAGAGTCAGAGAAAAACAAAAATTAACTTTAAACATCGAAAAAAAAATGTATATATTTTTATTTTTTTATTTTATTTTTATTTTTTTGCCCCTGGGCCATGCAAAATATCACTCCTCTACCTCCCCTCCTTCCCCACTTTCCTCCCCTCCTTCAGTTATCACCTATTTTCCCTGTTATTCCCTTATTCTGAGGTATATTTTCGTGCTAACATTAGCGAGTTGCAAGCAGGTCATTGTCATCACTGCTTGCAAGCGAGTGCAAGAGAGAGAGAGAGAGTATCAATCGACAGTGTCTCTCCAGCCTTGGGGGAAATTGGCGGGAAAGGTGGTTGCCTCACCCATACATCATGTAACTCCCGCCCTGTATCGCCGATTTTGACCATCCAAACGCTGTTTTCACTTGTTTTATTGTTGTAACAGGTTAATACCTTTATAATCAACCTATAATAGGCACATATGGATAAGTATTAATGCTATTTATGGTAAAATGAATATTTTAGTGATGGAAACAGCTCAAATACATGCGCACAGGCAGAGGTGTCTAATTACCCCTATGCACACTTCAGAGGTTAATAAAGGTTAGAGTATGGAAAGAGAGAATCGAGTGAGAGAAACAGTGATAAAGGTGGTGATCGGGAGAGAGTATGCAAAGGGATGTTAGAAGCACGCGCGCCAAGCCTGTCCTGACGAGGACAGCTCCTGGGGACCCTCATGGAGGAGGTAAGTTACACAGGAGACCGCAAAGGCGCGATGGTCGGCCAATCACGGGCCGAGACTTCACAAGACAGCAGGCGTCATATGACACAGCAAGACACGCCGTCCAATGGCGAGCGAGAGGCAGGAATGCACCCGTACATACAGACACTTACTACCTCCTCGCTCTGAAAGTCTTTCTCATTCACACGCTGGTACTATTATCACTACTGTTGATATAAAATATAACCCGTTGTCACAGACAAAAACAAAGACCACCACTAGACTGTCTGTGACAATGCAATTACTAGGAAAGAAAGAACAACATTCTCTGATAACTGTAGCCCATTTCGAAGTCCCTGGCGTGCGGTAGTGGCTAACGAGAGGCGATTCTGCCAACGCTGGTAGACGTCACACTGTGGATGTAAGTGATTTGGGGACAGGTGCAGTCTTGTTGCAAGGGGATGATCATAAAGTAAAACATCCTGCGTCGGGTGACAGGAAGAACATTAACTTTGTTCAAAATGCTTGCAAGGTGGAATTTGTTCTTGCATGAGTACCACCTCAATATCATTCATATTCCAGGGAAATGTAATGTCATTGCTGACCACCTGTCCCGCATATAAAAAATGTATGTGAATGCCTAAATTTGCCGCTGTCAAATTTCTTTTTTAACCCGGGAACTGCAGGGAGACTCTTAAGAGTTCCCCCGGCGGACTGCGGGAAGACTCTTAACCCGTGGAGCCCCGGCTAGTTTTGTAATGTTTGCGCACCAGAACCCGGCCGGTTTTCAAAAAATGGTTTTATTCCAGAAACAATAGCGAATGGGTTAGGAATGAAGGAAAAACCACGAAAAACCGCTCAAAAAGCTTAAAAAATGGTCCTACAGAGCCCCCGAAAACGGATTTTACAAGAGTAAAAAATTGAAGGCAATTATCCCAAAAAAACAGGTTATTGCGCGCTCGCGCGCACGCACATGGACTTTGAGAGTTTTCAACCATCGGCACGGTTGCGTGGGATACGTACACAGTTCCCATACAAATCTGAGCCCTCTTGAGTGGCTATACCTGAGGTTACGGTCGGCGCAATTAGGGTGACGCGTCAGGCGCGTCTCTGGGGCTGTGCGTTACATACATCGCCGACGCGTCAGACGCGTCGCTGGGGCTGTACGGGTTAAGAGTATGGGAGAAAAAAAATCCATTTAAAACACCAAATTTTTCTTTTTTTTTTTTTTTTTTTTGCCCCTGGGCCATGCCAAATATCACTCCTCCACCTCCCCTCCTTCCCCACTTTCCTCCCCTCCTGCAGTTATCACCTATTTTCCCTGTTATTCCCTTATTCTGTGGTCTATTTTCGTGCTAACATTAGCTAGTTGGTAGCAGGGCGTTGTCATCACTGTTACCAAGCGTGGGAAAGAGCGAGAGAGAGACTATTGCGTAACAGTATCTCTCCAGACACTCCAGAGGGAGGTTGCCTCAGCCATACATTATGTAACTCCCGGCCTGTATCGCCTAGCAGTATAAATAGGAACCTGGTATAAGTGGACTAAGTTGTGACGTCCCATCTGGGGTTGGTGATCGGTTACAAGGTGAGATGGGTATCGTACTGGTCAACCTAAGCTACTGGTCAACCTAAGCCTTCGGGTGAGACTGGTACCGTAGTGAGAATGGTATCGTACAGATTAACCCTAAGTCTTCGTTTCCAGATGTCGCCAATTGGCTAAAATACAGACTACACACACATCCACAGCCATTCCAACGATACATAAACACTTAACATGCATTTCACGCAATACATTCCCAGTTAAGGAGGCGCGATAATAATGAGCTTAGCTCGCATTGCGTGGATTCCCCTTGACGAACAAGCAAGTGAAGTGGCGGTGGTCAATACCGAGGAATCCATGGGAAACGGGAAAGTTTATGGGCATATTGACATATTGGAGCCGTGAGAAGATATATTTCCCACGGCATGAGAGGTATTCTAAGGAGTCCGTGTGACTCTGTTAAAAGACTTGTGTGATTCCAGTTGCTTGCCGAAAGTTAGAGGTTAGGAAGGAGATGTCTGTTAGGAAATAGGAGTACAGAATCAGTGTTGCACTAAGCCAGGCAGAGGATGGAGGTGAAGGAATCTCCCTCGCTCTGGTCTGGGTCCACCCCTGTTTGTTCGTGTTTGCTGTCTCCTAGTTTCGTGAGTTAAGACACTTAGGTGAGTGTATTGTTTGGTATCCTTGGAAGAGAGATGAGACAGCATTTATACATTATGTATGTGTAACGAGCCCTAGTGTGTGTGTGGTGCTCTATATTATGTTGGTGTGTGTTTATGTGTTTGTTTAGTGGACACTGATTCGTGTCCATGAGTACACACTTCGTCCGAGCGTTATCTGGCGATAATTATCTAAACACGGTAGCCTGTCCCAATCAATGTTAATTAAATATCCGTGAGTGGTGTTTGTGTGTTTTACACCGTGGTATTATATGGTGTCGTATGTTACCCTAGTTAATTATAATTTAATTAATATGAAAATTAGTGGTGTTTGCTATCATCCTTTTCTTTATTGTTTGTGTTAATAATCATTTTGGAATTATATACGTAGTCAGATAGCGTGTTGCCGGTGTTTGAATTTTAATTTCTTTGGTTCAACACTGTAGGGCCGTGACAATATATATATAATTATATATATATATATATAATTATATATATATATATATATATATATATATATATATATATAATATATGTATATATATGTGTATATATATAGGCTATATATATATATATATATACAGTGGTGGGCGTGGGCGCGCCGATTTGGCGCTCTGCGCTCTGCGATCCGGTGCGCACTACCAATATAGAGGAGCGCGGAGCGAGGAGCGGCAAAAATCTGAACTCGGAGTGCAGGCGGGGAGCGCAGCTTGAATTTTGCGCTCCTTTCTGGCACTCCGGAAGCGATTTTTCCTGTCAACAACAGGTTCAAGAATGTCATTATCATGTACAGTCATCGTACGGTGTTACTCACGGTGTTAGTGAACTGTGATACAGTGATACTATGATAGTGAGAGACTGACAGTGCCACCTTCAAACCCTGGAAAGGTAAGAACTTGGCCAGTGCCAGAGTTTTTTTTTTGTTTTTTTTTTGTTTATAAATCTATCAAGTTGGGTGAGAAAGGAAGGATAATGGTAAAGAAAACACCCCCCTTCTCCATTTTCGCCAGAAATCAGGTCCCCCATAGTCGCGAACGTAGCTGAAAAGAGTTAAAAGACACTATAGACTTCAGAGACTTTTATCATTTTATGGTATCGATACCATCGGAATGTTACTTGAATGTATGGGTGGGAGGGTGGTTTGGGGGATGGTGGGGGAAAAGTAGAAGCGTAATTGACTCTATGTTACAAATATGAAGCCGATTGGTGAGGTAGTTTCGCCACCACAGATTTTTCTTTTTTTCCTTTTCTTCGTACCGATACGCTGGAAGTGGGTTGTGGGAGGCAGTTGGGGGTGTGGTGGAGGGAAGGCAGAAGGGTAAGGCACTTGTAACACAAATATGGAACCGATTGGTGCAATCGTTTCGCCGCCACAGATTTTCCTTTGTTTTCCTTGTGAGGCGACCGATAGTCAGCGAGTGGGTGGGAGGAGGGGTTTGGGGTAGTGGTGGTGGGTATGCAGAAGGGTAAGGTACATGTGGTAAAAAACTAAAAATATGAAAGCCATAGGTGCAGTCGTTTCGCTGCTACGATTTTTTTTCGGCGAGTCAGTATATAATTATATACGGACCTGGCACTGGGTGTGACAACTGACAAGACCCTAGTCCCGGCCGTATATATACCGTCGAAGACTGGTCAGCGGGTCATCCATGATATGATATCAATCATATCATTGATATGACATAAAGAATTACAGAAACTGAGAAAGTGAGAAACTTAAACTTCAGAAAGACACCATGACTTGAGGTTTTTTGAATTTTTTGAATTTTTTGAATTTAATGAAGTGAAAGACAAAAGATTGTATTAATTTAGGTAAATAATTAAATAACTTCTAGAAGCTGTTTTTTACTTGTTTTTATTATATACCTATTTTTGGGAGTGCGGAGCGGAGGAGCGCAGAGCGGGAAGCGCATCGGGTCGGCTGACCAAAGGAGCGCGTGAGCGCTGCCGCATTACCTTATGTCTGAGGAGCGCGGAGCGCTGCCACATTACCGGTCCCACCGGAGCGCGCCCACCACTGTATATATATATATATATATATATATATATAAAACCAATATGGTTTCAGGTGACACCAATCGTCTTATCAAATTGCTGAAATTTTTCCCATGAAATGCTGAGTGTGACCATAGTAGAGCCATATAGGCATCCTATACATAGACTTTCAAAAATCTTTAGACAAAGTGCCTCATTCTATTCCAATGTCAAAAGTGAGTGCACTAGGCATCAGAACAGGTCACCAATTGGATAGGAAGTTGGCTAACAGGTGGACAGCAATGAGTGGTAATCAATGCTGTTTGTTTTGAATGGACTCCAGTCACCTCTGGAGTTCCACAGAGATTTGTCCTTCGTATTGGTCTGTTGAGTGTGATCTCCAAGTTTGCAGATAACATTAACCCAAGAACGGCGAGCGCCCTCATCTGAGTCTGTAGTGCGCGAAGGCGAGCGTCCTCATATGAACCAAGGCCTAAAAAAGCCTTTCAAAACATCCCACTGGCAATTAAAACAAAGAAATATGTGATAGAGATAATTCCACTCCTCCACATGTGTCCAAACCCCCCCTTCCTCCCTCAATTATCACCTATTTTTCCTCTCATTCCCCCTTATATCGGGTAATTTTTGGCGCAAATTTCCCGCCCGCGGTTTCAGGGTCACTGGGGAAGGCAGTTAGAGATCCTAGCAACAGAGAGACTTCACTTACAAGACGTCAGTAGTGATCGTCGCGGCGGCTCTCCCCTCCTGATACGATCGGTTGGCAATAATACGTCTTTTTCACCCCCTAAATACTATTCCCACTTAGTGAGGCAGTCAGGTAGATAAATTGTAAATTTTGTGATAAAAGTATCAAAATTGGCACACACAATCAAATAGTGAATATAATCAAAATTAGATATTGGGACATCATAGGTTTACTCTACATTGGCTTTGGCAGCCCCCTATCAATTACTTTCCAATAGAGTTCTTAACCCTCGTCTAGCGTGGGGTTTTGGGCTAATTCAGGCCCTCCTGAATGATCAGTCAAGTATCTGCATGAAAAGAAATGTATTCAGCAAAAAACTAGGTGCTACAAGCTTCAAAATGAGACCAGAACGAGCTACGTAGTACTCGTTGTTTTGATGCAGTGGTACCACCAACATAGGAGTTTAGCATATAGTGGCATATTTTTTCCAGCTACACTCACTACTGGCTATACTGCCGGCCTCTCGAGAACAGAGGGAGCGTGAGTCAGTGGGCGGCGGTAAGCCCTGGGTGTCGGCCGTGTGGCCTGCTGCTCTCCCGGCCATTTGCACTCGATTTTAACCCTTTAAAAACCTTAATAATGCTCCTAACTTGCTGCTTTTTAGATACAGACTTAAGTCGGGCCCCGCTCTTTAAGTGTTAAGGGGACCGACCGGTTAATTTAGGCTTAAAAAACTCGAAATCCTGAAAATACCAATAGGTGTTTACTCAACAAGAGTCAACATCCCTTCATAAGCCAGTGAAATGTTATTAGTGAAAACCCATTGGAAATAGTTTTTTTTTATGTTTTCCAAACTTTTCCTGTAATTCTAAAAACGTTATATAGCGAACTTTGAAATTAACATGCTCAGTAACTACTGGTCATACGAGGAGCATACCTATATAAATCGAAAGAGCGTAAGCTACTCTATAACCTCCCATACGCTTTATCTTCTACTTTGCCATGTTCTTGCGTAAAATATTGTAAATCTAAAAAACAAACGTAAAAATGTTCACCTAATTACCTTAGACTTTCACCTGTTTTTCTCAGAACCTATATTGTCGCACTTTCGGATGTTATTCTACAGTTATTATTGGACCTATAGGAATGGTGTATATACCATTGGAAAGGTAATTAAAAACACTACAAGGCCTATCAAGCCAATTTACTCTAGTAATTTAATTTGTTTCACAATATGTCGTCAAAGTTGTAATTTTCTATAAATATATTCGCCTGAATCCGTAATCACCTAAATCGAACAAATACACAAAATATATAAAATATTTTTTATAGCAACTACAGATACACCTTTTGTGAGTTGTTTGATCACATAAAACATGTGCTATGGGGATTTCTGTAGGAGTTTATCATTTTCTGCAGTCGTATGGTTTTCAAAATTTGTTTACCTAAATTGCAAGAAAAAAGCAAAAAAAAAAAAAAAAAAATTTTTTTTTTTTTTTATCTAGTTTTATGGTCATATACACCTGTGCCAAATTTCATTTAAATTGAGAGTAAGACCTGGAAGTTTGTAATTAACCGGTCGGTCCCCCGCACTGATTTTTGCCCCAAACTGTATACCCTGGTAGAGATGTCAAACTAGTATCAAATGACTTGTCTGGACATGGGTAACAACTTATATTAAGACAATGTTTGGCTAATGTTGACCCTTCTACTTGTACTGGTTCCTGTAGTTCAACAAATTAGTGGCAAATGGCAACATTACTTACCAATTTGTGGCATGATGATAAACTACAACAGACTGTACCTATCAAACGGTCAATGTTAATTAAACATTGTCTGAATATAAGTTGTTACCCATGTCCAGACAAGTCATTTAAAACTAGTTTGACATCTCTACTATGGTATAGTTTGGGGCAAACATCAGTGCTTAACCCGTACTGTACCGTAGGATACAGTAATGAAAGTCCCCAGCAATCCCAAGCAATGTGGCATAAATGGCAGGAGAGACCACCTATCCACCTCCAAAGACGAGACAAGACTGGCTCTTGTCACCCTTCAGTGGGTCTCATATAAGCTAAGCTGAGAAGTGTTGCCAACACGGGAGCAGTGCTCAAAATGTTGTGGTAACGGGTACAGGGTTGTACAGGCAGTTACAAGGAAAGTACATTACTGACGGAGATATACATCGCTGGGACTGGGGAGTTCCTTATCTACTGACGTATATATACGATGCTGGGATTGGAGTGGTTAAGAACTCTAATGGAAAGTAATTGATAGGGGGCTGCCAAAGCCAATGTAGAGTAAACCGGCCTATGATGTCCCATTATCTAATTTTGATTATATTGTTACGTTACGAGCGGGGTTCGAACCCATAACATAAAGAAACATTCCACTAAAACCACATAACGAGGACTTATTACTTAGCCTCACAAAATGCGGTAAATATGACTATCATTTTCAGTCAAGAAGAAGTGGCATGTTAAACTTGCACAAAAACTAGCGACTCTCTTTGTAGTCACTAAAACCTTGGTAGGTGAAAAGATGTGGCAAGTTAATAAAATATCAGTTGATATCAAATGGCTGTTTTAGCCCCCAAAGATATTCCTTTCTCATCACTCGTTCAGAATTAGTTATCTTTAGTTACTTTGACTTAGATTTATCCCAACAATCAAAATAACATATTAGCACAGAGGTAAAATTTAAAGATTATGTGAAATAAAATTATAATTTATTTACATGATTAATTATACACAAAAGTTAATTCTAGTGAAAATATCAAAGTGAGAAACATTAAAGTGAAATAATAAAGACACTCTTAACCCGTCCAGCCCCAGCGACGCGTCTGACGCGTCGGCGATGTATGTAACGCACAGCCCCAGAGACACGCCTGACGCGTCACCCTAATTGCGCCGACCGTAACCTCAGGTATAGCCACTCAAGAGGGCTCAGATTTGTATGGGAACTGTGTACGTATCCCACGCAACCGTGCCGATGGTTGAAAACTCTCAAAGTCCACGTGCGTGCGCGCGAGCGCGCAATAACCTGTTTTTTTGGGATAATTGCCTTCAATTTTTTACTCTTGTAAAATCCGTTTTCAGGGGCTCTGTAAGACCATTTTATAAGCTTTTTGAGCGGTTTTTCGTGGTTTTTCCTTCATTCCTAACCCATTCGCTATTGTTTCTGGAATAAAACCATTTTTTGAAAACCGGCCGGGTTCTGGTGCGCAAACATTACAAAACTAGCCGGGGCTCCACGGGTTAAGAAAAATAATACATAGATATATAATTACCCACCAAGAGAGTAAGTGAAAGCAATCAATAAACATAGAACAAATCCTTGGCTATACTTATTCAACTCATGGTGATTCTTTTACAAACGAACTCAGGGCAGATCAGCTTCTGATGGTGGTGGAGATTACACTACCTGCCTCAAGCAGAAAGTAGGCTTATATACCCTTAGCTCACCTGGCTCTGATACCAAACTCTCGAACTGCTTTAATCATCAACTCATAATATGCTTGCTGAATTAAAGTATTACTTTTACCAAGAACTCTATGATATATCTTGTAATCAATACTTATGATTAGAAAAGCCAAATACATTATTACCTAGTTATAATCAATATCATTCGTACGTCAGGCAACGAAGGAGAGAAAGAGAGTTGGAGGAAAGGGGGGGGGGGGGGGAGGACATTGAGTAGGAGCAAGGGTGAAGGGGAATAGGGGGGAGAATGGAATGTGGGGATTACTGGAAGAAAATGGGGGGTGAGGAGAAAACTGCCTGCACTACCACCCCACACTGATTCGTACAATCTTGAACACAAATATCTTCCTATATAAGATACTAAGCTGTCTACAGGTTGAATTAATTATACCAGGCTCATAACATTGCATACGATATTCAATCATAAATAATTAAAGATCGCATCCACCATAATAAGCACAATACCACAATTACAACCAGTGACACTTGAATAAAATAGAAATCCCTAACAATATTGACTATTTGATTATGTGTGCCAATTTTGATACTTTTATCACAAAATGAACAATCCTTCTGATATTTTGAGCTATGCCGCCCCACAAACTTGTTTCATTGCTGTTAGATATTAATATCTTCATATTAAACGTAAAATAGGCACATATGAATAAGTAATACCGATATTTATGGTAAAATTAACATCTTCGCCTGGCGGAACATTTCAAATACTATAGTTATGCGCTTCCCTGGTTAAGCTTGGGGTGAATGTGAAGGACCCTAAAGGGGTTAAACAACTCGGGATGCATTTTAACAGATTGGGTGAATTGGCAGATGCCACTAAGCTTGGAAACGTGCAAGGTGATGCACATTGGCCAAGCAAACCCCAAATCAGGCTACTCACTAATGGGAGAGACTCTGGAAGTGACTGACTTGGAAAAGGATTTGGGTATTCTTATTAGCGGTTACCAACAGTTTCCTAAAGGGTACTTCACACAGTCAGGAATGCGAGCTAGAATCACTAGGAGTAGCTGAAAATTCGGATTCCTGGGCCTATTCGCGATGAAAATTGATGACTCCTAATGACTCTAGCAATATCCTAGTGATTCCTGTTAGACTCCCAGTGACTCCAAACCACTCGCAGGCGATTGGCCCTGTCCGACAAAATGTTCACCGCGTTTAAAGTTCTCGCCGCGAATCGGACCACTCCCAGTGATTCCCAGTGATCCCCAGTGATTCCCCAGTGACTCCCAGTGAGTCCTGGTGGTTCTCGGTGATTCGTATCTGATTCGCGGACAGGTTTCGGTTTCAGTTTCAGTTCTCAGTTTCACCGGGAGTCACTGGGATAAAGATAGGTAATACATGCAAGCCACTGAGGGTCACTGGGAATTGACGGGAGTCACCAGGAACCACCAGGAGCCACTGGGAGTCACCGATCATGCTCTGCAAGCGTTAGGGGCGCCCACAGAGATGCCTGTAGTGGACGCACATATAATAAAGGGCCCACTAGTCATGGGTGTGGGTGGTGAGCAAAGCGAGCCTACTCACCTGGGGATCCCCCCCCCCCCCAAACAATTGTGCAGTATTTATTAATTGTACAAAGGAATACAAAGGAAATCAAGCAACAACATATCTAGTGACCCTTCTAGGTTGCTTGTCCTCCAAAACACTGAGGATCAAGTGTCCAAACAGTGGTTTAGAGAGGGTAAGGGAACATTGGAAAGGGAATTACTGCCCTGGAAATAATGTCCGTGGCAGGATTAGGAAGTTAGTAGGGGATAGATGGGTTAGTAACTGAGGGGGGGATAAAATAAAGTTATTAATTTACAAACGCAGTCAGTCGCGGGTTTGATGCGAGATATTTGTCTAGGCGGAGTTTAAATGAATCAACGGTGATGCAGTCTATAACGTTTCGGGGAAGCCCATTCCACAAGTTGACAACTCGATTGAAGAAGAAATTCTTAGATTCGTGTGAGTTAAAAGATTTACCAATAATTTTGCAACCGTTTCCCCGCGTGTAATTAGATTGGTCGATAGTGAAGTACTTACTACAGTCTATATTGTCGATGCCTTTGATGATTTTTAACACTTGAATTAAGTCACCTATTAATCTGCGCTGGGTTAGATTTAATAGATTTAATTCTCTAAGACGCTCTTCGTATGGTTTGTTCTTTAGGCTAGGTATAATTTTGGTAACTCTACGTTGAACTCGTTCTAGCTTGTTTATATCTTTTTGGTAATAAGGGCACCAGGATTGAACGCAGTATTCCAGAAGAGGGCGGACTAAGGAATTGTAAAGGGTTAGGATAACTTCTTTGGATTTATGCTCAAATGACCTGCCTATAAAGCCAATTATTTTGTTTGCCTTCTTAACAACTTCTGAACATTGTTGACTCGGTTTTAGGTTACTCGATATTGTTACTCCCAGATCGGTTTCTCTGTTTACATTCTTAAGCTGAGTGCCATTCATCGAATAGTTTGCTTTCTCATTTAGGTATCCGATATGTAGTACTTTACATTTATCCGCATTGAAACTCATTTGCCAAATTTGGGCCCAACATGACAATTTATCTAGATTGTGTTGCATATCATCAACTTGTTCTTTTGAGAGTACGCTATTTGCAATTTTTGTATCGTCAGCAAATTTTGAGATTGTACAGGTGAGACCCTCATCTATGTCGTTGATGTAAATTAGAAAGATAATTGGTCCTAGTACCGATCCCTGGGGTACCCCGCTACTTACATTGGTCCATTTAGATGCCTTACCGTTTATGACTACTCTTTGCTTTCTGTCGCTGAGCCAATTTTCTATCCATTTCAACACACCGTCTTGTATTCCATGCGCTTTTAGTTTTAGCAGTAAACGTTTGTGGGGAACTTTGTCAAAGGCCTTTTGAAAATCAAGGTATATAATATCTACAGCTTTACTCTCATCGTAGAGGTTGAGGATATCGTGGAAGAAGTCTAAGAGGTTTGTTAAACAGGAACGTTGTTTACGAAAGCCGTGTTGAGTATCTTTAAGTATGTTATTTTCCTCTAAGTGATTTACGAGTCTGTCTCGTATGACCGTTTCTAGCATTTTACATACAACTGAGGTTAAGCTATTTGGACGATAGTTACTGGGTAGGGATTTGCTGCCTTTTTTAAATATCGGTGTTACGTTGGCTAGCTTCCACTGATCAGGCATAGTTCCAGACTGCAAGGATTTATTGAATAGTAATGTCAGTGGTTTGGAGAGCTCATCCTTAGCTTCCTTTAGAACTCTAGGCGAGATTGTATCAGGTCCAGGCGTTTTATTTACCTTGAGTTTATCTAAACAATTCAATACTTCTCTCTCTGTAACGGTGATATTGCTTAGAACATCTGAATTATCAATCTGAATCGGCGATGGTGTAGGGATATCACTGAGGTCTTCTGTTGTAAAAACTGATGCAAAGAAGGTATTGAGGGCATTACTCATTTGTACTTCGTCTTTGGTGTATTCTCCATTTTCATCGACTAACGGTCCAACAGTTGAAGTAACTACTTTTGTCTTTCTGATATAACTATAGAATTCTTTCGGGTTTGTTTTACTTTGATTCGCAATATGTAACTCTAAGGTATTTTTACTTTGCTTAATTAACTTTTTGGCTTTGCGTCGTAACTCTACAAATTTCACCCGTTCTTTGTCATTTTGTGAGGATTTTAATCTATCATTAGCAAATTTTTTAGCAAGCAGGCAGTTTGAAATATCTTTATTCCACCATTTGGGCTTATTATTATGGCCTGGACGCCGTATTTTCGATGGTATGCAGTCTTGCACTGCTTTTAGGTAAGTGGTTTCGAATAACTTCCAAGATGTATTTATGTAGTTATTGTTAATTTAAAAGCTCCAGTCAGTTTCTTTAAACATAGCTCTAAGTTTATGGAAGTTTGCTTTCTTGAAATTAGGGACTTTTTCGATGCTACTATTTGGTTCGTTACTAGTAAACTTTAAAGTGAAAGTTATCGTACGATGGTCGCTGTTACTGAATTCATCACCAACATTCAAATTCTCTATTAATTCTTCTTTTGTTGCAAGTACAATGTCAAGAACGTTATTACCACGGGTCGGTGTTCGAACAAATTGATAGAGCGAACTCTCTTGCAAGTTCGTATTCAAGTCATGTCCAGAGTGTGAAGTAAGAGTATCGCCCCACTTGGTCACAGGTAAATTAAAGTCGCCAAAAATTACGGTATCTTGTGAGTTACTTACATCTGCAATTTGTTCGTAAATTTCTCGGTCAGTTTGCACTGATTGAGCTGGAGGTCTATATATTAACGCAAGTATTATTTTTGTACCTTTATTATTCTTTATTAGCACAAAAGATGTGTCGACGTTCACAATTTGAGGTTTTGACAAGAGGGTAGGGTTAAGACTTTCTTTGATATAAAGTAAAACGCCACCTCCATTTCGATTTATTCGGCTTTTCTCAAACATTACATAACCGGGAAGTGAATACTCTGCTAAAAAGTCTCTATCTTCTGTATTGAGCCAAGATTCTGTTATGCCAATCACATCATAATTTTCTGTAAACACTAGCTCCTCTAAATCTGAAAATTGATTGCGTATGCTACGAGCGTTTGCATAGAAAACCTTTAAATTTGTTATTTTAGAACTCGCGGAACGCTCTTTAATAATATTTTTGGTTCTTGTCGGATCTACATTTATGTTCATGGCTGTCCTCGGTCCTCGCTGTCTTCGGTCCTTATCGCTGGTGGTCCTCGGTTGCCTCTGTTTTTTGCTTGGCGTTGGATGATTTATGTCACTGCTGCTTCTTCTCGGATTTTTTTTTTTTTTTTCTATATTCCAACTTACTTCCTCTCGGGCATAGGCTGAAAGCCTTAACATTCACCGCTTTACAATGAACAGTGAAGCCCGTGAGGTCTTGTTCCAGTCTAGGGAGTGAGACATGTGAAGCACGTAGAGTACAACGAGCACCTGCCATCTTGCCTTCACATGAGGCACGGTGCTCACTCATGGCCCGAAACGACCCCATCTCTGAAGCCACCTCGTTCCCGTGCTTCACTGTCTCACCACCTACACTCGGACTCTCACACTTACACACACACAACGCCACCTGTTGAGCAGATAACTCACCAGGCATTGCACCCCTATAGCATATTTTGAATATGGGAATATTCATACAGTGCTATTTAATCAGGGAACAATGAGGGTATTTTATTGACGTTTCGGTGGGCTTGTGGTAATGCACTGATACTAGGTACAGCACAAATTCCATCCCAATAATATCTTCCCATTGATACATCGGGATTTGAACCCGGGACCTTTGGATTACCAGGCCAGTGGCCACTCCACCACACCTCCCCTGATGGCGTTTTTTGATCCATGGCTGCGGACTGCTTCGTGTAGGAGACGACCCATGCGTGCTGAACCCACAGGGTTTAGATGAGTGCCATCCTTGCGGAACAGAGTAGGCTGGTTGTAGAAGTTGTCCCAGAGGTTGATGAATTCAAATTCGAAAGCTATCTCAAAGTTAAATGAAGGTGGATTAATAAATATATTATTCATATACACCTGTAATACTCCTCACGTGAAAGTATAATATACAGTATACCGGTATTTTACTTTTCATGGTCAAACATTATAAATAGGCCTAGTATTAAACCTGTGTAAGTACAATTTCCCACAAGACATTGTATTCACCCAGTGATTGTGTGTAGAGAAGGAAATTACGGTAGGTGAGGTAATTAATAATGAGAACAATGTATGGTCAATGTTACAATACCCTACTTGTAGTCTACAAGTTCTGCAACTCCCCTTACCTAACATAACGAGAGTGGTGGATACGTGTTTGTATGTGTTTTGAAATGTCAAGTTCGTTTGGTGGTGGAGAGTGGAGTTTTGGATTACTACTTCGAGGGGCGTTGTAGTCGCCGAGGTAAACTTTGAGCCAGCGAAATCATGGCTTAGTTGTTTAGGGGCCATTGTAGTCGCCAGTTAATAATCTAGAAGTTCTGCAACTCCCCTGACCTATCCTAAGCAAACTAACACAACCTATAAGTGTTACCTATTTTAGGTAATCGTATAAAATATTACAGAACTCGGTAACGAATGAAAACAAGAAGGTGGGAAGGATTAACTATCCACTATTTAGACAATAGTTTAAATGTATTTGTTTCGTAAGCATTGATATCATGACCTTACAGTCATAATACTTAATGATGATATTAGAGGACTGTAGTTATAGCCTACAAGAGACATAGGCTACTTGAGGTAAAATTAATTTCAATTATAGGGTCAAACACACAATGGGGGCCATGCCTGGCATACTCGCATCTCATTCCTAACAACTCCCAGTGATGCTCAGTGACTCCCAGTGACTCCTATCTAACTCCCAGTTATTCCTGTATTACTTCTATCGACTCGTATATTACAGTAATCCGAAAGCGACCGTTAATTTTCAACTTTTCAATAACTCGCACTTCATTCCTGGTTTTATCCCGGTGACTCCCAGTGACTGCCAGTGATTCGTAGCTACACTCCCACTGGTTCCTACGGTATTGTGAGTGCACGGGGAATTTCAGACACTCGCGGTCGTATTCCCAGGAATCAACAGGAGTCATTACTCCTAGTGATTCTAGCTCGCATTCCTGACTGTATGAAGTACCCTTAAAGGGTACATCACGCAGTCAGGAATGCGAGCTAGAACCACTAGGAGTAGCTGAAAATTCTGATTCCTGGGCCTATTCGCGGTGAAAATCGATACTCCTAGTGACTCTAGCGATATCCTAGTGATTCATGTTAGACTCCCATTGACTCCAAACCAGTCCCGGCTGATTGGCACTGTCCGACAAAATGTTCACCGTATTTAAAGTTCTCGCCGCGAATCGGACCACTCCCAGTGATTCCCAGTGATTCCCCAGTGACTCCCAGTGAGTCCTGGTGATTCTGGTATGAACTGAAACTGAAACCAAAAGCTGTCCGCGAATCAGATACGAAACGCTGAGAATCACCAGGTCTCACTGGGAGTCACTGGGGAATCACTGGGAATCAACTGGGAGTCACTGGGAATGGTCCGATTCGTGGCTAGAACTTTAAACACGGTGAACGTTTTGTCGGACAGGGCCAATCGGCCGCGAGTGGTTTTGAGTCACTGGGAGTCTAACAGGAATCACTAGGATATCACTAGAGTCACTAGTAGGAGTCATCGAATTTTCATCGCGAATAGGCCCAGGAATCCAAATTTTCAGCTACTCCTAGTGATTCTAGCTCACATTCCTGACTGTGTGAAGTACCCTTTAATAAATATATTATTCATATAAACCTGTAATACTTCTCACGTGAAAGTATAATATACAGTATACAGGTAGTTAACTTTTCTTGATCAAACATTATAAATAGGCCTAGTATAAACCTGTGTAAGTACAATTTCCCACAAGACATTGTATTCACCCAGTGATTGTGTGTAGAGAAGGAAATTACGGTAGTTGAGGTAATTAATAATGTGAACAATGTATGGTCAATGTTACAATACCCTACTTGTAGTCTACAAGTTCTGCAACTCCCCTTACCTAACATAACGAGAGTGGTGGAGACGTGTTTGTATGTGTTTTGAAATGTCAAGTTCGCTTGGTGGTGGAGAGTGGAATTTGGATTACTACTTCGAGCGGCGTTGTAGTTGCCGGGGTAAACTTTGAGCCAGCGGAATCATGACTTGGTTGTTTAGGGGCCGTTGTAGTCGCCGGTTAATAATCTAGAAGTTCTGCAACTCCCCTGACCTAACTTAAGCAAATTAACACAACCTATAAGTGTTACATATTTTATGTAATCGTATGAAATATTACAGAACTCGGTAACGAATGAAAAGAAGAAGGTGGGAATGATTAACTATCCACTATTTAGACAATAGTTTAAATATATTTGTTTCTTAAAGTATAGTAGGCATTGATATTATGACCTTACGGTACATAATAATACAGACTCATCGTATTATATTAATGTCTGTAATGATGTATGAATACAGTCATAATACTTAATGACGATATTAGAGGACTGTAGTTATAGTGTCCGTGGGTCGGTGGTGAGTGTGCATGTGGTGTGGTAAACTATCAATGGAAGTTAAATATTACTAAGCTATAATGAATCAAATCAAATCAATCTAAATGAATACTCTATATCTAAATTGAATTCAATCTGAAACAAGCTAATTTATATCCAAAGGTCTCACATAATAAATGTATATAATTATAGGGTAAGGTTATAAGGGTTAATATTAGCCAGGAATTAACTCACCAATAGTTCCACGTGGCAATGAGGCAAGGGAGAACGTTTTACCCAATATGGTGGTGGACAATGGGGAACGAGACTTCGGTCCCGAGACACGAGTCAAGTTAAAGAAAGAATAAATGATTACATGGGAATGGACATGAATATTATGCTTATCTATCAGTCAGTCATGATGTCGATGAGAGCGTCGTGATGGTGTAGCTGTGTGTATTGCTGTATGTGTATTGTGATTAGAGGCACAAAAGCACGATCAACTGAGGGCGGAAAATTAGATGTTAACTGGTTGGTGTTCGTGAAGGCTCTGACGTACCTCAAAAGCACACCTTGCTGCCTTGGCAAACCGCCAGGAGCCCAAATTATCGTACCGCATTTAGGTTGCTCTATACGATAAATTATATTAATATATACGATAAATTCATATATACTACATAAGACCATGGCAATATTGCTTAATAGCATATTAGGCCTTTTATAACTTAACTTATTTACAATCTTATAATATACGATCTACTCGTCCTACATCGTGCTGTAGGAGAGATCGTGACGTCACAGAGACATACAAGATCACAAAAGAGTCATAGTCTATCGTATTTATACGATACACTCCCCCATCAAAAAAGACCTGAACCCCACCTTAAACCTAAAGTTGCCCAGAGGCTATCTTCTGACGCCACAAGTCGACAGCGCCAGCAGCAGCGCGTCTGGGACGCGTCCCGGTCCGAGAATGATCACCATCAGTATGAGGTGAGTCGTTCCTTCGAGAATCCTCGGACCCAGCAATAACAGGTGGAGCCTCAGATTGCAATGCGGAATCTAGCTCCAAAGCGTACAAACGTGCGATAGGACGAACAGTAGTTCCAGTGGCTGTCTTTAATAGCGCCACCCGCTCTACAGAGTCTGCCCCCTTGTATACCTCCAATACGCGGCCTAATTTCCAGTATAAACGAGGACTATCTTCTTTAATTAAAACAACGTCACCAACTGTAGGGGCCGTTGGTCTACCAGAGAGAGTAACACTCCTTTCCCTCAATGCTAGCAGATATTCACTAATCCACCGTTTCCTAAACTCCTCGATTATCCTGGATATATACTGGTATCTCTTAGACACCGCTACCGCAGAGTACAACGAGGGATCCTCTAACTCTACTATGGACTGAAAATCAGATGGAAACGCAGTCAATGGTTTTCCATATAGCAAGTGAGCTGGCGTTAATGGTAGTGGTTCTTGCAGGTCGGTGTACACATATGTAAGCGGGCGATCATTCACGACTGCCTCTATCTCTGTGAGGACTGTCGTCAACTCACTCTTCTTTAATAGAGCACGTCCTACAACCGCTCTTAGTCCTGACTTTACTATGCCGACACACCGTTCCCACATTCCACCAAACCAAGGTGCCTTAACTGGAATGAACCTCCATTCGCACTTTTTCTCTCCCAAAAAAGTGATGATAGTAGGATCACTACTCATATCCTTTAGATATTTTGATGCTTGGACATAAGTGGGAGCATTGTCGCTAAGAATTGAGGGAATGAACGACGGGCACAAAACCGTCTGAACGCCAGCATAAATTCCTCGCTAGACATATTATCACATAGTTCTAGGTGTACCGCTCGAGACGTCGCACAGGTAAACAATAATATATAAACTTTCTCATGCTCCCTCGTCTTCAATGCCCCTGTGTAATCTAATCCTACCGCTTGGAAAGGTTCTACGTGCTTTACACGGCATTCAGGTAGGGGTGGAGCTGGTCCAGTTGCATATGGTTTACCCTTTAGTCTCTGGCATATTACACACTTTCTCACTACGCGTCGAGCTACTTGTCGAACTCTGGGTATCCACCATGTGAGACGTAAAATTGATATAATATGACATACCCCGTAGTGTTTTACTTCCCTATGTGCACGTAAGATCAATAGATCAGTAACGTGATGTCTTGTTGGCATAAGTATAGGTCGGTTTGTGCCGTCTGGTACACCCGACCACTTCAGGCGACCCTCACACCTGATGAGGCCATTGTCTAGGTGCAACCTTAGTTGACGCACTATATTAGGCATTAATGTCTTATTCGAGCCTTTCAAGGATTCTAATTCATTGGAAAAGGTTTCTACTTGAACCCATTTGATCAAAGTTACTTCAGCTGCTTTAAATTCACGAGCATCAATGTTGTGACCCCTGTTGCAGAGTTGGCCCGTTACTTTAAGCTTAAGATTGGATACATATCGCAACACCCAAGCTACAACTCTGACTAGTTTATTATAGTCACCGAATCTTGCCCACTTTATGATAGGACCCGGTGGCTCATTTGGTTGGGCTGTAACTGCCACTGTTTCCAGTGGCAGAAGTCCCTCACCAACAGCATGCCATATCGTCCATTCACTTTCATGGAGCAGCCACTTTGGACCATGCCACCACAATTCGGACTTCATTAACTGGCTAGCCGTTATACCCCTAGTTATGAGATCACTAGGGTTTTCCTTTGTATTTACATAATGATAAGCAACGTCTGGCAAAAGGGCTCTAATCTCATCTACCCTATTCCGCACATAAACTGGCAGAGACTTCTTGCTATGTATCCAGTTGAGTGCGACCTGACTATCGCACCATACGTGAACGATTTCAATATTTAATTCGCTCTCGTATGCTGCGCGTACATGTTGCACCAGACGTGCTAATAGCAGCATGGCAGTCAATTCCATTTTAGGGATAGTTACCTTTTTAACCGGGGCTACTTTGGCCCGGGCTGTAACTAAATGTGCCCCAAATGAAGTAACAACATATATGGCTACCCCGTATGCCGTGGCGCTAGCATCGCAAAACGTGTGTAACGTAACGTCACCGAACGCCGCCACTTTACGAGGTATAGGTTTAGTACATAGGATGGCATATTCATTCAACAACAATGTCCCTTGGTCATTCAGGTCCTCGGGCAAACTGTCATCCCATCCTATTTTACGTCTCCAAACTTCCTGCATTAGAATCCTAGCTCTTATGGTAACAGGTAATGCTAGACCCAAAGGATCAAAAAAATTGCGCAACTTTGCTCAACAGACTTCTTTTTGTGTGCGCTCCTGTCTGCTGAGCAAAAGACCTTGTTTGAAAAGTTAGTATGTCATGTTTAGGTTGCCAGATCATCCCCAAATTTCTGGACTTTTCCTGGTTAAGAGATGCCGTACCATCCACCTGTATTAAACTCTGAAGATCTTCACTATTAGTAACCCACTCGCGGAGAAATAGATGTGCATCCGCAAACAATCTGCGTGCTTGCCAGTATGCATACAACAAATCATCTTGACTATCGCTAGTACCCTGCAAATTGTCAATGTATAATCCGCGAGATAGTTTACTTGTGTCCTCATGAGTGTCAGCTAGATGTTTTCTGATTGTGGCATTTAACAAAAACTGCGAGCAAGTGGCCCCAAAGAGTACAACCCGAAAACGGTATATTATGATGGGACTTTCAGAGTCGCTAATGTCGCTGAACCAAAGAAAGCGGGTAACATCTCTATCTTCCTCCTTTAGCTTGACCATCAAGAATGCTTTCTCGATGTCACTGGTATAGGCGTACTTTCCCAGCCTAAACCGCAATAGATGTTGGGACAGGTCCGACACCATGGACGGACCTGTCAACAGGCAGTCATTCAGACTGGGTTGTTGACCTTGGTGGGCAGAACAGTCATACACCACCCGTATTGGTGTGGTGACGCTGTCTTTCTTTACCCCATGATGGGCCAGATAGTGAACCCTACCCTTCTTACACGGTTCCTTGACATCGACTCTCTCAATAAAACCCCTATCCTCATAACTCCGAAATACATCGTCATACGCCTGGCGCGTGCTCGGTTCGTTAGACAATTTCCGCTGCAATGCGCGCAAGCGACCTAATGCCAAACCATAGTTGGTAGGTAGGCTTATCTCACTGTTCTTCCAAGGTAAACTAACTTTATATTGCTTGTCTGAGGCACAGTAGCACACAGACTCGTCAAACCTTTGTAGCGCAACTTCCGAGTCATAATCAGTCTCCATAGGATTAATGCCTATGTGATCCAATCTCCACAGTCGTTCCAGGTCGAACTCGGCAGCCATCTTAGGGTCACTAGGTTGGGAATCCTCCCTTCCCAACTCCTCTGCCGCGGTTACATTGACTCTATATATCGAGACCGTGTCGACCAGGACCTTTGACTGTGTAGTATGCACCTTTCCGCTCATGCAGTATCCAAATTTAGTGGGGATTAAAATTACACCACACATCTTTTTAAATCCAGGGTATACTACTTCATAATAATGATCCACACCAAGTAGAACATGCACCTCACTCTGATTTCCCATGGGATCTGACAAGTTAACCCCTTTGCTACGTAATGCGTGTTCCACCTTCTTCACACCCACAGATACATATTCTGGTAGGGTGTCTACTACGATACAAGTCATAAAGTACCGGTTTTTACGATAGAAATATGAAATCTCCGCTATCTCGTAGTCTTGTTTATCAGTAACCCCTGTGAAGCCCTGTAATCGAAGAGTCTCAGCCCCTACGATTCGGTGCTTCAGTCCCACTAGTACGGACCTCTTTATAAAGGAACGTTGAGACCCTTGATCTAGAAGTACCCGACAAATCTTGTTACTGTCATTACCTTCCATGGGAATCTGTATTGTGGGCAATATAGTGGTGTCTTGCGTGCTACCTAGTGCCACAGTTGTAGTACCCTCTTTTTTGACGTCTTTGACTTTATCTGCAGTAGGACACAACTTATCAAAGTGATGTCCTTTGCAGTGCCGACAGGGCCTTAAGTATGTAGCAGTACATTGTCCCTGCTTACCATGTTCCCCACTTAGACAACCTACACATAGCTTCAATCTTCTCGCCTGTGCTAGTTTTGTCTCATTTGTCGGGTATTTTACACAGAAACTCCATTTATGTTTGTTGTTACATAGCTTACATAGAATCTGAGCAGGTTTCTTATACACACCCTCTTTCTTTACTTTAGTCCCCACTGTCATGCTTACTGTTCCCCTCTTCTCCACATTCTCACTCCCTCCCGACTCATACATTCTCCCTTTGTTCAACTGTAGATTATTGATCTCCTTACTGAACTGAGTTTTGAATTCCCCCAGCTCAAATGATCTTACCTTATCAAGTATTGCCATAGGAAGCTTCTGACGCAAGATAATGACTATCATTTCCTGCGTGGTAAGCCCTAGGGTATCTAGCGATCGAGTATGGCACTCCATATTTGCCCTGAAGTTTGTCAACTCATCAACCTTATACTGTGGTTCTGCGAGCCCCAACAAGGCAACGACATGGGCCATCTTCAACTGCTCTCTATCCCCGTATGTGGACTCTAATAAGTGTACCGCTTCAAGATAACTACCACCTACTACTGCAAAACCCTCTATTAAATGTAAGGCCTCTCCTTCCATTTGTCCCTTCAGATAGTGAAACTTGCGGACATTATCCAAAGAGGATTCATGAACCGTAGATCGAAATACGTCCCAAAAAGCTAACCACTCAGTTAACTTGCCCCCAAATGTAGGAAGATTGAGCTTTGGGAGGTGTACAGTATGTTTTGGGTCAGCCCTTCTATGGGCCTCATTATCGCCTCCCTTCTTACTTGCGACAGCACGCTGTAATAGGCGCTTCGCTCTAAAGACAGGTTCGTCATAGAGGGCGCGATTATCACACTCTGTAACTATCTCTTCCTCCTCTATCATGTCAGCCACAATCACCTCACTCAGAGCCGTAATACGACCGTGGGTAGCCTGGACGTTATCTAATCTAGCCTCCAATTCCTCTAGATCAGCAGTAGTGATGAAAGTGTTTAAGTCCACAATTAGCCTATTTAACACTCCCCGAAGTCCCGCCCTTTGATTTTTAGGGGCTTTGCTTAGCACCCCACTAGACGGTGTCTCTTTATGGTCTTTATCCATTTTGCTTGTGAGCCTATAGGCTATGTATCTAAATGTTACGTTACAAGGACAACGGCAAATCAATAGTTTAATTAAGAGACGCCAACCTGCGGACTTCTATGTTATGGAGAAAAAATAGTACACTATATAGCAATACCTACTAATAGATCATATTGAACAAGAAAAAATGTTAGGTCAGGTCATATGTCACAGGAAGAAAAGAAAATTATTGGGGAAAGACGATGGGTGGGATGCAGAACTTGGGCAGGTGCAATGATGTGACCCTGCATTCCGGCTCTAACCATCGCTTGGCTAGCCTTGCCAGTTTATCATAGAGTTGTTCCTGCATCCTGTTATATGTCCCCTTGTTCATTGCCCTAAAATCCCTTACTGGTAGCTAATTCCCGGGTCTGGGCACCAATGTGGTAAACTATCAATGGAAGTTAAATATTACTAAGCTATAATGAATCAAATAAAATCAATCTAAATGAATACTCTATATCTAAATTGAATTCAATCTGAAACAAGCTAATTTATATCCAAAGGTCTCACATAATAAATGTATATAATTATAGGGTAAGGTTATAAGGGTTAATATTAGCCAGGAATTAACTCACCAATAGTTCCACGTGGCAATGAGGCAAGGGAGAACGTTTTACCCAATATGGTGGTGGACAATGGGGAACGAGACTTCGGTCCCGAGACACGAGTCAAGTTAAAGAAAGAATAAATGATTACATGGGAATGGACATGAATATTATGCTTATCTATCAGTCAGTCATGATGTCGATGAGAGCGTCGTGATGGTGTAGCTGTGTGTATTGCTGTATGTGTATTGTGATTAGAGGCACAAAAGCACGATCAACTGAGGGCGGAAAATTAGATGTTAACTGGTTGGTGTTCGTGAAGGCTCTGACGTACCTCAAAAGCACACCTTGCTGCCTTGGCAAACCGCCAGGAGCCCAAATTATCGTACCGCATTTAGGTTGCTCTATACGATAAATTATATTAATATATACGATAAATTCATATATACTACATAAGACCATGGCAATATTGCTTAATAGCATATTAGGCCTTTTATAACTTAACTTATTTACAATCTTATAATATACGATCTACTCGTCCTACATCGTGCTGTAGGAGAGATCGTGACGTCACAGAGACATACAAGATCACAAAAGAGTCATAGTCTATCGTATTTATACGATATGTGGCTTGGCACAGCTTGGGGGCCCCTTATATAGGGGCTGTGCACAATGGGGGCCATGCCTGGCATACTCGCATCTCATTCCTAACAAATCCCAGTGATGCTCGGTGACTCCCATTGACTCCTATCTAATTCCCAGTGATTCCTATATTACTTCTATCGACTCGTATATTACAGTAAAAATCCGAAATTTTCAAATTTTCAATCACTCGCACTTCATTCCTGGTTTTATCCAGGTGATTCCCAGTGACTCCCAGTGATTCGCAGGTACACTCCCACTGGTTCCTACGGTGTTGTGAGTCCACGGGGAATTGCAGACATTCACGGTGTATTCCCAGGAATCACCAGGAATCATTACTCCTAGTGATTCTAGCTCGCATTCCTGACTGTGTGAAGTACCCCTAAGTCGTGCATTGAAGTAGAGAAGAGAGCTTTGAAATTATTGATCTATATCAAGAGACAATTTAAGTATAGAAATAAGGAAATAATCCTCACACTTTACAACGCTCTGATACGGCCGTTCCTGGCATATGTTGTTCAATTCTGGTCCCCAGAACTCAGCAAATACATAGAGCAACTTGAAAGAGTACAAGCTTGGGCTACAAAGCTTTCTTCATCGATTAGAAGATTGAGCTATAAGGACCGATTGAGAGCTCTTGATCTCTATCCTTTGGAAACACTCTGACTATGAGGTCGACTCATTGAGGTTTTCGTAATACTTAATTGTCTTGACAATGTGGATTATAGCAAAAAAATATATAATCTCATGAATACAGCACACAACCATGTCTGGAAGTTATAATTAAAATGATTAAGCGCTAGTATATGTGGACACTTTTTCACATATACAATCTCTTCTACCTGCTAGAAACTTCCCTCAGAAGTTGAAAATAATTCTTCAGTAGAGCATTCAAGAATTGAGTAGATAGTATTTTGCTCACTCTGCAATGAGTGTTGTGCAATACACAGTCTTCTCTCTTTCCACTTTAAGTATCTCCCCGGAATGAACCGCCAGGTCTTTGAGATACTAACTTTTCACTGTAACTTCTTGTGACTCTCTCTCGTTATTACGGAGACCCCGTATGAGTGACATAGTATTGTTTTTACCCTGTTTGTTTGATTGTTTGTGTGTGCTCGTTGATGGTGATTATGGTAGTAGTAGTAGTGATGGAGGTGGTGATTGTGGTAGTGGTGGTGATTATGGTAACAATAGGGATGATGATGGTGATTGTGATGGTCATTGTGGTAGTAGTGGTGATGGTGGTGGTGAATGTGGTAATAGTAGTAGTGATCGTAGTGGTGATTGTGGTAGTAGTAGTGATGGCGGATGTGAATGCAGTAGTAGTAGTAGTGATGGTGGTACCAGGTGATTGTGGTAGTAGTACTATTCATAGTGTGCGCGGGTTACTTACAATTTCTCTCACTAGATAGCGTGACGTGTCAGCGGCCGTTGTCCCGAGTAAATACACACGTTAAACTCTGTGCTATTGAATCGGTTTCTTACTTTATATCATTATATGCTCTAATGACGTGTCTAACATTAACACTATGGAAATTGAGTTATCGCTATACATTCTTCGTGCTCTGAAGGGGGAGGATAGGGTAAAATAATGGAAATTACGACAATAAAGATATTTATTAGTGGCCCCTCCATCATTGACGATATGCCTATTAGTATAATAGTCCCCTTTCAAGCACCCGCGATCCGCATGTTTGAAACACCCGCCGCAGGGGAAAAAAAAAAGAGTCCTAACATCATAAGTGTAACGCTAATTCTCTTATGGAATCGTCTTTATGATTGGGTACACACTACGAAAAAACAATGTAAAAAATAAAAAATAAAAATAACTTAAAATTTGTTATATTAAGTGTAGTACTTATTTTCTTATTCCAAATATACTACTACGGTGGGGGATAATTTGACAGTCATTTAGAGGTTCGTATACTTTATTTAACAAAACTTACTACTACCCTAGTAACTATTTCTCTGTTCGGGTCGAAATGAGTTCAAGACACAGATTGAATATTTTCGACGACCCACCATAGGTTGTACATTGGAACTCTAGAGCTCTCGTTACAACCTATTTGGATTCCCGCTATTCAGGTATTGACTCCCTTCGATTTCGATCCAAAGTCACGTTACTAGTCTCTAAGATAATATAGTTTTACCGGGCCCTGCTGTGTCTATTCCAGAGACCAGGGCATTAATAAATCTAACCTTTATGTCCCTATATAGAACAAAAGATTTATTCTAAACTAAACTCCAAAATAAGATAACTTTACCGGGCCCTACTGTGTCTTCCCAGAGACCAGGGCGTTACTACCTCTGACACTTTTAGATTCTATATTCTCTTAACCCTATACAATATATCTACTCAAACGACCAGGGCGTTACTACACTCGTAGATTATATGTTCTCCTAACCCTATACAATATATTTACTCAAACGACCAGGGCGTTACTACACTCTTAGATTATATGTTCTCTTAACCCTGTTACCAATAAATTATATGTTACATATATCACCTATTCAATAATAAAACTCAGTAAATGACTTAATATGATCAGTACCTCAAACCTCTAAGAGAACAAGATTCACTACTTTAATCCTCTACATAGATTCTGTGATTACATTATTATCCTGGACTTAATGGTCGTAACGCTTACCACGAAACTGACCGAATATTCCTTCAAACAATATAATTGATAATGTTTCCTTGATAACAAAAGATTTTGTGGGTCATATGGACTGCTGACTGCGCCATGTATGGTTGTCATGTAAAGCTACAACAACCTTGATAATCCTTTCTTGCACAAGGATGTAGAGTAAAAGTCCAGAGGGAAGTTTATAGGTTCTATATTAGCCAAAGAGATACAGAGAGCAGGGGGCACTTGTATGCTAGAGTGCGGGCCGGATATGTACTGAGGGTAACATGTGCAGCGTTGCCGGATATATTTGGTGCAACGCTGCCGCTATTAAATAATACGGTACATTATCATCTCATATGAAACAATGGTAGTATTGCCCTGAAAGTACATGTGTGTATGTTGCAATATGATTAAGGCATGTGTACACTCTGTATATATGTTATGTGTGCACTTAACCTATATCCACACTCCCTACCTGTTTCTCAAACTAAAGCTAATCTAATTGCAACTATTCTTTATTTCCCCGGAGCCTTACAGTTGCTTATCTACTTAACCCTTAAAAAGCGGCTCACCACTTAAGTCGAGTTAAATAAAGCTGGACTATGTGGCGGCGCTCGACATAGGTCGAGTGGCAATTTCAGCACGTAATGTGGCTGAGAGAGAGAGACAAGTGGTGGCAGGAGACTAGCGAGCGTATGACTGCTCCAGACCACCGCGGCGAACCTACTGACACAAATCTCAGCTCCCTCCTCCCTCTCTCACTCGCTACATACTCAATTATGTACCGAAAGTACCGAATTACCTGCTTTTTGCACTCGCGTTGCACGGTTATTGCAAGAAAACTATCCATCATACAAGGATCGTTATGGTGTCATTCGAAAGCTCTGTTTATGCCCTTTCAGGGATAAATACTTGTTTTACGTTCTGGGTCTTATTTAGGCATGAAAATGATCACGTAAATAGCCCTATTTTGGCTAAAAACACCCCGCTGGGCGGTACACATATATAAACCGCATAGGCCGCTCGTAAGGTGTTAAGAATTATCCCCTCTTACTTTAATGTTAATATCTATATATATAGTTGCTGTCCTATCAGATCCTATACTATTGATAGCTAATCGGCATGAAGCCTTCTCTATCAAGAATAACTATTATCCTATTAACACATCATAATTTTATTTATATACATAAGTCTAGTATCTTTCTCTTTAGTTTGTCCTATAAGAACACATCAATTGTTATGTATGAAACCACTGGGTTAGTCAAGCATTTTCTCTCTTTCTTTAAGTCTGGTTCGGGCCCAATATGGGTCCTTTAAAAACTATGCAGTACTGCTAGGTGTTTACTGGAACAATTTCACCACCTCAGAGCTGGCCAATAGCTCAACTGGAAATCTTCGCTCCCATCTACTATCTGCCGTCCCTCTTGAACCGCTTGGCTGTAGGTATGCAAGCCAGCGATGTGACGACAGGCGGCCGGATACTGAAGGTGTATCCGCCTAGTAGGGGAGAGCGATGCTAGGCCCGAGGTGGGCTTTACTGGAACAAGTGATGAGGGCTGGGAGGCTGGAATAAGTGGATCCGAGTTCCCTTGAGTGCCCAAGCGAGAGAGAGAATATGGGTTGCAAGAAGTTAGCCCAGTGGAGCCCGAGAGGTGAATGACCCCAGCAACCTCCCCCACCCACCCCCTTGATATAGTCCCGCCTCCCGCTCTCCGGCGCTGTGATTGGCTGAGCCGTCCGCTCGGCCGTGCAACATTCTGGCCGCGCGACTTGAATATTCCTACCCTTCGCCTCCACTCTTCTCTCTGCATAATACATTCCTGGAAGCTGGTTGCGAATGTCTTTTAGTGGCTTACGGGAGTATAGGGCTGGCACTGATGCATTAGACCCATGGCAACCAGAGGAAACAGCCTGTGAAGAGAGTGAGAGCGAGTTTAAATGTGAGGCATTACGCATAGTCGTCAGCTCCGAAAATGGAGGCTTTTGATTGGTCGGCCGGGAGGGCGTGGCATGTTTACTCGGTGGGCCCGGAATGTCAAACTCAGCTGGCTTAATGGGAGCGCGGTGATTGGCGGATGGCCTTTTTACCATATTAAGGCTTTCCAATTCGTGGATGTTTTTTGTGGATTCTAGCCGAGACGCTGAACAAAGCGTCGCCATTCTCCCTTACTTTCCCTGTGCGCATACTGGTTAAATGTGTGTTGCCTGTGCTCTGCTTTATTCTTCGTTCGCTCAACTCTAGTGAGTCATTTGCTCATTTGTATATATCTGAGTTGTAATAGAATAGGTTTAGACTAGCTAGAACCGGCAGCCCCATTGGTATGCCTGCAGGAAAGTTTTAAATTAGGGTATTATGTGGAGGCGCCATATCGGCCCCTTCGGGCCCGCGCCTCGTGTGTTTTTGTTTTTGTTTCTGCGCCAGTTAGTTAGTAGGCTATTATATCCGCGGGACAATGCTTCAGGCCATCTCTATGAGGTAGTTGCATTCTTTTGTTATCTAGCAGATGCTCTGGTCCAAGAGTTGTCACACGTGGTGTGGAACTTTTCAGAGTCCGGGTCTGCGCTTCCCCTCTGTTGCGGGGTTTTCTCCGCGTGCTGCTGCTGTCCTTCAGAGGTAAGAGTAACAGATACCATATGATGAGCTTACTATGAGCTTCGTGGCCAGCCTCAGTAGGGGTGTTCTTTTTAGGCTAGTGGTATTATTTTAATGCTTAATTAATACTATGCTTAACCCTAAGAAATTACCTTCGTTTTTCATGCGGTGGTATTATACATGTTAACAGGGTGTCAGGAAACGTTCTGACTTATTTGATGTTTTTTTGGGGGGGTGGCTGACATTTTCAGATAGGTCGGTACCTCCAAAAAGTTTTTTTTTTTCCGGCTATCTTTCTGTGTATTGATGCCGGATACTCGCCTTGCAGGCGAGAAAGGGATTGGCCAAATAACCCGGCGTGGTGTGCTGTACCACTGGACTTCCGGCGGAAATGCAGATTCCTAAGGGACGTATCTCGGCCCGGCCGAGTGAACTCGCCCAGACCGATAGCCTCACGCGGCATGATTGACTTATAACGCCTGGCGGAAAAGTCCAGTGAGGTAATTGACTATCCCTCAGGTCCTAATAGACAATCCGATAGTGAATTGACACGGTAAGTATGGGCCAGTGACACTTTGTCACAGGTAAGCAGTTCAAAAGACGAAGAAACCATCAGGGTTTTTTCACATACAAGTACAGCGGAAGGTTAGAGTAGCGGTTGGTATACAGCTAACTTTCCGGCGTATTTGGGGGTGTTATGATGTGTGAACCTCTCGGTTTATCCTTATGAGCATTGATTCCTGGAAATTTTCTATTTCCAGATCACAGCACATCAGTAGCAGCACAGGTCGACAGGGGAAGGGATCGATCCCAGCGGGGGAGGGGGGGGGGGGTTAGCTCCATCATGCCTCTAGTCAATCTTTGTGCTACACCTACTTGCTCTCTTATCCCAGTTTTTGCACATAAATTCTGCATCAAGTGTGTAAAGTGCCTCGATAAATCACAGGGCCTTTGGGTTCCTAAGAAGTGTTCCATTTGTTCTGAACTACGTTCCGCATTATGTGGTAAAAGAGATAATTTGTGTCTAGTGGCACTTAAAGAAATTAAGAACATTTTCAATGCCTACTGTATGCGAAAGACATTGCCCAAAAGGCTTTACATTGTGACGATGAAGCTCTCTGGGAGCACCTTGTAATAAAGTCACCTGTTCTAAAATTAACGCCAGCTAAGTCAACTTCCAAATCTAAAGCTAAACCTAAAATTCTATGAAAAGAGTTAGTGAGTAGCAGTGATAGTAGTAACTCTAGTAAGGCAAACCTAACGTCCAATCCGGCAGCTCAGAGGTAGGGACGGAGGGGACTGAGTCAACTCCCAGGGTGGAATCTAGGGAGCCTTTAGGTGGACCCCAAGAGGTACAATTTGCCATTCCTAAATTGAACTTTAACTTGCCAGTGAGTAGGCCTCCAATAGTTTCACAAAGAGAGTTAGCAGAACAATATCGTGGCTACACGACCTGCAGACACCATGACTATGACGGTTCTCAGGTGAGTCAAGTGATACCAGATTCCCAACCTCCTTCTGATCAGGGACGAAGTGTATGGAGACAGTCTGTACCCTCAAATGTGGAACCCATTGTTCATTTTCAGGATAATGTTAGGGAAAGTGATATTATAGAGACCATCCCTTCATCGGTCCCTGACTTAGTATGGCCTGTAAATGGTCAAGTGTCGGAACCGCGGCAACAACCGCCGGAACTTGTGGACGTGCAGGATGAGCCGGAAGACATTGAACTGTCCTCAGCACAACCCAGACATACTGAGGAAGGGACTGAAGTGGGGTCAGAATCTTCAAAGGAATCCCACAGTAAATGTATAACAACGGATGACCTTGATTATATTTTACACAGAGTTATGCGCCAATATAATGTTCCTACATCTCAGGATACTCCCACAGCTATGCCGGGAGCTCCCCCAATAGGGTCAATTGTGCGGCCTCTAGAGCCAACCATAGTTGTGCCACCTAGTATTTCACTTCCTTCTCTTAACGTCAATCAGGCGAACACTACGGCGAGTGGCACAACAGTGCCCGCCTCCTTGACAACAACTAATGTTCATGTCATCACGGACAATACTCCCCCTCCTCTTGATAAACTTCCCCATAGGAAAGGCCCTATGCCTCTCTTGTATGGTCCCGACTGCTCGTGGATTCAAGTCATGGCAAAAAATCCGAGCATTGCACAGACAACCATATCGGGGGAAATCCCAGTTTCTAGTGAGTGGGTAATAGAGATGAGTAAGAGTAAGAAACTGAGGGCCAAAGATACACAGGGTCAATTATTGGATGTAACTATCAAAGCTATCCCTAATGTTTATTCACCTGAATTTTTTGTGTATTCTGCTACTCCCGGCATTACCTCCTGCCTCCTCTGCACGACTCTTTGCGGATTGGACGAAGTCTGACAGCGTGAACGATATAAAATCACTCAATGCGCTAACGCCGGAGTTGGATACAACTACGGTTCTAGATCAGTCTCACAACCCAGTTCTGCAGGTGGGGCAGGTAGGTCTAGGCCCGTGGGTGAACTGGGAGGCTGAGGCGCAACAGTTTGCAGCTACCATTATGTCAAAATCCTCCCACCAAATACCTCGGGATAACCACATTTGGTTCTCATTGCCTATCAATAAAGCCAAAGGAGTTTTCCCTGCCCTTTTTTAATTCCTGTCGGCTCCCAAACTGTCTCTTTATGACTTGCAGGAACCTTTTTCTACCCCCCTTCCGGCTCACTTAGACAGAGACTTTAAATTGAGGAATAAAGCCTTTAGACTATTTTCACAATTTATTTTAAGTCGCCAAATAGCCCAGTCCCTCACGAGGACCATAGCCGCTATTTCTGACCAGAATGTAAGGAAGGCCACCGAACTATCCCGGCGGCTTCTTTTACAGAATTCCATCCAGTCCTTGGGTGACATCCGAATAGCCTTGTTAGAGGCTGTTCGTGCACGTCAGGACTTAACCCGTGGAGCCCCGGCTAGTTTTGTATTGTTTGTTCACCAGAACCCGGCCGGTTTTCAAAAAATGGTTTTATTCCAGAAACAATAGCGAATGGGTTAGGAATGAAGGAAAAACCACGAAAAACCGCTCAAAAAGCTTAAAGAATGGTCCTACAGAGCCCCCGAAAACATATTTTACAAGAGTAAAAAATTGAAGGCAATTACCCCAAAAAACCAGGTTATTGCGCGCTCACGCACGTGGACTTTGAGAGTTTTCAACCATCGGCACGGTTGCGTTGGATACGTACACAGTTCCCATAGAAATCTGAGCCCTCTCGAGTGGCTACACCTGAGGTTACGGTCGGGGCAATTAGGGTGACTCGTCAGACGCGTCGCTGGGGCTGTGCGTTACATACATCGCCGACGCGCCAGACGCGTCGCTGGGGCTCCACGGGTTAAGAGTGTATATGGTAAAGAAGTTGCCAGATGACGTTGGTCGCCGGGTAACCCTTTCCCCTGCGTTAACTGCCTCTTAACTAAACCTTGAGACTTGGAAGGCAGTTTATTATATGGTTGACAGCTTGCAGCCGAGTACTTCCAAGGCTAGGAAGGAGCACTTTAAGAAACCGTACTCCAAACCTAAAGGTGGAGGTAAGTCACAACCTACTGGTGCTAAGCAGCCCTTTCAGGGCCCCATGTCTCCCCCGGCTCAAGGAAGTACTCAGCACAAGCCTAAACAGGGAAAACAATCAGGCAAGTGGCATAATAAGAATAAGTCACAACACAAGTCAGGTCAGGGAGCGACATCTGCCAAAACTAGTCAGCCGTCCACCCCTACCCCACCACCAGCAAAAAATTAGTATTTCAAACTCTCTCTCTTCCGGGGCCTATTGAGGGTGAGTTGGATCCGGGGGTAGTTCTGCCGGACAGGCCCAGTCAAGTAACTGGGTCATTTCGGGAGTGTCACCGGACCTGGCCCCGGCGGACTTGGGCAAGGACAGTGGTACGCAAGGGCAACACCTGGCGGTGGCTCCGGCAACCTCGTTTACGTCAGACTCGAGAAGTCAATCATGTTTCTTTAGAGGTGGAGTCACTAGTCCAGGAAATGATCACCAAGCATGTCATTGTCCCGGACGATCCAACTTGCCCTGTTTTCACGTCCAGACTTTTTCTAGTGCCAAAGAGGGACAGTGTTCAGATGCGACCAGTAGTAGACCTATCGTGTTTGAACACTCACATTCACAATTCACCCTTCAGGATGCTCACTGTGAATCAAATTAGGCTAACACTTCCGCCGCAAGGTTGGATGTGCTCGTTAGACCTGACAGACCCCTATTGGCATGTCTCGATCAACAAAAGGTTCCAAAAATTCCTCGCCTTGAGGATCAGGCAAGAGACTTATGTCTTTCAGAAAATGCCATTCGGGTTGAACCTGGCACCGAGAATATTCATGAAATTAGTCCGGCAGGCCCTCATACCAATGTTAAATCAGGGGATCAAGGTGTTGTGGTACCTAGACGACTGGCTAGTAGTGGCGGAGTCAGAGAGTTTATGCAATATCCATGTCAATCACATTATAAATCATGTACAATCCCTATGGTTCAAGGTCAACTTGGCAAAGTCACATCTTGTTCCCACACGGGTAATTCAGTGGATAGGGCTGGTCTGGGACACAGCCAACCTTACTCTCAGTCAGAGTGAGGACAACCGCAACAGATTTTGAAAGAAATTGTTTGTGTTTCTCCACAGTCTGAACACCACGAGAAGGACCTGGGAGTCCCTGGTCGGCTCTCTCAACTGGATTCAACTAACTGTAAAGTTGGGCCGGTTGAAAGTAAAGAGATTAATCTTGGAAGGAAACAAATATTTCCTGCTATTGCCGGCGGGAAAACTGTGGAAAATTCCTCCATTAATTCACAACTTACTGTCGGTCTGGGCGAGGAGAGAAATGTTGCACTCAATAATGACGTGGGTTTCTCCCCCACCTACAGTATGGGTAGATACAGATGCTTCAGGGATAATAGGCTGGGGTTATCAGTCGAACCTAGGCCTTACTGCTATCCACCATAGTCCTATCCCCCATGCCCTTACGCCTCTGTTTAAGGACACAATCACATTCTACGTGACCAGCTTTATAACAGTAGAAACATGTCACCTCTCTCCTTACTTCCCTCTTATTTCCGACAGTGGTAGGAGAAGCAGTGGGTTGCCATAGCTTTTCATTCCATTTTTGAGGTGGAATTTTCGGAGCTTGGTTGGTAACACTGTCATTGGTCGGTGACCTTGATGACTCATGGTAGCGGTAAGTGTTTCCCTTACT
Organism: Paralithodes platypus; assembly: GCA_032716605.1. Classification (NCBI taxonomy): domain Eukaryota; kingdom Metazoa; phylum Arthropoda; class Malacostraca; order Decapoda; family Lithodidae; genus Paralithodes; species Paralithodes platypus. Next base: position 7,055,460 of record CM064499.1, on the reverse strand, counting down.
GTTGCATGCTTTACTGTCTGAACCTATTTTGCGCATCAAGACATATTCATCAGCGAGTGTGGCAGCCTTCTCGGGATTCATGGTACCTTTTTCGAGGATATGTGAAGCTACTTCCCTATTGACTGTCCTACAGAAATCCTCCAAAAGAAAGAGCTCAACAAATTTCTCATAGTAATCTTTGATCTCCCGAGAACGCAGCCACCTGTTTAGTTCCTTTTTCTTCTCATACATGAACTCCACATGCGTCAAATTATTTGTTTTATAGTGATTCCTAAACTGCAAACGGTAAGCTTCAGGCACTAATTCGTAGGCATGTAGAATAGTTTCCTTTACAGTCTCATAATCGTCACTCTGATCCACGGAAAGAGCAGTGTAGGCAGCAGAATCCTTTTCCTTTAACCCACTTTGTAGCAAAAGAGCCCATTTCTCCCTAGGCCAGTCCATGTTGCTCGCGACTTTCTCAAAAGCCAAGAAGTACCCAGTAGGATCTGCCTCACTAAACGTTGCCACCATACGAACGTGCTTAGTGACATCAAACGCACCGCCACCTCCCTGCCCGTTCCGTGTCCCGTTAGCGCACTCAAGTTTTCTCTCCTCCAATTTAAGTCTCGCTTGTTCTGTGTTGTTTTTCCTGTTCTATTTGAAGTCTCGCCCGTTCGGTTTGTTGTTTTTCCCGTTCGGTTTGTTGTTTGGCTAACTCCAGTTGCATTCTGAGCAACTCTACCTGGTCGTTTGTGTTTTGTACCGTTTGTGATTGTGGTGTGTCTGTCACAATCTGTACCCCAGTGGCATCTAACCCATCCCGGGTGGAGGAAACTAGCCCCAGTTTCTCTAACACCCATGACAATAACTCCGCCTTAGTATCAGCGATTACGTTATCAATCTCCAACTTGTCTGCCACTAGTTTAAGCTCCTGCTTAGCAAGACTAGAGACATTTTCGTAAGTGGGATCTGAGTTAAGAAACCTTTCTACGTCCTCATCGCTCATAAGAAACATCTTGGCCTGTTTTAATTGATCCGATTAAAGCAAAAACAAAATCGAATTCATGTACCAGAAACGAGAGATGAGTAGCAATGCAGTACACCAACAAATCGTCTGAGTTGTGATTCCAGTGAAAAACAAAAACACATTTTAAACAAAAGTGCTAAGTTCGAGTCCCGGTGAACAGTCGCAAACAAAAAGACAAGTCCCTAATGCGGGTACAAGCTCGTATAATCTGGGCTCAAGGTCGCCAAATTCTTGTCACGGCCCTACAGAGTTGAACCCAAGGGATTAAAATTCAAACACCGGCAACACGCTATCTGACTACGTATATAATTCCGAAATGATTATTAACACAAACAATAAAGAAAAGGATGATATCAAACACCACTAATTTTCATATTAATTCAATTATAATTAACTAGGGTAAACGAACAGGTTGACAAGCACAATAATTCAGTTAATTAAAGCAATGATCTTTGACACAAAATACACCCGAAGGAACACCTCAGTAACAGTGAATAAGAATTGACTAAACACCGAATGTAAGTTTTAAGTAAATGCACTCGTTACAAGGAATAAACACACTGAGAGGACACTGAAGACAAATGGTTAATCAACACTTAGTACACTGAATATAAACTGTGAATCAACACTTAGTACACTAAATATAAACTGCGAATCACAACAGAATCACAAATCAACATACGACACCATATAATACCACGGTATAAAACACACAAACACCACTCATGGATATTTAATTAACATTGATTGACAGGCTACCGTGTTTAGATAATTATCGCCAGATAACGCTCGGACGAAGTGTGTACTCAAGGACACGAATCAGTGTCCACTAAACAAACACATAAACACACACCAACATAATATAGAGCACCACACACACACTAGGGCTCGTTACACATACATAATGTATAAATGCTGTCTCATCTCCCTTCCAAGGATACCAAACAATACACTCACCTAAGTGTCTTAACTCACGAAACTAGGAGACAGCAAACACGAACAAACAGGGGTGGACCCCAGACCAGAGCGAGGGAGATTCCTTCACCTCCGTCCTCTGCCTGGCTCAGGGCAACACTGATTCTGTACTCTTATTTCCTAACAGACATCTCCTTCCTAACCTCTAACTTTCGGCAAGCAAATGGAGTCACACGAGTCTTTTAACAGAGTCACACGGACTCCTTAGAATACCTCTCATGCCGTGGGAAATATAGCTTCTCACGGCTCCAATATGTCAATATGACCATAATCTTTCCCTTTTCTCATGGACTCCTCGGTATTGACCACCGCCAGATACCATTTGTGTGCGTAGATTAGCGCCTCCTCTCTCCTGCCTCTCTGCTATACCTCACAATATATATATATATATATATATATATATATATATATATATATATATATATATATATATATATATATATATATATATATATATATACAGTATATATATATATATATATATGTATATATATATATATATATATATTTAATAGTGGCCCCTTCATCATTGACAATGTTGCCTATTAGTATAATAGTCTCCAATCAACACCACGTCAGTCGTTTGAATCAACCGCCGCGAGGAAGAAAAAGAGTCATCTTCATAAGTGCAACGCTACTTCTCTTATGGTGTCGTCACAGATCGGGTGCCCACTACGAAAAAACTTTCGTAATAAATAAGAGAGTAAAAAAGGAAAATTTAAACACTTAAACACTGGTATCAACAAGCTTCCCACATTCGGTGGATTTTCTTGTATTGTGGCTTCTTACCACCTCTCGCCAAGCGCACAATTCGTCCTTCTCTTCCTCGCGGGCCTACTGTCTACTGTACACATGTGCCCCCGCGCTCCGGCTTCATTCGACGTTCGCTCTCCTCTAGTGAGTCCTTACTCATTTGTATATATTTGGGAGATAGTGAGCAGGGTTTAGACTAGCTAGCACGGGTTGTGTTATTGTTGGCCCGCAGGAAGTGTTAAATTAGGGTACGTTCAGGCGCTGACTTGTGTTCATTTTGTCGCCACACACGTGGTGTTTCTTGTTGCTATGCGCCTTAGTTTTTGCTTTCTCTTTAGTTAGGAGGCTTCCTTTCAGTGTTTAATAGCTGTTCCTTTGTTCAGCTTAGGGTTGTGGGACCCTGTCTTTGTTCTTTTGCAGACGCGCCAGGTTTAGATTGTCACACGTGGCTGTGGGATCTTCTGCTGTCCGAGCCTGCTGAGAGGCCCCATTCGGGGGCGATCTCTTCGCCCTTTTTGGCTCTTTTCTCATAGTTCATTCATGTCGTCGTTCGACATTTCTTTCTGGTTAAGCCTGTAGGTTATCCAGTGTTTGGGGGGTAGCGTTATTTTTCTCTTGTTGTGAATTATTATGTCCTCTTTGTTTCTTGTGGCTCCCTGTTGGTTAGTGTTCCACTTTCCGGGGGTCCTGGGAGGCGTCCGACGTCTGGGTTTGCTTGAGAGTTAGGTGGTTTCTCTCGTTGTTGTGCTTTTCTCAGAGTGTTTCCCCCTTTTTGACCCGCCCGCCTCTGTTTTCCGGCTTTTGGTACGGTCCGCCGTGCCGGCGTTTGCTGGGTCCCTCTCTTTTTTCCCTTGTCGTGGCTTTGTCGGGGGGAGGTAGGGCGCCTCTTCCTCCCCGTTCCGGCGACCTTGCAGGTCCGGCGGAAACTTGGTTTTCCATGTAACACATGTTTGCGGCGTGCTCGTTGGCCCTTTTTGAAGTTTACACCGTCATTACCGGCGGCTTAGTGTTGAAACGTTCTGACGGCGGGTGGCGCTTGTTTCGAATAACACGCCGATACCCGCCGCCAGGGGGTCCATTTCCCCTATGACCTAGGTCATGAGCCGGTGCTCTCATAGTGTGGAGTTTACCCCGTGTTGCTCGCGGCCCTATTGGTAAACGCACCGGCGGCGGCTAAGGCGTTTGCTTTAGCACAGTGCTGCCCGCCGCCAGTTGGCTTACCCAACCATGAACCATGTCGTGGGTTAGCTCTCTGCAGTGTACACCTCTTCTCATGTTTTACAAGGGGCATGGGAGGAGGCATGGCACAACCTCAGGGGTGGGCATAAAGAGGAAGGCCATGGCCTACTGTTTCTTCCTGCCCCAAGGAGATAGGATGTGTGAGGCCTCCTCGGTATATCCTTAAGAGCACTGATTCCTGGAAATTTTGTCTTTCCAGGCGATCCCCAGGACATACTACTGCGACGTTCCCGCCGGGGAGAGGAGCCTCTGTAATCATGCCCTTGTTCACAATCTGCTCAACTCCCACTTGCATTCTTGTCCCGGTACCAGCGCATAGACTGTGTATCCGGTGTATAAAATGTTTAGATAAAGCTTCTTTTATGTGGACATCTCGCACATGTCCAGTCTGTTCAGACCTGCTTGAGGAATGGCTCGCGGGCCAGGATACATCTTGTTTGCTCACTCTAATTGAAATTAAGACCAAGTTTACGGCATATGCTTCTCGAGTAGCTAACATAGAACTTTCATGTGATAATCCGGAATTGTAAATGGTGGTCCAGTTATATTCATTTGATGAACACATAGCTCCCCAATTTCAGAATCCCCCAATACCCTAGTTTGTTAACCCTTGCATCTCCCAATTCCTCCACAACGTCGGCTCAGAGCTCCTCTCCCCCATCCAAGAGGAGCCGCTCTGTGTCACCGGAATGTCATGGACCTGTCCTCCCGAATCCACCTGCGGGCCGCCTGCGGAGAACGGCGAGCTCGGAGTTTCTGCCTGACAAAATCCTCAGGCTCTCTAGTCCTCCACGCAGTATTAAGATAACTAGAGAGATCCCTGCTTCATCGCAAGTAGATCATACGGTGACACAGCCGGTGGCTCCGGCGCCCGCCTCGGGAACGTCGGGGTTTTTCCCCGGCCTCCTCGGGGCAGACGCTGGCCACCCCCAAGCCGCCACCAGAATAAGGAAATCTGTACAAGTTAGGCTCCAAGGTTCCAAACTGGTTTTAGTTAAAAGACACAGTCCTCAGGATGATAGAGCTCTTAATCCTACTCAGTCTCCTTGTTCCGTTACATTAGACACGGTTACGACCACTAAGCATTACGCGGCGGCCCATCCACCATCTAGGGTACAGCCAGGTTTCGCTTTCGTCCCCAGTAACACTGGGTCTCACCTTACGGTCGCTCAGGAACCGCCGCCGCCGCGCGACCAAGAATCGCCGGCCATTAGTTCGAGCCAACCGCCCACAGCTAGTAGCAGTCAGGCACTAGACCCCAGCCCTAGGTCAAACACAGCAAATCTAGTACAAATAGACCAACAGGTTAGGCCCCCTAAACGTCCTAAACCCCCAGGTTTCACGACTGACCAACTAAATTACTTATTACAGAAGGTGATCCGTCAGTGTGCTATAAAACGCGGCCAAACCCCCTCTCAGACACTGGGACCACCTACGAGTTTACCTATGCCTCACCCTACTCATGTCAATGAAGGCGGTCCTCTTCAGTCCACCTCCTCCGCCGGGGCGAAAACTGAACGAATAATCACCCAACCGTTGACTACGGGCCCTACGCCGATTATCCCAGTGATTCCTCTCACTACGGTGAAAGAGATTCGGCCTCCGACCTTAGGTGCTATCCCAGGTTCGTTGCCGGAACAAATTGTAATCCGCCCTCCACAAACCCCGGCGTCTATTAAACCAGGGTTTATAGAAGTACGGTCCTCTAACGTAACTCCCCCTTCTGCCAGTCGGCCTAATCAGGGATTGCCGGCGGATGCTTTGTTACTTGCCTCTACCTCCCATAGGTCCCCCTCCAGTAGAATTGACACTAGTGTGGTTTCCCGGACTAAAGGTCTCCGACAGGATAGTTCTGTCGGTTCCGATGACACTCAACCATATAATTATGTCCCCTTCTTTGACCAGGAACCAACGGTCCAGTAATCTGCCGGGCCCTACTGTTCCCCCAACCACTCACTCCTCGGCTATGCCCCCCCCCCCCCCCCCAATTTTACTACAATTACTTGCACAATCCCAAGTCCCGAAGGAGCCAGAGTACCTCTGGCTTCCGGTGACAGCCTTGTCAAAAGGGGAAGGTCATAGGTTGACACACGGGAAGGTCCCAGTGCCGGTAGAGTGGGCAATAGAAGTCAACAGACGGCAGGTCTTTAGAGCTAAAAATGCTCAGGGTAACGTGTTACAGGTCCCTATCTATGCTAGACCTGATCCTGCTAATTACCGTTATTTTGTATATATTCCTGGCCAACTGACTCCCTTTGCGCCGGTTCCCACGGTTCAGGACCCCCCTTACCCAGACACCCCTCTTTGCCCTGATTGTAATGAACGTTGTGGCATTAATGGGTGTCATTCCCTTTACCAGTGGAAAGAGCCTTCCCTCAAGTTTCACAGATGTGGTCCCCACCGAGACCAAAGGGAGCTGAATCTGGGTGAGGTGGGCGATGGCCCTTGGGTAACGTGGGATCGGGAGCTTCAGCAATTTGCAATAGATATTACATCTAACCCTTTGTCCCCAGTTCCACCTCCCCACATTACCGAGTTTGACTGGCTACGACAACAACCGGGTGGGGTCCCGCTGCCTATTTTTGATTTCCTCATAGCCCCTCAGTTAACAGTAGGGGATTTTCCCCTGCCCTTCATTGCTCCAGAACCTATTGAACTCCAACGGGAATTTATAGTTAGAGATAATGCCCATCGAAAGTTTATTAGTTTCCTATTAACTAGGGATACGGCCCTGGCTAATGCTAAACCCGTGCCGGACCCCCCTCGGCAGAAGGAGGAATTGGTCAAAGCCTTTCAACAATATCTTCTCCCTTCCCCGGCTCGTACTATCACCGAAATCCGAATGCCCTTATTTGAGGCAGTAAGATCACGGCAGCTACTCAGACTTGGTATGGCTCAGGGATTGCCTATAAATGCTTATTATAGAATTTTGTTCTCTCCGGTCTTAACCCCCAAACTTTTTGATGACCAGACAGAGAGAGATGTGAAGGTAATGTGTAAATTGCAGGGGGAGACCCTGCAATAAAGTAAATTGCAGGGGGAGACCCCGCAATAAAGGTCTCCCCAATGTGGTGCAGCTGCCGGCGGACAGTTGGTCAACGCCCCAGCTACTAGACAAATTCTTTCGATGACTAATAGTCAGTCTTTTCTTCCACCCTACATCCTCCTCTCCCCCTCGGCCATGCTAGTGCAACAGGGTTCCGAGGCTGGAATTAATGGTTGTTCCCACAGGTTGGCTGTGCCTCCTTATGTCTTCTGCATGACCGGACTGCGCCGGCCCAAGCAAACACACGCCGGGATACGAGTCTCGAAGCTCTCCCTTCCCCGGCAATGTGCATACATGATAACACCTTCTGGATAAGGAATGGGATACAACGAAACCTAGTAGGCACGTGATCACCACCTCAGGGGAGGTATGCAAACACCGCTAACCCAGGGGCGGACACGTAAAGGAAAAGGCTTCTCACTAACTTTGACTTCATCTCAAACAAATTGTGATATACACCCGTCCGCCGGCAGGCAACTACCCCGGACCTTGGTAAGGAGTATTACTGTTCAGCGACTATGTATGCTCTAGTTGGGGCGGCGCTACCTCTGGGACTGTTTTTCCTCAGTTACACTAGGCAAATCCCCAGGGTGGCCGCAATGTACGATATGTACGGCACAACGCGAACAAGTATTGGTTCTCTCTAGTTCATTTGTGTTTTGAGGGCATCTTAAGCTATGCCGGGGCTGGTCCTTTGTTTGACTTCCCGCCGTCAGTGGAAGGGTTCCGTCCCGGCGGGTAGGTTCACTACATTGGTATTTAGGAGTTTTTGCCTCTCCCTATACTCACTCGAGTTGTGCCCACATAACTGAATGTTGTTTATTGTAACCCAATTACTCGAGTCAGGGACAGCTCAGCAGCAGTCCCATGCTCTCATTTCTCGGGGTCGGAACAGCTTTCTACTTCCCCAGCCCCTCCACCCTGTTTTTAGTGTGCTACTCATTCTCCCTTCAGTCCCCGGATGATGGTTTCAACCATAATGGATGCCCGCATCCCTTTGCTTACAATTCAATTTCTTCAAAATGTTTAAGTCCCACTTGTTACTACCACGTTCTCCTCATGCTGGTGCACCATGACATTCTAGTTCAAGCTGACAAAGGCTCAAGTTTTCGGCCAATCAAAAGATTTCATACTAAAGTAGAACTCCCCGACATATTCAGCGTGGCTAGCAATCCTCGAATTTTATAGATCCCTCTCTGACCTGCTGTCAGTTTCGCCAACAGCTTGCCACGCATGTCTGCTCCCCCTCCCACTTTCTCGTAACTCCGATGCCCTATGTAATGACAGGCAACTGGAGTCACTCCTTTTCAGTTCACTGATTAGACTAGTGGCTTTTGATCTTTAAGAAATGGTTTGGACAGCTATGCTGACCCTGAGCTCTCTCTGACCTCGGAGTGGTAATAAACGGTTTCTTTAAGTTTTACCGGTTTAAGTTCAGCATGTTCTTTTTAAGTAGTACAGGTTTAAGTTCCGAATGTTCTTACATGTCCAGTCTTGAATGCCGGCGGAGGGGGCATGGCCAAGCCGCCCATGGCTTCCGTCCAAGTGGTTGCATGAGTCTTGCATGATCCTCTTAAGCTAGGAACACTTTACGGCTTCCCCCTCCCCCGGTGGACGACCTGGCATAGCCGGCTGATTTTCTGGTGCTATGAAGTTTAATCTTTGTATTTACATTGTGCTCACTCTATGCCTCTTTGGCTAGAGTTGGTGGTGATCAGCAGAGGTGCCCCCCCTTTGCGGACATCAATTGCATTTGTTTATCTCTTTTAAAAAGTCCGTTTTTTGTTCTTCCCAACCTCTTTTCTCGAGATCCGAATGTAGGCAATCTCTCTTTTTGGGGGGGGGTCTTTTTTACTTGTATTCCAGACGGTCGGCACTAGTACTGTGATGTCTACGCCCATTTTGGCTTAGAAAAAGGGGGGGGGGGATAGGTAGATCCCAGTACAGAGGAGAACCCCCCTCCCGCAGGATTACAATTTCATACAGGGCAGGTTAGGCATGGCTTACGCCGGGCCAAGCCCACATATATGTATACGAGCTAGGAAGCTCAATGGAAAAAATTGTTTAGTTACTATAACTAGTTTAATCATTTTATGTTTTTTGAAACGCTTAATTAAAAGCTCATGTTTTTATACATAATAAATATTGTTTACACTCATTGTATATATGTAATTAGAACTTCTATGCTAGTCTGCACTAGATTAAGAAGTATTGATATTAAAATTGATCAAAGTGACTCAATAAATGGACCTACGGAACAAGCTGAGCTCAGTCCGGGTTCCAAATTAAAAGTGATGAGGGTTTTTTGTATTAACTCTAGGTATCACGCTTTACAACAAACACCTCATGTACGAGAACTAAGTTGTTGGAGCAGGCTTCTTTGAAGCAACGCACTGCTCACACTCTTTCATATTTTTATATCTTTTATATTGTATGCATACTACAATAAAATACTTTTCCTGTTATGAAGATTCTTGACTTACGACCTGCGGTTACTGAGGATACGATATTATTGCGAATGTCCCCCTCCAGTCTTGGAATTCAGGCAACATCGTCAATGATGAAGGGGCCACTATTAAATTATAGGTTTGATTCCCGAAGGGAAGTAGAGAAAACCTAATATTTAGTAGGGGCCCCGGAATCATTGACGATGAGAGCCCTCCCAGCCATCCCCTTCCCATTCGCGTGATATTTTTGAGTTTTTTTATCTTGATATATCAGTGAAGGACGAATTGTGCGCTTGGCGAGAGGTGGTAAGAAGCCACACCACAAGAAAATCCACCGAATGTGGGAAGCTTGTTGATAACAGTGTTTAAGTGTTTACATTTTCCTTTTTTACTCTCTTATTTTTGACGAAAGTTTTTTCGTAGTGGGTACCCGATCTGTGACGACACCATAAGAGAAGTAGCGTTGCACTTATGAAGATGACTCTTTTTCTTCCTCGCGGCAGTTGATTCAAACGACTGACGTGGTGTTGATTGGAGACTATTATACTAATAGGCAACATCGTCAATGATTCCGGGGCCTCTGCTAAATATTAGGTTTTCTCTACTTCCCTTCGGGAATCATACCTATAATATATATATATGTATAATATATATCTATATATATATATATATATATTATATATATATATATATATATATATATATATATATATATATATATATATACTGTATACATATATATATATATATATATATATATATATATATATATATATATATATATATATATATATATAATATATATATATATATATATTTATATATATATATATACACATATATACAATATATACAGTATAATGTAGCCTACAATGTATATATATATTTTTTTTCACTTCTTGAAGGCATGTGAGATTAAATAAAACAGCATAGTTAGCATTTATATATTTTGTATTTAGAGATTCAATTTCTCTTGCAATTTTGCGTTGATGGTCATTTAGTTGATATAGAAGGGAACTGAAGTTATCAGCGGGTTGTTGGGTTGTAGGAGTTGTAGGAGGTTGTAACGTTTCAGCTATAACATTATACATGTTCACACAAGTGGTTATGATAGGTATAGAAAATAGAAGGGGTATATATAGGGGTCCTAGGATCACACATCGTTTAATCTGCACAGGTGGGTGGGGTTTAGTCGGCGATCTGCGTCTGTGGTTGGTTGGTTGCTGCTAGCCGCGCGCTGCGTCTGCCGATTGGCTGGTTGGGCGCGGGGGGGCATCATTTGGTGGGCGTTGGCTAGTGGTAGTGGAGGGGTCATTTCCATCTCGGTGTCTGTGGGGGTAGGATCTCCTCGATGTGGGGAGAATTTGAAGGTCCAAGGTCTGGTTGTTAAGTATAGGGTTGAGTGCTTGTATATAGATAGCTTCAAGGATTGGGAGGCGTCTGGTGTCGGATTCATTATCTAATATGGAGGTGTTGGTATCCAGGTCTTTATGAGTTAGTTTAGGATGGCCTGGGCTGTTGCAATGATTTTTGATGGAGCCAGATTGAAGGTGGTGGGTAAGATGACGGCTCAAGCGAGTCTGGGTCATGCCGATATATGTTTTACGGAGTCCACAGTCCCCGTGAGTACAAGAGTGTTGGTATACCACATGATACAGGCTCAGTTGTTTTTTATCATTGGCGGGGCGATTGCATAGCACAAATTGGGAGGTTTTGGGAGATTCATAATATATGATTAGTTTGATTTTGCTGTCAGTGTTGGTGGGCTGGACGTTCTTCAGGATGATGTCTCTTATGACAGCTTCATCTGTTTTATGGTCAGAAGACATGTTGTGTTTATAGAACATTTTGATGTCCTCTTGGCTGGTGGTGTTTGGGGCTTCATTATTCTACCATTTTTCTATGTGTTTCTTGATGGTTTTTTCAATGTCGGAGTTGGAGTAGCTGTTGTTTATGAGGACTTGTGTAAGGCGGTTGAGTTCGTGGTGGGTGTCTCGCCAGGAGGAACAGTGAGAGAGAGTGTCCTTCACCTGCACGAAGATGTCATCGACGTAACGGCAGTACAGTAGATGGAGGGGTGGTGGGTTGCTAGAAGGTCCTCCTCGATAGCGCCCATGAAGACATTTGTGAAGAGTACACCGAGGGGGCTGCCCATTGCCACACCATCTATTTGTCGATAAATATTTCCTTGGTTGCAATATTCCAACAGCGTTCGAAGGGCTTGTTCCGGGAGGTGAGGAGGTAGTGGAGTGATATACCCGACGTAGGATGATATCGATCGTCCTATCCACTGGTACATTAATGAAGAGGCTTTCTACACCAAGTGAAGCGATTAGGTCATCATCGGTTGGTGGGGCATCACGGAGGATTTCTAGGAAGTCTGTGGCAGAGGATAAGCTGTGTTGAGAGGGGGCATACGGCATCAGGAGGTTGTTAAGGGTCTTCGCTATTTGGTAAGTTGCCGTCGGGATTTGAGAGATTATAGGTCTGAGTGGGTTTTCCGGCTTGTGGGTTTTTACAGTGCCGTAAGCATATCCTAGGGAAAATTTATACCAACGAGTTTTTTGAGGGGGATTCCGTCAGTCTTGGCGTTGATGGTTGAGATGATGGTGTTCGACTTCCTTTTAATTTCATCTATGGGGTTTCGGGACATTCTCTGGAATTTCGTCTCGTCGGGGAGGATAGAGTCCATTTTTCGACGCAGATCGCCGACTAAGCCCCACCCACCTGTGCAGATTAAGCGACGTGTGATCCTAGGACCCCTATATATACCCCTGCTATTTTATATACCTATCATAACCACTTGTGTGAGCATGGCTAATGTTATAGATGAAACGTTACAACCTCCTACAACTCCTACAACTCAACAACCCGCTGATAACTTCAGTTCCCTTCTATATCAACTAAATGACCATCAACGCAAAATTGCAAGAAAAAATGAATCTCTTAATAAAAAATATATAAATGCTAACTATGCTGTTTTATTTAATCTCACATGCCTTCAAGAAAATATACTACCTGGCTACACTAACTTCCATATATATACTGTGTATATATATATATATATATATATATGTACATTGTACAGTATATATATATATATATATATATATATATATATATATATATATATATATATACAGTATACCGGTATATATATATATATATATATATATATATATATATATATATATATATTTCGGATATAGGAGTGTTCTTGTGGAACCGGATCTTGAGGAGGAAGAGTAAAATAATGGAAGTCACGAACAGTACATCTTTATTTTCATTTTCTTGGGCCATACGTTTCGACACTTTTCTTAGGTCATCTTCAGTGGTCTAAAATAGACAATTAAAATGAATTAAACTCTCTACATAATATTGGACATAATGTCAAAATAAACATTAATAATAAATTAGTTAAAAAAGAATAATCCTATATTTAAGCTAGACTAATATTAAGCTAAACACGAGTAATTAAAATACGAAGTTCACTTTTACAAGGGTACAGTTGGTCAAAGTTCCAGCTGACCCACCCTCGCTATGGGGCTTGCAGAATTAGCTGGCAATACTGGTGTAGTTGCCAATCAGTGGATATAATAACTTGAATATTTAAGCAAATCTACGAACTTTGGGTGTATGTTCGGGATCATACATAGCGAGGACAGTATGCATTTTTATTTGAGATAGGCTTACTTTCCCTTGGTTACTGTATGTTCTAACAATGATATAGCCGAAATCAGATCTACCAATCCCAATCTTTGTAAGACACACCTCCTTCCTACACCAGTATTGCCAGATAATTCTACGAGCCCCAGAGGTAGGGTGGGTCAGCTGGAACTTTGACCAACTGTACATTAAGATAAACACAAATTGAAAATTACGAGTACACGAGTACGCAAATTGGAAGTTACAATAATGAAATTAGTTGTTGATTTAATTATAATTAAGCCATATTAAAGGAAGGTAGGAGCCAATATTTTGAATTGGAAGTATACGAGTATATATATGAGTTACGTTATAGTGGGGGGTAAAATGAACCAACAATTACACAATGACTAATTATACAAAATGTAGAGGGAACGATGACACTGTAGAGTTAATGGACGGTCCTAGTTTTGAAATGTAGAGTGATTCTAAACTTCTAATTTCGTTACGTGGGCAACTGTCCAAAATGTTAAAATTATCTTTTTTGACAGCAAATTCACAAGACACTGCATGTTCCCGTACGGCTGAATACGGAGGGGACTGAAGGGGAAGACCTGTTCTGCTGGACTGGCCTATATGTTCCCGTACGGCTGAATACAGAGGGGACTGAAGGGGAAGACCTGTTCTGCTGGACTGGCCTATATGTTCCCGTACGGCTGAATACGGAGGGGACTGAAGGGGAAGAACTGTTCTGCTGGACTGGCCTATATGTTCCCGTACGGCTGAATACAGAGGGGACTGAAGGGGAAGACCTGTTCTGCTGGACTGACCTATATGTTCCCGTACGGCTGAATACGGAGGGGACTGAAGGGGAAGACCTGTTCTGCTGGACTGGCCTATATGTTCCCGTACGGCTGAATACGGAGGGGACTGAAGGGGAAGACCTGTTCTGCTGGACTGGCCTATATGTTCCCGTACGGCTGAATACGGAGGGGACTGAAGGGGAAGAACTGTTCTGCTGGACTGGCCTATATGTTCCCGTACGGCTGAATACGGAGGGGACTGAAGGGGAAGAACTGTTCTGCTGGACTGACCTATATATTCGTCAATTCGCGTCTTGAAAGCTCTGTATGAACTTCCAATGTACCCTGCTTGGCAGCGAGGCATGTGAAGCAATAAACAATTGACGAACGTAGGTCAGTGGGCAGTCGATCTTTAAAATGAAAAAAACATGAAGCAATTTTGAACGTATTCTTATGGATGAATCTAAAGTTGATCTGGGGGTAGAATTTGAGTAAATAGCTTTTTAATTATTTTTGATTTTTCTCGAAACTTCACCTAGATACGGAATGATCAAATAGATCTCCTCTTTTCTTGCTGTGGGCACGCAGTGCTTTGGTTGGTATATCTTACATAAAACACATTTACAATTTTATAAAAGAGATGGACAGTATAAACATTATTTAAAAAGTAATCCTTCAGAAATAAAACTTATTGATGAAAAAGTTGATAAGTTGAGGTCAGTGAATAGGCTCTGTGAAGGAGCGTTTTTATTACGTTATATTTTAAATTTAGTTTGGCAATAGCTGAAAAAACTGGTTCCCAATCCTTAGAATGTGCTTTTGCGGAATATTGAGAAAGAGAGTTTACCATTGCATTTGGTTATCAGTACATCTAAAAAGGCAAGTTTATTGTCGGATTTAGTTTCAATTGTGAACTTAACCCTTGTTTAGCGGGACCCGACTTAAGTCGGCCTAGAGAACCAAGGACTAAGTGGCGGGGCCCGACTTTAGTCCGTATGCAATTTTTGAGCAATAATGGCTCTGAGAGAGAGCCGAGCGATGGGAGGAGCGTAGGTCGGCTCATGACCGCTCGGCACGGGTCCCGCACGACTACTGACATCTAGTCCGCACACATCCACCCTCCCTCCCTCGCTACACAGGGAATTATGTAAGGATATTACCGTATTTTAGGGATTTTGCACTTGTCTTGCACGATCGTTGCAAGAGAACGTGTGGTCGTAGAAGGATGGTTCTGTTGTCATTGGAAAGCTCAATTTACGCCCTTTCAGGGATACATAATTGTATTACACTCTGGCTCTTGTTTATGCATGAAAAAGACCACGGAAACAAGGTCGTTTAGGGTAAAACCCCCCGCTTGCCAGGTAGTAGAAGTTTCTGACGGGCCCGCTCGTAAGGCGTTAATTTTGTTATGTTGCGAATTTAGGTAGTTAAGAAAGGGTTGGGCATGACTGCGATCTTTAAATATGACTAGGGTATCATCAACATATCTCCGATACAATAAAGGTTTGAAGTTTACAGGACATTTATTAAGCCAGATGCTCTCCCAATAACACAAAAACACGTCAGAAATGGTTGGGGATAAGGGGCAACCCCTCGCGGTTCCATCTATTTGTTTGTAAAGTTCACCATTAAATGTGAAAATTCCGTCCTTAACCCGTGGAGCCCCGGCTAGTTTTGTAATGTTTGCGCACCAGAACCCGGCCGGTTTTCAAAAAATTGTTTTATTCCAGAAACAATAGCGAATGGGTTAGGAATGAAGGAAAAACCACGAAAAACCGCTCAAAAAGCTTTAAAAATGGTCCTACAGAGCCCCCGTAAACGGATTTTACAAGAGTAAAAAATTGAAGGCAATTATCCCAAAAAAACAGGTTATTGCGCGCTCGCGCGCACGCACGTGAACTTTGAGAGTTTTCAACCATCGGCACGGTTGCGTGGGATACGTACACAGTTCCCATACAAATCTGAGCCCTCTTGAGTGGCTACACCTGAGGTTACGGTCGGCGCAATTAGAGTGACGCGTCAGGCGCGTCTCTGGGGCTGTGCATTACATACATCGCCGACGCGTCAGACGCGTCGCTGGGGCTGTACGGGTTAATACACTATGCAATTAGATTCTTAAATACTGTTTTGGTCATAGATATAAAAGTATCAACTCCTTTAAACATTAAATCTGTACAAATATTGATAGTCTCATTTACAGGGATATTATTAAATAATGACTGGATATCGAAACTACACATATAGGAATGTTCAGGAAACTCAAGACTTGATAGAGAATTCACCAGTTCATACAATTGTTTTACTATGAACTAATTTTTCGTGAATGGGGAGAGCAAAGGAACTAAAAATGTTGAAAGGTTGGATAAAGCAGTGTTGTATGCAGCCATAATGGGTCTTAGGGGTACTAAAGGTTGGATGAAGCAGTGTTGTATGCAGCCATAATGGGTCTTAGGGGTACTAAAGGTTGGATGAAGCAGTGTTGTATGCAGCCATAATGGGTCTTAGGGGTACTAAAGGTTTGATGAAGCAGTGTTGTATGCAGCCATAATGGGTCTTAGGGGTACTAAAGGTTGGATGAAGCAGTGTTGTATGCAGCCATAATGGGTCTTAGGGGTACTAAAGGTTGGATGAAGCAGTGTTGTATGCAGCCATAATGGGTCTTAGGGGTACTATAGGTTGGATGAAGCAGTGGTGTATGCAGCCATAATGGGTCTTAGGGGTACTAAAGGTTTGATGAAGCAGTGTTGTATGCAGCCATAATGGGTCTTAGGGGTACTAAAGGTTGGATGAAACAGTGTTGTATGCAGCCATAATGGGTCTTAGGGGTACTAAAGGTTGGATGAAACAGTGTTGTATGCAGCCATAATGGGTCTTAGGGGTACTAAAGGTTGGATGAAACAGTGTTGTATGCAGCCATAATGGGTCTTAGTGGTACTAAAGGTTGGATGAAGCAGTGTTGTATGCAGCCATAATGGGTCTTAGGGGTACTAAAGGTTGGATGAAACAGTGTTGTATGCAGCCATAATGGGTCTTAGGGGTACTAAAGGTTGGATGAAGCAGTGTTGTATGCAGCCATAATGGGTCTTAGGGGTACTAAAGGTTGGTGTATTTTGGGTAAGCCGTACATAGTTGCTGGAGAGGATCTTGATGATTTTAGAGACTTTGCAAATTCAACCGTTGTTGTACCTAAGGAAACCAATTTATTTATGAACCGGTTGACTTTACATTCAACTTTGGATGCTGCTTGTTATATATTAGTATGGTCAATGTTATGCACTGATTGTATGCAGGATTAACGATTGATTAAGGGGAGTTCTTCTAGACTGGGATATTGGAATTCATGCAAGTACATATAAATAATCAACAGAGGACATATATAATCTCAAAAGATAATTAGTAATACAACTGTATTTACTTATTCACTAGAAACACATATTATGAATTAAGAAACACTTTTAACACATGGGGTACTCATAAGTGGTACAACTTCTCGTTTTAAAATCTCCCAGTACGCTCGCGGATCTGGATAGAAATCAGGTATATCACTTCAACTATATATCTATAATTCTTCCTTGAGAATTATGTGCACTTCTCTCTCTGTGAAAAAGTTAACAGTGGAAATTACAAACAATTTAGTTTTACTTCAGTTTCACTAATATATTCTATCTATCTATCTATTGCCTGACGCCGCGATCCCCGAAGGGGTGGCCACGAACGAACCGCCCCCATGCACCTCTGTCCCCAGTCAGTCGACGCCCCTCCCCCCAACCAGCACCGCCTTCGTTCATGTAGTTCCTCACTCCATCCTTCCACCTCATATTCGGTCTACCTCTCCCCCTCTGTCCCTCCACCTCGCTCTCGTACACCCTCTTAGTCATTCTCTCGCTTTCCATACGTTCCATATGGCCGAACCATCTCAAGTTGTTCCTTTTCACACTTTCCAGCACATCTACCGCCACACCACACCTCCTTACTTCCTCATTAGTCTGTCTATCCCTCCATGTAACTCCGCATGCACTCCTTAAGTAATTCATTTCCACTGCTCTCACTCTTGGTCTGAGTCTCTCAACCAACGTCCATGCTTCGCTTCCGTAAGTCAGTGTCGGGATTACCACACTGTCATGCAAGGACTTCTTCACTTCCATACTGACCACCCTATTTCTTGTTACTGCTTTTAGCGTTCCTACAACCCTCTTCCCCTGTTGTACCCTCTCCCGCACTCTTCATCCATAGTCCCATCTTTACTCAACACACTGCCCAGATACTTAACACCTTACGAGCGGCCTATGCGGTTTATTTATGTGTACCGCACAGCGGGGTGTTTTTAGCCAAAATAGGGCTGTTTACGTGATCATTTTCATGCCTAAATAAGACCCAGAACGTAAAACAAGTACCTATCCCTGAAAGGGCATAAACAGAGCTTTCGAATGACACCATAACGATCCTTGTATGATGGATAGTTTTCTTGCAATAACCGTGCAACGCGAGTGCAAAAAGCAGGTAATTCGGTACTTTCAGTACATAATTGAGTATGTAGCGAGTGAGAGAGGGAGGAGGGAGCTGAGATTTGTGTCAGTAGGTTCGCCGCGGTGGTCTGGAGCAGTCATACGCTCGCTAGTCTCCTGCCACCACTTGTCTCTCTCTCTCAGCCACATTACGTGCTGAAATTGCCACTCGACCTATGTCGAGCGCCGCCACATAGTCCAGCTTTATTTAACTCGACTTATGTTGCTCGCCGCTAAATAAGGGTTAAAAGAGTTGACGATCTCCATAGCCTGACCGTTCAGCTTCACCTCACACTCTGTGACTTCACCCCTTTCGAAGACCATAACCTTGCTCTTCCCCGTATTTACCTTCAAATTCCGTTTTTCGCACACTGTTCCCAACTCATTTACCAGACCCTGCAACTCCCATTCATTATCACTCATCAGAACTGTATCATCCGCAAACAGCAGTATAGGTAGCTTCCACTCAATTCCCTCCCTTTTCAGCGATACACCAATTTCCACTGCTCTTGATAGTATTTCTTTCATAACTCCATCCATATATACAGTAAACAACCACGGGGACATCACACACCCCTGTTTCAAACCAACATTCAGGTCAAAGAACTCGCTCTGCTCACTCTCCACACGTACTGCCGCCTTTGCACCCTCATACATGCTCTTCACTGCTTTCAGCAACTTGCCCTCTACTCCGTATATTCTAAGTACTTTCCACAAACCTTCTCTATCCACTCTGTCATAGGCCTTCTCCAAGTCCATAAAGGCAACATACACCTTTTGTTTCTTCTCCAGATACTTCTCCACAACACAATTCAGGGTAAAAATCTGATCTACACATCCTCTTCCCTTCCTAAAACCTCCCTGCTCGTCGCCTATCCATTTCTCCGTTCTCACTCTCACTCTCTCAATCACTACCCTACTGCATACCTTCCCTACTACGCTTAGAAGACATATTCCTCGGTGGTTACCACACACTCCTCTTTCCCCTTTGCCCTTATATAGGGGGACTATTATGCCAGTCTTCCAGTCATCGGGTGCACTGCCCTTCTCCCATGCTAGTTTGCACATTTTCCATACCCATTCTATCACTATCTCACCACCATACCACGTAATATATTACGTGAACTTAATCCCGTGAATGATAGTGGACGATTGGATACGTGTTCCAGTATGTATTGGCACTACATACAAAAACTCAAGCATAGATGTATTTTCAGTTGTAGCTCAAGTTTGTGGACTCTAAAATATTATAGTCTCCACTGAGATATTTTCAGAGTTCATGAAAGTATAGTAAATCTCGTTATTTATATTAAAATTCACAATTAAGGTATACAAGGATTGCAGACGTAATTTCTATATGAACACTTTACTAATAGGATGGTAAGGCTCACTGGATAAGTTAACACTTAACTTATATAACTCGAAATTCAGGGGGAACGGACTCAGTTTATTTTCCACTTGACGGAAATATGACTGAGTTGCTGAACAGGTAAAAATCTGTCTAAAATCGGTATATAGGTTATCTGAAGAGTGAGAACGTCGCCTTAACCCTTAAAAAGCGGCTCACCACTTAAGTCGAGTTAAATAAAGCTGGACTATGTGGCGGCGCTCGACATAACTCGAGTGGCAATTTCAGCACGTAATGTGGCTGAGAGAGAGAGACAAGTGGTGGCAGGAGACTAGCGAGCGTATGACTGCTCCAGACCACCGCGGCGAACCTACTGACACAAATCTCAGCTCCCTCCTCCCTCTCTCACTCGCTACATACTCAATTACGTACCGAAAGTACCGAATTACCTGCTTTTTGCACTCGCGTTGCACGGTTATTGCAAGAAAACTATCCATCATACAAGGATCGTTATGGTGTCATTCGAAAGCTCTGTTTATGCCCTTTCAAGGATAGATACTTGTTTTACGTTCTGGGTCTTATTTAGGCATGAAAATGATCACGTAAACAGCCCTATTTTGGCTAAAAACACCCCGCTGGGCGGTACACATAAATAAACCGCATAGGCCGCTCGTAAGGTGTTAAAGATCATTTATTATAGGAGGTATTGATCTTCCTTATTATTGATATCTGAATTTTATAGAACACTTATTATACCTTTTCACGTATTTTGAGATGGTAAAAACTCTGGTTATTTCGATCACTTTGAGTTCTAACTTTATAGTATCTCGTCACTGATACTGAATTCACGTATTTTCCATATTATTTCTTGTCTTGTTTGTAAAGTTGCACTTCGTTGAGTTTGTCTTCTGATGTTCCGTGGGCCGTCCAGGTTGTCCGGTCGTATGGAGAAGTTACAGTTGGATTAATGGGCTTGGGGTCTTAAATATGGTTCCGTAACTTATTAGATAACAGTTGGTCACCATATCAGATTAACGCAAGTATTCTCAGCATTTATCTTCCAACGAATCCTGACTATCCTGACCTTTATATTAATCGTTGATGGAGTTCTGTTCAGGTACTCTTGAACTGAGGTTTTAAATGCATAAGTTTCAGGTCTTGCCGGATTAACTTATCATCGGACTAACGCAAGATGAGCTGAGATAATTGCTTTTCTTGACTGTTTTAACCCTTATAAGAGGGTCAAAGAACTCAAGGCGGTGTTAACCTTTCAGTCACAAATTCTGGTGGATTGCCACAGACAGTTTGTGCCTAGAATTTATGTATGCACAGTGCCTGTGAGGGTATCTCGCTAAACCCTTATAACACAAAAGATCTTTCTATCCTAGATCTTTGTGAAAAGTGTGGGTATAATTTCTAAATAGAAAAATACTGAAAGGGAGGTCTTGCCTTACTCTTTCAATGTTTTATCTATACAGAAATGTAACCAATAAATATAACAGATTTAATCTCTGTGAATGCCAGATATAAGAAAGTTGCACTTATATAGTTTACTTGTTACACTCTGATATAAGAACTATTTTAGGGCTCTATGTTAAGAAATGGTGTTGCCACAAATAACAAAGATCCTAGAATAAAGTAATTACATCTACAGATAGTATAAAGACTTCGGGGTGCCGGGATCAATAACTATGCCGTAAAATCAATGTTTCTATTTAGCGGGTTGCCGAACCAGAGAAAAAAAGATTTCTACTTCTCTTCCTTCTCTCTGCTCGGAGTTTATATAGTCGTGCAAAAGGGGGGGGGGGGGGGAGGTTTTTAGAACTGATGTTGTCTGAATTTGAAAAAAAGGTTATTTATTCCTATAGGAACTGTGCATGGGTATTGGTAACGAAAACTATAGAAGGAAGTTGCTTTCTATTTCTGCAACACTTGTTCATTATTATTTTAAGAGGAATATATAGGGAACATAGATTTCTATATAAATTGCTAACTTGCTGGCAAGAAGGTTAAGTTGGCAGTTCTGGGTCACTGGAGGTCATTGAAGCTGCTACTGTTTGCACAGAGGGGTATTAACACCTTACGAGCGGCCGCGTCAGTTGTTTTCCACTACGCGCTCAGCATTTTGTTTTTACCCTAAATGGCCTTGTTTCCGTGCTCTTTTTCATGCATAAACAAGAGCCAGAGCGTCATACAATTATGTATCCCTGAAAGGGCGTAAATTGAGCTTTCCAATGACACCAGAACCATCCTTCTACGACCATGCGTTCTCTTGCAACGATCGTGCAACACGAGTGCAAAAACCCTAAAATACGGTAATTTCCTTATATAATTCCCTGTGTGGCGAGGTAGGGAGGGTGGATGTGTGTGGAGTAGATGTCAGTAGGCGCGCGGTGTCCGTACCGAGGGGTCATGAGGTAACCTACGCTCCTCCCGTCGCTCGTCTCTCTCTCAGAGCCATTCTTGCTCAAAAATTGCACACGGACTAAAGTCGGGCCCCGCCACATAGTCCAGGTTTTTAGATACGGACATAAGTAGGGCCCCGATAGACAGGGGTTAAGGGGGTGTTTAAAACTGCGTGTTGCCTGAACTCAGGAAGGTATGATTTATCTATACCCAAGTGAGTATGGGTATGATTAGCAAAATTATATACATCACTCCTCCTCTACTTCTGAAACATTTGTTAGTATTTGTCTATAATAATAATACATAGGCAATATCCATATTGAATATTATCCTTAACCTGTTAGTGCGGGTTAAGGGGTCATTTGTTAGTATTTGTCTATAATAATAATACATAGGCAACATCTATATTGAATATTATCCTTAACCTGTTAGTGCGGGTTAAGGTGTCATTTGTTAGTATTTGTCTATAATAATAATACATAGGCAACATCTATATTGAATATTATCCTTAACCTGTTAGTGCGGGTTAAGGGGTCATTTTTAGGGGGTCACGAGGGGGAAGTCGGTTGGCCCGTTGTGCTTATAGGTTTCTCTGCTGTACTTCATACAGATGGCAAATCTTTAAAAGAGACTTGAAGGAATATGTTTTCAGGGTAGTTTCTCGGGTAGAGTGACATACTATTTTTTAACTTAATAATATACATTATACAGGCTTCATATTAACTTAAGAGAATGACAATCTTGAATGCGGACTTGGCTATATTTGTGGCGTCCTGAGGTCACGTGACTTCCCTCCCGAGTTTGAAAGAGGGAATAGTTGACAGACAAATCCTTATAGTTTGATCCTAACACATCTCACAATCTTTATTTGGGTTAGGGTTACTTGCTATACTTAATATTGATATTCTAGATACGTCAATATTCATGCAAACCCAAGTATACTTGATACTTAATACTTCTATGCTTTCGACTGTATTGGTTGGTACTTCTGGTGGTCATTTCCTTATCTATGGATTTGTAAGGGTCAAAAAGTTTGTTGGCTGCCTCACCAACTCTGAAGAAAGTCTGAGTGGTCTGTTTGATTTTAACCCTTTATTAGCGGCTCACCACTTAAGTCGTATTTAATAAAGCTGGACTATGTGGCGGCGCTCGACATAACTCGAGTGGCAATTTCAGCACGTAATGTGGCTGAGAGAGAGAGACAAGTGGTGGCAGGAGACTAGCGAGCGTATGACTGCTCCAGACCACCGCGGCGAACCTACTGACACAAATCTCAGCTCCCTCCTCCCTCTCTCACTCGCTACATACTCAATTATGTACCGAAAGTACCGAATTACCTGCTTTTTGCACTCGCGTTGCACGGTTATTGCAAGAAAACTATCCATCATACAAGGATCGTTATGGTGTCATTCGAAAGCTCTGTTTATGCCCTTTCAGGGATAGATACTTGTTTTACGTTCTGGGTCTTATTTAGGCATGAAAATGATCACGTAAACAGCCCTATTTTGGCTAAAAACACCCCGCTGGGCGGTACACATAAATAAACCGCATAGGCCGCTCGTAAGGTGTTAATATAGAGAATAGTTAGTTGTTAACCCGTGGAGCCCCGGCTAGTTTTGTAATGTTTGCGCACCAGAACCCGGCCGGTTTTCAAAAAATGGTTTTATTCCAGAAACAATAGCGAATGGGTTAGGAATGAAGGAAAAACCACAAAAAAACGCTCAAAAAGCTTAAAAAATGGTCCTACAGAGCCCCCGAAAACGGATTTTATAAGAGTAAAAAATTGAAGGCAATTATCCCAAAAAAACAGGTTATTGCCCGCTCGCGCGCACGCACGTGGACTTTGAGAGTTTTCAACCATCGGCACGGTTGCGTGGGATACGTACACAGTTCCCATACAAATCTGAGCCCTCTTGAGTGGCTACACCTGAGGTTACGGTCGGCGCAATTAGGGTGACGCGCCAGGCGCGTCTCTGGGGCTGTGCGTTACATACATCGCCGACGCGTCAGGCGCGTCGCTGGGGCTGTACGGGTTAAAGAAGGCATGTACACACTTGATTTTATCATTATCATAGAAGTTGAGAAAGCATTCCTAGGAGATGGTTTGATAGGATTTTCGTAATTTACGAGATCCTTAGGTATGGTTGTGTTTAGTATATTTGGTAACTCTTTTTAGTGACAGGTGGCCTTAAGATTAATTACACTCTTCTTGTTCATTGTTTTGATTTCTTAATGTTTATTTCTTCCTTAACCTCTCTGCTGCGTACTCCCTATAGTATACAGCCACCCCTGTGCAGAGGTATTTAGACTGTTTCCTCCACTCAAATCATCATCGTACCATAAATATCATTAATACTTATCCATATACGCCTATTTTACGTTGATTATAAAGGTATTAACCTGTTACAGCAATAAAACAAGTGGAAACAGCGTTTGGATGGTCAAAATCGGCAAATTAGATCGGGAGTTACATAACTTAAGGCTGAGGCAGCCTGCCAGCCAGCAAGCCGTCACGATGGCTGGAGCGACACAGCCGTGTAGTTCCCTCACTTTCTCTCTTTCACTCGCTGTGTAGCACATACAAGCACAGCTTGCTTATGAATCGCTATTAATAGCACGAAAATATATCGACGAAATAAAGGAAAAAGAGAGAGAATAGGTGATAATTGAAGGGGGGGGGGGGAAGGAGGGGATGTGGAGTGATATTTGGCATGGCCAAGGGGCAATAAAAAAAAAATATATATATATATATAAATTGATACTGGGCTGGTTTAAATGTTTTTTTTTAGGCCTTGGATTATATAAGGCTTCCCGCAGCGCAGCAGTAGGCCTTATATAAGTCTTGCCGCACTTGCTGGGTTAATATTAATTACATATATATACAGGTTTCTTATTTATTATTTTTAAAAGGGTTGCGAAAACAGGACTCTTTTGGTGACTGCTGTAGTCCTGTCCCTGCATACTTCCTTTCCTGGCGTGACAGGGTTTCCTTGGTCCAAGTTGGCGATTCTACCGTTTCTCGTTTCCGTCTTCCGGGCGGTTGACCTTGACATCGCTGGCTGGGGTGGAGTCGAGGCATTCCATTTGTTGTTTTCTTTTCTTTAGTAGCTTTTTCATTCCGTTTTTGTTTTTTTCGCTTCTGGTTTCTTCTTCTCTTTTCCTTCCGTGGTTTTCCTTTTCTTCGTTATTTCACTTCCTACTTCTTCATAATAGGCACGACCACGTGCCTCAAGGGTGAAAGTAAGGAAAAAACCTTTGACACTAGTAAGTTGGAAGGGGTGTAAGAATTCCCACAAGTTCTCGGAGCGCTGGTCAGGGGTCTTGCAGGGGTCGATCGTCACACGTATGGAAGTTGTGGTGGCATTTACGATGGACGCTGTGATCGCTTCGTGAGTATGCCTAATTCTGACAAAGTTTCCTTGATCTGTGGAAACTTTGATCCTTTTAATAAAAGGAGTAGAGGACATGGTGGTAGTTGGGCTGGAAGTTTGTTGGCGAGAGGTGGATGTGACCGCGGTGGTGGTGGTCAAACAAGTGATTTGTGAATCCTTGGGTCGCCGAATGTCATCTCACGATTATACTATTTGCTATGCAATCATTATAACCATCTCTCATATAATTTTAAGCTAGTATACTTGCTATGAAATGATCTAATGCAGGTAGCTATACATTCTGAGGGGGTATTCATTGTAACTCTTTTTAACGTCCCCCTTCTAAAACCATTGACTCAGGTTCCTTTCCCACACTAATAAAGCTTACTCTGGAACCTTGATGTCGCCCAAGCATCTGATCGTATGACCAATGACGATCACGTGTTGGAAAGGTGTTTTGAGGTGACCAGTGGAGGTGTGAGGTGGAGAGAGGTATTGAGAGGTATTGAGAATTCAGATAGACTTTAGCCACGGGCAAGACAAGAAGCCCTTAGAGTTTCCCTCTCAATATAGGGAAGTCTCTCTCACTTATATATTTAGTACTTCTGTACACTATATTCAGTTGTTACTTGAATAAATATCAAAGTTGGTTTAGGATACCAAACATTCTTTCCTTTTCCCCTTTACCTATATATATAATATGTATAAGATATAAGTGGGATGGTGGCGGCATTACTATTACTATATATCTATCATAATTAATATAATCTATCAAACTACGAGAGCAGTGAACGAGAGTTGAGATCAAACTACACTACAATTTCTACAATCAACCTATAACTACAAAATATAATATATTAACTCCTAAGGACATCGACACCTTAAGTCATCCTTACTAAGAGTTCATACTTAACCCTTATTAGATATATAGGATCGTATCTCAAAGTCTTCCTAATCTTAACCCATACTTACAGTGACTGTCAAAAGTAATTCGTAACATATGGTGGCATAGCGGCGGTCCTTTTTAACATGAATTCTTAATTACGGCGACTACACCACGTACCTTCGAAGAATTCCAGTCTACACTACCAATTATCCAACATCTATAATATTTGCTTCACGGTCAATTTTATTTTTGTCCGCATGTCTAGTGAGAGAAATTCAATTTGCTAATTATGACTCATGAAATGAGCTTTCCTGGACATTGTATGTTTTCTAACACATGTCAAATCGTCAGTGACATGGCGGTCACTTCAACATGTCATTCAGTTCCAAATCATCGACATGTCACTTCATCTCGGTGTACTGATATGGATATGAGGTGTATGAGTTGTGGCCTACGCCCTCCTGACACACACTCCCGTCATGAGTCAGTAAACAGTCAATCACTCAGTCATTCATCGTATCTCTCACTGTTGCAATGTGTATAGTGTGTGTGTGGTGTGCGGTAATTCCCAGATGTAATTATTAATTTTTTATTCCTAAGTGATAACATTGTTTTAGGACTATTAGGGAATACATTTTACAGGTCACTAACATTCATTTGTTTCCCTAAGTGTTCTTAAACCCGCACGTTTATCTAAGCGGTGTTGAGTTAATTTTCGTTTTTAATACATCTGAAGTTTTAAAGTGATTCTAGTATTCATTAATTACAAACTTTTCTTATTTTTTTTTTATAAGTGCTCGAGTGGCTTAGGCCTATGTCGAATTTCAACTCGCAGGCGGCAGCCAAGGTAATCGAGTATCCTTTTTATATTCTAAGTGCGTAATTTTAACATCTTTATTGTACGTAGTGTAATTTTGTTTTTCTTAACATCAATTTTGGATTTCTAACGAGTTTGAGATTCCATCTTATATTTTGTGTTCACTCGCTGGTAGGCCTATATTGTTTATTTTATTAACACATTGGTCGATACTATTTGCTTTCATTTGAGCGCGAGTTTTGTAAAGATTCATTTTCGGGTTTTAATAACATCTTTTTGTCCAACATTTGTGGACTCTACCGAAATACACTCCTTTCAGATTTTTTTTTTTTTTTTTTTTTTGAGTTTCATTTGAATTTAATTTTGGAAGTTTGATTGATTGACCTTTGCTTGGAGTATTGATTGACCTTTGCTTGGAGTATTCTTTTGGAAATTGTTCAATCTTATAATTTTTTTCGTTAAGTTGTTCTGACCAATTTTGGGGTGCTTCAGTTAATATTCCTTACATTTTTTGTTGTTGCCCATTTAAGCGTATTAGTGTGTGCCTATTGGCTACAGTCACGGGCTGTATATTCGTGTGTGCCTATTGGCTACAGTCACGGGCTGTATATTTCGGTAAATTTTTGTTCGCTAATATTGTGGCAATATTTTTTGTTCATGAGGTTTTTCCTAAGCTGATTTTTTTTCCCTTCACGTTTATTTTCGAGTTAATTTTTTGGATCACAAGATATTTTTAGTCATGTGTTTTCCATTGTTTTTACGAGTTAGCTTACTGTACAATTGAGTCTAGTTAAGTTATCTTTATTCAAAACATTTTACCCAATTTTCTCGAGTTGAAATCAAATGTTTAATATCCGTAGAGTTATTGTTTTAACTTTTACACAAAGGAGGTCAAGCAACATCATCCCTTTAGTTTTTGGCCCAGAGAGATTAAAACACTCTATTATTTAGTATTTTTGTCTGGAACATTGGCTAGTTTGGCTAATATGTATGTTTGATTTCACTGTTTGGCTAATTTAATTGAAAAGAGATAATTTTGGGAAATAATTTTGTGGAATATTTTTGGAAAGTGAAATCAATTTCCCGGGTATATACTGTAGATCAAATTTTGTTTTGGTCTTCGTTGGAAGAACGGCCATAGAGGAGAAAGGAAATATTAAGTATATCCTATTGAGAGTCTATCTTTGAAAATGATTTTTATTCTCAACATTTATATGTGTTGTGTGGAATTTTATGAATTTATGATAAAATAAAATGTAGGTATTGGTGTATTAGTATCTGTATGAAGGGTATTTTATATAATGTAGGTATTGGTTTATTAGTATCTGTATGAAGGGTATTTTATATAATGTAGGTATTGGT
This sequence comes from Paralithodes platypus, assembly GCA_032716605.1. Taxonomy (NCBI): domain Eukaryota; kingdom Metazoa; phylum Arthropoda; class Malacostraca; order Decapoda; family Lithodidae; genus Paralithodes; species Paralithodes platypus. The sequence goes on along the minus strand of CM064499.1, from coordinate 7,026,848 downwards.
GTATTAGTATCTGTATGAAGGGTATTTTATATAATGTAGGTATTGGTTTATTAGTATCTGTATGAAGGGTATTTTATATAATGTAGGTATTGGTTTATTAGTATCTGTATGAAGGGTATTTTATATAATGTAGGTATTGGTTTATTAGTATCTGTATGAAGGGTATTTTATATAATGTAGGTATTGGTTTATTAGTATCTGTATGAAGGGTATTTTATATAATGTAGGTATTGGTTTATTAGTATCTGTATGAAGGGTATTTTATATTACTAATATATATAACTTCTTGGTGAATTTTAAGTTGCTCATGTGAGGCATATATTTTTTTTTTGGATGGGTTTTTGCCTGCCATTTATTTTGGTGTGGGGGCTATTGTAAATCCTGATTTTTGTTTTTTTTGTATTGGGGTTTAGGAATTGATTTTAGAATTGATTTGCACTATGTTGTAATATTTTGGTATTTGCAAGAACGAGTGTGTGATATATATTCTATAAGAATGGCCATAGAACTACCGGTACGCAAACGGCTGAAAATATTTATTTCTGAATTTTATTCGAATTTTATTCAACGTGATTTTATTTGCGCAATTAAAAAAAAAAATCTTCAGAATTGGAAGGTATTATGTTATACACCACGGGATTGTGGCTTGCCGTGCTTAATATTGATATATATCATGTTCCTATAGATAGGATGTTTATTCCTTTTATTTTACATCAGGTTTTAACTATGGTTTATTTTTGGTTTTAAATGGGTTTTTATCAAACTTGGAAGGTTTTAATATGATTTTTTTTTGTTTTTAATATAAACTTGGATATTATTTATTTTCACACCGGGTTTAACCTAAACAGACTTTTGTTTATTTCCGTTATTCTTTTTATTTTATCCTATGAGTTTGGATTTCATTTTTTTTCCTGCAGTATTTTATAATTTACCTAGGATTTGTTTTTTTTGCTTGCAGCTGTATATTTTAGTTTTTACCTTGTTTTATTAGTCTGTATATCTTTGCTTTGTTAATCAATTTACAGCAGACATATCACTATTATAATGTGTCTTTGTTTTTGTTTTTGTTTTCTTATTGGTATTTTGTTTAGAAATACTACCATTAGTATTCTCTTTTGCAATTTTGTTTTTGTTCATTGTCTTAGCAATTGTGTTTGATTTGTTCAATTTTAATTCATTCTTTATAATTTTAGTATAACCTTTATATTTTATTAACAAAATACTTGGAAAATTTCCATTCCACATTCGATTTTTTTCTTCATTTTTTTTTGTTTAACCTTTAACTTAATTCTTTTACTCTCACATAATCTTAAGTGCCTGCCTTGCGGTGGGTAACGCAAGGATTTTAGTGAGGCCGTATTACATCTCACGTGTATACTATTTACTATGCAATCATTATAACCATCTCTCATATAATTTTAAGCTAGTATACTTGCTATGAAATGATCTAATGCAGGTAGCTATACATTCTGAGGGGGTATTCATTGTAACTCTTTGTAATTTCCCCCTTCTAAAACCATTGACTCAGGTTCCTTTCCCACACAAATAAAGCTTACTCTGGAACCTTGATGTCGCCCAAGCATCTGATCGTATGACCAATGACGATCACGTGTTGTAGAGGTGTTTCGAGGTGACCAGTGGAGATGTAACATACCCTTGTGCGGACGCATAAGTACCAGTATTTAAGGAAGGTGTGAGTTTGTGAAGACAATTTGGTGAACTGTGGAGTTTTGTGTTTGTTAAGCAAGCTATTCTTAATGGTTGAATGTTGTTGGTGTGTGTTGTGTGGATTGTGGGTATATGTGTAGACAGCTTATTACGGTCTGCAACTGTTGCAAAAAAGATGTAAGAGAAACGTTCGGGTCTTTTCACTAAACGACCTGATTTAGTTCGAAAATTTGTCCGTATAGGTGGTTCAGGGCTGGAGTTTAAGGATGCAGAGGATTTATATTGGCAAGGTTTTGGGTTGGGGGTATTTGGAGGAGTGAAAGGGGGTCATTGGGTAGTACTATTTTCTGTAGGGGCTGGTATAGAGGAAGGTTGATGGGAAGTGTGTGGTGACATAGAGGGAAAAGGAGATAGTGTTGGTGGTGCAAGGCGAGTTGGAAGAGAGACAGTGATGTTGGATTTTTTAGATATTAGTGGTATAGATGTAGACATCTCGCGTGATGAAGATGACTTTTCTGTAGAAGTAGAGGGTTGCACGGGGAGTTTTGTAGGAATAGGGTGTGGTAATTTTTCCGAAGGTGAAGAGTTTGGTGATGAGGAAGATGAGGTGGATATTTTTGTACTGGAAGTGGAATTAGGTGGAGAGGTGGATGAAGTAGTTTGCGGCCGGAGCATTTTTTGGTGGTGGCGAAGATGTTGGAGAAGAATTTGAGGAGGTGGACAAACGTCGACTATGAAGTTGTTTGGTTTTTGTAGAAGGGGTAGAAGAAGTGGCACTTTTAGATGTTTGGTACATTGGCCTTTTGAGACATTTCATTAGGGATGTTGCGGGCCCAGCAAGTTTATGAGTTAGTCTGGGACGTAAAGCATAACGATCTGGTATTTTCAAAACAGGTTGACTGACAGAGGTGTCAGAACAGGAATAAACTTTCACTTTCTGGGGAGGGGTGACACCTGGTGAGATTGATACTGGATGAGGTGTTCTCAGGGTGTGTTGATGGAATACTGGTGGCGGCGGTTTGTTTGATCTGGTTTCTGGGGTTGGGGTTTGAACTATTGGAGAAGATATGATCATTGGCGCTGGTACATTTGTGATTTGAACGTCAGGAACTTGGGGCGAAACAGAGGGAGGTCCTGCAGTGTTGTCGTTTGTGCAGGTGGGTGGATTGTCAGAGGAAGTAGTGATGGGTTTATAAATCCTGACTAACCGGTATCTATAAGTTCTTGTTTCCCCATAGTAGTTAATGGAGGTTTGATACTGATTAGGGATATGAGAGACTACGTATGGGCCCACATATCACGGTCCCAATTTATTTATTACAGGGAGCTTCACTACCATAACAGTGTCGTTAATGGCGAAAGGATATTTCTCATTTGCTGCATAATTTTGTACGTCTTGACATACGTGCGCGTTATTCAGGGTGTTTTTTAATTACTGCAAGAGATCTATGGTGAATTTAGTGGTAGGAGGTTGAGCTAAGTGGTGGAATGGTAATAGTATAGGAGCGACGCCATAGACTCTTTCATGGGGAGAGATACCATCTTCTTTTGGACAGGTGTTCATCCCCCATTGAATTACTTTTACCTGGGCTGGCCAGTCAGAGGTGTTTAAGGGGACCGACCGGTTAATTTAGGCTTAAAATACTTGAAATCCTGGAAATACCAATAGGTGTTTACCAATAGGTTGTTGAGTTTGTCTTCTGATGTTCCGTGGCCCGTGGGCCATCCAGGTTGTCCGGTCGTATGGAGAAGTTACAGTTGGATTAATGGGCTTGGGGTCTTAAATATGGTTCCGTAACTTATTAGATAACAGTTGGTCACCATATCGGATTAACGCAAGTATTCTCAGCATTTAGCTTCCAACGAATCTTGACTATCCTGACCTTTATATTAATCGTTAATGAAGCTCTGTTAAGGTACTCTTTAACTGAGGTTTTAAATGCATAAGTTTCAGGTCTTGCCGGATTAACTTATCATCGGACTAACGCAAGATGAGCTGAGATAATTGCTCTTCTTGACTGTCCTAACCCGTATAAGAGGTTCAAAGAACTCAAGTCTTAACCTTTCAGTCACAAATTCTGGTGGATTGCCACAGACAGTTTGTGCCTAGAATTTATGTATGCAAAGTGCCTGTGAGGGTATCTCGCTAAACCCTTATAACACAAAAGATCTTTCTATCCTAGATCTTTGTGAGAAGTGTGGGTATAATTTCTAAATAGAAAAATACTGAAAGGGAGGTCTTGCCTTACTCTTTCAATGTTTTATCTATACAGAAATGTAACCAATAAATATAACAGATTTAATCTCTGTGAATGCCAGATATAAGAAAGTTGCACTTATATAGTTTACTTGTTACACTCTGATATAAGAACTATTTTAGGGCTCTATGTTAAGAAATGGTGTTGCCACAAATAACAAAGATCCTAGATTAAAGTAATTATATCTACAGATAGTATAAAGATTTCGGGGTTCCGGGATCAATAACTATGCCGTAAAATCAATGTTTCTATAGAGCGGGTTGCCGATCCAGAGAAAAAACAATTTCTACTTCTCTTCCTTCTCTCTGCTCGGAGTTTATATAGTCGTGCAAAGGGGGGGGGGGGGGGTTTAGAACTGATGTTGTCTGAATTTGAAAAAAGGTTATTTATTCCTATAGGAACTATGCATGGGTATTGATAACGAAAGCTATAGAAGGAAGTTGCTTTCTATATCTGCAACACTTGTTCATTATTATTTTAAGAGGAATTTATAGGGAACATAGTAGGTACATGCTGTACTTCATACAGCTGGCAAATCTTTAACCCTTCTTTGGCGGGGCGCATCATATGTCGAGTGAAAGAAATTTGGACTATGTGGCGGCTCACAACATAAGTCGTGTGGCATTTTCAGCACGTAATGTTGCTGAGAGAGAGAGACAAGTGGTGGTAGGAGAGTAGCGAGCGTATGACTGCTCCAGACCACCGCGGTGGACCAACTGACATGAATCCCACCCTCCTCCACCCTCTCACACTCGCTACATAGTGAATTGTGTGGGGAGAGTACCGAATTACATGGTTTTTGCACTCGTGTTGCGCGATTTTTGCAAGAAAACTAGCGGTCATACAAGGATCGGTGGGGTGTCATTGGAAAGCTCTGTTTATGCCCGTTCAGGGATAGATACTTGTTTTACGCTCTGGGTCTTATTTAGGCATGAAAATGATCACGTAAACAGCCCTATTTTGTGTAAAAACACCCCGCTGGTGGCTACATATTATTTACCGCCTAGGCCGCTCGTTAGGTGTTAAAAGAGACTTGAAGGAATATGATTTCAGGGTAGTTTCTCGGGTAGAGTGACATACTATTTTCTAACTTAATAATATACATTATACAGGCTTCATATTAACTTAAGAGAATGACAATCTTGAATGCAGACTTGGCTATATTTGTGGCATCCTGAGGTCACGTGACTTCCCTCCCGAGTTTGAAAGAGGGAATAGTTGACAGACAAATCCTTATAGTTTTATCAAAACACATCTCGCAATCTCTATTTGGGTTAGGGTTACTTGCTATACTTAATATTGTTATTCTAGATATGTCAATATTCATGCAAACCCAAGTATACTTGATACTTAATACTTCTATACTTTCGACTGTATCGGTTGGTACTTCTGGTGGTAATTTCCTTATCGGATCTGTAAGGGTCAAAAAGTTTGTTGGCTGCCTCACCAACTCTGAAGAAAGTCTGTGTGGTTTGTTTGATTTTAATATAGAGATTAGTTAGTTGTTAAAGAAGGCATGTACACACTTGTTTTTATCATTATCATAGAAGTTGAGAAAGCATCCCTAGGAGATGGCTTGATAGGACTTTCGTAATTTACAAGATCCTTAGGTATGGTTGTGTTTAGTACATTTGGTAACTCTTTTTAGTGACAGGTGGCCTTAAGATTAATTACTCTCTTCTTGTTCATTGTTTTGATTTCTTAATGTTTATTTCTTCCTTAATATTAATTTCATATATATACAGGTTTTTTATTTATTATTTTTAAAAGGGTTGCGAAAACAGGACTCTTCTGGTGACTGCTGTAGTCCTGTCCCTTCATATTTCCTTTCCTGGCGTGACGGGGTTTCCTAGGTCCAAGTTGGCGATTCTACCGTTTATCGTTTCCGTCTTCCGGGCGGTTGACCTTGACATCGCTGGCTGGGGTGGAGTCGAGGCATTCCGTTTTGTTGTTTTCTTTTCTTTAGCTTTTTCATTCGGCTTTTTCTTGTTCGCATCTGGTTTCTTCTTCTCTTCTCCTTCCGTGGTTTTCCTTTTCTTCGTTATTTCAGTTAAGTTTGGTGAATTTGGTGAAATCCCTTAGCAAATCTTTCATTTTTGATACATAGTCCCAATTATTAAGTAAAACCACCCCTCTTCCCTTGTCAGGTCTACAAACTACTAGATCATTATTACTGCCTAGGGTTTTCAATATATTCATATCAGCTCTCGTGAAAATGAGCGAGAACACTTTATTAGGTTTAAATCCATAAAATTATCTACAACTAATGTTATGGATAGCAAGAGTGACATTGTTGAAGTTAAAGCCAATAGCGATTTTACAATGTTTTAATCTATTTGCGAGGCTCTCGAACATTAACACATATTTATAAAAGGAGGGTTTGTATATGGGGTGGCAGAATTCTAGTCCGAACGAAAGTGAAAATTTCTCTCTAGGGGACAAACGTATATCTGACTAGTTGAATATAACCTTATCTCTAGGGGACAAACGTATATCTGACTAGTTGAATATAACCTTATCTCTAGGGGACAAACGTATATCTGACTAGTTGAATATAACCTTATCTCTAGGGGACAAACGTATATCTGACTAGTTGAATATAACCTTTTCCATATCACATGATTTAAAATTGCAGGTTGCTCCTAAATTCTGTAATTTTCTTTCATGAGTTATGGTCACATTTTTAGTTAGTTTATCAGTTTGCCTGCATACAAAAGTGTTCAAGCTGTAGTAATCCAAGCACGACACTGATTCATAAAGAGATATTTTTAACCGAGAGACGAGTTGCTCTTGTTCAGCAATTTGATTAAGTTTCGTTTGAATTTCTATATCTAAAAGCTTCTTTTTCCATGATTTATTCAAGTCTGAGTTACATAAGGTTTTCCAATACAATTTAAAGGCAAGACATTTTGGAAACACGTTGTAGGTCTTACATGATATAAGTAACTTCCAATCTAGTCATAATTACACAAGTTTTCTGGAAGATTGTTCAAATTTTCTAAATGCCTGAAGTGCTGGATGTCCATACCTTCTCCGTAAAACTTCGGAGATAGGAGTGTTCTTGGGGAACCGGATCTTGAGGAGGAAGAGTAAAATAATGGAAGTCACGAACAGTAGGCCTACCATCTATATTTTCATTAATGGAAGTCACGAACAGTAGGCCTACCATCTATATTTTCATTAATGGAAGTCACGAACAGTAGGCCTACCATCTATATTTTCATTAATGGAAGTCACGAACAGTAGGCCTACCATCTATATTTTCATTAATGGAAGTCACGAACAGTAGGCCTACCTTCTATATTTTCATTAATGGAAGTCACGAACAGTAGGCCTACCATCTATATTTTCATTAATGGAAGTCACGAACAGTAGGCCTACCATCTATATTTTCATTAATGGAAGTCACGAACAGTAGGCCTACCTTCTATATTTTCATTAATGGAAGTCACGAACAGTAGGCCTACCATCTATATTTTCATTAATGGAAGTCACGAACAGTAGGCCTACCATCTATATTTTCATTAATGGAAGTCACGAACAGTAGGCCTACCTTCTATATTTTCATTAATGGAAGTCACGAACAGTAGGCCTACCTTCTATATTTTCATTAATGGAAGTCACGAACAGTAGGCCTACCTTCTATATTTTCATTAATGGAAGTCACGAACAGTAGGCCTACCTTCTATATTTTCATTAATGGAAGTCACGAACAGTAGGCCTACCTTCTATATTTTCATTAATGGAAGTCACGAACAGTAGGCCTACCATCTATATTTTCATTTTCTTGGGGCAGACGCTTCCACACTTTTCTTGGGTCATCTTCAGTGGTCTAAAATAGACAATTAAAATTAATTAAAATCTTTACATAATATTGGACATAATGTGAAAATAAACACTAATAATAAATTGGTTAAAAAAGAATAATCCTATATTTAAGCTAGACTAATATTAAGCTAAACACGAGTATGTCACATTCTCAACTTTGTATAGCTTTTAGTATCTGGTATTATTTGTATTATCTTCACTAGTTTACGTTAACCCTTTCATGATAATGGTTTAAGTGCTTTATTCTAGTTTCACTGGGGTTTGTTTTGAATACATTCTTTTTTATAAAGAATGTAAAATATGTGTGTTTCACGAATTCTATATATTTCATATAAGTAAATATAGTAGATTCTGTCTCATTGAGTCATATTATTGAAGTGTTTACATAAGGCCTAGTAGGTTTTGTTTACTTTCCTGTTTATTATTTGGTTTATATGATCCTTTTGAATCCCATAGATTTTGTTTCATTTCATGGGTATTATTTGGTTCACACGGTACTTTTGAATCCTGTATAAAGAATAAGGGTTCAAAAGATTCATTCGAGTATTAGGAAATTTCCTGTAATTAGTGATCAAATCAGGTTCATTATATTATGTTCATTAGTTACTTATTCATAATGTATGTTAGTTTTTTTCAATATGCAAGGCGAACATTAATAATGGAACAGGGTACAAATAGAGCCAGATCGCCGTGGTTCAGGCACATGAAGGGACTGGAGTTATCGCAGAGAGGCTCCAGTCCTGACGTTATTCTCGACTTACAATGTGCTGGCTTAATAATCCAATAGGGTTGATATCCTCTAAAGTCCTATTTTAACTAAAACAAAAATGGTCAGGCAGATTACTGATAGACACAGAGTTTTTAAGACCTCCTGGATACTCTTACATCGAAGAAGCCATGTGAAGAAACTTTGTGAATTCCAAGATTGGTGACTATTGTGTCTTAAAGGTGGGGGTGCATGGGTTGAGGTAAACATGGAAAAATAATCGCCAACCTGCATATAATTATCTTGTAAAATACAATGTCACTGAAATAATTATTAACAATTGTATAAAGGATTTTGTGGATCGTCTATACCTGGCCTGTGACATCATAGTGACGTCACACAAGTATCCTTATCCTAGACTGGATGGTGGACTTACACTCTTGTGACGTCACAGGCCCGGTATAGACGATCCACAAAATCCTTTATACCATTGTTAATAATTATTTCAGTGCCATTGCATTTTGCAAGATAACTATGTACAGCTTGGCGATTATCATTCCATGTTTATCTCAACCCTTGCACCCCCACCTTTAAGAACTATTGAAGAAGGACTGCTGTGCTATATAGCAGTTCTAATGAGAATATGTGTTTACTCAAGTACTGTAAATATTGTATAATTATACAACCTAGTTAAGGATAATGGATATGTTAAGGATATGTTAAGTGAAATGTTTTACTCAATCCATATCTTCAATATATGAACGTCCGTGTGACATTTATGGTGCCCAGTCCCGGGACGTTGTTATGGTACGTGCATTGAGTGACTTAGCCATTTTACAGTTATATATGAAAATATTATGGCTGACTATGCATTGTTGCAAGAACTTCTTAAGATTGGAAGGGAACTTGGATATTCCAGTGATGAACTTAGAGATTTTGTGTCCAAACAACAGACTATTCAGCGAGAAGAGCGAGCGAAAGAAAGGGAAAAAAAAAGAGAAGAAAAAGAACAACAAAAGAAATACGACGAACAGCAAAAGAAACAAGAAGCAGAAAAAAAGGAACAACAATGGAAACATGAAGCAGAAGAAAAGGAAAAGCAAAGGATACATGAATTGGAGGTGCTCAGATTGTCGCAGCCCAGTGGTCGAGGTTCATCCAACCCTTGCACAAACTACGCACCAAAACCCAAACTCCCTAAGTTTATTGAAGAGGAGGACGACATCGACAGTTACTTGGAAAGGTTCGAGCGTTATGCGACGATCAACAAGTGGCCTCGGGAAGAATGGGTGAACAACTTAAGTCCTTTGTTGACTGGTAAGGCTCTTGAAGCTTATATTAATTTGCCTCCTGACCACACTACCTATGATGAAGTGAAGAATGCCATTTTGCTCAGGTTTATGCTATCAGAAGAAGAATATCATCTGAAATTTTGTGAGACCGTTCCAGATAAGGGTGAAACCATCGCTCAATATTCAGCAAAGATTAGCTGATACTTCGACCGTTGGATAGACCTGGCAGGAATTGCAAAACTTACAATGAACTGAGAGATCTGATTGTCCGTGAACAGTTTCTAAGAAAGTGCCATCAGGAATTAAGAATGTTTTTGAAAGAAGTCCTAAGTCGCTGTCAGAAATGGTAGGTATTACTGAGAGGTATCTATCTGCTCATGGAGGTCCATTCCAAAAACCACTCTACAAAACACCTAAGAAGACTTTTCCTCAGTCACAACCGATTCAACAGAATGCGAAAGAGTCATCATCATCATCAACTTCTACCTTAAGTAATGCCAACAAACAACGCGCCTACAGAGGGGGGCGATGATTTCTTTGTGACAGGATTGGGCACGTTGCTCGTGACTGCAAACAGTTTACCCGTCCATCTTCGATCCAGCGAGGACCAGGAAACTCACAGCGACAAACAAAGGATACAGAAGAAAGAGCAGCATGTTGTGTTGAGCAAGTGGACCAAATGATAACCCTGCCATCTGGTGAAACAGTACCTTTGGTTGTTGGACTTGGCTCTATTGGTTCTGGACTATTTACCGAGCAGGGCTATGTGGAGGACCAGCCTGTGACTGTACTACACGACACTGGATGTTCCGGAGTGGTGGTGAAGTTAAAGTGTGTCCGGCCAGAACAGATGACTGGAGGTGTCATGAGATGTGTTCTCATTGCTAGTACTGCTCGAATATGTCCTGTAGCCCATATATTTGTCAACACTCCATACTACAGAGGGGAGGTGGACGCCATCTGCATGCAGGACGCCATTTGTGACCTGATCGTTGGTAACATCCCTGGGGTTATGGCTTCAGAACCAGAAAGAGAAGCCTGCAAGCAACAGGACACACTGACTGAGGGACAAGAGGACAAGTACGTGAGGACCATGGAATCTTCCATAAACTTAGAGCTATGTTTAAAGAAACTGACTGGAGCTTTTTAATTAACAATAACGACATAAATACATCTTGCAAGTTATTCGAAACCACTTACCTAAAAGCAGTGCAAGACTGCATACCATCGAAAATACAGCGTCCAGGCCATAATAATAAGCCCAAATGGTGGAATAAAGATATTTCAAACTGCCTGCTTGCTAAAAAATGTGCTAATGATAGATTAAAATCCTCACAAAATGACGAAGAACGGGTGAAATTTGTAGAGCTACGACGCAAAGCCAAAAAGTTAATTAAGCAAAGTAAAAAGACCTTAGAGTTACATATTGCGAATCAAAGTAAAACAAATCCGAAAGAATTCTATAGTTATATCAGAAAGAAAAAAGTAGTTACTTCAACTGTTGGACCGTTAGTCGATGAAAATGGAGAATACACCAAAGACGAAGTACAAATGAGTAATGCCCTCAATACCTTCTTTGCATCAGTTTTTACAACAGAAGTCCTCAGTGATATCCCTAAACCATCGCCGATTCAGATTGATGATTCAGATGTTCTAAGCAATATCACCGTTACAGAGAGAGAAGTATTGAATTGTTTAGATAAACTCAAGGTAAATAAAACGCCTGGACCTGATACAATCTCGCCTAGAGTTCTAAAGGAAGCTAAGGATGAGCTCTCCAAACCACTGACATTTAAAATAAATCCTTGCAGTCTGGAACTGCAAGGTAGGTAGTAGGGGTAGGCAGCCCCGCCCAGGGAAGTACTACCGCCAAGGTTTCGGGAGACTCAGGGAATAGCCTGAATTCCATTTTCTCTCCCAGGCCTTGGTAGCTGGATACATATCTTTCTGCCTCACACATCAGGGGTATCAGGAAAACCCTCTTTATATAACATATACATCCAACTTCACGACATTGCCCTACATCGCTATCCTCTATCCATAAAATACTACTCTTCCCACTACATATCATACATGTAACACCATACACTTACCTTATAAATATGGCAGTACAATTGTTAAGAGCAAACCTGGTGGTCCCTCGGATATCCACCCCCAGCAGGGTTGGGTTATTGACACAGGGCCCTCCCGGTCGTCATCATGCGACTGTGTCAAGAGCATTGCAACGTCCCAAAGCTGCTTGTCAGTACAGCTATTTCTTTAGTAATATAAGGGGACTTCACTCTAACATCAATTCTGTACACCAATTTCTTCAAGCAGAATCCCCTACTCTCCTTTTTTTGACAGAGACTCAAGTAACATCCACATCTGACACATCTAGATTTAATTTTCCAGGTTATCAACTGCTCCAAAATTTCAGACCTAAAGGCGGTGTATGTTGCTTCGCAAAATCTGAAATTGCCCTGGAGGAGGTTACTAGTTTCAATTGTCCCTATTTTGATTATTCTATATACAAATTAATTTCTGCTGGTAAATTTAAATACATATGTTGCATCTACCGTTCCCCAAATACTCCTCCAGAGCAAAGTCTTTTTGATTCTCTGTCCTCACAACTCAGTGTCCTCAACTTAAATGCTTCTTCTGAAATCACTGTGTTGGGTGATTTTAATGTCCATAATGTTGAATGGCTCACTCATTCAGCCAGGACTGATGATGCTGGTCTTGAATGTGAGCTATTTGCAGACTCATTTAATCTCATTCAACTAGTCAACCAACCCACCCGTGTACCAGATAATCCTAATCATAATTCCCACCTACTGGACTTATTTTTAACAACCAATTCAGAAAATTATGATGTTACAGTGAGGTCCCCACTTGGATCTTCTGATCACTGTCTGATACAGGCCACCTGTCTATCACCTACCACACCTTCCCACTCTGAACCTGTTTTTGTGACTAAATGGCATTACGATAGGGCAGACTGGGAGGGTCTTCAAGGTTTCTTTATTGATATTCCCTGGACCTCTTTCTTTTCTAATGATGCACACTCCACCTTGAGCCACATACAAGATTTTGTAAAAATTGGAATGGAAACTTTTATTCCTCATCAAAAGTACAGTAAAAGATCTAATTCACCTAAATGGTTTGACCATAATTGTGCTAGAGTAACTGAACAAAAAGCAATAGCCTACAATGCATACACAAGATCAAAAACACATGAAGCCTTTAATTACTTTAGAAACATCAGAAATCATGCCAAAACTGTATTAAACCTAACTAAATCAAACTTTCTCCATAAGCAGGCAAATAAACTTCTAAATAATCCAAATGATAACAAAATATTTTGGTCTACTCTTAACTCATTCAAATCCAACTTCACTACTGCTTCATCCATTCCACCATTAAAATCTCCGACTGGCAATCTTGTAAGTGACCCACGAGGTAAAGCTAACCTTCTTGCAGATATTTTCTCCACCAACTCAACCTTAGATGACATAAATCAAGATGTCCCTGTACTTAATTTTAATTCACCTGAAATTCCCTCACTTAAGATCCACACCAGACATGTCAAAACTATTTTGCAGAATCTCTCAGTAGATAAGGCTCCTGGTCCAGATGAAATTCCTCCAATAGTACTTAAGAATTGCTCCTTGGTGCTCGCTCCTGTATTGGCAACATTTTTCCGTCTATGTACTCATACCTCATGCTTCCCAGTACCCTGGAAAGAAGCAAACATCCATCCAGTTCCTAAAAAAGGTGCCTCTTCAGATCCATCAAACTACAGACCAATAGCTATAACTTCCACTCTTGGCAAAGTTTTTGAAATTATATTAAATAATCACATAATTAAGCATCTGGAGAATAATAAATTAATCAGTGATAGGCAATATGGTTTTAGACGATGTCGATCAACTGCAGACATTCTTTGCCTTCTTACGCATCAAATCAACCAAGCTACAGACCAACATGGTGAAACACATACAATAGCACTGGATATATCAAAGGCATTTGATAGAGTCTGGCATCAATCCTTATTGTCGAAGATGTCACACTACGGCCTTGCATCATTAGTTCCACTAATTTCTTCTTATCTTCATAACAGAAAAATACGTGTAATGGTAGATGGCCTTTATTCTCAATTTCACTCAATAAATGCTGGTGTTCCCCAGGGATCAGTTTTGGCCCCAACTCTGTTCCTCATTCATATCAATGATCTCATATCTACCACTCATAATCCAATACATTCCTACGCAGATGACTCAACACTCCACAGTTCCTTCACATTTACCAATTCTTTCACCCAACCCGATCTTATAAATTCAAAAATAAACACTGCAATTTCTCTGAACCAGGACCTTTCTAGAATTAATGAATGGGGACAAGAGAATCTAGTTTCCTTTAATGCACAGAAAACCAAGTACATTCAATTTTCTAACCGACAGAATCTCACTGACTCCCATATATTTGTAATGATGTAAATATTCCCACTTCCCCTAGTATTGACATTCTCGGTGTAACATTAACTACTAACTTGAGCTGGACACATTATGTTAGAAGCATTGCTAAGAATGCCTCTAAAAAACTGGGACTCCTGTACAGAGTTCGAGAATTCTTCACTGACGAGCAGTTGGCCGTATTATATAAAAGTCATGTGCGCTCTCAGATGGATTACTGTTCACCTCTGTGGGGTGGAAGTGGAGTGGTTGCATTGAGGCAGTTGGACAAAATTCAAAATAAAGCTATTAGATTAATCAATAACCCTGCAATCACACAGGACCTTCCTACATTAGCCATACGAAGAAACGTTGCATCCCTTGCATTATTCTACAGATATTTTCACAGCAATTGTTCCGAGGAACTTGCTTCAATTGTGCCGCCTCTCCACATCTTTCCCCGTAGAACTAGGGCAGCTGAGAGTGCCCATGAATTTACACTTTCTCCTCCACAATGCAGAACTTCTGCTTATCAGAATTCATTTATCCCCAGAGCTACTACTCTTTGGAATTCACTTCCCTCGAATTGCTTTCCACAAACTTACAATCAACAAATGTTTAAATCCAGTTGTTACAAACATTTTATGAATGGAGGATGCCTTTAGGCACATGGACCTTTTTGTTTTATCTGTGTTTTTCCTTCCTCCGTTCATTGTCTCTTAAAAAAAATAAAAAAAAAATAAAAAAAATATCGGATACCTAAATGAGAAAGCAAACTATTCGATGAATGGCACTCAGCTTAAGAATGTAAACAGAGAAACCGATCTGGGAGTAACAATATCGAGTAACCTAAAACCGAGCAACAATGTTCAGAAGTTGTAAAGAAGGCAAACAAAATAATTGGCTTTATAGGCAGGTCATTTGAGCATAAATCCAAAGAAGTCATCCTAACCCTTTACAATTCCTTAGTCCGCCCTCTTCTGGAATACTGCGTTCAATCCTGGTGCCCTTATTACCAAAAAGATATAAACAAGCTAGAATGAGTTCAACATAGAGTTACCAAAATGACACCTAGCCTAAAGAACAAACCATACGAAGAGCGTCTTAGAGAATTAAATCTATTTCCTTTATCCCAGCGCAGATTAAGAGGTGACTTAATTCAAGTGTTCAAAATCATCAAAGGCATCGACAATATGAACTGTAGTAAGTACTTCACTATCGACCAATCTATTACACGCGGGGAAACGGTTGAAAAATCAACACACTTATGCATTGAACCACGAAGACATTTAAAGAATGTTGCACACGCCTACGATTTATTATGCAGTTTCGAATCCTGCATACCAATCTAAGCATGTACAATATCCCAACTGCACTATCGGAGACTATGCATAGGTGAAAGGAAATAGTAGTTATAATGGGGCACTTAACCCTAGGGAAGGCCTCTCGATAAACTACTACTGACCCTGAATGAATTAATATGTTCTCTCCACTAACCAACTTTACTCCTAAACTCGATTAATGAAATTAACAAACACATGTGGCAGTCCGGGGATTCGAACCTAGGATGCTCACACCGAAAATCAACACACTTAAGGGTGGTTCACACATAGCCGAGTCGGTGCGCGAGTCCAACACGAGTGCTGAAATTTTGCTATTCGGCAATGACTCGTCGAGACTCCTCAACACTCGTGTTAGACTCGTGTATACTCTTTATTTACTCGACACACTCGTGGGTACTCGCCGTGGGGTCCAAAAATGTCATGCATGCATGAAATTTTTGGGCCACGTGGCGAGTACCCACGGTTGTGGCCTACATACGTGTAGACTCGTGTACATACGTGTTAACTCGTGCTGAACTCTGAATAACTCTTCATTATTCGTGTTAACTCGTGTTGACTCGTGTAAACCCGTGTAACACTCTTTGGTGATTCGTCACTTTTCGTCATCATTTCGACGTTGGCGAATCAACACGAATCAACACGTGTCTACACGCAACAACACGTATGTAACACACATGTTGATCCGTTTAACACTCGCATTGACTCCTGTTGACTCGCATTGACTCGTGTTAGACTCGTCCATACTCTTTGTTTGCGTGCTCTGGAATGTGGCCGTTATTTTTCACATTTTGGACACTCGTGTTTGGTTCGTGTTACACTCGTTTTGATTCTCAGTTACTCATACAGACTCTTGCATGGACACGTGTTGACTCGTATTGACTCGAGTTAACTCGTGTTACACTCTCCTTGACTCGGGAGCAATTGCTACTCGCGGCCGACTCGGCCTCCAGCGACGGCAATAATCGACGAGTGTGACTCGTGTTGGACTCGCGCACCGACTCGGCTATGTGTGAACCAGGCTTTATGCATTGCACAACGAAGACAGTTAAAGAATGTTGCACACGCCTACGATTTATTATGCAGTTTCGAATCCTGCATACCAATCTAAGCATGTACAATATCCCAACTGCAGTATCGGAGGCTATGCATAGGTGAAAGGAAATAGGGAAGGCCTCTCGATAAACTACTACTGAACCTGAATGAATTATTATGTTCTCTCCACTAACCAACTTTACTCCTAAACTCGATTAATGAAATTAACAAACACATGTGGCAGTCCGGGGATTCGAACCTAGGATGCTCACACCGAAAATCAACACACTTATGAATTGCACCACGAAGACAGTTAAAAATGTTGCACACGCCTACGATTTATTGTGCAGTTTCGAATCCTGCATAGAAATAGACTAGAGGATACCTGTAAGCTAGTTCAGGAGAATTTGTTGAAGTCTTCAGCTACTGTAGGTACTATCATACAAAAAAGTATCCTTACTCTCGTGAACGTTGAGTTTCATAAAGTGGGGTACGATTCGAGCTCAAACAATAGTTTCCATATTACTTCGTCCATTGAGTCTAAATGGTGCGTGTCATTTTAGTAAGGATACTTTTTTGTATGATAGTACATACATCATTATGATAAGAAGGCCCGGAAAAGATCTTTTGAAGTAGGAGAAAAGGTACTGTTGCTGTTATCTAGTCAGTCAAATAAGTTGTTGTTGAGCTGGAAGGGTCCATTTGAAGTAATTGAAAAGATTAGAGAGCTTGACTATAAGATCAGGATAAGTGAAGGAAAGTGTAAAGTGTTTCACATCAATCTACTTAAAAAGTATGAGACTAGAGTGTTGCAAGCTAACTGTATGGTAGAGAGTACTTTTGGAGAGCAGGAGTGTAGGAGAGTGTAGGAGAGTGTAGGAGAGTAGGAGTGTCAGTAATAGAAGATACCAACTTTGATGAAAATGACTATCTCATTAACACATGTGAAGTAAAAGGAACAGAGAATTACACAGTGTACTTATCACTCCAGACTTGTTGCCAGAGCAGAAGGCCCAACTCCTTGAGTTAGTCCAGGAATATTATGATATATTTACAGATAAGCCAGGCCACACTACACTTTTTGAGCATGATATTAAGGTAACTGATACAACACCAAGTAGAGAAAGACCCTATCCTCTCCCATTCTCCACCAAGGAAGTAGTAGAGAAGGAAGTCACAGACATGTTGGAGGAGGGAATTATTGAAAGATCCCATTCAGATTATTGTGCTCCCATTGTACTTGTAAGGAAGCCAGATGGATCTTTTCGTTTCTGTGTAAATTTCAAGAAATTGAATAAGATTACCCAATTTAACTGTGAACCCATGGCTAGGCCGGATGACTTCCTATCAAAGTTAAAAGGTAAAACTATCTTCTCTAAGATTGACTTTAGTCGTGGATTTTGGCAGGTAGAAATGGAGGAGAAATCCAGAGCTATGACTGAATTCGTAACTTCGTAGTGGCTGTTACCAATTTGTCAGGATGCCATTTGGTTTGGTGAACTCTCCTAGTACCTTTAATAGACTTATGAGAAAGTTATTACTTGGCCTTAATAATGTTGAAAACCATGTAGATGACGTACTTGGGAGGAACCCCTTTCACTCCTGAGGAGAGTTTTCCATAGAATAAGAGAGTCTGGGTTAACGGTCAAACCGTTTAAATGTTTGCTGGGGTATAGCACATTACAGTCTTTAGGTCACAGGTGAGCCAAGGTAAATTAGCACCCCTAGATGATACGATACAAAGGATCCAGAATGCTTCCACGCCTACAACTAAGAAACAGCTTAGGTCCTTCCTGGGATTGACAGGATGGTATCAAAAGTTTGTTCCCCATTACTCACCTTTGACCGCTCCCCTCACGGACCTGCTAAAGAATAATTCTGCTAGTAAACTAAAGTGGGAAGACAAACATGGTAAGGTTTTCATAATGTTAAAGAATATGCTAACTTCCAGTCTCATCCTCAGAGCCCCTGACTTTGATAATCCATTCATTGTCCAGACGGACGCCTCTTCTTATGCACTTGGAGCTGTTCTTCTTCAGGAGTTTGATGGTTGCCTCCTTCCTGTGTGCTATGCCAGTCGGAAGATGCAGCCAAGAGAGACTAAGTACTCCAGTATTGAGAGAGAGGGTCTAGCATTCATCTTTGCCCTTAGGAAGTTTGATCAGTACTTATATGGGAAACAGTTCAGTTTACATACAGATCATTCCGCATTAGAATAGCTCCATATGAAAAAGACAGAGAACTCTACGTTACTGAGATGGTCTCTTGTGATTCAAAAATATAACTTTATAATACAAGCTATAAAAGGTAAAGATAACCTGCTTGCTGATTTTCTGAGCAGAATGTGAGGTACTGTCTTGTGGTACTAAGAGTTTGTGTGGGGGCATTGCCACATTCTCAACTTTGTATAGCTTTTAGTATCTGGTATTATTTGTATTATCTTCACTAGTTTACGTTAACCCTTTCATGATAACGGTTTAAGTGCTTTATTCTAGTTTCACTGGGGTTTGTTTTGAATAAAAAAATTTTTATAAAGAATGTAAAATATGTGTGTTTCACGAATTCTATATATTTCATATAAGTAAATATAGTAGATTCTGTCTCATTGAGTCATATTATTGAAGTGTTTACATAAGGCCTAGTAGGTTTTGTTTACTTTCCTGTTTATTATTTGGTTTATATGATCCTTTTGAATCCCATAGATTTTGTTTCATTTCATGGGTATTATTTGGTTCACACGGTACTTTTGAATCCTGTACAAAGAATAAGGGTTCAAAGGATTCATTTGAGTATTAGGAAATGTCCTGTAATTAGACACAGCTGAGCTATTAAGACCTCCTGGATACTCTTACATCGAAGAAGCCCTGTGAAGAAACTTTGTGAATTCCAAGATTGGTGACTATTGTGTCTTAAGAACTATTGAAGAAGGACTGCTGTGCTATATAGCAGTTCTAATGAGAATATGTGTTTACTCAAGTACTGTAAATGTTGTAAATACAACCTAGTTAAGGATAATATATTGTACATATGTTAAGTGAATTGTTTTACTCAATCCGTATCTTCAACATATGAACGTCCGTGTGACAGAGTAATTAAAAAAAGAAGTTCACTTTTACGAGGGTACATTAGGATAAACACAATTTGCAAATTACGAATCCACGAGTACGCAAATTGGAAGTTACAATAATTAAATTAGTTGTTGATTTAATTATACTTAAGCAAAATTAAAGGAAGGTAAGAGCCAATACTTTGAATTGGAAGTATACAACATTTCTTGCCTTTAAATTGTATCGGAAAACCTTATGTAACTCAGACTTGTATAAATCATGGCAAAAGAAGCATTTAGATATAGAAATTCAAACGAAACTTAATCAAATTACTGAACAAGAGCAACTCGTCTCTCGGTTAAAAATATTTCTTTATGAATCAGTGTCGCGCTTGGATTACTACAGCTTGAACACTTTTGTATGCAGGCAAACTGATAAACTAACTAAAAATGTGACCATAACTCATGAAAGAAAATTACAGAATTTAGGAGCAACCTGCAATTTTAAATCATGTGATATGGAAAAGGTTATATTCAACTAGTCAGATATACGTTTGTCCCCTAGAGATAAGGTTATATTCAACTAGTCAGATATACGTTTGTCCCCTAGAGATAAGGTTATATTCAACTAGTCAGATATACGTTTGTCCCCTAGAGATAAGGTTATATTCAACTAGTCAGATATACGTTTGTCCCCTAGAGATAAGGTTATATTCAACTAGTCAGATATACGTTTGTCCCCTAGAGAGAAATTTTAACTTTCGTTCGGACTAGAATTCTGCCACCCCATATACAAACCCTCCTTTTATAAATATGTGTTAATGTTCGAGAGCCTCGCAAATAGATTAAAACATTGTAAAATCGCTATTGGCTTTAACTTCAACAATGTCACTCTTGCTATCCATAACATTAGTTGTAGATAATTTTATGGATTTAAACCTAATAAAGTGTTCTCGCTCATTTTCACGAGAGCTGATATGAATATATTGAAAACCCTAGGCAGTAATAATGATCTAGTAGTTTGTAGACCTGACAAGGGAAGAGGGGTGGTTTTACTTAATAATTGGGACTATGTATCAAAAATGAAAGATTTGCTAAGGGATTTCACCAAATTCACCAAACTTGACCATACTGATATACTGTATATGAAGAAGCATTAAAAGTTGAAGATAAAGTCAACCGGTTCATACATAAATTGGTTTCCTTAGGTACAATAACGGTTGAATTTGCAAAGTCTCCAAAATCATCAGGATCCTCCCCAGCAACTATGTACGGCTTACCCAAAATACACAAACCTTTAGTACCCCTAAGACCCATTATGGCTGCATACAACACTGCTTCATCCAACCTTTCAACATTTTTAGTTCCTTTGCTCTCCCCATTCACGAAAAATTAGTTAATAGTAAAAAAATTGTATGAACTGGTGAATTCTCTATCAAGTCTTGAGTTTCCTGAACATTCCTATATGTGTAGTTTCGATATCCAGTCATTATTTAATAATATCCCGGTAAATGAGACTATCAATATTTGTACAGATTTAATGTTTAAAGGAGTTGATACTTTTATAATTATCTATGACCAAAACAGTATTTAAGAATCAAATAGCATTGTGTATTAAGGACGGAATTTTCACATTTAATGGTGAACTTTACAAATAGATGGAACCGCGATGGGTCGCTCCCTATAGTGGAGCAGATAAATGCAAAAATACCCCAAATAGTTCACTTAATCATGCAAGCATAAAATTTGGCACAGACATTCTCAAAGAACCACTCTTTCATAAAAGGGCGTTAGCCACGCAAAAAATCCAAGATGGCTGCCTCTTTTTCCAAGATGGTTGCCATTCATTGGCCAATTGCATCATCTTCGAGAATATGGGTGTTACTGATGCATTTATCATGGTTTATAATCCCATTCAATCACCAATTTGTTCTTTATTAAAGTTATTTTTGTCACGCTTTCAATTCCAAGTACTAAAACAAAGAGATGGCGTCCAATATGGCGGCCAAACGTAGTATTAATCTTATCTCAGCATCTGGCACTGGCCACAATGAATGCCTTTTTTTATCTACAGAGAGTTTTTGGAGTCATAGATTCTAATTGATCTTAAACTTTTCTCAAAGGATGTAAATATTATTTACAAGGTGTTGGTATACTAATAGAGTGAATGTCAGTGCACAACCAGGGCACACTGGTGACTTCACTGCTGCGTAACTCAGCATGGGGTTCAGTGTCAGCTGATCTAGCTTTACTAATGCTGCACCTAGCTTTACTAACTCTATTGTAGTAGACTAGTATTAGGTGTAGTGCAGTTTAGATTAGTGTCCCAAATGCTGTCTAATAGCCCCATATCAATTAGCTACTATAAAATAGTTAGTAGATAAAGTTAGACAGCCGCGCCTGAATTGACAGGGTGTGCCAGTGCGGGAGAGCCGAGCCAAGGGTAAGGGGGCTATACATGACTTGTTCATGAACTTACCCGGGTGGTGTACAGATCACACAGGACTTAAATGGCACTGGATGAATGATCGGGCTAGGTGTAGGGCAACCGAACCTAGTTGTATCCCATACATGAATGTGCGCTATTACCTATTTTCATTAAGGTGGTAAAAGGATAAACCCTCGGCCTTAATTACATGTCAACAATGGCAAGTGAAAACCCAGTCATAACTAAGAGGCAGACTGACTGGAGAAAATGCTGCCTATGTCAAAAAGAAAAGAAAACTGAAAATCTGGCTTCGCCTCCTACTCATCATGATCCAGAACATGATGGCTACACCATGATTGCCACAAATGTGCCTCTGTTTCACGAGATGTCTGAAATGCCACTTACCTTTGACCCAGAAAGGCTGGATGAAGGTGGTGGCATAGAGGCAACATTGAGAAGGAAAATGGCAAAATACCACACAAGTTGTAGACTCATGTTTAACAACACAAAGCTGGAACGTGCTAGGAAACGGCATTCTGATGTTCAAAGCGAGTCGGATGAAAGGCAAGCTAAACACCGTCGGACAAGTCATGATAGTGAAGCTTGCGTATTGTGTGATACCATAGCTCCTACATCAGATCTGCGACAGGTGATGACTATGAATCTGAACAACAGACTGCATGAGTGTGCTACAACACTCAATGATGGTAAACTTTTAGCTAAACTGAGTGGTGCAGATGCCATTGCGCAGGAGCTAAAGTATCATCGCAAATGTCTCACTGCCCTCTACAATAGGGAAACTACTCACCTCAAAAGTGTAGAGAAAAGCTCCTGTCAGAGTGAAGCTGAACCAGATGTCTATCCACTAGTACTTTCAGAACTGGTGAACTACATGGTAGAAACCAGTCTTAGTTCAGAGGGTCCTGCCATCTTCCCTCTTGCAGATATATCCCAGCTGTACACACAGCGTTTGGAGCAGCTAGGAATTGATTCACCAAGTGTGAACAAAACAAGGCTAAAAGATAAGTTGTTAATGGAAATTCCTGAGCTAGAAGCTCATAAAAAGGGAAGAAGTGTTCTTTTAGCACTACATAAAGATGTTGCTCTAGCCCTTCGCGAAGGATGCATCAAAGATGCCATACCTGCAAGTCTTCTCCAGTTCGTTGGTATGGTGGAACATGGGGCAGACATTAAGTCTCAGCTTGGGTTTGGCTCATCGAAGTCAGACCAGGCTATTGCTCAGCTCCTTCAGTACAACTGCTTCTCAAAACAGAAAGAACAGGCAACTACCCATTGACATTCTAAGGATAGGGAAACTCCCTTTCCAGTGTACATGGGTATGGTTCTCTATGCCAAAACCAGGAAGAGAAACCTCGTAGAAATACTTCATGATCATGGAATGAGCATTTCGTATGACAGGGTGCTGGAGGTATCAGCCCAACTTGGAGATGCCACAGTTAGCAAGTATGTGGAGGAGGGTGTGGTCTGTCCACCTGTTCTGAGAAAGGGTTTGTTCACCACTGCGGTCATGGACAACATTGACCACAACCCTTCTGCAACCACTGCTACTACCTCTTTCCATGGTACCAGTATCTCTGTCTTCCAGCATCCTGCCACAGACAACCATGGGGAAGAGCGTCAACCAGTAAAGTTCGGGCCAGAGAGGGTAAAATCTGTTCCTGAACTACCTGATTCCTTTACAAATATTCCTCCTGCTTCATTCAAGTCAAAGAACCCAACACCACCAAGTGGTACAGTGACAATGCCAACCACAGACCTGCTTAGACCACAAATGGCCCTGGAGTATGAGTGGCTGGAGAAGGTCTTTGTCACTGAGGAGGTAGATGGAGCTGTTAACCTCACATGGTCAGCTCATCATGCATTCCAGAAAAGAAGCCCAGATTTTGAAGTGAGCATCACTTCTTTGCTGCCACTTCTCAGGGACCAGGCTCACTCTGTACCTACAGTGAAGCACGTAATGCAGAAAGTGTGTGACACAGTTGCACACCTGAACCCAGGCCAAGTACCTGTCATTACAGCAGACCAGCCGACATGGGACATTTTCCCAGAGGCAACTCCAGTATTTTCCAAACTGAGCCAGCACCCACCAACCATTGAGGATGATGACATGAAGATTCTAGAGAAGTTTGTGGTCCTCATGTATGACAGGTCCAGCACTGCAGATGGTGTGGATGAGGCTAGACTGGACTTGTTTGCCAGAAAGCAGAGACCCTATGAAGCCATCCCTCCAACCAGAGCAGCTCTGATTCAACACACTAAATGTGCAGCATATCAGGCAGGCTGTGTGTGGGCTCAGGCAATGCTGCACCAGCCAGAAGCAGAGAGTACAGCTGATGGGAGAAGATTGGCGAAGAATGGAAAGTCTTCTGGACAGCCAACTCTCCCATTGCAAAGAGTTGTGAACAGCTCACTAAGTGTGGCTGCAAGTCTGGCTGCCGTGGCAGGTGCAAATGCTATAGGCTTGGTCTCACATGCACAGCCTTGTGCAGTTGCAAATGTGAAGTGTAGTTTCTCTGTTATCCTGGGTGCAGTGGTGAGTTCAAGTATAATTTCGACTGTCTTTTGCTAAAACTTTCATTAGATTTATGTATTTTTTGGTTCTGTAATAAAAACAAATTCATTTTGTCATAAAAATGTATACTGGAATCTTTATTAGTCGCAAAGATGCAAAGATACGAATGATATTAGTTTTGCGGGTGCAATTTTGGTTTGATTTAGCATTAAAAAAAATATTTTACAAAAATAGGAGACCTCTTTCAGACTCTATGACATATAAAGTAGGGTTTTGAATTGAAATAAGTTGTTTTACTTGAAGAAGTTACAACTTACAAAGTAATTATTAGTAATTCTTAGTGTAGACGGCGGCCATCTTGAAAAAATGGTAGCCATCTTGGATTTTTGCGTGGCTAACGCCCTTTTTTGAAAGAGTGGACTCTAATGAACATTTGTGCCAAATGTCATGCTCGCATGATTAAGTGAACTATTTTTGCATTTATCTGCTCCACTACTATCCCCAACCATTTCTGACGTGTTTTTGTTCTATTAGGAGAGCATCTGGCTTTATAAATGTCCTGTAAACTTCAAACCTTTATTGTATCGGAGATATGTTGATGATACCCTAGTCATATTTAAAGATCGCAGTCATGCCCAACCCTTTTCTAACTACCTAAATTCGCAACATAACAACATTAAGTTCACAATTGAAACTGAATCCGACAATAAACTTGCCTTTTTAGAAGTACTGATAACCAAATGCAATGGTAAACTCTCTTTCTCAATATTCCGCAAAAGCACATTCTCAGGATTGGGAACCATTTTTTTCAGCTATTGCCAAACTAAATTTAAATTTACCGTAATAAACACGCTCCTTCACAGAGCCTATGCACTGACCTCAACTTATCAACTTTTTCATCAATAAGTTTTATTTCTGAAGGATTACTTTTTAAATAATGGTTATACTGTCATCTCTTTTATAAAATTGTAAATGAGTTTTATGTAAGATATACCAACCAAAGCACTGCGTGCCCACAGCAAGAAAGGAGGAGATTTATTTGATCATTCCGTATCTACAGTAGGTGATGTTTCGAGAAAATTCGAAAATAATTAAAAAACTATTTACTCAAATTCTACCCCCAGATCAACTTTTGATTCATCCATAAGAATACGTTCAAAATTGCTTCATGTTTTTTTCATTTTAAAGATCGACTGCCCACTGACCTACGTTCGTCAATTGTTTATTGCTTCACATGCCTCGCTGCCAAGCAGGGTACATTGGAAGTTCATACAGAGCTTTCAAGACGCGAATTGACGAATATATAGGTCAGTCCAGCAGAACAGTTCTTCCCCTTCAGTCCCCTCCGTATTCAGCCATACGGGAACATATAGGCCAGTCCAGCAGAACAGTTCTTCCCCTTCAGTCCCCTCCGTATTCAGCCGTACGGGAACATATAGGCCAGTCCAGCAGAACAGTTCTTCCCCTTCAGTCCCCTCCGTATTCAGCCGTACGGGAACATATAGGCCAGTCCAGCAGAACAGTTCTTCCCCTTCAGTCCCCTCCGTATTCAGCCGTACGGGAACATATAGGCCAGTCCAGCAGAACAGTTCTTCCCCTTCAGTCCCCTCCGTATTCAGCCGTACGGGAACATATAGGCCAGTCCAGCAGAACAGGTCTTCCCCTTCAGTCCCCTCCGTATTCAGCCGTACGGGAACATATAGGCCAGTCCAGCAGAACAGTTCTTCCCCTTCAGTCCCCTCCGTATTCAGCCGTACGGGAACATATAAGTCAGTCCAGCAGAACAGGTCTTCCCCTTCAGTCCCCTCTGTATTCAGCCGTACGGGAACATATAGGCCAGTCCAGCAGAACAGGTCTTCCCCTTCAGTCCCCTCTGTATTCAGCCGTACGGGAACATATAGGCCAGTCCAGCAGAACAGGTCTTCCCCTTCAGTCCCCTCTGTATTCAGCCGTACGGGAACATATAGGCCAGTCCAGCAGAACAGGTCTTCCCCTTCAGTCCCCTCCGTATTCAGCCGTACGGGAACATGCAGTGTCTTGTGAATTTGCTGTCAAAAAAGAAAATTTTAACATTTTAGACAGTTGCCCACGTAACGAAATTAGAAGTTTAGAATCACTCTACATTTCAAAACTAGGACCGTCCATTAACTCTACAGTGTCATCGTTCCCTCTACATTTTGTATAATTAGTCATTGTGTAATTGTTGGTTCATTTTACCCCCCACTATAACGTAACTCATATATATACTCGTATACTTCCAATTCAAAATATTGGCTCCTACCTTCCTTTAATATGGCTTAATTATAATTAAATCAACAACTAATTTCATTATTGTAACTTCCAATTTGCGTACTCGTGTACTCGTAATTTTCAATTTGTGTTTATCTTAATGTACAGTTGGTCAAAGTTCCAGCTGACCCACCCTACCTCTGGGGCTCGTAGAATTATCTGGCAATACTGGTGTAGGAAGGAGGTGTGTCTTACAAAGATTGGGATTGGTAGATCTGATTTCGGCTATATCATTGTTAGAACATACAGTAACCAAGGGAAAGTAAGCCTATCTCAAATAAAAATGCATACTGTCCTCGCTATGTATGATCCCGAACATACACCCAAAGTTCGTAGATTTTCTTAAATATTCAAGTTATTATATCCACTGATTGGCAACTACACCAGTATTGCCAGCTAATTCTGCAAGCCCCATAGCGAGGGTGGGTCAGCTGGAACTTTGACCAACTGTACCCTTGTAAAAGTGAACTTCGTATTTTAATTACTCGTGTTTAGCTTAATATTAGTTTAGCTTAAATATAGGATTATTCTTTTTTAACTAATTTATTATTAGTGTTTATTTTGACATTATGTCCAATATTATATAAACAATTTAATTATTTTGAATTGTCTATTTTAGACCACTGGAGATGACCTAAGAAAAGTGTCGAAACGTCTGGCCCGAGAATATGAAAATAAAGATGGTACTGTTCGTGACTTCCATTATTTTACTCTTCCTCCTCAAGATATATAAATATATACTGCATATATATATATATATATATATATTATAAAACAGCATAGTTAGCATTTATACAATTTTTATTTAGAGATTTTATGTCTCTTGCAATTTTGCGTTGATGGTCATTTAGTTGATATAAAAGGGAACCGAAGTTATCAGCAGGTTGTTGAGATGTAGGAGTTGATATAAAAGGGAACCGAAGTTATCAGCAGGTTGTTGAGATGTAGGAGTTGATATAAAAGGGAACCGAAGTTATCAGCAGGTTGTTGAGATGTAGGAGTTGATATAAAAGGGAACCGAAGTTATCAGCAGGTTGTTGAGATGTAGGAGTTGATATAAAAGGGAACCGAAGTTATCAGCAGGTTGTTGAGATGTAGGAGTTGATATAAAAGGGAACCGAAGTTATCAGCAGGTTGTTGAGATGTAGGAGTTGATATAAAAGGGAACCGAAGTTATCAGCAGGTTGTTGAGATGTAGGAGTTGATATAAAAGGGAACCGAAGTTATCAGCAGGTTGTTGAGATGTAGGAGTTGATATAAAAGGGAACCGAAGTTATCAGCAGGTTGTTGAGATGTAGGAGTTGATATAAAAGGGAACCGAAGTTATCAGCAGGTTGTTGAGATGTAGGAGTTGATATAAAAGGGAACCGAAGTTATCAGCAGGTTGTTGAGATGTAGGAGTTGATATAAAAGGGAACCGAAGTTATCAGCAGGTTGTTGAGATGTAGGAGTTGATAAAAGGGAACCGAAGTTATCAGCAGGTTGTTGAGATGTAGGAGTTGATATAAAAGGGAACCGAAGCTATCAGCAGGTTGTTGAGATGTAGGAGTTGATATAAAAGGGAACCGAAGTTATCAGCAGGTTGTTGAGATGTAGGAGTTGATATAAAAGGGAACCGAAGTTATCAGCAGGTTGTTGAGATGTAGGAGTTGATATAAAAGGGAACCGAAGTTATCAGCAGGTTGTTGAGATGTAGGAGTTGATATAAAAGGGAACCGAAGTTATCAGCAGGTTGTTGAGATGTAGGATTTGATATAAAAGGGAACCGAAGTTATCAGCAGGTTGTTGAGATGTAGGAGTTGATATAAAAGGGAACCGAAGTTATCAGCAGGTTGTTGAGATGTAGGAGTTGTTATAAAAGGGAACCGAAGTTATCAGCAGGTTGTTGAGATGTAGGAGTTGTAGGAGGTTGTTGAGATGTAGGAGTTGTAGGAGGTTGTTGAGATGTAGGAGTTGTAGGAGGTTGTTGAGATGTAGGAGTTGTAGGAGGTTGTTGAGATGTAGGAGTTGTAGGAGGTTGTTGAGATGTAGGAGTTGTAGGAGGTTGTTGAGATGTAGGAGTTGTAGGAGGTTGTAACTTTTCAGCTATAACATTAGCAACACCTGGGGAGGTGTGGCAAAGTGGTCTTGCCACTGGACTGGTGGTCCGATGGACCCAGGTTCGAGTCCCAGTATGTCAGTGGGAAGATGTTGATGGGATGGAATTTGCGCTGTGCCTAGTTTCAGTGCATTACCACAGCACACCGAAATGCCAAATAAAATGCCATCATTGTTCCCTGATTAAGTAGCACTGTATGAATATTCCCATATTCAAAATATGCTACAGGGGAGCAATACCTAGTGAGTTAATTGCTCAATAGGTGGCGTTCTGAGAGTGAGGGTCCGGGTCTGGGGGATGAGACTGTGAAGCACGGACGCGAAGCTTCTTCAGAGATGGAGTTGCTTCGGGCTGTGAATGGGTGCTTCGCATGTCTCAGTCCCTAGACTGGAACAAGACCTCACGGGCCTCACCGTGTTCAGCAGTACGAGTGTGCAGGCTCTCAGCCTATGCCCGAGAGGGAGTAGTTGGAATATAGAAGAAACAAAAAATATATATATACCAGAGCAAATCTTGCTATTTGTGAGTCCTACTAAAGGGGAGAATTCAGAACTCTCTATATAACTATGATCTAATAAAAAGGCAAGTTAAACATTAGGTACAGAACAAAACTTTTTTGTTTATACAAAATTAGATATAATTTACATACAATATATGAAAAAACCCACATACAGTAGAACGTACACAATTCACAAGAACACATACATAATCACCGTTTACTTGAGTTAGTGATGAAAACGCATATGCGCTGATGCGTGCTCAGAAAATCTATTTATGGCAATTATCTCCTGGTATGGGTTTCCTTTATCAAATCAAACTTTTGTTTTACACAATTTGAGGTACATAGGTTGGACTTACACATATGGAAAAAGTGAATTAAGGTGTTTAAGTAATTAAGTTCTAAGACTTGAGTAAGCAAAATTAGTTATTCTTATTGGCACAAGGTCACGTTTTATCTACTCGTTCGACTATAATTTAATCAATTTACATATAATATGAGTATTTAACTAATAGGGAATCACCAAAATACAGTGTGAGTGATCAGGTGTTGGGGTGATTTCAAAATACATATACTATTTAATATCCCATGTTACGTTGATACGAGACTGCCCAATCGTAAGTCTAGGATGTTTCCCGGTGTCAGAGTGTGACTTGGTGACGTTTTGTGGGTTTGGTGTAATGGACTTCTGCTATGGCACTCATCTTTCTTGATTGTCGGTTAGGCCTGGACTGCTGTGGGGTGCAACTTGCTGATTTCGTCCTGTTTCCTTCACTGATGCTAGGTCTCAAATCACTAGCTGTGCAAGGTTTTGGACCACATGCAGGTAAAAGGGTAGAGGGAATTCTCTGCTTACGTAGTTGTAGTCGATGTCCTAGAGAGTGAGCATCGAGCCTATTACGTTAGATTGCACTTTCGTTGGTGTCGTACACAACGACGATTCAGTCTTTTGACCTGATTTGCCATTCTCGTAACTAACAGTTCGACCAGAGCACTTGATATCTTCAGACTTTGGACCTCATGAGCTATTTTTGTAACTAGCAGATTTACCATAATAGGTCTTAGGACCTGATTGACTAGTATCGAACCTAGCAGAATGACTGCTGCCAGGTTAGTCTTATAGCTGCATATTCTGGTTGTTGCTATGTGTGGACTAGAAGGGCACGATATAGTGTTGTTGTCTCAGCGGTTTTCGGTGGCATAGGCTGATTGATGTAGGCTGGTGCGGGGCCATCTGCGTGCATGAAGGACGCGCAGGTACTCTCTTGTGGTGCTCTTTGCGTCCTTTTATTGCGGTATTTTCGGTGGTCTTAATGGATGCAATTTGTGTATGTTGGCATAACACTATAAATATGTATGTAAGAATATATACTATATAAATATATATATATATATATATATATATATATATATATATATATATATATATATATATATATATATATAAGTGAAGGTTAACCCTCTCACGACCATATGACACAGAGGTTGCCAGATTAGCAATAAGAAATAGAGTTCTCTCACTCTTATAATTACCTTTCCAAAATTAGTTTTCTGCCCACAGCTAACTCAAAGACAACTGCAGAGGTTAAAGTAACTAAACTAAAGGTTTCTAAATACCCCTGATGGTAACAAAGGATTTAAAGTATCCCTAATAGGCTCAAAATTGCGTCAAGAACGTGGGAGGGTTAAATCACAAATACGTGTGATCAAGTTATGTAGTAAAACTCGCTAGGAAAAATGAAACAACGGAACACCAAGCTTTCGTCTATTCTCTCAAGACATCTTCAGGGTAATACAAGAAAACAGGGGGAGAGTGAGGCTTAAATAGCCATCCTAAATCATCTGTGAGTTGCTAACTAGCATATAAATACAAAAAGTGTTATCATCCTACTGCCTTTTGCAATATTTTTTAGGAACATACTTCTTTTACACACACAATTAATGTCTTACAAATGATATATACTTATACAGATAAGCATATACGATGAAATATGCATAACAATACATTCTAATCTAATCATATATACAATTTGATACAAATCAATGAACTTAAGAAAATCAGTACAATGCAAACCATAATATTTAGTATGAACGTATACAGAATAGCCTACAGTATATGAAAATATTACATGAAACGCACATACACAGTGAACTAATAAAAATATATTGCTTTTGGCAACAAGTCTGGTACTGGAGGATACTTTTAATCTACTATGCCATCATTGCCATGGTACAGTAAAGCATGGACAATCGTCCTGACTGTTGATGGTTCGAGCCCTACCGAGAGTATATAGACATACTGTTCAGCGTGTATTAACCCACTGAGCACCAGCTAATAAATAATAAAAACACACTGTAGGATCAGCGGATTTTTTTTTGTTTTTTATTTTATTTTTTTATTTTTTTAAACAGCCTAAATAGGTGAGAAATGAAGAAAACAAAACAAAAACACTCACCTCGGTCATTTGGGGGTCCTAATGGGGGTGGAGGGGCCCTCAACCATCAGCTGGTGCCGGGTGCCTCTTCAAATCTCCCGCGCCGGCACACCACAGCTGGGCAATGCAGCATGGCAGATGTACGATGCGTCCAGTTTTCGAGTGACGGTTATTTACACCACCCGAGCATCATGTGTGCCTTCATAGTTAATATATTAGCAACATGTACCACATAATGTCATTGTAAGTGAAGGTACAGTGTGATAAGTGCATAGATTCAAGTTCTATAAGTGCCGACGAGTAGCAAGCCCCGCGCGCGTCCTGGTTACCATGGCGATCGGCGGCCATCTTGGGCCAAGACAACAACAGAACGCACGCACGTACACACGACCAGCTGACTGACACTAGTCTGCCACCACTCTCACTTTCATTTTCTGCCTGTCTCACGCACTCTGTTAATTGATTTTATACTTTATCGTATGTTTTATAGTCATAATATGAGTTTTACACATTGTATTAGGCACTTTTGACTTAGAAATATGAGTTTTTACATTGTATTTTTAGTGGGGAGAGTGTGGGAGGTGGTGGTGAAGGCAGGCGTGGGGGAAGACCACGTACATAGCAACATGACACACTCATCCTCAGCTCGTCTCTTCTGACCCCTACGATGGCCTGGCGGAATTTTGAGGAATGTAATCGGGTCTGGGTCATCCCCCTTCTCCTCTTCCCCACTAGGTGGAGTCAATTATGTCATAGGGAGCAGTAGGGGAGCGATACACACTCTATTCCCTTTGTTCCAACATCGCAAGGCGATGAGGTAGATCAGACACTCGTGAAGTAAACAGGACAACTGTCTTCCTCCCTCCTCCCACGAGTCCTTCTCCCCACTCCCTACCGCAGCTGGACTTGGGGGTTGCCAAGCATTGCCACTGCTCGGCAACATCCTAAGGAATATCCCATACAAATCTCAAGCCTCTAGCTACCATAGGACGAGTAAATAAAGTTGAAAGTCGTGGTGAGATAAGCGGGTACACTGTTTTCCCCCTCCTCCCGCACATCCCCACCCACACGGCTGGAATTGGGGGTTGCCAAGTATTGCCACTGTTCGGCAACATCCTAAGGAATATCCCATATAAATCTTAAGCCTCTAGCTAACATAGGACAAGAGTAAATAAGGTCGAAAGTCGTGGTGAAGTAAGTCGGTAAACTGGCCACTCACCCGCGCGGCTGGACTTGGGGGTTGCCAAGTAGCCTACCGCCACTGTTCGGCAACATCCTAAGGAATATCCCATGCACTTCTCAAGCCTCTAGCTTAGGACAAGAGTAAATAAGGTCGAAATTGCTGACGCAGGTGCTGCAGCGCTGGGGTTTAGCGTTACATACATTGCCGACGCATCACGTGCGTCGCTGGGGTCCTGTGGGATAAAAAAAACTGTTACAGACTATAACGAACACATTTTAAAATGGAAAATGAACATATATTGTTGTATCACATTTTCCCAGAAATGTGTTATTAATGAGATAATACTTATTTAGAAATTTAGCAAAACTGGGTTACGAGTAAAGCACTAAAGAATTGATACAAGATAAAACATGTTTACTATGGACTTAACTAAAGGGAAAATGTAGGATTACCTAGTCACACAGTAATTTTGAATTATATTATGGTGATGATATTATGTGGTTAGCAGAAAAATATTAATTATTAGAAATAGATTAACTCAGTGGAGTCGGGTTGCTTGAACTGGTCCTCCATTTCCCTCTTGCGCACTGTGGTCCCCTTCATAGTGTGGGGGAAGTCTTTTTACTACACTAACCAGACCCCAGCCCTGAATGGCACAACCTACACCCTCTTCCCCCTGATGTATGAGTCAGGGTCCCTGGGCTCCCCTGAAGAGTTCGGGTACATCCCCTCCTCCAATCGTCCCTTATAATGTAATAGGGTGTCTCTGGTGTTACGCGGTCCCCCTGTGATAGGGGTGTCTCTGGTGATAGCAGTTCCCCTGGTATCTGAAAGGGGTGTTTCTGGGTGGATGGTACTCGATAGCCTTGGCGGGAAACCCATCTAGGGTAATAAACCCTAAACAAATTACCGATGGGTGACATGCTAATCGGTGCCATCTCTATAACAGATAACAGATAACGTAAACAAATCTGTAACTTTTGTAACTCCGGTCACAGGGTATAATGCTAATGCCCAAGTCTGGGTCGGGTATCCGAACGCAGCAGAAGGAAATTCAATCGTTTATGAAGCATAGTTCTATTAGGGGCTGATCGTTCCTAATTTGAATGAAATTCTCAGGAATGTTTAATGTCTAGGCATATAGATTCAAAGATTAAAAATATTGGATATGATTAATTTATCAAAGCTGTATTACATCAGTTGGTGGGAATGACAAATGTTTCAATTAATCTCCTTTAATTACACTGTAATGACGATGTACAGTAGTGGTAAATAATTCATATCGATTCTGAAATCTCGAACTGATTAAACGAATCTCTGAAATGCAAATACCTAGTAGAAATTAGTAAGGAGATTCAATTCAACCCGAGATTGATTTGAATAAGTTTGTATATGAATTTATGTTCATGACTGTACAATAGATTAAATAACATTAGGCAATAACATTGTTTGGTTTAATTTATCATTCAACGTTGCTATTATGTACTAACATATAATAGTAATATCTGCAGACCACTTGAAGATCGTAATTTGCTTCATCCAAGATGCCTTTGGTCTTTCCTATGTTGAAAAGAAAGATACACAAATGTTTAATATCAACAGACAATAATTTGAGTTGTAAATGGTTAATAAAGGAAACATTACTTACATTAGATTAGTTCACCCCGAAAACGAATTATGTTTCGGTTTATTACACATGCTTGGACGACACTGAATATTTTACTTTATGTCCTTTAACTCATTAATGTTTAATTATTTTGTATTTAATTATGAAATACAGTGAATTTGTTTTAATAATCTCTACTTAGAACTTGAAGTCTGTAAACGTTGTTTTAATACACCCTGTATATATATACTGTATATATATATATATATATATATATATATATATATATATATATATATATATATATATATATATATATATATATATATATATAAAACTCATGGTATTTGGTTTAACAAAATATAAGACTTGATAATTAATTACTGATTTCAAGTTAAAGGCTACTTGAGAGAGTTTAAGATAGAGAGAGAGTATTTGTATTAGTTATGAAGATGCCCCCCTCCAGTGCTTTCCTTTAGTCTACCCCGGGCGCGGTATATGGGCCAGCCAGCAGCAGCAGCAACAGGTGAGGTAATGAACATACCTGCACCACTACTGGGGGACAGACAGCTGGTCGGTGGCCGCCTCACACCTTCCCACGATCAAGGGCGTGGGGGCAGAGGTAGGGAGTCCAGTGGGTGGAGTGGAGAAGTGGACGGGGAGAGGGGAGTGCTGGGGGTGGAGTGGGTCATTGGGTGGGACTTGTTGGGGCTCAGGGGAGGGGAGGGGTAGAGCTAATCGGGTGAAGGCAAGGGGTAGGGGAGAGAGGAGTGTTTGGGATGATCGAGGACAGGTGGTATGGAGTCAGGTGGAAGGGGTGTGTTTGTCGA
The DNA here is from genome assembly GCA_032716605.1 of Paralithodes platypus. Lineage (NCBI taxonomy): Eukaryota > Metazoa > Arthropoda > Malacostraca > Decapoda > Lithodidae > Paralithodes > Paralithodes platypus. Next base: position 6,991,341 of record CM064499.1, on the reverse strand, counting down.
GGGCGAGGGTAGGGGGTACTGGACAAGATTAAGGGGTAAGGGTGTGGGTATGGGGTAGGCAAAGGAAGTGTTTAGGCTGATCGAGGACAGGAGGTGGGGAGGGGTGTGTGTGTTGAGGGTAAGGGTCACTTGACAAGATGAGGGGTATCATGAGGGAGGTGCTGCACTGCAGGCGAGGGTGGGGATGAGGGCAAGAGGTCATGGAGAGGGCAGTGTTGGATAAGGTGTGTGTGTGTTTTTGAGGAGGGGGGGGGGGTAATTAACATTAACCTTATTCTAACTTCCAATTAATGACGATAGATGCAGAGCAAACGGATTTCCGAGAGTTCAGCAGATGCAACATTTTGCATTTTAAGTTCAAAAGAATTGTAATTATACAAAACATAATTACATTATATAGTACACATATACAGTATACACTTTACAACTATCATATATTTAATAGGAGTGCACATACATGAGATATAACATGAGCCTAAATTGTTCACGCGATCGAAAACTTGTTGATACAGAGTATTTCACGAACGAATTTTGATGTAATTATGGATTTAATGTGGTAAGTAATCATACGCAGAAGTACTCAGATAACCGTAGATCGCTGTACGACTACGATAACACTGATAAACTTTCGATTAAGGCTGTTTGGTTCAGGTATAGACACATTAGTGCTGTTCAAAGCTCATGTCGGTTTTGCCGTATTCGTTTGTTAACAACACATACAGGTTTCGTAGCTGCATGAATATAGATAATAATAAATAATTCCTTTACTTTAACCATACATAGACTTTGAGAATTGTCAAAGGCTGAGTTACTAAAGGCTAATGAATTCTCACATTTTCAATTTAATTTGCTTACATCTAAAATTATCAAACAAGCAGTGACAAACTTGCCTTTAAGCCATCATCACACATACACGAGTCGGTGCCCGAGTCCAACACGAGTGATGAAATTTCCATATTCGGCAATGACTCTGGCATACTCTTTGTGACTCGTGTTACACTCCTGTGAGTACTGTTGGTATCGGGGTGTGTCTTGGATACTCGTGACGTGGCCTAGAAATGTCAAACCTGCATGAAATTTCTTGTCCCCGTCACGAATCCGAAGGACATACGTGTAGACTCGTGTCAACACGTGTTGACTCTTGTTGACTCTTCGTGACTTGTCTTGACTCTTGTTGAACTCTGCATGACTCTTTGTGACTCGCTTGTGACACAACTTCTTCAAAATATAATATTAAACCATATTTAACCATATGAAAACATCGAGATTGCAAAGACCCTTTAGAAAACAGATCGAAAACATTGTAACTTCGGTGACCCTTTAGAAAACAGAAACCGCTAGTGTTATTTGTGTACATTTTGTATTATCATTTTCCCTGTCATCTGCTTTCTCTCTCTCTATTACTTATATTTCTATCTACTGTATTCATTTCCATCTGTATCTAGCTATCTCCCTTATTTATCAACTTTTATATTTGTTATTTGGTCTCAATGGAATCTGTGAATAATTTCTGATTTGATGGGCTAAATAAACTAATTATACCACTAACACATAATGAGCAAAATGACACAAGTCAATTAAAAAAATGTAAAAAATTATGTTCCCGATTCTTCAGTGAGAAGTGAAAGCGATTGATCGATAAGTGATAAAAAATAAACTTGTTATGAAACAGACTTAAATTTCTGAAACGATAAATTGTCAATAGCCTAGATCAGCTTTAATAAAAGACAGGGAAATTTATATTATATTATTTTGTCATAATAAGGGAGATAATAAGATAATGGAGATATAGATCGAAGATCGTTAGGTCCAAGTGAGCGTAAAATGTGCGAATTATGAAATAAGCCTATACTCTCTGATAATTATATAAGGTGTCGGAATCATACATTCAGCCTTACATATAAGATAGGGGGATTAATGCTTTTATTTGCTGTTTTTTGTTCATAATAATTATTAATGTAATGGTAGGATAGTATTTGTGTCCATTCTATAGCATTAGAAACTATATAATGATTAAAAAAACATAAAACAACAAATGATTCTGTTCATTAAAAATAAGGAAGATAATTAGATACAGAAGATAAATACAGTAGATTGATAGAAGGGAAGAGGTCATTCGGTCTAAGCAAGCGATAATGTGTGCGACAATTTATGAAAAATTTTGCGCTATTTCTTTTCTTTATATAAGTTTTCTGTATATTTGTACTATATACTTTTTACTTACTATTTTCTATCTGTCTATTTTACTGTCCTACTTTTCCTTCTGCGAACGGTAGGCTAGGAATCCTCCTCCCCTTGTAAATTTAATCTACTAGACGAGACAGAAAGGGGCGAGGGAACGCGAAAGTGTTACGAAACCATAAAAATTGGAACTTTAAATGTTGTTTCTGTTCGGTCTGTCTCGAGTCGGCCACCCCCAGCTACGGGGTGTGCATGAGTATTGAGTATATACATACATACACACATACATTCATATATGCCGGTACATTATCCGATGACACCCCAGTTGACGGCACTCTTCGTGACTCTTGTTACACTCTTGTTGGCTCTTGTTACACTCTTGTTGACTCTTGTTGACTCGTGTTGACTCGTACTGACTCTTTGTTTTCGTACCTTGGAATTTGACCGTTATTTTTCAAATTTCCTCAACTCGTGTTGGGCTCGTGTTACACTTTTCGTGATTCTTGTTGACTCTCTGTGACTGGTACTGACTCTTGGATGAATACGTACCGACTGTTGTTGACTCTTGGTGAATCGGGAACAGTGACCTACTCGAGCTGGTTCTTGCCAGAGTCACGAAGAGTGTCACCCATCGTTCACTCGTGCTGGACTCGGGCACCGACTCTTGTATGTGTGATGATAAGAACATAAGAAAATGGGAGTCTGCAGAAAGCCGATTGGCCTAAGCAAGGCAGATCCCTGTCCCACACAACCCCTATTCATTACAAAGCCCAATTATAGGCTTCACACTCTAATACCCTGAGGATCATCTTACCAAAACGGTTAGAGATTATCGCAGGATTATGGAGGTCTGCAGAGCGCTGATTGGCCCAACCCGGCTGATCCCCCTTCACACCCAACCCTTCTCGTCCATATGCTTATCCAATTTTATCTTAAAGCTCCCTACAGTTTTAGATCCCACTATAGCACTTGGTAGTCCATTCCACCCGTCTACAACTCTGTTACCAAACCAATACTTGCCTATATCTTTTCTGAAACGAAATTTATCTAATTTGAAACCATTGGTACGAGTTCTTTCGGTATCACTGAGCTTTAGTACATTTGCCATGTCCCCTTTGTTAATCCCACTAACCCACTTGAACACCTCTATCATATCCCCTCTAACTCTTCGTCTCTCTAACGAATGTAAACCTAATTTCTTCAACCTTTCTTCATACGAAAAATTTCTAATATTATGGATCATTTTTGTCATTCTACGCTGTACTCTCTCCAATGAATCTATGTCCATTCTGTAATAAGGACACCAAAATTGGACAGCATAATCCATATGGGGTCTCACTAATGACAAGTAAAGTTTTAAGATAACATCAGCAGTTCTGTTACTCACACTCCTAGAGATGAACCCGAGAATCCTGTTTGCCTTATTACGAACGCTTATACACTGTTTTCTAGGCTTCAAATCATTGCTAACAAACACACCTAGATCTTTCTCGCAGTCTGAATTTTCTAATTCTAAATTAGCTAGTTTATATTTAACATTTGTTTGCATCTTCCCTATCTTTAATACCTTGCATTTGTCAATGTTAAACTTCATCTGCCAATTTACTGACCATTCATGTAAGGTATCTAGATCCCTTTGGAGGCACTCTATATCGCTATCTGAATCAATTGATCTCCCTATTTTAGTATCGTCTGCGAATTTACTTATCCTACTAGTTATACCTAAATCTAGGTCATTTATGTATATAAGAAACAACAGGGGACCTAATACCGATCCCTGGGGGACACCACTTTTGACTGCTCCCCATTCTGACTTGGTACCATTTATGCTGACTCTCTGCTTCCTACCAATTAGCCATGACCTAATCCATCCTAACAACGCCCCACCTATTCCATGTGCCTCAACCTTTCTCATCAATCTCTCATGAGGGACTCTGTCGAAAGCTTTACTGAAATCTAAATATATAATATCATATGACTTGTCATTATCTACTGCTTCATATACCTCTGAGAAAAAACTAAGCAAATTAGTAAGGCAAGACCGTCCCTGAGTGAATCCATGCTGAGAAGAATTGATTAAGTTAAATGTTTCTAAGTGGTTTCTCATTTTCCTAGCAATAATTGACTCTAGTAGTTTTCCTATGATTGAAGTGAGACTAATGGGACGGTAATTGGATGCTATTGATTTATCACCTTTTTTGAAGATCGGAACTACATTTGCAAGCTTCCAAGCTTCTGGAACTATACCTGTTTCTAATGACTTGTTAAATAGAAATGTTAATGGATAACTTAACTCATCTCTGCATTCTTTTAATACTCTAGCATATACCTCATCAGGACCAGGCGATTTATGAGGTTTCAGTCTGTCAATTTCCTTAACCACATCATTTCTACTTATAGTAACCGTACTTAACCTATTTTCTATACTATCGCTGTATACCTTACGGACTTCTGGAAACTGTGCCAAATTTTCATTAGTGAAAACGGAAAGAAATTGACTATTTAATGTACTGCACATTTCTAAATCACTTTCTGTCACATTTCCTATCGAAGTTTTAAGGGGACCAATTACATCTCTAACCTTGGATTTATATAGTTGGTAAAAAGCTTTAGGATTATTTTTTGAATCATTGGCAACCTTAATTTCATAATTTTTTTTTTGTTTTCTTTACTAATATCCTTTTTTACCTGTCGTGAAAGATTCTGATAGTAAGCAAGTAGGTGAATTTCGCCTTTTTTAATTTTTCTATATATTCCTCTCTTTTTTCCTAGAAGATCTAATAGTCTATTATTCATCCATTTGGGTTGGTTCTGTGTTGATCTAAATTTTCTTTTGGGGATATATTTATTTTGCGCATTGAATACTGACTTGATAAAATTATCGTATGTATCTACCAAGTTTGACGTCTCCTCCTGACTTAAGATGACAGGTGCCTGAGAAAGGATACACTCATTTGGACACCTGGATCGACTTAATTTTTTTTTGACCATAGGGTCCGCTAACAGGGCTTCTCTTAACCCACCATAATTGGCTTTTCTGAAGTCAGGTATTAATGTTGTATTCTCTCTGATATTACCTTTCCATTGTATATTAAAATACACAGAATTGTGATCACTATTTCCTAGGTGGTCCCCGATTTCTACACTATTTATCATATGTTCATTGTTACTGAAAACTAAATCGAGAATATTATCACCTCTAGTCGGCGTATCTATGAATTGAGATAAAAAACTATCTTGTACTACCTCAATAAACTCCTTTGAATCAGAGTCGCCTATTTGTTGCTGCCAATCTATATTAGGGAAATTAAAATCCCCCATAATGCACACGTTGCTAAGCCTTGATGCTATTTTAATTTCCTCCCATAATGATGTTCCGTCATTTCTACTCATATTTGGCGGTCTATACATAACTCCAATAACTAAAGTCTCACTACCTTCGTTAACTTCTACCCAAACACTTTCATTTTCATTATTTACTCTAATACCTGATTTAGTACAGCTTTTTAATGAACTCCTGACAAACACTGCTATACCGCCACCCCTCTTACTTGTTCGGTCATATTTAAACAAACTATATCCTGGTATATCAAACTCTGCTAAAAAATGCCTGGTTTCTGTATTAATCCATGTTTCAGTTAGCGCTATTATGTCTATATTTTCTTTGCTAACCAGTGCTCTAAGTTCGTTCATTTTGTTACATAAACTCCTGCAATTTGTATAATAAACACTCAAACTATTACTTGTATTTGCAACTATTTTTCTATTGTTTTTAACTAATTTATTTTTACCTGTTGAACTACTGGACCTAGACGGAAAATCTACGCTATCAGAATGTTCGTTATTACTATCAATTTGATGTGGCTGGGATTCTATTTTACTTGCACACCTATGGTTTATTAACCAAACCCCGCAACAAACTTGTCGAGTGAGCTGGCTAAGGTCGAAACTCCTAGTCGAGAGAGATGTACTCCATCCTGGGCATACAGTTCATCCTTACCGTAGAAGAGGGTCCAGTTATCCAGGAATGGAATAGTATTTGCCTTGCAATACTTCTCCAGCCGGCTATTTACACCAATAGCCCTGGAGGACCATTCCTTCCTTACCCCTCTTCTTGGTAGGATACTGTGTACCACAGGAACTCCACCCTTCTCCTTGATCCTCTCCAACATTTCCTGGTACGTGGTGAGCAACTCCTCAGTCCTGCATTTCCAAATGTCGTTGCTCCCTGCGTTGAGGAAGATGATGGGGTCCTCTCCACTCGCTTCCATGACACCATCTAGCTTTTCTGCCACCTTCTCGACTCCGGCACCAGGCAGACAGACAACTTTACCAACATGTGTGTTAGTAGCCCTACCAAGGTATTTAATCATTGAATCCCCTACAATTAAAATAGACTTAGCTGTTTTCTGTTGCCGGCCTGTAGCAGGAGTTGTAGCAGCAACAGCAGCAGACTTCCCCCCCTCCCCTCTCACTGCCTCGATGATCGCCACTTCCTCGCCATCACTCTCATCAGCCAAGGTGCTGAAGTTGTTGTGGGTCTTGAGTGGCTGCCTTTTCAGCTTGCAGGCCGTTGCACTGGTTGACACCACTTTCCAAGGGGCTTCCCGATCCCTGGGAACACTTCCGGTAGCCTCACACTTCTTTTCCGCCATAGCTAGTCTCAAGGCCAAATTTTCATCTTTGAGACACTGAATCTCCTGCTCCACACTCTCCAGTCTTTCTTGCAAAGCAAGACAAAGCTGGAGAGTATGGGAGGAGACAGCAGACTCATCAACAACAGCCATCACTAAGAAAGTTCACTAGGACCTCACTAAGGGTAAACCGGTTCACTAGCGGTGATGGCTTAGAGATCGGTAATGGAGAGTATGGGTGTGGGTAGAAGGTGGGGAAAGAGAGGTGTTGTGTGTATTGACAAGGGACAGAGGGTAATATAGGAACAGGAGGTACTGAGTGTATTGACAAGGGGACATATGGTAATATGGGAACAGGAGGTATTGAGTGTATTGACAAAGGGGCAGATGGTAATATAGGAACCGGAGGTACTGAGTGTATTGTCAAGGGGACAGAGAGTAATATGGGAACAGGAGGTACTGAGTGTATAGATAAGGGACAGAGGGTAATATAGGGGAGTGGGTACTGAGAATGAGGGTAGTACTGAGTGCATGGATAAAGAGACAGAGGGAAATATAGAGGAACTAAGGGAACACATTTATCGAAAGCTCAAAAGGATAATAGTAAAGCTAAAAGTAGAAATACAAAATTATCATACTAGCTTAGGCTTATTAGTTCGTAGCTTAAGATTTCTCACCACCATTCTGTTAACAGTGTCAATGACTGATAAACATCAAACAAGGACAGAATTGATAAATAATTAAAGTTGACAAGGCGATACATGTATGTTATCGCTCTATTATAACCCACAATAATCACCTCTACATGCAATATATTATACATCCAAACAAAGAGCAAAACCTGTATACTGTAGCAAAACAGAAATAATATCCCAAAAGATCAAATTATCAGTCAAAATTGATGGATAAAATACTTAATCGTTCTCTGGCATTTACCTCGTCATAATCTTGTTATATACTGAGCAGTTATAGTTTTTACCTCGTCATAATCTTGTTATATACTGAGCAGTTATAGTTTACCTCATCATAATCTTGTTATATACTGAGCAGTTATAGTTTACCTCATCATAATCTTGTTATATACTGAGCAGTTATAGTTTACCTCGTCATAATCTTGTTATATACTGAGCAGTTATAGTTTACCTCATCATAATCTTGTTATATACTGAGCAGTTATAGTTTTTACCTCATCATAATCTTGTTATATACTGAGCAGTTATAGTTTTTACCTCGTCATAATCTTGTTATATACTGAGCAGTTATAGTTTACCTCATCATAATCTTGTTATATACTGAGCAGTTATAGTTTACCTCGTCATAATCTTGTTATATACTGAGCAGTTATAGTTTACCTCGTCATAATCTTGTTATATACTGAGCAGTTATAGTTTGTTTTATATGAAATAAGAGGCATTTATCACGCTCTTTCCAACAGTATAATAGAATTTATTTATCATTAATAGCTTTAGACAATATTTACGAGCCGCACCACAGCTAGCAGCGCAATCTTATTAACCCTCTCGCATCCGGCTTAATTATTTAATTGAAAATGGTCAGACCTTCTCTAATTTGCCCTGAAATATTCCGGCTGGGCGAGTTTTCGAAGCCTTGTGTTTTTCTGTATTTTCATCCACCAGAATGCTGTTTATTGTGATGTATCATATGTCAATGGAAAGAGGAATATCTAGAGTACATGATAAACAAACAAAAATTAAATAAATCGAAATATGAAAGTGTAAACGACTCCGGAATAAAATTATTTCCCGTGCAATTGTCTTCACACCGTCCTATCTCAAAATTGTGAGTGATGCCCATATATTTTTGTTTGCTCAAATAATAGTATTTTTTCTGCTCTTTCCAAATCTGAAAACAGAAATTGTTTATCTTCAATAGTTCTCAAGCAGTGACTGAAAACAAAAAAAGTATGATTTTGCATGCTATGGTTTATAATATGTTCGATTTATTTCGTTGTTACGGGCTCTATGGTTTTCAATTTAGGCTGTATAAATACGGCAAATAATACTGAAGTGAATAAAAAAAACTAGAAGTTCTTACGACAAATACTTTTAGCTCTATGAATATTTGAAATGAAGAGCCAAAATGTGAATATTTACGCTTCACCCGTCTCTGTTCTGCCAACGCTAGCCGGGTTCCGAGCTGTTCCCCACCTCGGCGTTGCATTATTTGCTTGGATACGTATACAACTGTTCATATTACCGTAATCGGAAAATTATGCTCTTTCTAATGGTGAAAACCAAAATAATATAGCGTAATTGGTTCGTGAGCTATGCGCACTTGTTTCCATGCATTGTTATTGTTATGTAAATATATGAGAACGTTTATACAGTTGTATATCTTTGCCACAATATACAACACTTTTATATCATTTTCCTTGCCAATAATTCTAGTGTTCATAGAACACATGTCAGTCATGAAGGTTGTCAATTTTACTTCCCTGGTAGGGCCACAACCCTTTCCAACGAGAAGGGAAATGGCTCCTGGGTTAACACTGAAAAACAAAACAAGAAAGCCAGGTTATCTTCAAGTATTACATTCAGAAATAATTTTATTGTACACGCAAATAAAGTAACGAATATATATATATATATATATATATATATATATATATATATATATATATATATATATATATATATATACAGTATATATATATATATAAACAAGGTGTCAAACCAGAGAAATATGCGCAGATTTCCAAGCCACCCAATGAGGTACTGCACTTGACTCGTTATTTTTTTAGAGTGGTTTCCACAGGAGGCCTATATCCACTTTGATGATGAAGGTGGGTGAATGGAGAAGATAAATAAATGAGTGAAGGAATGAATGAATGATTGCACATTCAACACAAAATATATATATATATATATATCAAATAAATAAAATAAAAATATAAATAAAATAAAATAAATTAAAAAATAATAAATTAAATAAATGAAAATATAAATCAAAATAATAATACAAATACTCTATCATGGGCCTTGGCCTTGCTCGGGACATTGGGGCTGTTCCGCTAGACACCCTGGGGAACAGGAACAATACAAAAAACATATAAAATAAAATAATAATACAAATACTCGATTATGGGCCTTGGCCTTGCTCGGGACCTTAGGGCTGTTCCGCTAGACACCCTGGGGAACTGAACAATAAAAACAATATATATATATAAAATAAAATAATAATACAAATACTCGATTATGGGCCTTGCCCTTGCTCGGGACCTCGGGGCTGTTCCGCTAGACACCCTGGGGAACAGGAACAATACAAAACAAAAATATATACAGTATATATATATATATATATATATATATATATATATATATATATATAAAATAAATAAAATAAAAATATAAATAAAAGAAAATAAATAAAAATACTAATAAATGAAATAAATAAAATAAATAAAAATATAAATAAAATAAAAAATTAAAATTATTATACAAATACTCGATTATGGGCCTTGCCCTTGCTCGGGACCTCGGGGCTGTTCCGCTAGACACCCTGGGGAACAGGAACAATACAAAAAAAAATAATAATAATATATATATATATATATATATATATATATATATAGGCCTATAATAAATAAAAAAGAAAATAAATAAAAGAAAATAAATAAAAACAATAATTAATAAAATAATAAAAACAAATATATAAAATAAAAATATACAAATACTCGATTATGGGCCTTGCCCTTGCTCGGGACCTCGGGGCTGGTCCGCTAGACACCCTGGGGAACAGGAACAATAAAAAAAAAAAAAAAAAAAAAAAATATATATATATATATAAAATAAATAAAATAAAAATAAAATTATTATACAAATACTCGATTATGGGCCTTGCCCTTGCTCGGGACCTTGGGGCTGTTCCGCTAGACACCCTGGGGAACAGGAACAATAAAACAAACATATAAAATAAAATAATAATACAAATACTCGATTATGGGCCTTGGCCTTGCTCGGGACCTTAGGGCTGTTCCGCTAGACATCCTGGGGAACTGAACAATAAAAAACAAAATATATATAAAATAAAATAATACAAATACTCGATTATGGGCCTTGCCCTTGCTCGGGACCTCGGGGCTGTTCCGCTAGACACCCTGGGGAACAGGAACAATACAAAACAAAAATATATACAGTATATATATATATATATATATAAAATAAATAAAATAAAAATATAAATAAAAGAAAATAAATAAAAATACTAATAAATGAAATAAATAAAAATATAAATAAAATAAAAATAAAATTATTATACAAATACTCGATTATGGACCTTGCCCTTGCTCGGGACCTCGGGGCTGTTCCGCTAGACACCCTGGGGAACAGGAACAATACAAAAAATATATATATATATATATATATATATATATATATATATACTGTATATATATATATATATAGTCCTATAATAAATAAAAAAGAAAATAAATAAAAGAAATAAATAAAAACAATAATTAATAAAATAATAAAAACAAATATATAAAATAAAAAATAAAAATATACAAATACTCGATTATGGGCCTTGCCCTTGCTCGGGACCTCGGGGCTGGTCCGCTAGACACCCTGGGGAACAGGAACAATACAAAAAAAAAAAAAAAAAAAAAATATATATATATATATATATATATATATATATACTGTATATATATAAAATAAATAAAATAAAAATAAAATTATTATACAAATACTCGATTATGGGCCTTGCCCTTGCTCGGAACTTGGGGCTGTTCCGCTAGAGTGACCAGGGGCTCCCAACCTTTTTGTTCCTCTGTACCACTTGGGCATTCTGATAGGTACCCATGTACCCCTAACAATTTAGGATAAAAATGGATAAAATTATGTTAATTTTATATTAGTTTATTATGAAATATGTATGTGTAGACTGCACAGGGATCTTAGTTTTGATATTATCAATAAACTGAACTCAGTGACTTTATAAAATATTTTGGTATGTCACATACTCGGACATTATCGGGCGGTACTGCTGCTGTCTCGAATTGGTATACATACCTGATTGTTTCACGTCCAATACAGATTGTGGGCTGCAGGAAGTCACATATTAGTGAAAACAAATGGAATAGTCACCTCCCTGATATAATTTTAAGGGAAGGATGTAGTATCCGGGTGTACGGTCGGTCCGACGGTCATCATGTTTACATAGGTCGATCGCTCGCGGGTAAGTTCCCGTACTTTTTTTACGTTATTTGACTCCTGCTAGCAATATATATGATGACAATAAGTCATGGGGGGTGAGGGGGGCAACCTATGATTGTATTCCACGGCAGTCAAAATAGACGGGAACATGATTGCGAGCGTCCGCATAGTGTAAGGCGGGCGGTCCACCCGGTAACTCCATTCTTGCCAATTTTAATATAAGTTTTGCTTGCTGAGATGAGGAAATTGATAAAAACACAACTTTGTGCAATCTGCCTGTAGATTAGAACACCATGTTTTGTACATTATGGTTATTCTCTCAGACCCCTATGTACCCCCTGAGAAGTGCAAATGTACCCCTGGGGGTACATGTACCCCAGGTTGGGAACCCTTGCGCTAGACACCCTGGGGAACAGGAACAATAAAACAAAAATAAAAATAAAATTAAATAATAAAAATACTTGATTATGGGCCTTGCCCTTGCTCGGTACCTTGGGGCTGTTCCGCTAGACACCCTGGGGAACAGGAACAATGAAAACATAATATATAAAATAAAATAATAAAAATACTCGATTATGGGCCTTGCCCTTGCTCGGGAACTTGGGGCTGTTCTGCTAGACCCCCTGGGGAACAGGAACAATAAAAAAAAATATATAAAATAAAATAATAATAGGCCTACAAATACTCGATTATGGGCCTTGGCCTTGCTCGGGATAAGACGGGTGGGCAAGATGCTGTTTATTTAGGCCCAACCCGCAGTCAAGTAATGAGATATGGAGATTAGTACTTTACCCAGACATCTGTGGGGTCGTCCAAAGGGGCATGTTGACTCAGTAGGTAGTGTAGAGTGTCGATTACAAGCTTGCCTTTTGTTTGTCAGGCTAGCCTTTATTTTTCGTAATGAAGGTTTACGGCAATATACTGTATATACGACACACGTATAGCCTAGCTTACAATCGTAATCACAAACCTAACATAATAAGTTAGGAATGTGACTATGAATGCTTACTAAAATAACCCTACGAAATATGGTATAATTCTCATTATTCACAGTTCACAATATTCACAACACTTCCACTGGGTCCATTGTGGCCACCTAAAAAGCACATGGCTGGCTATGGAGAGGCGAGCAATGAGGCACATACAGTGACAAACACGAGTTATAAGCATTAAATATAATAAATAGCCACAAATTGATGATACACTGCCACTTGGTACATAAATAATCCAGATTTGCCCGCCTGAAAGCCGCTCCATGGCGGGCAAGGGAGGAGAGACGAGATTTAACCCCTCTTTGGCGGCACCCGGCAATAGTCGGACAAGAGAACCCCAACCTCAAGAGCGGGGCCCGGCTATAGTCGCATGCAATTTTGAGCACGTAATGTGCTCTGAGAGAGAGCCGAGCGGTGAGAGGAGCGTAGCTCGGGGTCTGACCGTTCGCCACGGTCCCCGCGGGCCTACTGATGTTTACTCCACACACATCCACCCTCCCTCCCTCACTACACGGGGTATTATGTCAAGAAATTACCGTATTTTAGGGATTTTTTCTTCGTGTTGCACGATCGTTGCAAGAGAACCCGTGATCGTAGAAGGATGGTTCTGGTGTCATTGGAAAGCTCAATTATCGCCCTTTCAGGGATACATAATTGTATTACACTCTGGCTCTTGTTTATGCATGACAAAGAGCATGGAAATAAGCTCGTTTAGGGTAAAACCCCCTGCTTGGCAGGTAGTAGAAGTTACCGCCTAGGCCGCTCGTAAGGTGTTAAAGGGCCGGGAGTCCTACCTCACAGACTGGGGGCCGGGAAGTTACTGATGAAACAAAGCCTCGCGTTCCTCTCCCAGGGACGCTATGGGGTTGCCAGATATTTCATTTTGTAACTTACTGATGCCTAACTTACCAGCCAAAATTGCGTCAAAATCGAGTCATAAACTTATTTTCTATGAATATTTTTAACTTACGAGTGACCATATGACGCGATCGCGTCATACGGTCACTCTTTGGCTACTGTCGCTATGACGCGATCGCGTCCTAAGGATGTGAGAGGGTTAATGGGTGATGGCAAAGTAACATAAAGATTAAATTTTTTTCGCATAGGTTTATACTTCCGGAAATTAATGGGTAATAAATACGATGATTTCTCATTTTAACTTGCGTCCGCTGCCGCACTCTTGTTATTGTTGTGAACCTCTCGGTCCTCTCGCTGCCACTAGTTGCCGGAGTAAGATATGTCCCATAATACTGTGAAGCTTGCACTGTTACCCAACCAGTGGGGGTGTGGGGGCAGCAGCCCCCACCCATAATACTAGGATAGGTTAGGTAAGGTTGTTAGGTTAGGCTAATGTCTTCTTAAAGTTGACTCGATTTTTATAACATAAGCTATTATTCACTCCACCCCAACTGGATTTCTACCGTTAGCAGTTTTACCCAACCAGCGGGGTAAAATTGTGGGGGCGGCAGCCCCTACACCATAACACTAGGATCGGTTAGATAAGGTTGTTAGGTTAGGCTAATGTCTCCCCAAAGTATATATAACATACAGTAGGCTATTACCCACTCCACCCGTGAAATCCGAGCCAACTTTTGTCATAAGTTGGCTTGGGTTTTCAAAAAATTGGGTTTTATAGGTCTCGAAAATGCACAAACCCGAGCCAACTTTTATTTACAAATGCAATAGGCTATATTCGCTTTTTACCCCTCAATTTCCCTATTCTTCATAGCCCTGCCCACTATCTGGGGCCGTGTTTTTAGATTATCAACTCTGCGTAAGCAGAGTTTGGTATCGCCCCCCCCCCCCCCCCCGTATAGTGGGTACCACACGAAAAAAAATTCTGTCGTCGTCGTCGTCGTCGTTGTCGTCATCGTCCGTCTGTCTCGGAACTCCTCCTAGACCGTTGGACGGATTTTCACCAAATTTCACACAAACATTTGTTGCGTGAATGCAAAAGTCAGTCAAAAAAGATTTTTTGAATTTCTCAATAGTTATGATTTTAGGTCCAAAATATGTTTTTTGTAGTGATGATGACGATAGTTGTGGTGATGAAGTTCATAGTAATGGTGATGATGGCAGTAGTAGTGATGATGGTGACAGTAGAATAAATTATGGTAATATTTGTGACAGTAGTAATGATGATGGTTATAGTAGTAGTGAACATTTTAACAGTATTAATGATGATTGTAAGATGGTGGTGATTATATTAGTAATGATGGTTGATAGTTGTAATATCAATGATGATAGTAGTGATTAAGATGCTACTGACAATGGACAGTGATGATGGTGAGAGTAGTAGTGATAATTGTAATTGTAGTAGTGATGATGATCATAGTAATGGTGATGATGACAGTACTTGTGATGATTGTGGCAGTTGTAGTGATGATGGCAGTTGTAGTGATGATGGCAGTAGTAGTGATTATGTTGATTGTGATTGATGATGGTATTAGTAGTGATGATGGTAACCCATCGCAGAGTTGGGTATGCCGTTTTGATTTTGGGCAAAACGGCACGTCTACTTTATCAACTCTGCGTAAGCAGAGTTTGGTATCGTCCCCCCGTATAGTGGGTACCACACGAAAAAAATGTCTGTCGTCGTCGTCGTCCGTCTGTCTCGGAACTCCTCCTAGACCGTTGGACGGATTTTCACCAAATTACACATGAACATTTGTTGTGTGAATGCGAACGTCAGTCAAAAAAGATTTTTTGAATTTATGCAATAGTTATGATTTTAGGTCCAAAATATGGTTTTGCCCCCCCCCCGGCAATGATGGCGTTCTTAGTGTGTGAGCCCCGAAGGGGCTCACACTAAGAATGCATTCGTTCTGGGAGCGAAAACATCTCGCTACGTATTTGCTAGGTTAAGTTAGTTTAGTTGGCATTAGAAGTGATGGTAGTAATATTTGGATTTATGGTGATAGTAGTGATAATGGTGATAATTGTAGTGATGATGGTTGTAGTTGTATTGATGATGATGACAGTAGTGATGATGATGACAGTAGTAGATATGATGGTGACAGTAGTAGTAATGATGGTCATAATAGTAGTGATGATGGTGACAAGGGGAGGTGTGGTGGAGTGGTCTTGCCACTGGCCTGGTAATCCAAAGGTCCCGGGTTCAAATCCCGATGTATCAATGGGAAGATATTATTGGGATGGAATTTGTGCTGTACCTAGTATCAGTGCATTACCACAAGCCCACCGAAACGTCAATAAAATACCCTCATTGTTTCCTGATTAAATAGCACTGTATGAATATTCCCATATTCAAAATATGCTATAGGGGTGCAATGCCTGATGAGTTATCTGCTCAACAGGTGGTGTTGTGTGTGTGTAAGTGTGAGAGTCCGAGTGTAGGGGGTGAGACAGTGAAGCACGGGAACGAGGTGGCTTCAGAGATGGGGTCGTTTCGGGCCATGAGTGAGCACTGTGCCTCATGTGAAGGCAAGATGGCAGGTGCTCGTTGTACTCTACGTGCTTCACATGTCTCACTCTCTAGACTGGAACAAGACCTCACAGGCTTCACTGTTCATTGTAAAGCGGTGAATGTTAAGGCTCTCAGCCTATGCCCGAGAGGAAGTAAGTTGGAATATAGAAAAAAAAAAAAAAAAAAAAAAAATTATGATAGTTGTAGTGATAATAATGACAGTAGTGTTGATGGTAGTGACGATGGTGTGAGTATTAGTTATGATGGTGAGTAGTAGTGAGGATGGTGAAATTTGTAGTGATGATGACGATAGTTGTGGTGATGAAGTTCATAGTAATGGTGATGATGACAGTAGTAGTGATGATGGTGACAGTAGAATAAATTATGGTAATATTCGTGACAGTAGTATTGATGATGGTTATAGTAGTAGTGATGATGTTAACAGTAGTAATGATGATTGTAAGATGGTGGTGATGATATTATTAATGTGGTTGATAGTTGTAGTATCAATGATGATAGTGATTAAGATGCTAGTGACAATGGACAGTGATGATGGTGAGAGTAGTAGTGATAATTGTAATTGTAGTAGTGATGATGATCATAGTAATGGTGATGATGACAGTACTCGTGATGATTGTGGCAGTTGTAGTGGTGATGGCAGTTGTAGTGATGATGGTAGTAGTAGTGATTATGTTGATTGTGATTGATGATGGTATTAGTAGTGATGATGGTAACCCATCGCAGAGTTGGGTATGCCGTTTTGATTTTGGGCAAAACAGCACGTCTACTTTATTGGATAATGGATAAATACTAATTTCCATGAAATAATGTTATTATAGAAAGCTTATAAACCATACACTTTTTTTTTTTTTTTTTTTTAAATAGCTGTGATGCGTCTCGTAAATATTGACCATAGCTTTTTATATGAATACATTAACATACAGCCTTGTGAATAATATACATGGTGCTATAACTGACAATTTATATTTTACTTTGATTTTCACCCACAAGAATTACTTTTACAGCTATGTAGTATGTCTCAAAAGAAAGAGGAAAGGCCATTCTAGGATAATTCCATAGGAAAACCCACAAAACGTCGAATGATCATAGCTAAAATTTATTCTGACTAAAAATCGTTAGTTTTTCTAACTTCATCCAAATTCACATAGCCATATTATAGTCTTGAGTGATGACTATAGGTTGTATATATGAAATGAGATTTTTTGTTCACGCACTTTCCAATTGTGAAATCAGAATTTGTCTATTGTCAATAGTATATTGATATGAATATAATAAATCGAGTAAATTTGGGCGGTAATTGGTATAGGCTACATAATTTTCGGTTTATGTTATTCGATATTTTAGAGCTATGAATTATTGTATGACAAGGAGAATATAACAAAAAAAATGTGCCAGAGGGTTATTAAGGAGCTGCCCGACCATAGGAGTGGCGTAGTATTGTATTTACCCTGTCTGTGTGTCTATCTGTTTGTTTGCTTGTTGATGTGTGCCCGCTGAGGCTGATTATGGTAGCAGTATTGATGGTGGTGGTGATTGTGGTAGTAGTTGTCATAGTGGTGGTGAATGTGGTAGTAGTTGTGATACTGGTGGTAATTGTGGTAGTATTAGTGTTGTGTGTGCTCACATCACAGTAGGGATGACAATAGTAATTACATGTATGGTAGTATTGATGATGGTGATTATGGTAGTAGTACTGATGATGATGGTGATTTTGGTAGTAGTAGTGATATTAGTGATGATTATGGTAGTAGATTTTATTTATTTATTTTTTCTATGTGAGTGAGGGAGACAAAAAACAGAATTACCTGTAGCAAGGCCACCCCCAGAGTTGAAAGAGTGACAGGGCCAAAATCAAGGGACGTTCAAACCAAAATGCCTGGACACACAGAGTTTGAAGCAATTTCAGTCATAGTAAGAAGGAAATACTGATTCTGAGAGAGAGTTCCAGAGCTCAGCTGTTTAATAGAATAAGGATTGAGAATAATGTTTCACTCTTGGGTTGGAAAGTTGTACAGAGTAGGGGTGGGATTGTGTTGCAAGACAGGTGCTATACACTGAGAGGAACACTGATTATTGTAATGACGATAGAATAGTGGGAGAGGTGCAACATTGCGGCGAAGAGAGAGAGAGACTACAAAGAGTTGGTGAGTGGATGTGAGTTAACCCGGGAATGGCGAGAACACTTTTAAGAAGTTTTGGTGGGCAAGGGCGAGGAACCTCGGAGGTAAGGCCTAAACAAAAACTTTTAAAAGGCCCCAGTATCACTTAAAACAAGTGAAATGGTGATTAAGTGAGATAACTCCCCTCCATACCTCCTATCACTCCTCCACATCTGTCAAAATCCCCTCCTTTCCCCCCCCCCCCTTCAATTATCACCTATTTTCCCTGTTATTCTCTTATTCATTGGTATATTTTTGTGTCAACATCTCCAAGCCGGTTATAGAGTGTTGTCATGTTACTAGCGAGTGTGTTGCGTAAGGTAGGGTGTGGGTGAATGAGTCAGTCAAGCTTCAGGCCTCGCGAGGGGAGGGTCTGGCTCGCTCTGCTCCACAATTCATGAATGGACCGGCCGACTATAATTCGCGATTTTGACCATCCAAACACTATTCCCACTTGTTTTATTGTTGTTACATGTTACTATCTTCATATTAAACATAAAATAGGCGCATATGAATAAGTAATAACGATATTTATCGTAAAATTACGATTTTAGGTGGGAATGGGGCCTAATATTGTCGCCTGGCGGTAGGGTGTTCACTACATATAGCTCGCGCTTAATGGGTTAATGAGACGGAAGGCTTTCTTTTCTACTTTTGTCTAGAAGTGCTGTATGAGAGGATCCTCCCCACACGTGTGAACAATACTCAATACATGGACGCATTGTGCCCCTGTACAGAGAAAGAAGCTGCGCAGGGGTAAAGAACACCCGGAGGCAGTTGAGCACACCCAGCTTCTGGGAAGCTGTTTTAGCAAGAGTGGTAATATGACCTTTGCAAGAAAGATCTGAAGAAAAAGACACACCAAGAATACTAAGAGAAGATGAAGGGTTAATTTGTATGTTGTTGAAGAGTAGGTCATAGTTTTCTGGAAGGGGGCGACGAGTAGATAGATGGAAGAATCGAGTTTTGGAAGCATTGAATGTAACAAGCTTTTCTCTGCCCCAATTGGAGATAGTAGAGAGATCAGAAGATAGGTGCTTTATGGCCTCCTTATGTGAATTTTGGAGTTCCTGCTGTGAATAATGTTGTGGAAGTCTAGTTGAATACTGTAATATAGAGTCATCAGCATCTTAGTGAATGGGCTAGAGGTGCATTTGAGAAGGTCGTTAATGAATAATAGGAAGAGAATTGGAGATAGGACAGAACCCTGAGGAACACTGGAGTTGATAGGTTGAGGAAGTGAACAGTGGCCGTCCACAACCGCAGCTATGGAACGGCCGGAAAGGAAATTAGAGACAAAGGCAAAGGTGGACGGATAGAAACTGAAGGAGGGTAGTTTGGAAATGAGGGATTTGTGCCAGACTCTATCAAAGGCCTTCGATATGTCTAGCACAATAAAAATACTCTCACCAAAGTCCCAAAATGAGGATGACCAAGAGTTAGTGAAGGGACAGTTACACATGCCCAAATTTTTGCCACTTGGGTGACTTTTGTCACCACTACCGGCGATTCCTACGACATCTAATAAAAGGGTGGTTACACATGTAGGAACAGAGTTGCTCATAGCACAGATTTTAATGGCACTATCTCATGTACACTCCTTTGTTCTCACTTCGAAATTAATTGGTCTTAATTCGGCCGTTTTAGCTTCCCGTCATGCTATAAATACATCACAATCCCTATGATAAAACTGAGCATATATAATTATAAACCAAGGTAAGTGTGACTATATTGCTCGCTATTACCTAAAACAAGCGACATGAATCCACGTTTGTCGGTAAAAGTGGAAGTTAGTTGAAAAAGCAGCATGCTCATGATTGGCTATCTTATCAGTATCCTGATAATTTATTTAGTATCTATATTGTTACTTATTTATTCATTAAAATATATATGTTTAAGTAATTTTAAGGACTACTTAATAAATTACAATGCTATCCGAATCTAAAGAGCTATTAAATATCACAGGAAACACAATAATAACATATGTATCATAAAGTAAACACAAGTAAGATAAAGAAATGATAAACACAAGAAGTAAGCGAGAGAGAAGACTGACTGACTCGGGCCAACGCGGCTTATGCTGGGTTCACACAATCACGTATATCGCTCCCGTATGCTCCCGTCAGGCGTGATCGCCAATTTTGTGGTATGACGGGTGTAGTCCTGCCGTGTACGCCCGTATAGACTATGACTATTGCACTTCCCGACATACGTACCATAACGGGGCCAGCGTTACGTCAGACGTAATGTAGTCGTATGGACCTACGTACGTGCTTGCGACTTGCGTAGGCATGTCCCCGTTAGTCCGCCTGGGCTGCCCGATTTGCGGGAACACAGGCCACGCCCCCACAAGACATGCGTAGCTGAGGCCGTACGTCTTGGGAGTTTGTAGGACTTACGTGGACCGTTGCCGGACAATCGTAGGCACACCCCGTCTGTCCAAACACAGACAAAGACAGTCTTTGTCAACCACGTAGGTCTTGGTTGGAATCTGGGAACTAGAAAAGGCCAGGGCTGGCCACAACGTTCCCATTCCCACCCCTGACTCGGCACCATGAAGAACATAACGGAATACATCCTGGAGGAGTTCAAGATGGTGAACTCCCTAATCAAACCGGAGAACAGGCATAACACTCGGCTCATTCAATGGATCATTTCCTACATAGAAATGTTAGAACTGCTTGCAATAGCAAACTCCATCCATGAAGATAAACAAGAGAAGAAGAAGGAAAGGAGCAAGAGGAGAGTGTGGGTGTGGCCATATTTACAACGAAGGCCTGAACATGGCCATTATGAGAAGCTGATGCAAGAGTTGGCCACAGAATATCCACAACTGTACAAAAACTTCACCCGGGTAGACAAACAACTATTTGATGAGATAGTGGAATGTGTCACCCCCCTCATTCAGAGGAAACCTACGTTCTGGCGGAACCCCATTCCTCCTGGTCTGCGGGTGGCCATTACCCTACGTTTCCTCGCTACGGGTGAGTCCTATAAGAGCCTGCAATACAACTTTCGTGCTTCCCACAACACCATCAGCCAAATTGTTCCAGACACCTGCCAGGCCATCATTTATGTCTACGGAGATCAGGAGATCAAGACGCCACAATCGCCTGCTGAATGGAAGGAGGTTGCCAGCGGCTACGAGGAACGATGGAATCTGCCGCATTGTGTAGGAGCCATTGATGGCAAACACATACGGATCCGAAACCCAAACTTTGGTGGCACATATTACTTCAACTACAAGAAGTTTTTTTTCCATTGTCCTGATGGCAATTGTTGACTCCAACTACAATTTCATATACGTCGACGTTGGTGCCATAGGGTCAGAGTCTGATGGTGGTGGCTTTGCACACACCAGTCTGTCTAAGTTGCTTGAGAAACAGAACGCAAATCTGCCACCCGCCGAGGTCATCTCTACCGATCCCACTGGACCACCCACGGAATACTTCTTAGTAGGTGATGATGCATTCCCTCTGCGCGCCTACATGATGAAGCCCTACCCCCTACGATCCCTCACGAAACAGGAACGAATATACAACTACAGAATCAGCAGGGCCCGCCGGACGGTAGAGAACGCCTTTGGCATTCTTGCCAACCGCTTCCGGGTTTTCCACACTGCAATATCTCTAAAACCTGAACGTGTAGAGGTTGTTGTGTTGGCCTCATGCATTCTGCACAACATCCTACGAGGACGATGCCCACCCCAATCAGAGGTAGATCAAGAGGACCCACACACCCACCAACTCATACCTGCCGCCTGGAGGAGTGACCCACCTGTAGGAATCAACCTCCCACCCGTGACCCGCAACACTGCAACCATGCTTGCCAAGGCTCAACGCAACTACCTCAAGACCTACTTCAATTCCCCTCAAGGATCTGTGGCTTGGCAGGATGACCGGATTTAGGTGAGTTACATTTACTTTTAAATACATCATTTAAAATTCTAAGATTTTCCCCTGTTTACTTATTATTTTGTTTTATATTTTATTTTCATCTTACATTTAAGTTATCGAGTCTTTGCTATTTTGCTTTGTATTTTCTTTGTATCTTTGAAATTGCATTTTCTGTAATGTTTTAGGTGCTTCCTATTTTTCTTATATTATATGTGTACTTAAATTGTACCCTGTTTATTTAATTTGACATCTTTGACTTTCTAATTTCATTCAATTTTGCTATGTTTTCCATGTTTCCTTTGTTTTGTACTTTATGTCTAACAGTTATATTTAATGTAAGTTGTCCATCAATGATTTTCATTATTAGTATTAACCATATTATCATTATTGCGTTTAAATGAATTATTTATTTGGTATGTTCATTACTTTCATTATAGATTTTGTTTGTCATCTTATTAATCAACAATTATGATAAAATATTGGTAATAGAAACACACACGTCATTACCCAAATACATATATTTAAAAAAAATACACATTAACATTTATTTATATATACAGTATACTGTACATAGGGTATGATTACTTCTTGGGGATCTCCGGGGTCTCGTTCAGGGTATCTATGGTAGGCAAAGGTGCAGGTGATTGTTGTGCCGTCAGCATTTCTAAGAATGTGTGGCCAAACTGCCCCAGGTCGAACGACGTGCGGCTGGGTGTGGAGGCAGTAGGCGGGAGGAATGGGCGAGGGGGTGTCGCTGCACGTGGCTGCACCAGCAACGACTGCAAGGCTGCAACCTGGTGTGCAGGTAGCACGATGCCCCCAAGACCAGGCTGGGGCTGGGTCGGCATGGTGGGAGGAGGCAGGGTGGGAGGAGGCAGGGTGGTTGCCGGAGTGCCCTGGTACATCACTGTCGGATGCTGCTGTGCCACGGGGTGGGGTAGGGGCGCCGGAAAGCCAAAGCTCCTGTGGGCGTGGAGCAAGAGGTCCGGACCAGGCCGGGGCACTCCCTCCGCATGGGAAACCTTGAACCGGTCGATGGCTGCCAAGAGTTCCAACTTCAGTGTGGTGTTATAAGCTGGAGGCAGCCCCACACAGTCTTTCACCATGCCCTCCAGGGAGTAGCGCCAATATTTGTGGTCCTGGTCCTCGACCACATCGAACGCATCAAAGTTATTGTTGATACTATGGTGTGAAATCATGACATCTTTAGTATTATTATTAATTAATGTTATTCTAATAACTTTGGAAACGGAAACACTTTATCTAATAATAGCATGGAATTGCAATGGGGTGCCACCAATGAACAATGTAACTAATATATTCTCTACTCACTTGCTCCAGGGTCCCGTGTGTGTAAGTTGAAGGGACAGCACCAGGAGGCTTCCCCTTCTTCACCTTCCGCGCAGGCTGGGCGATGGCTGGGGGTGTGTCCTCCTCTTCCTGACTGCCGGCAGAGGGGTCATCCACCTCGTAGACTGGGACGGGAGGTGTTGGGGTGCGGTCAGGGACAGGAACAGCAGCAGGCTCCGGTGCTGCAGCTTGGGCAGCAGACTATTGTGACATGAATGTATAATTTGTAACATGTACATTATTGATGAACTTTAAAATAAAATTCCACATAAGCATTCATCCTTGTTTAACCTTTCAAATAACATGAATAATATTAACCTTTCAAATAACATGAATAAACTGGTTGGAGTTATTATGCATTTCATTAACAAATATTGGAAGTTAACACGATAAAATTAACACAATATTATACACATCATTATAAGCAAAATAATTACGAAAAAATAAAAAACTGACACTGTCACTGTGGAACATAAAAAATATCAACGTACCTCAGGCATACCAAGTGACCGGGGCTTCCTTTGACGGACGATGTGTGCCTTCATGAAGTGGAACATGTTGAGGATCCACTTTTCCCTCTCATTCAGTCGTTTGGCCCCATCACCACTCTTCAACTTGCTGAGCCGGCCGAACCTGGAGCGGAGAGATCGCCACCAGGTCTTCAAATCGAAGGCGGACATTGGTGGGTCCATGGTCGCAGCCTTCTCCGCCCATACAGCCTCTATATGCTCCTTGTTTTTGTGCCTGGGGTCACCCTTGTCATAAATGAAAGGCGCATCCAGCTCAATCCAATCAGCCAGCATCCGCTCAGTCTCCTCCGTCAGTATTACGTTTGTCTTTTTCCGGCGCCGTTTCTTTGGTGGAGCCTGTACGCTGTTGGTAGGTGCAGGTTCTACTTCTTCATCCTCTTCTTCCTCATCACTCTCATCCACTTCAACCTCGAGCTCTCCACTATCGGGGCCGAGGTCGAGAACAATTTCATCTTCCTCAGGCGTCGAGAGGGCAGGCGGTGAGTTGGAGGGGATAGGCTGAGAGGGGTCAGAGTTGGAGGGGCCAGGCTGAGAGGGGTCAACAGGTGAGCTGGCAGGCGGTGAGGTGGCAGACGTCGAGGTGGCAGGGGAAGCCTTCCTGGCCTTCTTCACGCCTTTCTTATGCATGGTACAGGGGTGCAAGGTGCAGAGGGTGACAAGCAGGGCAGGGCAGGGTGCAGAGGGTGGCAAGCAGGGCAGGGCAGGGTGCAGAGGGTGGCAAGCAGGGCAGGGCAGGGTGCAGAGGGTGGCAAGCAGGTGGCAGGGTTGGCTTGTTGTTTGCTGCTCCGGTGTGGTGAGAGGTGTGACTGGAGTGTCACCCGCTGGTCCTTATATACCCCCCGTACAACGTTGCCGAGTCTTCCCACCAACATGCAGTGCGACGTTGTAGCCAGATGCGCCCGGACTTACTTTCTCTTTCCCGTTTTACAGGAACATTGTACGATTGGCGGGAGAAGCATACGTTTTACAGGGCTAGCTGCTACGTCTTACGGGGCTGCTCCCGTAAGACGTAGCAGCTAGCCCGGTAAAATGTATGCTTTCCCGACTTTTGACATACGTGAGCGCGAGACACGTATCTGATTCGAAATCCAAAACATACCGGGCGGCCTTGGCCGCACCCACCACCTCCCAGACAAGCGTGGCTACTCCCGCCATGCGTACCAACCCCCACGACTAGACACAATTTCATTTACGTTTTGCGTACTAAGCCCATACGTTTTACGTATTCGGTTGCCAACTACCAATAAACCTTCGTACGGGAGCATACGGGAGCATATACGTGAATGTGTGAACCCAGCATTAGTCAAACACAGGCTATGCTTTACGTATTACACATTTAAAATAGACAGTGACGGCATTTCTTACCTTGCTTGTGCTTACTGTATTATATGTACGAATTTATGGGTTCCATATGGTATTTATAGCTCTTAAAGTTCGGATATCACCTATCACATTATCATTAGAAATATTAAAACTTATATAGTTTAATATATAGATGGAATATACATTAATATATATTAATAGGCCTACAGAAGAAATGTATTTTCACGACATAGCCTACTAATTCACGCCAAACACTATACCGTATACTGTATATTTATGCTACTAAGTTATATAAAGAGTACTATATACCACGTCGCATTAACCGAACCTATAATGCTTTTATACGGTATATTATCAAGATTACAAAGCATACAGAATATCCTACATAATTCGTAATATTGAAAGAAGTATTAGGCTAACCATTGAAGTAACGAAGCAACTACTCATATTTAGTTATACAAAAATTATCGTTTACTGTTCAAATTATAATTTTAAGTTGATTAGAATAACCGATATATGATACATTTAATAATTTTAGGGAAGAATCTTCCCATTCTTGCCCAAAGAAATTGTATTTGTAGAAACTTGAAGTTGTGCATTCGTACTGTAGCCTACTTCTTGATTGAACCGTTTTATCTTAGCCCAATATATTGAATAGTATACTGTAATAATATATTGAATAGTATACTGTAATAATATATTGAATAGTATACTGTAATAATATATTGAATAGTATACTGTAATAATATATTGAATAGTATACTGTAATAATATATTGAATAGTATACTGTAATAATATATTGAATAGTATACTGTAATAATATATTGAATAGTATACTGTAATAATATATTGAATAGTATACTGTAATAATATTGAATAGTATACTGTAATATATATTGAATAGTATACTGTAATAATATATTGAATAGTATACTGTAATAATATATTGAATAGTATACTGTAATAATATATTGAATAGTATACTGTAATAATATATATTGAATAGTATACTGTAATAATATATTGAATAGTATACTGTAATAATATATATTAAATAGTATACTGTAATAATATATATTAAATAGTATACTGTAATAATATATTAAATAGTATACTGTAATAATATATATTGAATAGTATACTGTAATAATATATATTAAATAGTATACTGTAATAATATATATTGAATAGTATACTGTAATAATATATATTGAATAGTATACTGTAATAATATATATTAAATAGTATACTGTAATAATATACTGTATATTGAATAGTATACTGTAATAATATATATTGAATAGTATACTGTAATAATATATTGAATAGTATACTGTAATAATATATTGAATAGTATACTGTAATAATATATTGAATAGTATACTGTAATAATCTCTTTATACTGTAATAATATATTGAATAGTATACTGTAATAATATATTGAATAGTATACTGTAATAATATATTGAATAGTATACTGTAATAATATATTGAATAGTATACTGTAATAATATTGAATAGTATACTGTAATATATATATTAAATAGTATACTGTAATAATATATAAATAGTATACTGTAATATATTAAATAGTATACTGTAATAATATATTGAATATGTATAATATATATTGAATAGTATACTGTAATAATATATTAATGTATACTGTAATAATATATTGAATAGTATACTGTAATAATATATTGATAGTATACTGTAATAATATATATTAAATAGTATACTGATATATACTGTATATTGAATAGTATACTGTAATATATATTGAATAGTATACTGTAATAAATATATATTGAATAGTATACTAATATATTGAATAGTATACTGTAATAATATTAAATAGTATACTGTAATAATATTGAATAGTATACTGTAATAATATATTGAATAGTATACTGTAATAATATATTGAATAGTATACTGTAATAATATATTGAATAGTATACTGTAATAATATAGATAATATTTATACTGTAATAATATATTGAATAGTATACTGTAATAATATATTAAATAGTATACTGTAATAATATATTGAATAGTATACTGTAATAATATATTGAATAGTATACTGTAATAATATATATTAAATAGTATACTGTAATAATATATATTAAATAGTATACTGTAATAATATATTAAATAGTATACTGTAATAATATATTGAATAGTATACTGTAATAATATATTGAATAGTATACTGTATATATATTGAATAGTATACTGTAATAATATATTGATAGTATACTGTAATAATATATATAGACTGTAATATATATTAAATAGTATACTGTAATAATATACTGTATATTGATAGTATACTGTAATAATTATATTGAATAGTATACTGTAATATATATTGAAAGTATACTGTAATAATATATATTGAATAGTATACTGTAATAATATATTGAATAGTATACTGTAATAATATAATAGTATACTGTAATAATATATTGAATAGTATACTGTAATAATATTGAATAGTATACTGTAATAATATATTGAATAGTATACTGTAATAATATATGAATAGTATACTGTAATAATATATTGAATAGTATACTGTAATAATATATATTGAATAGTATACTGTAATAATATATTGATATATACTGTAATAATATATTGAATAGTATACTGTAATAATATTTTGAATAGTATACTGTAATAATATATTGAATAGTATACTGTAATAATATATATTGAATAGTATACTGTAATAATATATATTGAATAGTATACTGTAATAATATATATTGAATAGTATACTGTAATAATATATATTAAATAGTATACTGTAATAATATATATTGAATAGTATACTGTAATATATATATTAAATGTATACTGTAATAATATATTGAATAGTATACTGTAATAATATATATTGAATAGTATACTGTAATAATATATATTAAATAGTATACTGTAATAATATATATTAAATAGTATACTGTAATAATATATATTGAATAGTATACTGTAATAATATATAGATTTAAAGATTGAGCATGATTATAGTATATTAATGCTTGTAAATCACATAGTCATCACATTACTAATATTGCATGCAACCCATATTTATAGTTGCCACAACAGGCGATGTGTCTTGTACGTTCGGGATGCAAAAGTTGCCCTATTCGGGTGACAAATGGGTCCCGAAAAAGTTGCTTGGGGCGCAAAACTTGCTCCTAGGAGCAACTTTTGTCACTGATTCGGGCAACTCGGGCATGTGTAACCGCCTCTTAACCCTTAAAGATCGGGGCCCGACTTAAGTCCGAATCGAAAAATTTGGACTATGTGACGGGGCCCGCCTTAAGTCCGAGTGCAATTTTGGCGCAATATTGGCTCTGAGAGAGAGACGAGTGACTGGAGGAGCATGGGTTACCTCATGACCGCTCACCACAGCCGCCGTGGACCTACTGAGATTTACTCCACTTACATCCACCCTCACTCCCTCGCTACATACGTAATTAATTAAAGAAATTACTGTATTTTAGCGATTTTGCCCTTCGGTTGCACGATCGTTGCAAGGCAACCAGTGATCGTAGAAGGATGTCATTGAAAAGCTCAATTTACGCCCTTTCAGGGATACATACTTGTATTACATTCTGGGTCTTGTTTATGCATGAAAAAGAGCACGGAAACAACCCCATTTATGGTAAAAAGCCCCCGCTGGGCGGCACGGTCAAATATACCACCTAGCCCGCTAAATAAGGCTGAGGCAGCCTCCCACTCCTCCCCATGTCTGGAGAGACACTGTTGTGCAATACTCTCTCTCTCGCTCTTTCCCACGCTTGGTAACAATGATGACACACCCTGCTTGCAACTCGCTAATGTTAGCACGAAAATAGACCACAGAATAAGGGAATAACAGGGAAAATAGGTGATAACTGAAGGGGGGGGGGGGGGGGGGGGAAGTGGGGAAGGAGCGGATGTGGAGGAGTGATATTTGGCATGGCCCAGAAAAAAAAAAATTCAAGTTTTTTTGGGGTGTTTTAAATGGATTTTTTTAGGCCCAGGATCTTAAGAGTCTTCCCGCAGTCGCCCGGGGAAATTCTTAAGATTCTTCCTGCACATGCCGGGTTAAGGAAGCCATACTGGCGGTCTGAGAGTAGGTTATGGGAAGTTAAATGCTTAAGAAATTTTGAGGTAAGAATAGTTTCAAAAACTTTAGAGATGTACGAAATGAGAACAATTGGACGATAGTTGGAGGGTTGAGAGCGGTCACCCTTCTTTGGGACAGGTTGAATGAGAGCAAACTTCCAACAAGAAGGGAAGACGTTAGAGGAGTGACAGAGACGGAAGAGTTTGCCTGGGCAGGGAGTCAGCATGGAAGTACAGTTCTTGAGTACAACAGGAGGAACACTGTCCGGTTCGTACACCTTTTTAGTATTAAGCCCAGAGGGATGGAAAGTACATACTTGGAAGAGATTATGATGTTAAGTATAAGTAGGAGAGAGGGAGGTGGAGAGGGAGGAATAGCACCGGAATCATCCAAAGTGGAGTTTTTACCGAAAGTGTTAGCGAGGAGTTTAGCTTTGTCAGAGGAAGAAGTGACGGTAGTGCTGCCAGAGTGGAAAAGAGGAGGGAAAGACAAAGAAGAAAAATTGTTGGAGAGGTTTTTGGCTAGATGCCAGAAGGTTGGGAAGAGCTAGAGTTGGATAGTTCATTGAATTTATTTGTTATACCAGGTTTTTGCTGGGGTTAATTGGATTGATTAGGTAGGTTCTTACTTGACTGAAGAAGTTGAATCCACATAAACACACGCACAAAGGTAATAGAGGATAAATATAACACAGCATACATTCATAAATTGTATTAATAAGGCACACAGATATTGATTTAGTAATGATTTAGATAGATATAGTTTATAGATGCACGAACGAGGATCCACAATTACTCTCCCACGTTTATGACACTGCCTGTTGATATTACCTAAGTATATACTCCCTTTAATATGGTACATCACTAGTACTTCTTTGAGGTTAAACTACATTTATAATTATATATATATTAAGATATTCACTTAAATACTTCCTTTAACACCTTACGAGCGGCCTATGCGGTTTATTTATATGTACCGCACAGCGGGGTGTTTTTAGCCAAAATAGGGCTGTTTACGTGATCATTTTCATGCCTAAATAAGACCCAGAACGTAAAACAAGTACCTATCCCTGAAAGGGCATAAACAGAGCTTTCGAATGACACCATAACGATCCTTGTATGATGGATAGTTTTCTTGCAATAACCGTGCAACGCGAGTGCAAAAAGCAGGTAATTCGGTACTTTCGGTACATAATTGAGTATGTAGCGAGTGAGAGAGGGAGGAGGGAGCTGAGATTTGTGTCAGTAGGTTCGCCGCGGTGGTCTGGAGCAGTCATACGCTCGCTAGTCTCCTGCCACCACTTGTCTCTCTCTCTCAGCCACATTACGTGCTGAAATTGCCACTCGACCTATGTCGAGCGCCGCCACATAGTCCAGCTTTTTTTAACTCGACTTATGTTGCTCGCCGCTAATTAAGGGTTAATAAGGTACGTCACTAGTACTTCTTTAAGGTTACACTGTGTATTGATATTATGAAGATATTACACTTAACCCGCTGAGTACCAGCTAAATATTTATAAATGTACCACCCAGGACCGGCTGATTCTGATTTTTTTTTTTCCTGAAACAATAGTGAATGGGTTAGGAATGAAGGGAAAACCACAAAAAAACGATCAAAAAGCTCAAAAAATGGTCCTACGGAGCCCCCGAAAACGGATTTTACAAGAGTATAAAATTGAAGGCAATTTCCCCCCAAAAACATGTTTTTGGGTGCTCACGCGCACGCGGTTGGACTTTGCGAGTTTTCAACCATCGGCATGAGTGCGTGGGATACTTACACAGTTCCCATACAAATCTGAGCCCTCTAGGTGCCATAGGACCGGAGTAATTGGGACCGGAGTGACACTGACGCAGACGTCTGCGTTGCTGGGGTTTAGCGTTACATACATTGCCGACGCACTGTTTGCGTCGCTGGGGCTCAGTGGGTTAAGTACTTACCTTTAATAAGGTACGTCACTAGTGCTTCTTTGAGGTTAAATGGCGTATTTATATGTTTAGATATTGCACTTAAGTATTTATTTTAATAAGGTGCGTCACTAGTACTACATTAATATATCACTTTAGTACTTCCTTTAAACCCCTCGAGTACCAGCGACGCACGTTATGCGTCACCTATGTATGTAACGCTAAACCCCAGCGACGCATAGGGTGCGTCGGCGTTAATTACTCTTGCCCTATGTCACCTAGAGGCTAGAGGGTTCAGATTTGTATGGGAACTGCTTTAGTATCCCACGCAACAATACCCTCCAAGTCCAGCCGTGTGTGTGTAGGTGCGCAAAAAAGTGATTTTCCAGTATTTTGCCTACCCATTTCCCCATGTTAATTGCGACTTTCTGCCACCCCGCAGGACCCCTAGATTACCTAGATGAGCTTTTTTTGTGGTTTTCCTTCATTACTAACCAATCCCATGTGTTTTCAGGATTTTTTTTTTGACAACCTGCTGGGCCTGGAGTGTACATTTATTATAAATCAGCCGGTGCTCAGGGGGTTAATAAGGTACGTCACTAGTACTTTTTTGAGGTCACACTGGGTATTAACCCTTAATTAGCGGCGAGCAACATAAGTCGAGTTAAAAAAAGCTGGACTATGTGGCGGCGCTCGACATAACTCGAGTGGCAATTTCAGCACGTAATGTGGCTGAGAGAGAGAGACAAGTGGTGGCAGGAGACTAGCGAGCGTATGACTGCTCCAGACCACCGCGGCGAACCTACTGACACAAATCTCAGCTCCCTCCTCCCTCTCTCACTCGCTACATACTCAATTATGTACTGAAAGTACCGAATTACCTGCTTTTTGCACTCGCGTTGCACGGTTATTGCAAGAAAACTATCCATCATACAAGGATCGTTATGGTGTCATTCGAAAGCTCTGTTTATGCCCTTTCAGGGATAGGTACTTGTTTTACGTTCTGGGTCTTATTTAGGCATGAAAATGATCACGTAAACAGCCCTATTTTGGCTAAAAACACCCCGCTGTGCGGTACACATAAATAAACCGCATAGGCCGCTCGTAAGGTGTTAAGTAATGAGGCACTACTGTAGTCTTCTGGGGAGGGTCTTGGCCGTGGTGGTGGTCCTGACGTTTATGCTGGACAGCGGATGGAACTCAATGAAGAACTCTTGAGTGTTGGGTCTTAAATGTTATGTTCCAATATACCAGTGTATACGTATAAATATCATCGAGCAAACGTAGAGAGAAGCTATACCGAAGTTATACTGTCCCTCTAACTACTCTGATCGTTATAAGAGTTTTGATACAGAACCTTCCAGCACTCTTGGGTGTTGGGTCTTAACCCTTAATTAGCGGCTCACCACATAAGTCGTATTTAATAAAGCTGGACTATGTGGCGGCGCTCGACATAGGTCGAGTGGCAATTTCAGCACGTAATGTTGCTGAGAGAGAGAGACAAGTGGTGGCAGGAGAGTAGCGAGCGTATGACTGCTCCAGACCACCGCGGCGAACATACTGACACGAATCCCAGCTCCCTCCTCCCTCTCTCACTCGCTATAAAAAGAATTGTATCGGGAAAGTGGCTAATTACATGCTTTTTGCACTCGCGTTGCACGGTTATTGCAAGAAAACTAGCCATCATAAAAGGATCGTTATGGTGTCATTCGAAAGCTCTGTTTATGCCCTTTCAGGGATAGATACTTGTTTTACGTTCTGGGTCTTATTTAGGCATGAAAATGATCACGTAAACAGCCCTATTTTGGCTAAAAACACCCCGCTGGGCGGTACATATAAATAAACCGCATAGGCCGCTCTTAAGGTGTTAAATGTTATGTTCCAATATACCAGTGTGTACGTAATATATCATCGGACTAACGTAAGAGGGTTGATTTGACACAACGTCTCTTAACTATCCTGACCGTTATGAGTCTTTAAGGGAATGGTGGATGAGTTGATTTTTGGGCCTTTTATGAATACATATCTTAGAATCAGTGCCTGAGATCACGTACCATAAGGACTCTATAAGCAAAATGCCGTTATGCATACAAGCTACGGTATCTTGCAGAGCCCTATCCTTCAAAAGCCAATTGCCTGTGCGTGAACTTTTGAAAGGTTGCAGAGGTTGGTTTACTACCGATAAAACGCATGTCAAAACAGCATTCTTTAATGACAGTAAAGCCTGGTTAACCCCTCAGATCAGGGAAACTTATTGATCTTGGACAGACAACACACTATTTGCCACTATTTGGGTGAACATTTAGTTGTGGTACTGCCTGGCTCGGTAGGAAGTTGCCAACTAGCTCCACATTTAGTGTTGCCCTTCACAGAGCATGTGCACGCGATTATATATGCGATCGCGTATATAATAACATGAGTTAACACTAAGATTCCCAAATTTATGTACGTGATTGCGTAAAAATCGGTGTCTGGTCCAAACCATTTATATAGGCGATCGCGTGTTAACTGACGGAGGGGGTTAATCGAGGCAGAATAACTGATATTAGGCTGCTCCCAGTGGGATCTAATAACGAATTCCTTTGATGAGCCAAGATCTGAAGAATCCTTAACAAACCTATATAACCAGTGTTATAAGTATTTATTTAGTATAAACCCAAATCTTCAAGCTGTTACTTATCTTCCAATGAAGGATAATTAATAGATTTCCAACTGTATAGATCTTAACTTTGCCTGTCATAGTCTTACCTCTTCTGGCGTTTCTCCCGGTGTCCCTTCTCCGGGTAAGAAGGACAGCTGTGCGGGGAGGAGGCCGTGGAGTGGTTGGGGTAGCCCCTCGTGACTTCCTTCTCATAGTGGTGATGCGGCTTTGAGGAAGAAGAGCGTGTGGAGGACTGAGGTGTGGTGTTTATGCACGCGTTTGTTGGTCTTACTTTCCTTTCCAGTTTTCTCTTTCCTAATGGCATCAGGGTATTGTATGGTTACCCGGATATCCTTGCTAGGTGTTGGAGGGAGTGCGGGAGTTATGGAGGCGGCTGGCTTATCTTGGTGGTGTGGTGGTTATGGCTTCTTTCCTCAGGGGTGTGGTGGTATGTGCGGGAATAGTGCTTTGTAGTAGTGGCGTGGTGGTGGTTTTCTCCGTTATCTTACTTCCCTCCCGGGAATAGTAGCCACGGCCTCGTGGCTGTATCAGAAAACACCACGCGTCGTCCTGGCGGGAGAATGTTTTATAAATATCCAGAAATTCCCACCATTTCCGTGAACGAGCGTCTGTGGGTCTATCCATGTTGGTAAATACTGTGAGGTATGAGTCAGCTGAGTAGGTGGTGAGGGCAGCTTGGAGTTGATCGAGGAATCTGAATGACTTCGAAGTGTCGTCATCCTTTACCCATCTAATTTTCCGAATAAATGGAATTTCAAGGGCGCTGAAGGTGCTGGAGGTGGCTGCAGTAGTTTTTGCTGGCGATGGCATAGTGTGGAGATTTGGAGAGATTCGGTGACTTGTTGCCGTGGTAATGGTTGAGGAGGAAGTGATGTTTTGACACTTGGAATAGCTGTTGTCCGGACGCAAAGGTACCCTTTGACCTGACTGAGGTGAGGAATAGTGGGTGAAGATGGGTGATTTGTGCTTGTTGCGCACGCTATTCGTAATGCTGGAACTATTACTACGGGGTTGTGTGAGTGAAAAGTAGGTGCACTAGTAGGGGAAGGGGAATAGCTAGGGGTGTGATAAAAATGGAAGAGAAACGAGCAGGCGGTTGAGAGAGACGGCCTGATCTAGTGCGAATGGAGGAGGGAGGAATGGAAGGAGAAGATGAAGAAGAAGATGAAGGCAGCCGAGGGGGTGGTGTGGGACTGGGGGAGGGGTGGGGCGGGGTAATAGGGGGGGGTTTGGAGTTGGGGGTGCGAGGTGTAGGAGAAGGAGGGGGATGAGGTTGAATAGTAATAAGATAGAAATAGAGGATTTAGGGGTGACGGGGGGAATGCTGAATGGGTAGGGTTGAAGGGATTGAGCAAGGCGAAGGGGAAGGGTGGGTGGAGGGCAATGGGGGGTCATAGGGACAGGAGAGGAAGAGTTAGGGAAAGGGAAGCAGGAATTTGATTTCGAGAGGATGAAAGAATTGGTAAGCGAGACGGAATAAGGTTAGATGGTGAGGGCGGAGGTGAAGTAGATGAAGAAGGGGCTGTCGAAGAGGGTGAAGTGGACGAAGAAGGTGGTCTATATTTTTTAGTGGGGGGGTGATGCTTAGGGTGAGGGGAAGGGGTGGTACAGGGGTGTCTGGCTGTAACACGACATGGGAGGGCAAGGGCCAAGCGAGTGGCAGAGGGCGTAACAGGGGCGAGTCGGGGTTGAAGAACGAGGAATATTTATGGGTGGGGGTTGCGGGATAGAGAGATGGTGGGGAGGGCGTTGTGGAAGAGCAGGAGGACGGGACAAACTTGGGAAACGAGTTCATGCCCCACTGCATAATCTTTACTTGGGATGGCCAGTCTTGCGTTTGAAGAGCAATGAGTCGGGTTCTGACTTGTTGTTGATGGTTATGTGACTTTTTTCGCAGATGGAATTACCTTGAGGCCAGTAGGGGGACAAGTGTGACACCTTGATGCCACATAATTGTGAAAACTGTTCCCATACCTGACCAGAGAATTCAGGGGGGTTGTCGGAGAGGAGTATTTCAAGTAGGCCGAAAATGGCGAGAACTTCGTTGGCTAGAACTTCTGCCACGATGAGAGCGCTGTGGTCTTTGACGGGGCATACTACAAGGAACCTGGAGTAGATGTCGACGAAGGTGATGACGATCTCTTGCCATGTTTCACGGGAAATGGGCCCATGACGTCGAGGGACAAAGTCTTCCAAGGTTTAGAGGCTACTAGTTTACCTGCTGGTCCTGGAGTCCTGGTTCGGTCTTTGCCTAATCCGCAAGGTCTGCAAGCTTCTGCAACTTTTTTAGTTAAGGTGGTGGGGCTGGTGGTCCAATATATCTGCTGAAATACTTGCAACATTTTTGACTGACCAACATGAATACCATTTCCTTCGTGTATTATCAAAATTATATCTTGTGCAGTTTGTGGGTCGATGGCGATGTGTCCTGATTCTGTGTACAGTTGATCTCCGACATGTTGTAGGTTGTAGAATACATCTTTTGGATCCATTTCGGTTTTCTTTTAGTTAGCCATGATTGTAGCAAGGAGCGGTTGTAGTTTTCTTGCGGTTGTAGTGGCTGCGTTTTCGTTGTCAAGTTGGGGTGGGTCACTAATCTGTTTGTTTTTACTAAATAGTCTGAATTTGAAGGGGTCACTATTGAGTTTAAATGGGTGACTTAAGTAGCTGAATGTACATAGTGAACTGAAGTATTATCACTGGGGTGAAGCAAAAGTGCTGAACGTATAGGGTTAACTAAAATATTATTATTTTGAGGGGTCACTAAACTGGTTATAGTGGGAGGGTGATTGCTGCTAGTAATGTTATGGGTAGGCGGGAGAGGGCGTCTGCGTTAGTATGATGTTTCCCTGGACGGTATTGAATTTCAAAATAAACCTCCTCCAGGGTTTCTCGCCAGCGGACAAGAAGAGCACAGTTTGTTTCAGATCTCCTTAGCCATTGAAGGGATTGAGGGTCTGTGATTATATCTACTTTGGTGCATAGTAGAAAAGAGCGAAAATTATTTAAGGTCCAGACACTCTTTTTGTCGCTGCATAATTTCTTTGTGCGGCATTCAAAGTAGAGTTGGCGCAAGCGATGATGTGCTCACGTCCGTCCTGTACTTGGGCTAACACTATCGTGACTTATGAGTGTCCACGATATACCTTTCTATTTCCAGTTGGGATTGGTTAAAAATGGGATCTATAATTCTGTATATACACAAAGTATCATGTAAAGTTAATTGTTAAAGTTAATCAGATGAATAATATATAAGGGGTAATTAAGGTATAGGCTATGTTGTACATTTATTCTATAAAGAGTTAATTTGAGAATATAGTATTCCATAAGTATTAAGTACTATTTAATATAGTAATTAAAGTAATATGAGGAACGTTAGCAGCATCGAGAATGATTGCACATGTCTAGCTTCACTTGTTACCAAGCTGATGTTCTAAGATATCTCCCTATAAAGGGTGCCACTCAATAACAACAACCCTTACCAGCAACACCGGCGATCGGCCACATCTATCATCCCATATGTTAAACATCCCAGCACCTACTATCCATCAACATGCTCCAATAACCAGCTAAGTCTATATATATTCACTGGTGGCCATTATAATATGTATAGACCATATATAGCATGTGAATTAACAACAAAGGTGAGACGATCTTAATGCTTCCCCCTTAGGCTGATAATCCAATCCCTTTACTTGTCTTGTAACTAATTCCTAAATCCACTATACTATCCTAAGTCTTGACAGTAAAGTATGGTGCCGTAAACCAGGATTTAAGTATAGCCTATATGCCTTATTAATTAATATACTGCACCCCATTTTTGTGTTTAACCTAGGCCTACTTGTGGCTGGGCGTCTTGTTGGGCCTGCTTTTACCATCCCTGCTTTCTACTTTCTAGTGCTAGGCTATAGTTTACACACTAGCTAATGATTCGAGGATCTGGGGAGGCAGCGCGGGGTTGGGGCGGTATTGGCGAGAATTTTGAGCCGTCACCATCGCACAATAAACACCCGTTACCTAAAGTTGCGGTGATTGGACACTCGTATGTCAATAGATTTAAACCGCCACCATCTCCTATACTCCGTGAAGGCGTCCAGCTGAACTTTCTGGCACAAAGTGGGGCCACAGTTGATTCAATCCGTAATTCGTCAGCCTTCGATAGTCTTGTAAAGTTTCGTCCGGATCTCACATTCTTGATAGTCGGAGGCAACTATATATTTGGCGATACGGTAGTTAATGAGTTAGCCAGTAAAATAAATGATTTGGCTAAACATATTGAGGATAGAACAGGGGGGCATTGTAAAATCGTGGGAATAGAGTCTCGTACCTCCCCCAGGGGCCACAGTGCAGAGCAATATAACCGAATAAAAAATGCCATCAACAGACATTTACGTCAGAAATTCCCATTCTCCAAGTCAAGGTTCAACCCTATGGAGATGGGTAAGGAGGACTTGGCATATGATGGCGTCCATTTAGGCCCTTGGGGGACGCACAAGCTCTATAACCTAATCGTCAGTAGGGCGGCGCGATATTTTGACGAGGAATAGGCTATAGGCTAGCCTATATTTATTTCAGTTTATTAGGCTAATAGTTGATTTTATCGTCGTTCATCGTCCATCCTGACTCGCCTATCCCCTATAAATTTGTGAATTGACTGGTAACAGGTTGGGTTCCCTATAAACATGGACATCACCAAGCTGACGAGGTTGAGGGATGCGGCCAAAGGAGGCATTACTAAATTAACTAAGGATTTCACCACTTTCCTCAACGAAGCCACAAACGATGAAATAGTTGCTAAAAAAGTCAGTATCAACAAGGCTTTACACAACATAAATTCTTTCAATGAGAAAATATATCTATTGTTAGAGTCTGAGGAAGATTTAAATGAAGAAGTGGCTAATGATATGATTTATGAGGAACGGGTACAAAACTTATTAGCCCCTTTGGATAGTAGACCGGTATGTACAGAGGTCTCTCGCAGAGAGGCTATAAAGTCGGTAGTAAAATTACCAGCCTTAACCCTCCCAAAGTTTGGTGGTGATCCTGCCCGGTGGACCGGATTTTGGGATATATTCCAATGTTCGGTTCATGGGCATCAGGACCTAACAGATATTCAGAAATTTACATATTTGAGGGGTCAGCTAGAGGGAGAAGCCTCGCAGCTCATAGCCAGATTTAGCTTAGAGACCACAAGTTATACTCCTGCCGTAACACTTCTCCTCGAGACCTACGGACAGATTGACCGCGTCAAGTCTGCCCACGTTGCCGCCTTTTGTGAGATTCCTGGTCCTCGATATGATGCGCAGGACCTTAGACATTTCCATGCGGCTGCTGAATGCACACTAAAGTCGCTTAAATCTTGCAATGTGACGTTGGAGGACTTTTGTGCCGTAATGTTGTATAATAAGATTCTGTCTCCTTTGCGTGAGACTATTCGGCGAGAACTGAAGGATGACTGGTTACAGGTTGGTGCGGTCACTCGGACCCTATACAAGGAGATTTGTAACATGGAGGGGGCTGGCCTGCCTACACAAGACAAATATAAACCTACTGCTGCTTTTACTATTCAACAAAACAAGGTAGCACATTACAAGGCAGGAAGCAATGGCTCTAGCTGTGTGGCAAGTCAGGGCACTG
Organism: Paralithodes platypus; assembly: GCA_032716605.1. Classification (NCBI taxonomy): domain Eukaryota; kingdom Metazoa; phylum Arthropoda; class Malacostraca; order Decapoda; family Lithodidae; genus Paralithodes; species Paralithodes platypus. The sequence goes on along the minus strand of CM064499.1, from coordinate 6,951,318 downwards.
CTGGTTTAAATGTTTCAAATATCCTAATGCACAAACAAAAATAAAGAGGGCGAAGGTATTAAAGGTGTGTGTTGGCTGTTTGGATAGAGACCATGGTCGAAATGGTTGCACCAACCCAAAAGTGGAGCCGTGCAAACATTGTCAGGGCAAACATTACCATAGTCTTTGTCCGAATAGGGGCCAGGAGTCGCCACAAGCTCATTCGGAACACCCAGTTACTATGTCGGTTACTACTCAAAAAGAAATGGCATTACTCCCCACAATAAAGGTACCATTAAAAGGTAGGGAGACTTATGTTACACAACTTCGTGCTTTACTAGATCAGTGCTCACAAAAGTCCTTTATATTGAAGTCCTCATTGGAGTTAATACAACATACAGTAGTTGGTAAAGAGACTCTACAATTAAGGGGGTTCACAGGCTCGCTGGAGGATGCAACTTATGACGTTGTTGCACTAAACTATCGACACAAAGGGCGATGGCGCCAAATGAAAGCCATTGTTGTCGATCAGCTTCCTAGTTACTGTGCTCACAAGGGACTTACTTGTATCACTGACAAACTCACTGTGCAAAAGTTGAAATTAGCCGACAATGACTTTCATTCAAACAAACTCGATATGCTGATAGGGTCGGAGAATTATTATAAGTTTGTACACCCAGGCTTTAAAAGGGTTAATGGGATAGTTCTCCTGCCCACAATTTACGGGTTTGCTTTGAGTGGATCGTTCCACGCCCAAGGTTCAGAAACCACTGTCGAAGTGGTCACAGTTCTGAAAGTTGCTACCGGCACGGTGGATACCTACTTACAGGATGGTGGGGGCCACTGGGAACATAAAGATATTGGTGCACTATGGGAACTGGACCACATTGGCATTGCTTCTAAGGAAGCAGACTTGGAGGCTAAATTAGTCATGTCAAAATTCAATAAGTCAATACAGTACTCTCGTGTTAATAATCAGTACACTGTTCAGTTGCCCTGGAGGGACAACAAGCACTTACTTCCGAGCAACTATGGGCTAGCCTTGGGACGACTTAGAGGTCTTCAGCGTAAGTTCATATGGGCCCCGGAATACTGCGAGCAATATGGAAGTGTCATTCGGGATCAGATAGCAAGAGGTTTCATTGAGAGAGTGTCGGTAGATACCCTTGACAGCACTAACCAGACTCACTATCTGGCTCATCATGGTGTTGAAAAGGACAGTCGGACCACACCCGTGAGGGTAGTCTTCGACTGTTCAGCAAGGACAAGCACAAATAAGCTGAGCTTGAATGATTGTCTGTTTACAGGACCTTCTCTTGTCGCTGACCTAACCCAGGTCTTGTTAAGGTTCAGATTGAACCAATATGCTTGGGTCAGCGACATTGAGAAGGCCTTTCTTATGCTCAAGTTGCACGAGGATGACATGGATTGCACACGGTTTCTGTGGCCCGATGATCCGCTGGATATCGACAGTCCAGTATCGGTCTATATGTTTCGAGTGGTTCTTTTTGGCGCGACCTGCTCACAGTTTTTGTTAAATGCAACTATCTTGAAACATTTGTCACTGGTAGATAAACATACACAACATGTTCACGGTCTGAGACGTGGGCTTTACATAGATAATTTACAGGCGACCCATGACAGTGAGCAGGACCTTCTGGCCATATACAACAGCGCCCAGGACATATTCTCGGGAGCGCATCTCTTTCTCAGGGAATGAGTCACAAATAGTCCGCATCTCCGTGATACCTTATTCTCACATAATGTCGCAAGTACAGTACAGGATAGGGTGAAGACACTCGGGATGACTTGGGTAACTGATACTGATATGTTTACATTCCAGAAGAGGGAGCATTTTTTACAAGCTAGCACGAAAAGAGAAGCGCTCAGTGTCACTGCTAGCATTTTTGATCCGCTGGGAGTTTTGTTACCTGTCACCATTAGGGCTCGCATTTTTGTACAGGAGCTTTGGCATGTAAATTGCGGGTGGGACGAACCTCTTTAGGACGCGCTTAGGGAATGCTGGTGTGACATTGGTTCTGATCTCTGGGGTTGCATGGACTTAGAAATACCTAGACAGGTTACCTTTTCAAGATATGTGACCTTACACATTTTCAGTTTTGCTAGTACAGTTGCTTACGGAGCCGCTGCGTATATCTGTGATGACAGGGATACGTGCCGCTTGATTATGGCTAAGGCTAGGGTGGCCCCGATTAAATGTTTAACTATCCCTAAACTTGAACTGACAGCTTGCGTACTTGCATCTAGGTTAGCCACGTTCATTAAAGAGGCCTACGCATCTGAGCTGTCAATCAAAGAAACAGTCATCTGGTGTGATGGTCAAATAAGTTTATGTTGGCTTGCAAGTAAGAAAGTGTTACCGGTGTTTGTTCGTAATAGAGTTGATGAAATCTTAGCGTCATGTACGAAAACTCAGTTTAGGTATGTCCCTACCAACGTTAATCCAGCCGATTTGCTCACAAGGGGAATTACTCATTCCTCCCTACACAGTTCTCGGCTTTGGTGGGAAGGGCCATCTTGGCTATCCCATCCTGAACAATGGCCAGATGGGGAGGAACAAGGTCCTGTGGTTCAATAAATGTTTGCGACCTCTACGGACACTCCCTCGAATGAGACCCATGTAATAGAATGGCCTCGCTATAGTTCGTATGAGGGACTAGTACGCATCATGGCATGGGTGAAGCGCTACGTGGGTAATCTGAAAGCCAAATCGAAGGGGTCGGATCAGAATCATGGATTACTTATAGTACCGGAACTAAGAGCAGCTGAAGTCACTTTAATAGATGTAGCACAGAGGGAAGTTTACCATAAGGAGCGACAAGAACTTGACACTAGCACCACTGACAATAAGGTTAAGAGTAGCATTATTAAACAGTTGGGGTTATTTTGGATCAAGGGATCATTAAATGTAAAGGGAGACTACAAAGGGCTAAGATAGATTACAATAATAAGTTTCCAATCCTTCTTCCAAACAAACACAGGTTAACCTCACTGTTGATAGACAATGCTCATAGATTGTGCTTGCATTATGGGGTGGCATATGTGGTTTCGTATCTGAGAACGAGATGGTGGATTCCGAGAATGCGGCAAACAGTGAAGTCAGTAACTAGGAAGTGTGTCCTGTGCAAGCGCTTTCAGGGCAAAAGCTATGGGTTGCAGCCATCTCCTCCACTACCTGATTTCCGCGTTAACAGGGTGGAACCATTTCAGGTCACAGGCGTGGACTACTCCGGCTCACTGGCTGTGAGGGGTGGGGGCAGTACTATTGAAAAGGTTTATATAGTATTGTTCACTTGTGCTGTAACGCGTGCTATTCATTTAGAAGTTGCTCCTGATTTATCTTGCGAAACCTTCATGCACATTTTCCGGAGGTTCTGTAGTCGTAAAGGTTATCCCCAATTAATGCTCAGCGATAATGCCACAACATTTGTAAGTTCTGCCAAATTATTAAAATCAAGACTAGATGATCCTCAACTCAAACAACATCTGAGTAAGTTTAAATGTGATTGGAGGTTTATCCCAGCCAGAGCTCCATGGTTTGGAGCGATCTGGGAGAGAACAATCGGCACAGTTAAGGCAGGACTGAAAACGGTACTGGGTCGTGCCTCAGTCACACTTACAGAGTTGACTACGATACTAACAGAACTGGAGGCGGCTGTGAATGACAAACCATTAGAATATGTGTCAGGAGATTTAGAGGATCCTGTACCTATTACCCCTTCACAGTTGGCCAGCGGGCGTAGACTTAGACTGTTTCCTGAAACGATGAACGACGATGAAATCACGGATCCCTCATCGTACGTTGTAGACAACGTCTCCGCACGATATAATTATGTCTGTAAATTATCAAATGATTTGTGGAAGCGCTGGACGAATGACTACCTGCTGTCTCTAAGGGAAAGTCATACTAATTTAATAAGAAACAAAGGTAAATCTTGGCCCAAAGTAGGTCACGTTGTCCTGATACACAATGAGGGTCCTCGTTTGTTTTGGAGATTAGGTCTCGTCCTAAAATTACTTCCGGGCCTAGATCAGCTTGTTAGAGTCGCGCAGGTCAAAACCTCTACCGGTATTACCACTCGTCCGATTGCTAAATTGTATCCTATTGAACAGGAATGTGAAGATGTGGGCGAGATTATTGCAGATAGTATCGCCGGTGCGGACGCACCAGCGCAGTCTGCTGCTAGTCGGGATGACAGTAATCTTCGTCCTCAGCGGCAGGCTGCTTTGGGTTCCACGCGACTCTGGCAATCGTTGATAGGTGGTGGAGCCTTATAATTTTCCACACTAGTTTAAGTCCAAATTGTAAAATTTGTAAATATTTGGTGGCCGGGAATATATCGTGACTTATGAGTGTCCACGATAGACCTTTCTATTTCCAGTTGGGATTGGTTAAAAATGGGATCTATAATTCTGTATATACACAAAGTATCATGTAAAGTTAATTGGGTTTGTATATCAGATGAATAATATATAAGGGGTAATTAAGGTATAGGCTATGGTGTACATTTATTCTATAAAGAGTTAATTTGAGAATATAGTATTCCATAAGTATTAAGTACTATTTAATATAGTAATTAAAGTAATATGAGGAACGTTAGCAGCATCGAGAATGATTGCACATGTCTAGCTTCACTTGTTACCAAGCTGATGTTCTAAGATATCTCCCTATAAAGGGTGCCACTCAATAACAACAACCCTTACCAGCAACACCGGCGATCGGCCACATCTATCATCCCATATGTTAAACATCCCAGCACCTACTATCCATCAACATGCTCCAATAACCAGCTAAGTTCATATATATTCACTGGTGGCCATTATAATATGTATAGACCATATATAGCATGTGAATTAACAACAAAGGTGAGACGATCTTAATGCTTCCCCCTTAGGCTGATAATCCAATCCCTTTACTTGTCTTGTAACTAATTCCTAAATCCACTATACGATCCTAAGTCTTGACAAACACAGCACCTATGGCATATAATGAGACATCAGTATAAACCGGAATGGCTGTCTGTAGTCCGGAAAAGCGACTGTAGGGGCTTGCACGAGATGGTGTTTGAGGGTGTTGAAAGCTGTGTCTCTTTCCTTGGTCCATTTGAAGGGTTTTTCTTTCTTCGTTAACTCATGCAGAGGGCGGGATATGGCAGCTAAATCGTTTACAAATCTCCTGTAATAGGTGGCTAAACCTAAGAAGGAGTGGGAGGAGTTTGTGCCGCAATGGCGGATAACTTCCTAGGATCAGGTGAGATGCCCTCTGTAGAAATGACGTGGCCAAGGAAACCAACAGTTGTCCGGGCTACTGAGCATTTTGAGGGCTTCAGTTTGAGTCCGGCCTCTCATATGCATAGCAATAACTGATTGAGATGCTGAAGATGTTCCTCCCAGTTTTTTCCATACACGATGATATCATCCAGGTATGCTAGGCAGATTTCCCAGGTGAGGCCCTTATGGACGGATTCCATTAAGCGGGAGAACGTGGCAGGCCCTTTTCATCAGGCCGCCCACAGTCAGGTCAGCGGATTTACCCAAACCATAATAATCCTGGCCGAGTATACCCACATACCAACCAAATCAACCGAGGTCCTCAACGTCACATGCCCCCACAAAGAAGCCGGGATAGTTCTATCGTCACTATCAATCCATTCGACTTCAAGGTCTGCAACTACTCATGCCCCCTACATTACATCCGGAATCAAACCAAGCAACAGAGCTTATCAAACCGAGTCCTCGCAGCCGAAGGAGTATCCTGTGATCTTTAACCCTTTATTAGCGGCTCACCACTTAAGTCGTATTTAATAAAGCTGGACTATGTGGCGGCGCTCGACATAACTCGAGAGGCAATTTCAGCACGTAATGTGGCTGAGAGAGAGAGACAAGTGGTGGCAGGAGACTAGCGAGCGTATGACTGCTCCAGACCACCGCGGCGAACCTACTGACACAAATCTCAGCTCCCTCCTCCCTCTCTCACTCGCTACATACTCAATTATGTACCGAAAGTACCGAATTACCTGCTTTTTGCACTCGCGTTGCACGGTTATTGCAAGAAAACTATCCATCATACAAGGATCGTTATGGTGTCATTCGAAAGCTCTGTTTATGCCCTTTCAGGGATAGATACTTGTTTTACGTTCTGGGTCTTATTTAGGCATGAAAATGATCACGTAAACAGCCCTATTTTGGCTAAAAACACCCCGCTGGGCGGTACACATAAATAAACCGCATAGGCCGCTCGTAAGGTGTTAATTGGAGGAGGAATATTAAGACGGGGAATATTCTCCTCCCGAACTCAACCCAATTATGTCAGTGGATGAAGAAGAAGAGGTAGAAGAAATGGAAGACCCTCCTCAGGTTTTTTAACCCTTAATTAGCGGCGAGCAACATAAGTCGAGTTAAAAAAAGCTGGACTATGTGGCGGCGCTCGACATAGGTCGAGTGGCAATTTCAGCACGTAATGTGGCTGAGAGAGAGAGACAAGTGGTGGCAGGAGACTAGCGAGCGTATGACTGCTCCAGACCACCGCGGCGAACCTACTGACACAAATCTCAGCTCCCTCCTCCCTCTCTCACTCGCTACATACTCAATTATGTACCGAAACTACCGAATTACCTGCTTTTTGCACTCGCGTTGCACGGTTATTGCAAGAAAACTATCCATCATACAAGGATCGTTATGGTGTCATTCGAAAGCTCTGTTTATGCCCTTTCAGGGATAGGTACTTGTTTTACGTTCTGGGTCTTATTTAGGCATGAAAATGATCACGTAAACAGCCCTATTTTGGCTAAAAACACCCCGCTGTGCGGTACATATAATAAACCGCATAGGCCGCTCGTAAGGTGTTAAAGGCTCCCCCGCCCATTAGGGCTTCGGCAGGGGAGTCTGTGTTTTCCAAACCACCCCCTATCTACCACCTAGCAAAAATTGAAGGCATTCCAGTCTGTCTTCTCATAGACATCGGAGCTGAAAGATCGTGTCTATTCAGCACATTTTACGATAAGCATCGCCGTAAGCTAGGAATGTTACAAGCCTCGACCACAAATTTAAAGGGCGCGGGTGACACGCCCCTAGTCATCCGAGGGGAGACCGCGCCCCTGCATATCACTCCTCAACCAGAAGCTTCCTGCCGTCATCCGTTCGTTGTATTCTATTCCGGATGCATCCAATATGACGGTTACATGGGGTTAGATGTACTACAATGGTTGCAAGCACATTGGATTGCGGTCAACGTCTTCTGACTTAAAAAAAAAAAAACGACAGCAACAAGATCCATTTTTTGGTAACACCACCTACTGTATAGTCATTCCAAGAAACAAGTCATTGCTAACAAAAACCAGAAACCACCACCACAACTCAAAGGTCACCAACATAAAAACTACGTCAAAGAAAAAAACACAGCACCATCGATCACCTACCTTAGCAAAGGCCCCCTGTACAACACCTACCGGGCTTTCACCACCAGCCTCCATCACCGTAGTAACCCCCGCAGTGGCCTCACAACGAGTGCTAATACCTGCACAACACCAACAGTGGGTGCCTTTACGTCACACTGTAAATAAACCTATGATATTTTCACCTCAGCGGGACCAACCTCGAGCTGACAGATGCAGAATTCAACCTGCCATAGTGCCCCCTAGCAGAGGTGCCGCCATTGTCGCCAACATCTCTGACGAGCCCCTCACCCTGCCCAAAGACCTCATCATCAGCGATCTCGAAACTTTCGATGATGCCACTCACTCAACTCCTGCATCTACAACATCACTCATCCTGCCCGCCATTCCGGAACAATTAACCCTTTCCCTGCAGGAGACGTTCCGGAACGTCATTGCAATTTATAGCAATCTACAGGGTTTTAAAGCCTCTTAAAGCCTGTAAAATCGAGTGCAAGGGAGCGGGAGCACGACAGGCCACACATCCTTCTCCCAGCCAGGCGGCTGTGGCACTGAAGGCTCTGATTCAGACTCTCGCTAGATGTACAGTACTGCCAAAGGCAAATGTAGCGAGAAATTAGCAAGAATTGCTCATTTTAGCGAATGTCTATGTTAGTGCTGCGGGTGAACCCCGCGAGCTACGAAGCTCGTTCTGGCGTCATTTTAAAGTTATTTTCGTCTAGTTTTCAGGTGAATACATTTCATTTCATTCAGACACTTGCCTAATCAATCAGGAGTGCCTGAATGATCCCTAATATGGCGGAAATATGCCTGCAGCATAAGTGTTAACCACGGCACAACACCAACAATTATCCAATGTCCTCCACGAGTTTGCAGACGTCTTTGCCGAATCGCCCACCGAAATAGGACAAACAAAAGTCGTTGAGCACCCGATCCACACCGAAGGACCTCCCATCCGTCAACCTTCACAAAGGAAAAAACCCTGCAGCGTCAGGAGGAAGACCGACAGGTTCAGGAAAAGTTAGACGCAGGGATAGCCACCCCCTCTGTCAGCCTCTGGTCCTCCCCTGTCGTCTTAGTGAAGAAGAAAGATGGGTCCACTAGGTTTTGTGTGGAATACCGAAGACTGAACGACGCCACCATTCAAGACGTCACCCCCTTACCAAGAATTGATGACTCCCTAGATTCCCTCCATGGATCTAAATGGTTCACCACCCAGGATCTACAAGCCGGATACTGGCAAGTACCGATCAACAATAGCCACCAACAAAAGACCGCATTTTACACCAGCGGGGGCTATCTTTACGAATTCAATGTGCTCCCCTTCGGTCTCTGCAACAGGCCTGCCATGTTCTCCCGCTTAAAGGAATCCGTCCTTAACCCTTCTTTAGCGGCCTATGCGGTTTATTTATATGTACCGCCCAGAGGGGTGTTTTTAGCCAAAATAGGGCTGTTTACGTGATCATTTTCATGCCTAAATAAGACCCAGAACGTAAAACAAGTATCTATCCCTGAAAGGGCATAAACAGAGCTTTCGAATGACACCATAACGATCCTTGTATGATGGATAGTTTTCTTGCAATAACCGTGCAACGCGAGTGCAAAAAGCATGTAATTCGGTACTTTCCCCATATAATTCAGTATGTAGCGAGTGAGAGAGGGAGGAGGGAGCTGAGATTCGTGTCAGTAGGTTCGCCGCGGTGGTCTGGAGCAGTCATACACTCGCTAGTCTCCTGCCACCACTTGTCTCTCTCTCTCAGCAACATTACGTGCTGAAATTGCCACTCGACCTATGTCGAGCGCCGCCACATAGTCCAGCTTTATTAAAAACGACTTATGTGGTGAGCCGCTTTTTAAGGGTTAAGGGCCTCACCTGAGAAATCTGCCTAGCATACCTGGATGATGTCATCGTGTATGGCAAAACCTGGGAGGAACATCTTCAGCATCTCCGTCAGGTATTGCTACGCATACGAGAGACCAGACTCAAACTGAAGCCCTCAAAATGCTCAGTAGCCCGGACAACTGTTGGTTTCCTTGGCCACGTCATTTCCACCGGGGGCATCTCACCTGATCCTAAGAAGTTATCCGCCATTGTGACACAAACTCCTCCCACCACTGTCAAAGGCATTCGCTGCTTCTTAGGTTTAGCCACCTATTACAGGAGATTTGTAAAAGATCTTGCTGCCATAGCCCGCCCTCTGCATGAGTTAACGAAGAAAGAAGAACCCTTCAAATGGACCAAGGAAAGAGACACAAGTTTCAATACCCTCAAACACCATCTCGTGCAAGCCCCTACAGTCGCTTTTCCGGACTACAGACAGCCATTCCGGTTATATACTTGTAGCGGTGACTTTATGGTTGCCCATTTTACCTCTTACCTTAATTGTCCTTGATTATGCTTGTAGTTGAGGTTTTCACTGTAAAAACATGTTGAAAGATAACTTGTTAATGTATTGATTTGAAGTAAAGACACTGTTGGGTTTTCTAGGGTTTTATTACCAGAAAAATAGATTATGCTTAATTAGGGGCTGGTTTGAGTTGTTGATTGTCTTTGTAGGTATTGTAGCTACCCGACTGGGAAATACCTACAGCTTTGCACTATATTATAAAAGCAATTAGATTGAGCTATATTCCTGTGATTATATTCTTTCCTGTAAAAGAATAAAGAATAAGAATAGCGAAAATATATAATGGTACACACACTAATTATCGCACTGTATCGCACTGTCACTGTATATGTCACTGTATTAACCCTTCCTACCCGGTCTGCCTTAGGTAAGGACAGCACGAAAGAAGGGCCGCTACCCGGTATGCCTTATCTAAGGCATGAGCTTAATAGCCTTAATAGCTTGGTCTGAACGCCGTGCGTACGACGTATGTCAACAAACCCAAGCGTTCGTCACCGCACCTCCGAAAACAAGAAGGAGAAGACTCCTCAATGTTATTGTTCTGACGTCATGACGAAATTAGTGTCTGAAAAGCCCCCATATTGGCAACATCTCTGCAATATTGGCTCCACTGAAATCGTCATCACAACTGAACCAGTTGACTTACAGAGCTCTACTCAATGCCAAAGTACAGATTGAAAACCGCACTACGATTATAGATGAGTGGGAAAGTTCTAGCAGTTAAAATAAACATATATACGTTAGCCTAGGCCTAGACATTTTTCAGCCATTTCGCCCGGGTAGGGGCGACCGTCATTGGGTAAGACAGCCCGGGGAGGAAGGGTTAATTACCACGGCCGCATGAAGGGTTAACCTTCCTAATGGCTGTCTGATCTGCTACTAGTCAATGCCTGGGGGCTCGAGCGTGCCGGCTTCTGACCAGTGTGGAGTCATACGATACATGTTGCTAGCAATCATATTGGAGTTGCTGCAATACTTTAAGAAGACCGTGGGAATGCTTGCTTACCCTGCAGGAATTGTACCAAGCCTTTTTATAGGTGGGGGAGATGATCTATCTATAGGGAGATCATTCCCATCTAGAATGTACAGTAGTATACTTAAGTAAGTGAATAACTGTTATAAGGGTGAGAGTTATACAAGTGATTATATGAGTTACCCTAGAGTGTACAGTCGCTCTAAATGCGCTGTTACACCGCTCGGCCACGTAAAGTGAGGCCCACCGAACATATATATATATCATCCCTATCATCCCTATGACTTACATAATCCTATTTCCAGTGTATAGCAATGCCAATGAAAGTGTGATAAAGGTGAGGACCAAAACTTACACGTTAGTATTAACAGGTGCTTAAATGTTTCCTCACGCCAAAGCAACAGGTGAACAACCCTGAACGGAAGACGAAGGGAGAGACTTACTAGGATAAGGTTGTTGACGAGAGTCATGGAAGGGGGTTAGTGTAGTAGGAAAAATGATTTCCTGATTAATTAATAAAACTAAGGTTAGTTGTAATCTGAAGAATTTATGAAATTCATGAGGTTTGAGAGTGCTTGTAAGAGATAATGAGGTTCAAAGAATTACCTGTGAAAGAACATGTTAATAGGAATGAACTCTAAGGAGAGGTAGTTGATGATAAGGAAGCTTGAAGATTAGTGAAATCCGTACTTCGCAGTGAACAGGTGCCTGACACATCCCATGATTATTAACTATTATTCTAAATCTAGACTATGAGCCAGTCAGTCACAGATGCTTGAGTCTAGGTAAGGTCGCATGCATTTATGTCCGGAGACAAAGGGAAAACACATACTCAGGACGCACAGACAGGGGAAGATACAAGGACCTACATGAATAAAGGCGTTTTTGTTTGTCACAGTCACAAGTTGAAGTTCGTCGGGGACGAGCAACATGTCTGCTGTATCAGTAAAGGTCAGTAATCATCCGTGTAAAAGAAACGGGAACTTGTATAATTCTTCAGTCATTGTTAAATGTGAGGACTGGAACGGAATGTAGACTAAATGGTAAGTGGAATAACTGTGTCGGGAATAGGGTAATGATCCCGACAGGTTTTGGTCCAATAGGACATTTGAATTTGGCGGTATCGTATCGCTTGTACGATTTCGGCTGGTTCTTTGTGTATTGTACTTTATTCTTAAGTTAGGTTAAATATTAACTGTAATGTATAAATATCTACATCAGTTCTAGATGTATTATGAAACCAAGTTATGGGTTAGAATTATTATGAGCCGGCAGCCATATGTAATTTCGCGAAGCGATCGGACGCCGGCCCTTTAGTCTCTCAATCAACACCGTACAGCCAACATCTCCTCCCCCGGCCCTGACTCAACCCACAGTTCACCATGTGCTACAACTACTAACAATATTAACAACAGTCCTACATCACCAGTCCTCTAAGCTAAGTTCATTGTATCGATATTGTATTATGTGAACATTCCTACATGTCATGCAATTGAACTAGCCGCGTGTGGGGGACTGGATTACACCCATCAACGACTACGTCGTTGGTAATTATATTATAACTATTTGTTGGGATATTTCATGTACCAGTGATATGTAAATTAACCTCTTTATCTAAATTCCCGATAAATAATGGTCTTCCTTACCGTAGTACCGTTTTGTTTGCTTCCTTGACGCTTGTGGGCTTACAAATGGCTGCCGCCTCGCGCGTTGTTGGCCGACTGCCGTTTCCCTAGTTTAGGCCCAGCTTCTTCCCTCGTGTTTTTTACCGTTTAGGCACCGTCCCTACCTTTTTTGGGACAATGTTTCCAGGTTTTTTTGGGCGTGTGATCCTTGGCATTTTTTGGTGGGTTAACTGGGCTGGAGTTTGGGGTAGGGGTAGTTTCGTCGGTCGCCATTTTGCGCTCCTGGCTAGGCTAGGCTAAGCAGTCTAGGCCTGCAGGTGTCTGCGGTTGCTATTCATTTTGCTTTGGTGGTGTGCCTGTGGTGTTAATTGTGTTTTGTCATTGTGGGACTCATTATTAATTTTGCTGGTGGGGAGGGTTCATGTGACCTTTTATATTTAAATTTCATAATAGCCTAGGCCTAGTTGCTTAAAGTGGCGGTCATGAGTGTCGGTCTTTGTTAATTCCTAAGCGATTGACGGTTAATAGTCAGACCTCATGATTGTAGCTTAACCAACTAGGCTTACCTATAAAGGGCTTACAATAATTAGTGCTTCACCTTACCCTTTCTTTTAATGGATTTAGTATTTAATTCTTTTGTCTAGTTAGATAATTTCCTTTCGATAGTTTATATTAAGGGGGATGTAAGTATTATGTAATTCTTTTTGAGTAAATTTCTTAAGTAATGGGAGTTTGCCGCTGTTGATTCCTAAGCGATTAACGGTTTGTAGTCTGACCTCATTGTAGTTTAAGTTGCTTAAAATTAGACCTTAACGATGACAGATTTGAAGAAACTTAAGATTCTTAAGGGAGGGATGAAGGGAAGTTTAAATAGATGTTTAAGAGATCTTGATGATTTTTTAATAAGTGCCACGGCTGATCAGATAAAAGGTAAATTTGCTACTGTTACTAAATCGCTAGCTACTTATGATAGTTATGCTCAGCAGGTATATGGTTTATTGACAGTTACTGACGATGTGGAAGAAGAAATGTCGGCAGATCTTGAGTACTTTGAGGATGTTAATACAGCCTTAGCCAGACTATCTTCCACCCAAGAATCAACCTCTGTTAAGGATACCGGTACACCAAAGGCGACTGGTTTTAACCTGCCGAAGCTTACTTTGCCTACCTTTTCCGGGGATTCGGCTACCTGGACTGGATTTTGGGATATTTTTGAGTGTTCTGTCCATCATAATAAAACACTCACATCCATCCAAAGGTTCACATATCTCCGTGGTCAATTGAAAGGGGAGGCATTGAAGTTAGTCGATGGGTACAAGCTAGAAGCTACCAGCTACGAGTCTGCAGTGGAGTTGCTGAAGAGAACTTACGGGAGAGTGGAAGTCATCAAGACCGCGTTAATTACTAAGTTCTTCACGCTAGATCCTCCATCCTATGATGTGACGGCCCTAAAGGAGTACTATGCCTCCTTTGAGAGCCTCCTCCGATCTATGGAGACAATGGCCGTCACCAAGGAGGAGATATTTAGTGTGAATATCTTGAATAAAATACCCTCTCCCCTAAGGGAAATCTTAAGACGACAACTAAGCGACTCTCCACTAAACTTGGAAGCGTTGGTGCAGGTGTACCAGACTGAAGTCTTCAATATGGAGAGTACTGGACACTACCGACAAGTGGAGATGTCGCCATCTACTGCAGCTTTCCCGGTACAGACTTCTCCTAAACAGAAAAGGCCAATTTCATTAGGTTGTAAGTTGTGCAGTGTCCACGGTCATCTGTGGTATCAGTGTCCTAAGTATCCTAAGGCTACACAGAAGATTAGCAAGGCTAAATCGCTTAAGTTATGTACCAGCTGTCTGGCAAGAGACCACTTCAACAGTACCTGCACCAATTCCTACATCAAACCTTGTAAGTATTGCAAGGGGAAACATTGGTTTTCCCTTTGCACCCAGTCTGATCGGCACGACGGCAAAGAAAAGGGGAGAACCCCCAAAGAGTCACATGAGAAAAGTAAGAGCGAGGGTGATAAAGTATCTGCCATGTCCATTGCTTCTCGAGAATGTCAATTGCTTCCTACTATGATGCTGCCAGTAGTGGGGAGTAATAATAATACTATAATGACGCGCACCTTACTTGACCAGTGCTCACAGAGGTCATTCGTTCTACGGTCATCAGTACCCCAGCTCAAGTGTACCAGCAAGGGTCAAGAGAATTTGCGTCTCCATGGTTTCACTGGTGAAATAGATTCCAGTGACTATGATATTGTGGAGATTTCATATGTTTATAGAAAAAAGGTATGTCCCATCAAGGCTGTTGTGGTCGACACACTACCCAGTTTCTATATAGCATCAGAGATTCAACCACATTTGAAATATCTCAGAAGCAAGGGGTATAAACTGGCTGATGATCAACTCTCTGCTAACAATGGTATTATGCTACTGGTCGGAGCTGATTATTACTACGACCTGGTTCACCCTGGATATCGGCGGGTAGATAAGCTAATAATGCTCCCCACGATCCAAGGTTATGCCATTTCTGGATCCTATGCCACTTCCTCTCAAGACACACAGGTGGAGGTGGTTACGGTCCTCAAGGTAGCAGTAAGCCCCATAGATAAATATATTCGGCCAAATGTGCCTGATAATACATGTACTGATATAGATAAGCTATGGGACTTGGACAATATTGGAATTGACCCACATGAACTTGATCGTGAGTCCAAGCTAGCGTTAAGCTCGTATGAAGAGACTGTAACGTATGACTCTGGCAGAGGTCAGTATGTGGTGAGGCTCCCTTGGAATGATAACAAGAGTAAATTACCTACTAATTTCCATCTAGCACTTGGTAGGTTACGTGGCCTTCAGAAGCAGTTTGTCAAGGATCCAAGTTATTGCGAGACTTATGCGGCAGTTTTAGCCGAGCAGGTACAACGTGGATTTGTGGAGAGAGTAGATCTCAGTGAGTATGGGGATAACATCCATTACCTTTCTCACCATGGGATTAAAAAGGACAGTTCCACCACTCCTGTTCGTATTGTGTATGACTGCTCTGCTAAATCCAGTGATCGCTCCTATAGCCTGAATGATTGTCTGTACACGGGTCCGTCCCTGGTCTCTGATCTAGCGCAAATTATGTTGCGCTTCAGATGTCATAAGTTTGCATGGGTCGCCGATATTGAGAAGGCCTTCCTGATGCTTCAACTCCATCGTGAAGACAGGGACTCGACAAGATTTTTATGGCCACGGGACCCAATGGATCTAGATTCAGAGTATCTGGTCTACAGGTTCAGAGTCGTCTTATTCGGGGCGACCTGTTCCCAGTTCCTTCTCAACGCTACTATCTTGCGTCATCTTGAGGAGGCTGGACTAGATCCTGACTTCAAGAATGAGATCAAGCAGGGGATCTATGTGGACAATCTTCAAGGCACCGGAGACAATGAAGATTTATTGCTCAAGAGATGCTGGGAGATCCGCGATAAATTTGCCAAGGCTCATTTATACTTAAGAGAATGGGCCACTAATAGTGATCTTTTGAAAGGTCAATTTGCTTCTGACGGTGTAGCTACTGAGAATAGTGAGGTGAAGTTTTTAGGCCACAAATGGGACACTACCACAGATTGTATATCCTTCTGTCACACCCCATGCGGCGGTGAGCTTATGACCAAGCGAAACTGCTTAAGCTTGTCAGCGAGGTTGTTTGATCCCCTAGGTTTTTTGCTGCCTGTAACAATCCGTGCTCGTATGTTTTTACAGCAACTGTGGCGGCTAAAACTAGATTGGGATACGCCCCTCCCGATTGGGTTACAAGATACTTGGCGGTTGATTCGGTCGGACCTTTCCACATGTTGCAAGGTCCAACTTAATCGTCAGGTTATTAGTGGTCAACAGGTGGATCTACATGCCTTTTCTGATGCTAGTAATAGTGCGTACGGTACTGCCATATACATATGCAATGGTAGTGTAGCGACGCTGGCTATAGCGAAGGCCAAATTAGGGGCAAAGAAAATTACAGTTCCTAAATTAGAACTTACTGCATTGCTTCTGTCTGCTCGTCTAATAAAGTTTACACTGGATGCTTATGCAGACATACTACAGATTAATAACGTCTATGTCTGGAGCGACAGTCAAATAGCGCTTTCATGGGTACACAGCCAGAAAGTGTTACCTGTTTATGTTTCTAATCGCACTGATGAGATTCATAACTTAGTTCCTACAGCTACATTTCGCTATGTGAGCACCAGGGATAACCCCAGTGACATAATTTCCCGGGGGATCTCGGCGCAGCAGTTTATGTCGTCCTCTATTTGGTGGCATGGACCTCCATGGCTTACATCTCCAACTGAATGGCCTCAGGATTTCAGGGAATGCATATCTGCTCCTTCAGGTCGGCCCCAAGATGATGTGTTAAGTAGTTCGAATGTGAGTACTACACATCAGGATAACAAGTTGGTAGAGTGGGAACGTTACGGCAGCTATGATCAAGTAATACGGGTATTTGCATGGATATACCGTTTCATTAACAACATGAGAAGTCGGGCTCACGGGTCTTTCCTTAGTGAAGATTCGAAGCATATCAGACTCCATGATCAGCAGAAGCAAAACTAATATGTTTAGTACAAAAGGAATCTTATCCTACTGAACATCAAATCCTGAGCAAGGAGTCAAAGGCCAAACCCTCAAACTTAATGAGGCAGCTAGGATTATATATGGAAGGAGGCATAATTAAGTGTAGAGGCAGGATACAAAAGGCGGACATTATTGATTCTGCGAAATATCCTGTCCTCCTTAGCTCCTCTCATTTGATTACCAAACTGTTGATTCGCCAATGCCATAGGACCTGCCTACATTTTGGCGTAAATTATGTTCTGGCGTATATGCGACAACGTTGGTGGATCCCTAAGATGCGACAAGCAATTAAAGGGATCCACAATAGCTGTACGATCTGTAAAAGATTACAGGGTAAGCCTTACTCCCCAGTTGATCTACCTCCCTTACCTGAGTTCAGGGTACAAAGGACTGAACCATTTCAGGTAACCGGGGTAGACTACACCGGAGCGATTCATGTTAGAGAATCGCCCGGTAATATCATAAAGGTATATGCCGTCCTATTCACATGTGCGGTAACCAGAGCGATTCATATTGAATTGATTGACGACCTATCCAGTGAGGGGTTTTTGCATACTCTACGACGCTTTGCAGGCCGCAATGGTTTCCCTCAAATTATTATGAGCGATAATGCGACTTGTTTTGTCGGGGCCTCTAAATATCTCCAGTGTTTAATGGATGACCCGCAGGTTGTGGCTACCCTCACTGGAAAGGGTTGTCAGTGGAGATTTATACCAGCACCTGCACCATGGTTCGGGGCGATATGGGAAAGAACTATCGGTATCGTCAAATCTGCCATGAAGAAGGTATTAGGAAGGGCACTGGTGACCAGACGGGAGTTGTAAACCATCTTAATAGAAATTGAGATGTCAGTCAACGACAGGCCCTTGACCTATACCTCGGCAGATGTTGATGACCTCTTACCCATTTCGCCTTCTATGCTAACACGTGGACGAACCCTTAATACCTTTCCTAGATCGTCCGTAAATGACGAAGATCTGCAAGACCTTACGTTCGGCAATGCTGACGCCACACGTCGTCGCTTCCAGTATGTAAACAAGGTGTCCGACGATCTATGGAAACGGTGGACCCAAGAATATTTGCTGTCTCTTCGCGAGCGTCACTCTCATAAGATCAAAGGGACGAATCAACGATGGCCTCGTATTGGGGATATCGTCCTGATTCATGATGAGCGTCCTAGGTTATTTTGGAAGCTTGGGAGGATTATCGATTTGTTCCAGGGCATTGATGGTCTTATAAGGGTTGCTAGAATACGAACTTCGACAGGGGTTACTACTCGCCCAGTCGTAAGGTTATATCCCTTGGAGCAGGATGTAGAACTGCCGGATGATCCTGGCGTCTCTACTGATACCCCTCCGCGGGAGAGTGCTGGTGACAGTGCTCCTCAAGGTGGGGCAGCTGATGATGAGAAGGATGATCCTCCTCAGGCTTCAGGTGGCGCTCGTCCCAAAAGGAGGGCGGCTATGAGTTCCGTGGATCTTTGGAGATCAAAGATCAAACAAGGTGATCTTTAACTTCGATGTCCTTTTTTTGTTCTCTGTATATAGCTACTGTATATCATTTTTGGTGGCGGGCAATATGTCGGGAATAGGGTAATGATCCCGACAGGTTTTGGTCCAATAGGACATTTGAATTTGGCGGTATCGTATCGCTAGTACGATTTCGGCTGGTTCTTTGTGTATTGTACTTTATTCTTAATTTAGGTTAAATATTAACTGTAATGTATAAATATCTACATCAGCTCTAGATGTATTATGAAACCAAGTTATGGGTTATAATTATTATGAGCCGGCAGCCATATGTAATTTCGCGAAGCGATCGGACGCCGGCCCTTTAGTCTCTCAATCAACACCGTACAGCCAACATCTCCTCCCCCGGCCCTGACTCAACCCACAGTTCACCATGTGCTACAACTACTAACAATATTAACAACAGTCCTACATCACCAGTCCTCTAAGCTAAGTTCATTGTATCGATATTGTATTATGTAAACAGTCCTACATGTCATGCAATTGAACTAGCCGCGTGTGGGGGACTGGATTACACCCATCAATGACTACGTCGTTGGTAATTATATTATAACTATTTGTTGGGATATTTCATGTACCAGTGATATGTAAATTAACCTCTTTATCTAAATTCCCGATAAACTGTATCTATTTATGAGAAATAGAGTATACAATTGTCTTACTCAAAAGTGGAAACAGGGCAAACTGTTCCTTCTCTATGGCTGATGCTGTACGGAGATGAGCAACAGGCAGTAGATCAATGATGATCCATCTCTGATATCACCGTACTCATTGAATTCATCACATTCGTCTTACTTGTGAGTCGTACATCTATACTTGTGAGTCTTACTTCTAGAATTCTAGACTCTATAGAGCTTTTGCTGCAGTCTCCAGGACAGTGAGTTTCTTTCTTAGCTTTTGTACTTCAGAAGCGTGGGCTTTTCTAAAGAGCTCATAGGAGGGTAGGTCAGCAAATATAACAGTACTCTCTTTATACGCCGTGAGTGAGCGTGTTTGGCTACCTGGGTAGGATCGTCAGGCAGGGCCAATTGGATCTTCCGTAATTTAAGATTTATACGAGCTACACGTGATCGTTGGAGTATAACTTTCGTTTGCTTTCGTTTGCGTTTTCGTCACAGGGCCAGTTATCAGTTGTACCTGACGTACCAGGATTGAACTGGGGCACGTCAGGCACAAAATTGACCCTGTCAGACCACTCAAACGAAGGCATGCCAGGGATCCCTTTCCCTTTCCCTCTTCCTTGGGCAGGGGGGATAGGGGCGGCAGGGGCAGCAGGGGCAGCAGGGACGGCAGGGACAGCAGGGCCGGCAGGGCCAGCAGTCGCTTTCCCTCTCCCTTTCCCCTTCCCCTTCCCCTTCCCTTTTCCTTGGGCAGGGGCAGCAGGGGCGGCAGGGGCAGCCGGGCCAGGGGCGGCTGGTGGTGGTGGTGGTGGCGGGGTCACTGTGGCAGGCGTACGGGTTTTCTTCCCTACACCCGTGCCTTTGATTTTGCCTGACCCCGCAGGTTCTGCAGCCCTAAGGCGGCCTCCTGCGTCACTGGTACTGGTGGCAGGGGTGGCAGTGGTGGTGGTAGTGGTTGTTGCAGTGGCCTGGGTCGTGGTGGCAGTGTCCCCAAAGGCCAATGACCACTGTGCAATTGCCTTGCTTGCACGTGTTTTACGTGCTATTGGTGCTGGTACCTCGTCCTCCGAGCTGTAGGGCGTGTCGTACTGGTAGCTAGGGTTTCTGGTAGCCACCCTCTGCCTTCCACGGCGGCTGACACCACCAGAAGGAGGGCTGGTTGTGTCATCAGGACGCGAGCGTGAGGGACGTGTGGGCTCCATGACTAGTGCTTGGGTTCTGGCGCGGTGGTGCTTGCACGAGTGCGGGACGCGCGTGTGGCGGGGTGGTATCGAGAGTTGCCATGTAGTACTACACCCACACCAATTTGTAGCCGCCTGCCTATAAACCCGCGGTTTTGGTACGTGTTCAAAAGCCTTACTCTTAAGAGTCTTCCCGCAGTCCGCCGGGGGAACTCTTAAGAGTCTTCCTGCAGTTCCCGGGTTAATGAAAGCCCTTCTTCTACTTGGAACACTAATTATGGTTGATTCTACGACACCCTCATATCTGAAACCTGGCGCCCTTGTAGCCCAAGTTGGAAGAGTGCTAATTGCGGAAGATGTAGTAGCATTTCAGCACTCTACTTTCACCTTCCTGCTGACTAATCAGATAATGCCCCGTGACTTACAACTTACAGTTATACTCCAACGATCACGTGTAGCTCGTATAAATCTTAAATTACGGAGGATCCAATTGGCCCTGCCTGACGATCCTACCCAGGTAGCCAAACACGCTCACTCACGGCGTATAAAGAGAGTACTGTTATATTTGCTGACCTACCCTCCTATGAGCTCTTTAGAAAAGCCCACGCTTCTGAAGTACAAAAGCTAAGAAAGAAACTCACTGTCCTGGAGACTGCAGCAAAAGCTCTATAGAGTCTAGAATTCTAGAAGTAAGACTCACAAGTATAGATGTACGACTCACAAGTAAGACGAATGTGATGAATTCAATGAGTACGGTGATATCAGAGATGGATCATCATTGATCTACTGCCTGTTGCTCATCTCCGTACAGCATCAGTCATAGAGAAGGAACAGTTTGCCCTGTTTCCACTTTTGAGTAAGACAATTGTATACTCTATTTCTCATAAATAGATACAGTTTATCGGGAATTTAGATAAAGAGGTTAATTTACATATCATTGGTACATGAAATATCCCAACAAATAGTTATAATATAATTACCAACGACGTAGTCGTTGATGGGTGTAATCCAGTCCCCCACATGCGGCTAATTCAATTGCATGACATGTAGGAATGTTCACATAATACAATATTGATACAATGAACTTAGCTTAGAGGACTGGTGATGTAGGATTGTTGTTATAGATTAATATTTGTAGCACATGGTGAACTGTGGGTTGAGTCAGAGCAGGGGGGGGGGGGGGAGGAGATGTTGGTGTTGATTGAGAGACTAAAGGGCCGGCGTCCGATCGCTTCGCGAAATTACATATGGCTGCCGGCTCATAATAATTATAACCCATAACTTGGTTTCATAATACATCTAGAGCTGATGTAGATATTTATACATTACAGTTAATATTTAACCTAACTTAAGAATAAACTACAATACACAAAGAACCAGCCGAAATCGTACAAGCGATACAATACCGCCAAATTCAAATGTCCTATTGGACCTAAAACTGTCGGGATCATTACCCTATTCCCGACATATTGCCCGCCACCAAAATGATATACAGGAGCTATATACAGAGAACAACAAAAGGACATCGAAGTCAAAGATCACCTAGTTTGATCTTTGATCTCCAAAGATCCACGGAACTCATAGCCGCCCTCCTTTTGGGACGAGCGCCACCTGAAGCCTGAGGAGGATCATCCTTCTCATTATCAGCTGCCCCACCTTGAGGAGCACTGTCACCAGCATTCTCCCGCGGAGGGGTATCAGTAGAGACGCCAGGATCATCCGGCAGTTCTACATCCTGCTCCAGGGGATATAACCTTACGACTGGGCGAGTAGTAACCCCTGTCGAAGTTCGTATTCTAGCAACCCTTATAAGACCATCAATGCCCTGGAACAAATCGATAATCCTCCCAAGCTTCCAAAATAACCTAGGACGCTCATCATGAATCAGGACGATATCCCCAATACGAGGCCATCGTTGATTCGTCCCTTTGATCTTATGAGAGTGACGCTCGCGAAGAGACAGCAAATATTCTTGGGTCCACCGTTTCCATAGATCGTCGGACACCTTGTTTACATACTGGAAGCGACGACGTGTGGCGTCAGCATTGCCGAACGTAAGGTCTTGCAGATCTTCGTCATTTACGGACGATCTAGGAAAGGTATTAAGGGTTCGTCCACGTGTTAGCATAGAAGGCGAAATGGGTAAGAGGTCATCAACATCTGCCGAGTTATAGGTCAAGGGCCTGTCGTTGACTGACATCTCAATTTCTATTAAGATGGTTTGCAACTCCCGTCTGGTCACCAGTGCCCTTCCTAATACCTTCTTCATGGCAGATTTGACGATACCGATAGTTCTCTCCCAAATCGCCCCGAACCATGGTGCACGCGCTGGTATAAATCTCCACTGACAACCCTTTCCAGTGAGGGTAGCCACAACCTGCGGGTCATCCATTAAACACTGGAGATATTTAGAGGCCCCGACAAAACAAGTCGCATTATCGCTCATAATAATTTGAGGGAAACCATTGCGGCCTGCAAAGCGTCGTAGAGTATGCAAAAACCCCTTACTGGATAGGTCGTCAATCAATTCAATATGAATCGCTCTGGTTACCACACATGTGAATAGGACGGCATATACCTTTATGATATTACCGGGCGATTCTCTAACATGAATCACTCCGGTGTAGTCTACCCCGGTTACCTGAAATGGTTCAGTCCTTTATACCCTGAACTCAGGTAAGGGAGGTAGATCAACTGGGGAGTAAGGCTTACCCTGTAATCTTTTACAGATCGTACAGCTATTGTGGATCCCTTTAATTGCTTGTCGCATCTTAGGGATCCACCAACGTTGTCGCATATACGCCAGAACATAATTTACGCCAAAATGTAGGCAGGTCCTATGGCATTGGCGAATCAACAGTTTGGTAATCAAATGAGAGGAGCTAAGGAGGACAGGATATTTCGCAGAATCAATAATGTCCGCCTTTTGTATCCTGCCTCTACACTTAATTATGCCTCCTTCCATATATAATCCTAGCTGCCTCATTAAGTTTGAGGGTTTGGCCTTTGACTCCTTGCTCAGGATTTGATGTTCAGTAGGATAAGATTCCTTTTGTACTAAACATATTAGTTTTGCTTCTGCTGATCTAAATTCATGGAGTCTGATATGCTTCGAATCTTCACTAAGGAAATACCCGTGAGCCCGACTTCTCATGTTGTTAATGAAACGGTATATCCATGCAAATACCCGTATTACTTGATCATAGCTGCCGTAACGTTCCCACTCTACCAACTTGTTATCCTGATGTGTAGTACTCACATTCGAACTACTTAACACATCATCTTGGGGCCGACCTGAAGGAGCAGATATGCATTCCCTGAAATCCTGAGGCCATTCAGTTGGAGATGTAATCCATGGAGGTCCATGCCACCAAATAGAGGACGACATAAACTGCTGCGCCGAGATCCCCCGGGAAATTATGTCACTGGGGTTATCCCTGGTGCTCACATAGCGAAATGTAGCTGTAGGAACTAAGTTATGAATCTCATCAGTGCGATTAGAAACATAAACAGGTAACACTTTCTGGCTGTGTACCCATGAAAGCGCTATTTGACTGTCGCTCCAGACATAGACGTTATTAATCTGTAGTATGTCTGCATAAGCATCCAGTGTAAACTTTATTAGACGAGCAGACAGAAGCAATGCAGTAAGTTCTAATTTAGGAACTGTAATTTTCTTTATAGGGGTTACTTTGGCCTTCGCTATAGCCAGCGTCGCTACACTACCATTGCATATGTATATGGCAGTACCGTACGCACTATTACTAGCATCAGAAAAGGCATGTAGATCCACCTGTTGACCACTAATAACCTGACGATTAAGTTGGACCTTGCAACATGTGGAAAGGTCCGACTGAATCAACCGCCAAGTATCTTGTAACCCAATCGGGAGGGGCGTATCCCAATCTAGTTTTAGCCGCCACAGTTGCTGTAAAAACATACGAGCACGGATTGTTACAGGCAGCAAAAAACCTAGGGGATCAAACAACCTCGCTGACAAGCTTAAGCAGTTTCGCTTGGTCATAAGCTCACCGCCGCATGGGGTGTGACAGAAGGATATACAATCTGTGGTAGTGTCCCATTTGTGGGCTAAAAACTTCACCTCACTATTCTCAGTAGCTACACCGTCAGAAGCAAATTGACCTTTCAAAAGATCACTATTAGTGGCCCATTCTCTTAAGTATAAATGAGCCTTGGCAAATATATCGCGGATCTCCCAGCATCTCTTGAGCAATAAATCTTCATTGTCTCCGGTGCCTTGAAGATTGTCCACATAGATCCCCTGCTTGATCTCATTCTTGAAGTCAGGATCTAGTCCAGCCTCCTCAAGATGACGCAAGATAGTAGCGTTGAGAAGGAACTGGGAACAGGTCGCCCCGAATAAGACGACTCTGAACCTGTAGACCAGATACTCTGAATCTAGATCCATTGGGTCCCGTGGCCATAAAAATCTTGTCGAGTCCCTGTCTTCACGATGGAGTTGAAGCATCAGGAAGGCCTTCTCAATATCGGCGACCCATGCAAACTTATGACATCTGAAGCGCAACATAATTTGCGCTAGATCAGAGACCAGGGACGGACCCGTGTACAGACAATCATTCAGGCTATAGGAGCGATCACTGGATTTAGCAGAGCAGTCATACACAATACGAACAGGAGTGGTGGAACTGTCCTTTTTAATCCCATGGTGAGCAAGGTAATGGATGTTATCCCCATACTCACTGAGATCTACTCTCTCCACAAATCCACGTTGTACCTGCTCGGCTAAAACTGCCGCATAAGTCTCGCAATAACTTGGATCCTTGACAAACTGCTTCTGAAGGCCACGTCACCTACCAAGTGCTAGATGGAAATTAGTAGGTAATTTACTCTTGTTATCATTCCAAGGGAGCCTCACCACATACTGACCTCTGCCAGAGTCATACGTTACAGTCTCTTCATACGAGCTTAACGCTAGCTTGGACTCACGATCAAGTTCATGTGGGTCAATTCCAATATTGTCCAAGTCCCATAGCTTATCTATATCAGTACATGTATTATCAGGCACATTTGGCCGAATATATTTATCTATGGGGCTTACTGCTACCTTGAGGACCGTAACCACCTCCACCTGTGTGTCTTGAGAGGAAGTGGCATAGGATCCAGAAATGGCATAACCTTGGATCGTGGGGAGCATTATTAGCTTATCTACCCGCCGATATCCAGGGTGAACCAGGTCGTAGTAATAATCAGCTCCGACCAGTAGCATAATACCATTGTTAGCAGAGAGTTGATCATCAGCCAGTTTATACCCCTTGCTTCTGAGATATTTCAAATGTGGTTGAATCTCTGATGCTATATAGAAACTTGGTAGTGTGTCGACCACAACAGCCTTGATGGGACATACCTTTTTTCTATAAACATATGAAATCTCCACAATATCATAGTCACTGGAATCTATTTCACCAGTGAAACCATGGAGACGCAAATTCTCTTGACCCTTGCTGGTACACTTGAGCTGGGGTAATGATGACCGCAGAACGAATGACCTCTGTGAGCACTGGTCAAGTAAGGTGCGCGTCATTATAGTATTATTATTACTCCCCACTACTGGCAGCATCATAGTAGGAAGCAATTGACATTCTCGAGAAGCAATGGACATGGCAGATACTTTATCACCCTCGCTCTTACTTTTCTCATGTGACTCTTTGGGGGTTCTCCCCTTTTCTTTGCTGTCGTGCCGATCAGACTGGGTGCAAAGGGAAAACCAATGTTTCCCCTTGCAATACTTACAAGGTTTGATGTAGGAATTGGTGCAGGTACTGTTGAAGTGGTCTCTTGCCAGACAGCTGGTACATAACTTAAGCGATTTAGCCTTGCTAATCTTCTGTGTAGCCTTAGGATACTTAGGACACTGATACCACAGATGACCGTGGACACTGCACAACTTACAACCTAATGAAATTGGCCTTTTCTGTTTAGGAAAAGTCTGTACCGGGAAAGCTGCAGTAGATGGCGACATCTCCACTTGTCGGTAGTGTCCAGTACTCTCCATATTGAAGACTTCAGTCTGGTACACGTGCACCAACGCTTCCAAGTTTAGTGGAGAGTCGCTTAGTTGTCGTCTTAAGATTTCCCTTAGGGGAGAGGGTATTTTATTCAAGATATTCACACTAAATATCTCCTCCTTGGTGACGGCCATTGTCTCCATAGATCGGAGGAGGCTCTCAAAGGAGGCATAGTACTCCTTTAGGGCCGTCACATCATAGGATGGAGGATCTAGCGTGAAGAACTTAGTAATTAACGCGGTCTTGATGACTTCCACTCTCCCGTAAGTTCTCTTCAGCAACTCCACTGCAGACTCGTAGCTGGTAGCTTCTAGCTTGTACCCATCGACTAACTTCAATGCCTCCCCTTTCAATTGACCACGGAGATATGTGAACCTTTGGATGGATGTGAGTGTTTTTTATGATGGACAGAACACTCAAAAATATCCCAAAATCCAGTCCAGGTAGCCGAATCCCCGGAAAAGGTAGGCAAAGTAAGCTTCGGCAGGTTAAAACCAGTCGCCTTTGGTGTACCGGTATCCTTAACAGAGGTTGATTCTTGGGTGGAAGATAGTCTGGCTAAGGCTGTATTAACATCCTCAAAGTACTCAAGATCTGCCGACATTTCTTCTTCCACATCGTCAGTAACTGTCAATAAACCATATACCTGCTGAGCATAACTATCATAAGTAGCTAGCGATTTAGTAACAGTAGCAAATTTACCTTTTATCTGATCAGCCGTGGCACTTATTAAAAAATCATCATGATCTCTTAACACCTTACGAGCGGCCTATGCGGTTTATTTATATGTACCGCCCAGCGGGGTGTTTTTAGCCAAAATAGGGCTGTTTACGTGATCATTTTCATGCCTAAATAAGACCCAGAACGTAAAACAAGTACCTATCCCTGAAAGGGCATAAACAGAGCTTTCGAATGACACCATAACGATCCTTTTATGATGGCTAGTTTTCTTGCAATAACCGTGCAACGCGAGTGCAAAAAGCATGTAATTCGGTACTTTCCCCATATAATTCAGTATGTAGCGAGTGAGAGAGGGAGGAGGGAGCTGAGATTTGTGTCAGTAGGTTCGCCGCGGTGGTCTGGAGCAGTCATACGCTCGCTAGTCTCCTGCCACCACTTGTCTCTCTCTCTCAGCAACATTACGTGCTGAAATTGCCACTCGACCTATATCGAGCGCCGCCACATAGTCCAGCTTTATTTAACTCGACTTATGTGGTGAGCCGCTAATTAAGGGTTAAACATCTATTTAAACTTCCCTTCATACCTCCCTGAAGAATCTTAAGTTTCTTCAAATCTGTCATCGTTAAGGTCTAATTTTAAGCAACTTAAACTACAATGAGGTCAGACTACAAACCGTTAATCGCTTAGGAATCAACAGCGGCAAACTCCCATTACTTAAGAAATTTACTCAAAAAGAATTACATAATACTTACATCCCCCTTAATATAAACTATCGAAAGGAAATTATCTAACTAGACAAAAGAATTAAATACTAAATCCATTAAAAGAAAGGGTAAGGTGAAGCACTAATTATTGTAAGCCCTTTATAGGTAAGCCTAGTTGGTTAAGCTACAATCATGAGGTCTGACTATTAACCGTCAATCGCTTAGGAATTAACAAAGACCGACACTCATGACCGCCACTTTAAGCAACTAGGCCTAGGCTATTATGAAATTTAAATATAAAAGGTCACATGAACCCTCCCCACCAGCAAAATTAATAATGAGTCCCACAATGACAAAACACAATTAACACCACAGGCACACCACCAAAGCAAAATGAATAGCAACCGCAGACACCTGCAGGCCTAGACTGCTTAGCCTAGCCTAGCCAGGAGCGCAAAATGGCGACCGACGAAACTACCCCTACCCCAAACTCCAGCCCAGTTAACCCACCAAAAAACGCCAAGGATCACACGCCCAAAAAAACCTGGAAACTAGTCCCAAAAAAGGTAGGGACGGTGCCTAAACGGTAAAAAACACGAGGGAAGAAGCTGGGCCTAAACTAGGGAAACGGCAGTCGGCCAACAACGCGCGAGGCGGCAGCCATTTGTAAGCCCACAAGCGTCAAGGAAGCAAACAAAACGGTACTACGGTAAGGAAGACCATTATTTATCGGGAATTTAGATAAAGAGGTTAATTTACATATCACTGGTACATGAAATATCCAAACAAATAGTTATAATATAATTACCAACGACGTAGTCATTGATGGGTGTAATCCAGTCCCCCACACGCGGCTAGTTCAATTGCATGACATGTAGGAATGTTCACATAATACAATATCGATACAATGAACTTAGCTTAGAGGACTGGTGATGTAGGACTGTTGTTAATATTGTTAGTAGTTGTAGCACATGGTGAACTGTGGGTTGAGTCAGGGCCGGGGGAGGAGATGTTGGCTGTACGGTGTTGATTGACAGACTAAAGGGCCGGCGTCCGATCGCTTCGCGAAATTACATATGGCTGCCGGCTCATAATAATTCTAACCCATAACTTGGTTTCATAATACATCTAGAGCTGATGTAGATATTTATACATTACAGTTAATATTTAACCTAACTTAAGAATAAAGTACAATACACAAAGAACCAGCCGAAATCGTACAAGCGATACGATACCGCCAAATTCAAATGTCCTATTGGACCAAAACCTGTCGGGATCATTACCCTATTCCCGACACAGTTATTCCACTTATCATTTAGTCTACATTCCATTTCAGTCCTCACATTTAACAATGACTGAAGAATTATACAAGTTCCCGTTTCTTTTACACGGATGATTACTGACCTTTACTGATACAGCAGACATGTTGCTCGTCCCCGACGAACTTCAACTTGTGACTGTGACAAACAAAAACGCCTTTATTCATGTAGGTCCTTGTATCTTCCCCTGTCTGTGCGTCCTGAGTATGTGTTTTCCCTTTGTCTCCGGACATAAATGCATGCGACCTTACCTAGACTCAAGCATCTGTGACTGACTGGCTCATAGTCTAGATTTAGAATAATAGTTAATAATCATGGGATGTGTCAGGCACCTGTTCACTGCGAAGTACGGATTTCACTAATCTTCAAGCTTCCTTATCATCAACTACCTCTCCTTAGAGTTCATTCCTATTAACATGTTCTTTCACAGGTAATTCTTTGAACCTCATCATCTCTTACAAGCACACTCAAACCTCATGAATTTCATAAATTCTTCAGATTACAACTAACCTTAGTTTTATTAATTAATCAGGAAATCATTTTTCCTACTACACTAACCCCCTTCCATGACTCTCGTCAACAACCTTATCCTAGTAAGTCTCTCCCTTCGTCTTCCGTTCAGGGTTGATCACCTGTTGCTTTGGCGTGAGGAAACATTTAAGCACCTGTTAATGCTAACGTGTAAGTTTTGGTCCTCACCTTTATCACACTTTCATCGGCATTGTTATACACTGGAAATAGGATTATGTAAGTCATAGGGATGATAGGGATGATATATATATGTTCGGTGGGCCTCACTTTACGTGGCCGAGCGGTGTAACAGCGCATTTAGAGCGACTGTACACTCTATGGTAACTCATATAATCACTTGTATAACTCTCACCCTTATAACAGTTATTCACTTACTTAAGTATACTACTGTACATTCTAGATGGGAATGATCTCCCTATAGATAGATCATCTCCCCCACCTATAAAAGGACTTGGTACAATTCCTGCAGAGTAAGCAAGCATTCCCACGGTCTTCTTAAAGTATTGCAGCAACTCCAATATGATTGCTAGCAACATGTATCGTATGACTCCACACTGGTCAGAAGCCGGCACGCTCGAGCCCCCAGGCATTGACTAGTAGCAGATCAGACAGCCATTAGGAAGGTTAACCCTTCATGCGGCCGTGGTAATTAACCCTTCCTCCCCAGGCTGTCTTACCCAATGACGGTCGCCCCTACCCGGGCGAAATGGCTGAAAAATGTCTAGGCCTAGGCTAACGTATTTATGTTTATTTTCACTGCTAGAACTTTCCCACTCATCTATAATCGTAGTGCGGTTTTCAATCTGTACTTTGGCATTGAGTAGAGCTCTGTAAGTCAACTGGTTCAGTTGTGATGACGATTTCAGTGGAGCCAATATTGCAGAGATGTTGCCAATATGGGGGCTTTTCAGACACTAATTTCGTCATGACGTCAGAACAACAACATTGAGGAGTCTTCTCCTTCTTGTTTTCGGAGGTGCGGTGACGAACGCTTGGGTTTGTTGACATACGTCGTACACACGGCGTTCAGACCAAGCTTAATTAGGCTATTAAGCTCATGCCTTAGATAAGGCATACCGGGTAGCGGCCCTTCTTTCGTGCTGTCCTTACCTAAGGCAGACCGGGTAGGAAGGGTTAATACAGTGACATATACAGTGACAGTGCGATACAGTACGATAATTAGTGTGTGTACCATTATATATTTTCGCTATTCTTATTCTTTATTCTTTTACAGGAAAGAATATAATCACAGGAATATAGCTCAATCTAATTGCTTTTATAATATAGTGCAAAGCTGTAGGTATTTCCCAGTCGGGTAGCTACAATACCTACAAAGACAATCAATAACTCAAACCAGCCCCTAATTAAGCATAATCTATTTTTCTGGTAATAAAACCCTAGAAAACCCAACAGTGTCTTTACTTCAAATCAATACCTTAACAAGTTACCTTTCAACATGTTTTTACAGTGAAAACCTCAACTACAAGCATAATCAAGGACAATTAAGGTAAGAGGTAAAAAGGGCAACCATAAAGTCACCGCTACAAGTATATAACCGGAATGGCTGTCTGTACTCCGGAAAAGCACGAGATGGTGTTTGAGGGTATTGAAACTTGTGTCTCTTTCCTTGGTCCATTTGAAGGGTTCTTCTTTCTTCGTTAACTCACGCAGAGGGCGGGCTATGGCAGCGAGATCTTTTACAAATCTCCTGTAATAGGTGGCTAAACCTAAGAAGCAGCGAATGCCTTTGACGGTGGTGGGAGGAGTTTGTGTCACAATGGCGGATAACTTCTTAGGATCAGGTGAGATGCCCCCGGTGGAAATGACGTGGCCAAGGAAACCAACAGTTGTCCGGGCTACTGAGCATTTTGAGGGCTTCAGTTTGAGTCTGGTCTCTCGTATGCGTAGCAATACCTGACGGAGATGCTGAAGATGTTCCTCCCAGGTTTTGCCATACACGATGACATCATCCAGGTATGCTAGGCAGATTTCTCAGGTGAGGCCCTTAAGGACGGATTCCTTTAAGCTGGAGAACATGGCAGGCCTGTTGCAGAGACCGAAGGGGAGCACATTGAATTCGTAAAGATAGCCCCCGCTGGTGTAAAATGCGGTCTTTTGTTGGTGGCTATTGTTGATCGGTACTTGCCAGTATCCGGCTTGTAGATCCTGGGTGGTGAACCATTTAGATCCATGGAGGGAATCTAGGGAGTCATCAATTCTGGGTAAGGGGGTGACGTCTTGAATGGTGGCGTCGTTCAGTCTTCGGTATTCCACACAAAACCTAGTGGACCCATCTTTCTTCTTCACTAAGACGACAGGGGAGGACCAGGGGCTGACAGAGGGGGTGGCTATCCCTGCGTCTAACATTTCCTGAACCTGTCGGTCTTCCTCCTGACGCTGCAGGGTTTTTTCCTTTGTGAAGGTTGACGGATGGGAGGTCCTTCGGTGTGGATCGGGTGCTCAACGACTTTTGTTTGTCCTATTTCGGTGGGCGATTCGGCAAACACGTCTGCAAACTCGTGGAGGACATTGGATAATTGTTGGTGTTGTGCCGTGGTTAACACTTATGCTGCAGGCATATTTCCGCCATATTAGGGATCATTCAGGCACTCCTGATTGATTAGGCAAGTGTCTGAATGAAATGATATGTATTCACCCGAAAACTAGACGAAAATAACTTTAAAATGACGCCAGAACGAGCTTCGTAGCTTGCGGGGTTCACCCGCAGCACTAACATAGACATTCGCTAAAATGAGCAATTCTTGCTAATTTCTCGCTACATTTGCCTTTGGCAGTACTGTACATCTAGCGAGAGTCTGAATCAGAGCCTTCAGTGCCACAGCCGCCTGGCTGGGAGAAGGATGTGTGGCCTGTCGTGCTCCCGCTCCCTTGCACTCGATTTTACAGGCTTTAAGAGGCTTTAAAACCCTGTAGATTGCTATAAATTGCAATGACGTTCCGGAACGTCTCCTGCAGGGAAAGGGTTAATTGTTCCGGAATGGCGGGCAGGATGAGTGATGTTGTAGATGCAGGAGTTGAGTGAGTGGCATCATCGAAAGTTTCGAGATCGCTGATGATGAGGTCTTTGGGCAGGGTGAGGGGCTCGTCAGAGATGTTGGCGACAATGGCGGCACCTCTGCTAGGGGGCACTATGGCAGGTTGAATTCTGCATCTGTCAGCTCGAGGTTGGTCCAGCTGAGGTGAAAATACCATAGGTTTATTTACAGTGTGACGTAAAGGCACCCACTGTTGGTGTTGTGCAGGTATTAGCACTCGTTGTGAGGCCACTGCGGGGGTTACTACGGTGATGGAGGCTGGTGGTGAAAGCCCGGTAGGTGTTGTACAGGGGGCCTTTGCTAAGGTAGGTGATCGATGGTGCTGTGTTTTTTTCTTTGACGTAGTTTTTATGTTGGTGACCTTTGAGTTGTGGTGGTGGTTTCTGGTTTTTGTTAGCAATGACTTGTTTCTTGGAATGGCTATACAGTAGGTGGTGTTACCAAAAAATGGATCTTGTTGCTGTCGTTTTTTTTTTTTTAAGTCAGAAGACGTTGACCGCAATCCAATGTGCTTGCAACCATTGTAGTACATCTAACCCCATGTAACCGTCATATTGGATGCATTCGGAATAGAATACAACGAACGGATGACGGCAGGAAGCTTCTGGTTGAGGAGTGATATGCAGGGGCGCGGTCTCCCCTCTGATGACTAGGGGCGTGTCACCCGCGCCCTTTAAATTTGTGGTCGAGGCTTGTAACATTCCTAGCTTACGGCGATGCTTATCGTAAAATGTGCTGAATAGACACGATCTTGCAGCTCCGATGTCTATGAGAAGACAGACTGGAATGCCTTCAATTTTTGCTAGGTGGTAGATAGGGGGTGGTTTGGAAAACACAGACTCCCCTGCCGAAGCCCTAATGGGCGGGGGAGCCTTTAAAAAACCTGAGGAGGGTCTTCCATTTCTTCTACCTCTTCTTCTTCATCCACTGACATAATTGGGTTGAGTTCGGGAGGAGAATATTCCCCGTCTTAAT
Source organism: Paralithodes platypus (assembly GCA_032716605.1). NCBI lineage: Eukaryota > Metazoa > Arthropoda > Malacostraca > Decapoda > Lithodidae > Paralithodes > Paralithodes platypus. Next base: position 6,917,650 of record CM064499.1, on the reverse strand, counting down.
ATTCCTCCTCCAATTAAAGATCACAGGATACTCCTTCGGCTGCGATGACTCGGTTTGATAAGCTCTGTTGCTTGGTTTGATTCCGGATGTAATGTAGGGGGCATGAGTAGTTGCAGACCTTGAAGTCGAATGGATTGATAGTGACGATAGAACTATCCCGGCTTCTTTGTGGGGGCATGTGACGTTGAGGACCTCGGTTGATTTGGTTGGTATGTGGGTATACTCGGCCAGGATTATTATGGTTTGGGTAAATCCGCTGACCTGACTGTGGGCGGCCTGATGAAAAGGGCCTGCCACGTTCTCCCGCTTAATGGAATCCGTCCATAAGGGCCTCACCTGGGAAATCTGCCTAGCATACCTGGATGATATCATCGTGTATGGACAAAACTGGGAGGAACATCTTCAGCATCTCAATCAGTTATTGCTATGCATACGAGAGGCCGGACTCAAACTGAAGCCCTCAAAATGCTCAGTAGCCCGGACAACTGTTGGTTTCCTTGGCCACGTCATTTCTACAGAGGGCATCTCACCTGATCCTAGGAAGTTATCCGCCATTGCGGCACAAACTCCTCCCACTCCTTCTTAGGTTTAGCCACCTATTACAGGAGATTTGTAAACGATTTAGCTGCCATATCCCGCCCTCTGCATGAGTTAACGAAGAAAGAAAAACCCTTCAAATGGACCAAGGAAAGAGACACAGCTTTCAACACCCTCAAACACCATCTCGTGCAAGCCCCTACAGTCGCTTTTCCGGACTACAGACAGCCATTCCGGTTTATACTGATGTCTCATTATATGCCATAGGTGCTGTGTTTGTCAAGACTTAGGATCGTATAGTGGATTTAGGAATTAGTTACAAGACAAGTAAAGGGATTGGATTATCAGCCTAAGGGGGAAGCATTAAGATCGTCTCACCTTTGTTGTTAATTCACATGCTATATATGGTCTATACATATTATAATGGCCACCAGTGAATATATATAGACTTAGCTGGTTATTGGAGCATGTTGATGGATAGTAGGTGCTGGGATGTTTAACATATGGGATGATAGATGTGGCCGATCGCCGGTGTTGCTGGTAAGGGTTGTTGTTATTGAGTGGCACCCTTTATAGGGAGATATCTTAGAACATCAGCTTGGTAACAAGGGAAGCTAGAAATGCGCAATCATTCTCGATGCTGCTAACGTTCCTCATATTACTTTAATTACTATATTAAATAGTACTTAATACTTATGGAATACTATATTCTCAAATTAACTCTTTATAGAATAAATGTACACCATAGCCTATACCTTAATTACCCCTTATATATTATTCATCTGATATACAAACCCAATTAACTTTACATGATACTTTGTGTATATACAGAATTATAGATCCCATTTTTAACCAATCCCAACTGGAAATAGAAAGGTCTATCGTGGACACTCATAAGTCACGATATATTCCCGGCCACCAAATATTTACAAATTTTACAATTTGGACTTAAACTAGTGTGGAAAATTATAAGGCTCCACCACCTATCAACGATTGCCAGAGTCGCGTGGAACCCAAAGCAGCCTGCCGCTGAGGACGAAGATTACTGTCATCCCGACTAGCAGCAGACTGCGCTGGTGCGTCCGCACCGGCGATACTATCTGCAATAATCTCGCCCACATCTTCACATTCCTGTTCAATAGGATACAATTTAGCAATCGGACGAGTGGTAATACCGGTAGAGGTTTTGACCTGCGCGACTCTAACAAGCTGATCTAGGCCCGGAAGTAATTTTAGGACGAGACCTAATCTCCAAAACAAACGAGGACCCTCATTGTGTATCAGGACAACGTCACCTACTTTGGGCCAAGATTTACCCTTGTTTCTTATTAAATTAGTATGACTTTCCCTTAGAGACAGCAGGTAGTCATTCGTCCAGCGCTTCCACAAATCATTTGATAATTTACAGACATAATTATATCGTGCGGAGACGTTGTCTACAACGTACGATGAGGGATCCGTGATTTCATCGTCGTTCATCGTTTCAGGAAACAGTCTAAGTCTACGCCCGCTGGCCAACTGTGAAGGGGTAATAGGTACAGGATCCTCTAAATCTCCTGACACATATTCTAATGGTTTGTCATTCACAGCCGCCTCCAGTTCTGTTAGTATCGTAGTCAACTCTGTAAGTGTGACTGAGGCACGACCCAGTACCGTTTTCAGTCCTGCCTTAACTGTGCCGAATGTTCTCTCCCAGATCGGTCCAAACCATGGAGCTCTGGCTGGGATAAACCTCCAATCACATTTAAACTTACTCAGATGTTGTTTGAGTTGAGGATCATCTAGTCTTGATTTTAATAATTTGGCAGAACTTACAAATGTGGTGGCATTATCGCTGAGCATTAATTGGGGATAACCTTTACGACTACAGAACCTCCGGAAAATGTGCATGAAGGTTTCGCAAGATAAATCAGGAGCAACTTCTAAATGAATAGCACGCGTTACAGCACAAGTGAACAATACTATATAAACCTTTTCAATAGTACTGCCCCCACCCCTCACAGCCAGTGAGCCGGAGTAGTCCACGCCTGTGACCTGAAATGATTCCACCCTGTTAACGCAGAAATCAGGTAGTGGAGGAGATGGCTGCAACCCATAGCTTTTGCCCTGAAAGCGCTTGCACAGGACACACTTCCTAGTTACTGACTTCACTGTTTGCCGCATTCTCGGAATCCACCATCTCGTTCTCAGATACGAAACCACATATGCCACCCCCTAATGCAAGCACAATCTATGAGCATTGTCTATCAACAGTGAGGTTAACCTGTGTTTGTTTGGAAGAAGGATTGGAAACTTAGTATTATAATCTATCTTAGCCCCTTGTAGTCTCCCTTTACATTTAATGATCCCTTGATCCAAAAAATAACCCCAACTGTTTAATAATGCTACTCTTAACCTTATTGTCAGTGGTGCTAGTGTCAAGTTCTTGTCGCTCCTTATGGTAAACTTCCCTCTGTGCTACATCTATTAAAGTGACTTCAGCTGCTCTTAGTTCCGGTACTATAAGTAATCCATGATTCTGATCCGACCCCTTCGATTTGGCTTTCAGATTACCCACGTAGCGCTTCACCCATGCCATGATGCGTACTAGTCCCTCATACGAACTATAGCGAGGCCATGCTATTACATGGGTCTCATTCGAGGGAGTGTCCGTAGAGGTCGCAAACATTTATTGAACCACAGGACCTTGTTCCTCCCCATCTGGCCATTGTTCAGGATGGGATAGCCAAGATGGCCCTTCCCACCAAAGCCGAGAACTGTGTAGGGAGGAATGAGTAATTCCCCTTGTGAGCAAATCGGCTGGATTAACGTTGGTAGGGACATACCTAAACTGAGTTTTCGTACATGACGCTAAGATTTCATCAACTCTATTACGAACAAACACCGGTAACACTTTCTTACTTGCAAGCCAACATAAACTTATTTGACTATCACACCAGATGACTGTTTCTTTGATTGACAGCTCAGATGCGTAGGCCTCTTTAATGAACGTGGCTAACCTAGATGCAAGTACGCAAGCTGTCAGTTCAAGTTTAGGGATAGTTAAACATTTAATCGGGGCCACCCTAGCCTTAGCCATAATCAAGCGGCACGTATCCCTGTCATCACAGATATACGCAGCGGCTCCGCAAGCAACTGTACTAGCATCACTGAAAATGTGTAAGGTCACATATCTTGAAAAGGCAACCTGTCTAGGTATTTCTAAGTCCATGCAACCCCAGAGATCAGAACCAATGTCACACCAGCATTCCCTAAGCGCGTCCTAAAGAGGTTCGTCCCACCCGCAATTTACATGCCAAAGCTCCTGTACAAAAATGCGAGCCCTAATGGTGACAGGTAACAAAACTCCCAGCGGATCAAAAATGCTAGCAGTGACACTGAGCGCTTCTCTTTTCGTGCTAGCTTGTAAAAAATGCTCCCTCTTCTGGAATGTAAACATATCAGTATCAGTAACCCAAGTCATCCCGAGTGTCTTCACCCTATCCTGTACTGTACTTGCGACATTATGTGAGAATAAGGTATCACGGAGATGCGGACTATTTGTGACCCATTCCCTGAGAAAGAGATGCGCTCCCGAGAATATGTCCTGGGCGCTGTTGTATATGGCCAGAAGGTCCTGCTCACTGTCATGGGTCGCCTGTAAATTATCTATGTAAAGCCCACGTCTCAGACCGTGAACATGTTGTGTATGTTTATCTACCAGTGACAAATGTTTCAAGATAGTTGCATTTAACAAAAACTGTGAGCAGGTCGCGCCAAAAAGAACCACTCGAAACATATAGACCGATACTGGACTGTCGATATCCAGCGGATCATCGGGCCACAGAAACCGTGTGCAATCCATGTCATCCTCGTGCAACTTGAGCATAAGAAAGGCCTTCTCAATGTCGCTGACCCAAGCATATTGGTTCAATCTGAACCTTAACAAGACCTGGGTTAGGTCAGCGACAAGAGAAGGTCCTGTAAACAGACAATCATTCAAGCTCAGCTTATTTGTGCTTGTCCTTGCTGAACAGTCGAAGACTACCCTCACGGGTGTGGTCCGACTGTCCTTTTCAACACCATGATGAGCCAGATAGTGAGTCTGGTAGTGCTGTCAAGGATATCTACCGACACTCTCTCAATGCTTGCTATCTTGCTATCTTGCTATCTGATCCCGAATGACACTTCCATATTGCTCGCAGTATTCCGGGGCCCATATGAACTTACGCTGAAGACCTCTAAGTCGTCCCAAGGCTAGCCCATAGTTGCTCGGAAGTAAGTGCTTGTTGTCCCTCCAGGGCAACTGAACAGTGTACTGATTATTAACACGAGAGTACTGTATTGACTCATTGAATTTTGACATGACTAATTTAGCCTCCAAGTCTGCTTCCTTAGAAGCAATGCCAATGTGGTCCAGTTCCCATAGTGCACCAATATCTTTATGTTCCCAGTGGCCCCCACCATCCTGTAAGTAGGTATCCACCGTGCCGGTAGCAACTTTCAGAACTGTGACCACTTCGACAGTGGTTTCTGAACCTTGGGCGTGGAACGATCCACTCAAAGCAAACCCGTAAATTGTGGGCAGGAGAACTATCCCATTAACCCTTTTAAAGCCTGGGTGTACAAACTTATTATAATTCTCCGCCCGTATCAGCATATCGAGTTTGTTTGAATGAAAGTCATTGTCGGCTAATTTCAACTTTTGCACAGTGAGTTTGTCAGTGATACAAGTAAGTCCCTTGTGAGCACAGTAACTAGGAAGCTGATCGACAACAATGGCTTTCATTTGGCGCCATCGCCCTTTGTGTCGATAGTTTAGTGCAACAACGTCATAAGTTGCATCCTCCAGCGAGCCTGTGAACCCCCTTAATTGTAGAGTCTCTTTACCAACTACTGTATGTTGTATTAACTCCAATGAGGACTTCAATATAAAGGACTTTTGTGAGCACTGATCTAGTAAAGCACGAAGTTGTGTAACATAAGTCTCCCTACCTTTTAATGGTACCTTTATTGTGGGGAGTAATGCCATTTCTTTTTGAGTAGTAACCGACATAGTAACTGGGTGTTCCGAATGAGCTTGTGGCGACTCCTGGCCCCTATTCGGACAAAGACTATGGTAATGTTTGCCCTGACAATGTTTGCACGGCTCCACTTTTGGGTTGGTGCAACCATTTCGACCATGGTCTCTATCCAAACAGCCAACACACACCTTTAATACCTTCGCCCTCTTTATTTTTGTTTGTGCATTAGAATATTTGAAACATTTAAACCAGCAGTGCCCTGACTTGCCACACAGCTAGAGCCATTGCTTCCTGCCTTGTAATGTGCTACCTTGTTTTGTTGAATAGTAAAAGCAGCAGTAGGTTTATATTTGTCTTGTGTAGGCAGGCCAGCCCCCTCCATGTTACAAATCTCCTCGTATAGGGTCCGAGTGACCGCACCAACCTGTAACCAGTCATCCTTCAGTTCTCGCCGAATAGTCTCACGCAAAGGAGACAGAATCTTATTATACAACATTACGGCACAAAAGTCCTCCAACGTCACATTGCAAGATTTAAGCGACTTTAGTGTGCATTCAGCAGCCGCATGGAAATGTCTAAGGTCCTGCGCATCATATCGAGGACCAGGAATCTCACAAAAGGCGGAAACGTGGGCAGACTTGATGCGGTCAATCTGTCCGTAGGTCTCGAGGAGAAGTGTTACGGCAGGAGTATAACTTGTGGTCTCTAAGCTAAATCTGGCTATGAGCTGCGAGGCTTCTCCCTCTAGCTGACCCCTCAAATATGTAAATTTCTGAATATCTGTTAGGTCCTGATGCCCATGAACCGAACATTGGAATATATCCCAAAATCCGGTCCACCGGGCAGGATCACCACCACACTTTGGGAGGGTTAAGGCTGGTAATTTTACTACCGACTTTATAGCCTCTCTGCGAGAGACCTCTGTACATACCGGTCTACTATCCAAAGGGGCTAATAAGTTTTGTACCCGTTCCTCATAAATCATATCATTAGCCACTTCTTCATTTAAATCTTCCTCAGACTCTAACAATAGATATATTCTCATTGAAAGAATTTATGTTGTGTAAAGCCTTGTTGATACTGACTTTTTTAGCAACTATTTCATCGTTTGTGGCTTCGTTGAGGAAAGTGGTGAAATCCTTAGTTAATTTAGTAATGCCTCCTTTGGCCGCATCCCTCAACCTCGTCAGCTTGGTGATGTCCATGTTTATAGGGAACCCAACCTGTTACCAGTCAATTCACAAATTTATAGGGGATAGGCGAGTCAGGATGGACGATGAACGACGATAAAATCAACTATTAGCCTAATAAACTGAAATAAATATAGGCTAGCCTATAGCCTATTCCTCGTCAAAATATCGCGCCGCCCTACTGACGATTAGGTTATAGAGCTTGTGCGTCCCCCAAGGGCCTAAATGGACGCCATCATATGCCAAGTCCTCCTTACCCATCTCCATAGGGTTGAACCTTGACTTGGAGAATGGGAATTTCTGACGTAAATGTCTGTTGATGGCATTTTTTATTCGGTTATATTGCTCTGCACTGTGGCCCCTGGGGGAGGTACGAGACTCTATTCCCACGATTTTACAATGCCCCCCTGTTCTATCCTCAATATGTTTAGCCAAATCATTTATTTTACTGGCTAACTCATTAACTACCGTATCGCCAAATATATAGTTACCTCCGACTATCAAGAATGTGAGATCCGGACGAAACTTTACAACCTTAAAAATACAATGCATACATAGTTACGTGGGGAATGGTATGTTTTATTTATTAATAATAAAAGTAAATAGCCTAAAGCTTAGGTGTACACAGGATAAATTAATTACAGTATTGGAGGCCTCTCTCTATTTAGAGGCTTGTATGGAGCTGTCTGTTTGTCCTCTTGTCTAGCTGGATTGTAAACATTGTCTCGCCTAGCGGTGGTAGTGGTGAGTGGAACCGCCAGGGTTACTGGAGAGGAACGAAGGAGGTTGATGTCACATTTGCATAAAGTCTTCTTCCTCGTAGTCTAAATCAGGGCCAGGTGTAGGCGGCCATTGCTCACCTGGCGCCTGAATATAAATAACAACAACCTGTGGCGGATGTCTTACCATATAGTATAGTGGGATTTCCTAAAAAAGGCCCTCTATAAAAATCAAGGAGCATTTTTGGGTAAAAGTTGGGAACCAGACTTTTTAGCATAATTCAGGCATGCCGAATTCGATAAACCCGGTTCCCAAGCGAAATTTTGAGTTTTGACCGTCTAATTTGCATAAACAAAATGGCCGCCAAATTGGAAATTTTTGACACTTCTTGAACCATTTTCTCCAATATCTCTGTAACTAGGCAAGCAAATATCACAAGTGAAGCATCTATACCTATGTTTTGAGGGTCAGGGAATGTCACTGAGGCATTTTTAAAGGAATCAGTAATAAGCCTAGACTTTAATATACATATTAGCGGCTGTCATTAGAGAAAAATCAATGGTTCCCAACTTTACCCCAAGATACTCCTTGATGCTTATGCAGGCAAAACAGGGCAATATCTGTCACTCACCTGAACTATTTATTGGAGTAGACCATATTCATGCAATACAAGGAGTTTGATCATCACTCTGTTGCTGACATGCACACATTGCTGTGCATCGTAACCCGGATTTGCGGCATTTGCACCGACGCGTCCTGCATTGTTTCTGGCAGGCACATGAAATAATTTCCAGGCAACTTTGTGGGATCGGACTCAATGACATCAGAATGGGTTGTAGTCCTGAATCGCCATGTTTCCATCCCATGTCTGTGGGTGCAGGAAGCTCAGGTACAGCACAGTGAGCATTTCTCCATATCATTGCTTGATAGTGTACTCGCATCAAATGGAAGCGGAGAGCATCACGTGTTGGTGGCATTGCTTCTGGTTTGGCAGTCTTTGAGAACAGTATATGCCTTGCTGCATCAACAGAGTCTGTTTTGTGCACATCATATATTCTGCAGACAAACGTTTCTGAAGATCGAATGGTCTCCTTTGTGAGTTCACCGATTCCCAAGTTTATGAGCAATTGATGGTGCTGTTTGAAGACTTTCCATGATGACCTTTTGGTGTGATTTGCGATGTAGGAGGTGGTGTCGCACCCGGTTAATGCATGAAATGGTAAAAGAGTTGTTGAATCTCTTGGTAGGTTGTTGAAAACTGCATCAATGGGTATATATCGCCTTTTCTTGGTGGTACCAGACATCATCCAGAGGTGTTCACATTGTACACGTGGGAAGTGGGAAACCAAAAGCACGAGAACATCAGTGTCCCTTGATGACACAACAACTGTATTGAACTGGCTGTGCACAGCATGTAACACCAACCTAGTGTCAGCTTCTTCATGTGTGGCTCTCAGTTGAGTCAAATCAGTGATTGTCTTTGATGACCTAACCTCAATTTCTTCTCTGAATCCCCCGGCAACTACAATCTCCTTATCATCAGGTGCCTGAGAACACAGTTCCTCAGACAGGAAATTTGCAAGATCAGCTTTATTAGCAGGGAGCGACACAAAGTTAGTCCATTTTTTTGGAAGAGGCACATCACGTTCCTCAACAATTCGTCTGATTGGTCGATCTGCTTTCGTGCGTCGTGTCCTCGTACCACCCTTGATTGTCTCTTCTCTATATCTGTCGAACACAATGTCTACCCGTTGATAGTTAGAACCTGCCTTTAATACTGCTCTTACGTATGTGTCGGCCAAATCCCCAAAGGTCATTGCAATGTCAGGCTTTCCCAGAGCAACCACCAGTGCTTGTCCATCAATGATTAGGCAGGATGATGAGTCGTGAAGTTCAATAGCTTCAGGGCAGATTATGTCTTCCGTTAACTTGTCTGCCAGTATGGACTTATTTCCAGTGCGGAGTGTACCATTCATTTCAGCGAGTGATACAGGAACTGGCAGAAGCTCGTGCTTTAGGACAGCTGGCAAGTCAACTGGACGACCTGCCTCATAGGCAGTAAGAAGGCGTTGAAGCACGTTTCTATCTGCCTTCAGGATAGTTCTCTTGTCTTTCTCTTTATTGTCTTTGACCACTTCATACAGAGATGCAAACGTTTTGGCATTACTCCTGTGTAGGGGTGCATGGATTCTGACATCTGGCTTGTCACCTTGCTCAGGTACAATCATCTTCTCCTCAACGAATGTATTCACTTTTTCTTGTCCGAGTTTTTTGGCACAAAGTAATGAGTTTTGGATTGCCTCTGTTGCTAGGTCTTTTGTGGCCAGATTCTGCAATGACGCTGGTGAAACCGATGCAAAAACCTTGAATCCCTGGAAGGCTGAGAGCAATGCCATCTCGTCATCGTTGTCCCGCTTTTGCCGTGATTTGGTAGCTTCATTGTGAACATGTGCACTACCAGGACAGTTGTTGTACATTGCATGCGTTTCAGCTGCAATGTGAGACCTCATATTATACGAAAGGGTCCATCTACAAAGCGCTGATGTTGTCTTTGTGATGCCAATGATTCCACCTGCTTTCTTTCCTGTACCATTTATCCACTCCATGGCTTGGTCTGGATCTACTTGGTTGAACTTTTGAACAGAACGTTTTACAACAAAGTTGCCCCTTTGAAACTCTGATAACACGGATTCTGGTAGTTGGTTCATCTCGGCTATATACACTGTACCCCATCTTGCATAGTTCAGGTGGTCATACCGCATGAAGTATGGCAACATCAGACTGAAGGAGTGAAGATGAAGGTCCCAGATTCCATCACGCTGAGCTCGAGTGAACTGCAACAGTATTGAGACCATGTCCATATAGTTCCACCAGAAGACAAAGTTCACATCATCAGATTTACTTGCTATGAAACCTTTCAGAAGATTGTGAAACCGTTCCTGCTTCAGACATCTTATCAGCTCTGGAATTCTTTCGGGATTGTCATCAGCAGCTATCGCAGAAACTTCATCATGGTATTCCTTGTCTGACTCTGCAGCAAACAGGAAAAATGTTGGCAACAAAAGCCGCCAAAGAGCTTGCAAAGTAAGTTTGTGAGCTCATATAGCCTTATTGTACGCTTTTCCTGACAGGACAAGCTGCACAGCACCCTCCCCAAGCAGTCCACTCTCTAGCCACACTTCAGCTAAACCAGATCCAGCCATGTGATCTCCTATAGCCTTCAGGAAGTTCATCGCGGTATGAAGTCCACCAAGGCGAGGGATTAATTTATCCCGATATTCTTCCACAGACCACTTCAGTTCCATGAGTTTGCAGTATAAGGCTTGGTCCACTGTAAGGACTGTATGCTCCTGTAAGGACTGTATGCTACTGTAAGGACTGTATGCTACTGTAAGGACTGTATGCTACTGTAAGGACTGTATGCTACTGTAAGGACTGTATGCTACTGTAAGGACTGTATGCCACTGTAAGGACTGTATGCTACTGTAAGGACTGTATGCTACTGTAAGGACTGTATGCTACTGTAAGGACTGTATGCTCCTGTAAGGACTGTATGCTACTGTAAGGACTGTATGCCACTGTAAGGACTGTATGCTATTGTAAGGACTGTATGCTACTGTAAGGACTGTATGCTACTGTAAGGACTGTATGCTACTGTAAGGACTGTATGCTACTGTAAGGACTGTATGCTCCTGTCCGAAATGTGAAGATATCGCCATGCACCTCTTCACAACTGTATTTAGCGTATCTAACTCGTGAGCAGGAGCAAGAATTATGGGCAAATACCCTACTGCTGTCTGCTCTGGTTCCTCTGTTGAGACTGACTGATTGAATACTGTCCAAGAAGGTTTTGTGGCAGAATCTTGACGTCGCAGGAAAAAAGTCATGTCCGTTGCTTGTGCTTGTTTTACACAATCACTGTCTCCTTCAGGTTTCATGAACCATACCTTGTCAACAGGGGCTGTGAATACTGGCTCACTTGTGGCAGGATTTATATTGACAGGATACAGGTTCTCTAGGACATCTGGCACGATCAGCGTATGTCTAGCAGATGGCTCTAACATCCGAAGTTCAGCAGAATCCAAGACATTCTCAAGACGGTCAATCACATCGATATTCTTAGTGTCTCTAAGCTTTCTTCTGGTACTGGCAGCATTCCTGACTTTTGCGAGTCCATGGTCACTTGCATTACTAGGAATAACACTGGCTGTGTGAGTTTGGCAGAAGATGCACAAGCTGTAATCTACAGATGAAGGCCTCTTCAAAGTAACTACTGGATCCATTGTAGTCTGCAAATAAAAGAAACAATTAGTATTAGTATTAGCATTAGATATTGGAGAAATTGATTTTTCTATAATTGCAGCCACTAATTTGCACATTTACGTGAAGCCTTATCACTAATCACTTTAAAGATGCCTTAATCACATTCTCTGACCCTCAAAACATAAGTATAGACACTTTATTTGTCATTTTTGCTTGCCTAGTTAGAGAGATATTGGAGAAAATGGTTCATGAAGTGTCAAAAATTTCCAATTTGGCGGCCATTTTGTTTATGCAAATTAGATGGTCAAAAACTCAAAATTTCGCTTGGGAACCGGGTTTATCGAATTCAGCATACCTGAAATATGCTAAAAAGTCTGGTTCCCAACTTTTACCTAAAAATGCTCCTAACATTCACATTTTTCAGAAACCCCACTACTCTAATACGTATCTTAAGTGTATCGGAAGCCGCGCGTTTTCCCTGGAGCTGTGATACGGGTGACAGGTATGTTGTTGCTGCTGTCCAGGGGAGACTGTTTCCGGTCTCTCTTCCGGTCTCTTATGGACGTAATTCTATTTGTGGAAGTTGTCGGTCCTTCGGTTGATGGAAAAGGGTTTGTGGTCTGCTTTGGTATTACATTTTCCAGCCCTGTCATCTCAACATATATATATATATATATATATATATATATATATATATATATAAATAAATAAATATATATATATATACTGTATATACAATATCCCTTTCAATACCGGTGATGTTCTATTATTTGATTTCAGCTACATCTAGACGAATTAATGAAGCTTAATAAAAGGATTAGTTGACATTGTCTGTAGCCTTTTCATTGATAGACGTCCTTCCTATGCTGAATAAAATCGTCTAACAGTTGCCCGAATGTAATGAAAAAGATGTCCCCGGTACTGAAAGGGATGTACTATATATATATATATATATATATATATAAGGAGATAGAGAGAGAGAGAGAGAGAGAGAAGAAGACCCATTAGGTGCGTTGTTGCTTGTATTCCTTTTTAATTGTATGTAGATACTCTAGATTTGGTTCACTTTGCCCTGGTGCTATCAAACTAAATCTTTCCTTTGTTCATCTAATTGTTATTTATCCCCAAAAAAATATCCAATGACTTTAGAATATTATCTAAAGTATCTAAATTGTCTGTGTGTCTCATGTCTATGGAATGCTTTATCTTGTGTTTTCTAATTTCATGGTTTTTTAACCCTTTTAATAAATTGGCATCTTTAAAAATAATCTGGCTAACACCAGGCGATATTATACAGGCTAGGGTCCAACGGATCCTTTCTAAGTTTAATAACATTGTATAATAATAGCCCAAAATTAAGAGTTCTCTATGGTATACTGAAAAGAATACGATTATATTTTCGATTCACTTTCCTCCCCAGTTTCTTCTGCTCTCTTCATCTTCACCTTTCTTCATCATTGTGTTTCTGTCCGACTACTTTAACATTTATCTTCTTATATATATTCCTGACTGTCTTTTATTTTTGACTTCATCATCATCATCATCATCATTATTATTTGCTTTGCTTGTGTTTGTTTACTATTTTGCTTAAAGGTTTTGTTTCGTCAACATCGTTTTCTTTGCTTGGTTTTGGATAATTATTTGTTTGTTCTATAAGTTCAATCACGTATATCCAATCGTTATCTTCTCTACTTCTGCTTCTTTTCTTTGTATTCACTTCCCTTTCTGGTGTTCTTCAAAGAATGTCTTATCATATTCACTGTCTCTTATTTGCTATGTTTTACGGTTAGTCTAGGTTTCGTAATTGTTTTTCTTCATCATCTGTCTTGCTTCGCATTTTCCACTTTTTGTCTTGATTCTGTGCCCGATTATTTTTTCTCTGGTGTCTTATTTTTACAATCATAATTATTATCATTATCATTTTTTTCTCTGGTTGTAGATATTTAAGATGTGTTCTCCTTGTTCTTAAAATTTATTCATTACAACCTTCCTTCTTCTTCTTCTTCTATAGAACCCGCTCGTGGAGAGCCGTGGCGGTCGAGTGGTGAGCACGCTCACGTGTGAATCTGCAAGACCCGGGATCGAATCCCTGCCACGGCAGACATTTAGTGGGTGTGGTAGTACGTCCTAGCATGTTTCACATGCTCGCACCCAGTCAGGGGACACCCTGACGACGTATACAGACTAAACTCACATAACAAAGCCACTCCAACAGCTTCCTCTCTCTCCAACACCCCTTCTCCCCTCTCTACACTCTTCAGAAAAAATAATGAAAAGTAGAAAGTAGCTACGAGGTGCCGTTGTAAAGGCTTATCCCTCAATACCTTCATCTGATCTGATCGTGGACCCACCGTTGCTGCACGTTATACTCTTGATCCACAGGGCTGACCTTTTTATCGGTACTGGCTCAGAAAATGTTAGTAAGAGGGAAAGTTTAGAGTAGAAGGATAGTACTAGGGACAGTTTTTTTGGACTTACCCATCACCTCCCCCCCCCCCTCCCCCTTTCCCTTCTCCTCCCACCCCTTTTCTCTTCCCCTCCCACCCCTTTCGTGTACCCATTTATCTTTCTCCATATCCCCTCTAGCGTCCTCTTCATCATCTCTATGTCTCGCATCTCCATTTCGTTTGTTAGCCCTAATAATGCCCCTACCCCTCTATCATCTCTGTTTTATTTCCTCCCAACTTATGTCCCCAACTCTATTCCTTATATATCTCTCCAGTTCGTTTCTTTCCTCTTCATATGTTGTACATTCTGTTAATATTATGTTCTATGTCCTCGACTATTGGGTCTCCTCCTAGGTCACACTAATTAAAGTGAGGTCCTATCCCGTTCCACCTCCTTGTTCTTTCGTTTGTCTCTAGGGATCCTGTCCTTGCCTTAAACAACATTTTGTATTCCCAACCCCCATCATAGAAAAGTTCCCTAGCTGGCTTCTCTTTTCCTCTGTAATATGACAGCGTGGCTTTGTTTTCTACCCCTTCCCTCCATTTCCTTCTTCCCTCTTCTTTTATCCCTTTCTCTATCTCTTTGATACATCCCCTCCCATTTTCAATTTTCACCCAATCACCCCTCCCATTTCTTTTTCTAAATCCCCCTCCCACATTGTCCTGTATTATATTTATCCTTTCCAGCCTTCTTTTGCATTCCCTGTTCCATGTACTTCTCTCGCTCGCCTTTTCATTATTTTTCTTAAGTTCGTGCTAAAGTTGCTACTCAATTTTTTCTTACCCAACGTCTTCAAGTTATGTTGTATAAATGTCATTATTATCTAATTTTACTTCTTCTTCTTGTTCTTTCTTCTTCTTCTAAGATGCGCTGCTACTCAAGTTATTTTCACTTATAATCCATGCTTCTTGAAGAATTGCTGTATCTCTTTCTTCCCTAGTTGCTTCACGTGTTTTCGTCATCTTAATCTTGCTTCAGTATCGCGTCTTTCTCTCTTCTTTTCCATTTCTCTTCTGCGCCTCGTCTGTTATGTTTTTCCTGATTCTGGGCCTGATTATTTTTTCCCCGGCGTGTCTTGTTTTTCTTGGCCCGTCCAACGTTTTCCTTTGCTTTCTATTTCACTCGCTCAACGTTTTTTCATTTGCACCTTCTTCACCTTTTTTGTTTCTTCGTATTTTCGATTGTGATCTTTTGTCTCTGTCTTTCTTCTCTCTCTCTATTGGTCTTTCACTGTCATATTGGCTTTCTTTCTCTGATCTCTCTCTCTCTCGCTCGGCTGTGATATACTGTATATATATATTTGTTTTTTTCTTCTATGTGAATGAGGGAGACAAAAGGCATAACTTCCTGCAGCGAGTGCCTCCCCCAGATTTCAAAGAGTAACAGGGCCGAAATTAAGGGACGTTCGAGCTAAAATGTCTGGACACACAGAGTTTCAAGCAGTTTAAGTCATAGGAAGAGTGAAAGACTGATTCTGGGAGAGAGTTCCAGAGCTCAGCAGTTGAATAGAAGAAAGTCTGAGAATAGCGTTTCACTCTTGGGTTGGAGAGTTGCACAGAGTAGGGGTGGGATTGTGTTGCAAGGCGGGTACTACGTACCTTACGTAAAGGAGGTGGTATACACTGGGAAAGCTCCGAGGAACACTGATTATTGTAGTAGCGATAGAATAGCGAGAGAGATGCAACAGCCGTCCGGCTGGCTCAGTTGATAGCGTGCCTGATTCCCATCTTGAAGGTCTCGCGTTCAATCCCCGCTCAGATTGAAAAGATTTTCTGGGATACAGCCGGCGGTTACCATCTCCCCATGAGCAAGAGGGATGGGTAATGGTATCTGGTAGACTAAAGAAAGCCAAGCGCTTGTGAATCCTCGAAGGAGGAGATACGGGCGCTATATAAGTAACCAGAAGATTATTATTATTATTATTACATACATTGCCGACGCATACGCTGTGGTGCTGGGGTCCCGTGGGTTAAGTTAATTTTCAAGCTTAATCGGTTAAGTTAATCAATCAACTTTTACCAATTGTGTGCATTTATCATATGTTTATTATATTTTACCGATTTTACTGCAATTAGTCAGGGGAATTTTCCTCTTGTATTAAGATGACAGTCTAATAAAATATATGTTTTCCATATTAACCTCTTCACCCCTTCGGGGATCACGGCGTCAGGCAATAGATAGGTAGATAGATAGATGAAAATTACGTCCTTATAAATATATTCTGGATAACATTAGGCATTTTTATTAAGGCTAGGAATGATTCCTTCTACAAAGAAGTTAAAAACTCGAGTAAATCATTCCATATGATTATACATTGCATTCTTCTATTCAGTTAGACATAAACAAATTATATTACGCTCAGGAAAAGCCTCTCACAGTAAAAAATTTAGCAATTTAGTATAGTTTCGTATTATAATTATAATAAACCATGTTACTCGACCTAGGAAGGAATTGATGCACTGTAGTCAAAGACTAAGTCTGAACTTTTCTTTAATACAATTTTTTTTTTTTTTTTTTTTTTTCTATATTCCAACTACTCCCTCTCGGGCATAGGCTGAGAGCCTGTACATTCCACCGCTCAACACGGTGAAGCCCGTGAGGTCTTGTTCCAGCCTGGGGAGTGAGACATGTGAAGCATCCATCATGGCTCAAAGCAGCTCCATCTCTGAAGCGGCTGGTTGCTTCGCTCAAGTGCTTCACCGTCTCACCCTCCAGACTCAGACCCTCACTCTCAGAACGCCACCTATTGAGCAGTGAACTCACTAGGCATTGTCCCCCTGTAACATATTTTGAATATGGGAATATTCATACAGTGTTATTTAATCAGGGAACAATGAGGGTATTTTTTTGGCATTTCGGTGGGCTTTGTGGTAATGCACTGATACTAGGTACAGCACAAATTCAATCCCAATAATATCTTCCAATTGACATATCGGGATTTGAACCCGGGTCCATTGGATTACCAATCCAGTGGCATGACCACTCCACCACACCTCCCCTAGTAATAATTATATATTTATGATATTCCAGGCACTCTTAGTCGATTTCTTCAGCTAAAGTCCGTAGTAAGCAGGTACAATAAATTAGTTATCAACACAATATTTATTTATGTACAGCTAATTGATTTGTCAAGCCAACTAACAACTAAGATACCTGTATGAGACAGATTCAGGTTTCCCCAAGACTATATTTACATTGGTCATAGTAATTAAGCATACTCATTCAATTTGCAGAAGATTAGAGTTTCAAACTTAGCCTGTTACGCTCAGGTGGAAATATCTTGCCAGTAACTGAAAATAGTCGTTCCACTGGTGAAGATAATGCTGGCATACTTAAGTAATACATGGCAACTGGAGCAAGACGTTTGTGCTTGGCACCTACATTCTTCCAGTACAGTCCTTGTTGACCTGAGTTAAACCAGTGTCACACGAGCGCTTTTTTCCGGCAATTTTCGATGAGCAAGTTTGTTCTCGTACTATTTTAAGGGGACCGTCTGGTAAAATTCCCCCAAAATTCGTAAATTTAAAGATTTTACGTTAGATACATAGAAGGCTGGCCATATATTCCCTCAACCTTTCTGTAAAAGTTGAATGTCGAAAATCGCTTCTAAGTGCATTATTTCGAGCTTTATATAAAACTTTCGCGGGCTGAGTATGGGCCTAATATATGTGTATAAATGAAAACAATTTATATAGGAATCATTACAAATTAATTTCATGTAATAGGACTAATATACAGTATATGTATAAATGACTAAAATGTAAATAGAAACAATTAAAAATTAATTTCCTGTAATAGGACTAGAGTTATTCTACTGAAAAACAGTTTTTGAACTTTGCGAGGCTTTTTCTCAAAACGAAAATTTCAAAAAATTCCAACTCGGAAATACTTATAATCGAACAAAAACTGATCATACAGTAATGATTCATATACCATTGGAAAGCCCATACAAAACTCTATAAACTGGAATGTGGGAATTCTTTTTAGCCACCCCCATTCATGCACAGCACGTCTTCCAATTTGCAAATAAATTGAAAAATGTCAACCTAAAAATATATTAGGCTAAAAATATAACTAGATGAGATGTACACAAAATTGCAGACTAAATTGTAGAAACACCTTTTGTGAGTTGATTGAACACAAAAAGAAAGACGATACACTAGAACCTTGAGTACTGAATCAATTGTTGTACTGTGTAATTTTGTATAATTTTGACCCTAATTTTTGACATATTTAAAAAACTATAAAACCAATTTTCAACCTGATGGTACCAAACATTAGCTCTCATAGTCCTCTAAACGTATGCCAAATCTCATTTAAATCAGAAGAAGTTCACCGACACCCTAGGAGTAAATACCGGCATTGGAATTATTGGGAACTAGATCGAAGGTAGATTATGTTAGGTAGTTTAATTATTACGGAACTAAAGTTTTGAAGCTGCCAGACTACAATTGCCCGTAACAATTGGCGGAAAACTCGCTCGTGTGACACCGCCTTTAATCCAGGAGAAAATGTTGGTGAAGCTCAAAAGGATTCTTAATGAATTGACACTAAGGTGACAACTACACCCAAATATCTCGAGTTAAGATACAATCTCTCAAATTACTCTCCGTGGGGCAACATTTTCCTAAAAAATACCTCAAACAATAACACCGCATTAGTATATGGTAAAAGATAAAAGCAGTAACAAGAAATAGGATGGTCAGTATGGAAGTGAAGAAGTCCTTGCATGACAGTGTGGTAATCCCGACACTGACTTACGGAAGCGAAGCATGGACGTTGGTTGAGAGACTCAGACCAAGAGTGAGAGCAGTGGAAATGAATTACTTAAGGAGTGCGTGCGGAGTTACATGGAGGGATAGACAGACTAATGTGGAAGTAAGAAGGTGTGGTGTGGAGGTAGATGTGCTGGAAAGTGTGAAAAGGAACAACTTGAGATGGTTCGGCCATATGGAATGTATGGAAAGCGAGAGAATGACTAAGAGGGTGTATGAGAGCGAGGTGGAGGGACAGAGAGGGAGAGGTAGACCGAATGAGAGGTGGAAGGATGGAATGAGGAAGTACATGAACGAAGGTGGTGCTGGTTGGGGGGAGGGGCGTCGACTGACTGGGGACAGAGGTGCATGGGGGCGGTTCGTTCGTGGCCACCCCTTCGGGGATCACGGCGTCAGGCAATAGATAGATAGATAGAAAAGATATACTGTATGGCGCGGTCGATTGTTCATTATCCACTCTCAAGATTCTGCGTCAATAATAGCATGTTCGTAATCAATATATTCATAATTTTCATGTAATATCTTTATGAACTTGGGTTTGTATAATATAGGATATATTAGATTCCGTTTGGTTATTTATGCAAGGTTAAGCTAGATTAAGTTATGTTAGGTTCATATAGGTTAGTTTACATAAATCAAAATATAAATAATAGGTTATTTTAAAATAGGTTAGGTCATGTTAGTTAAAGCTAGAGTACACCCTAAACTAGCAGGACATCGGCAAGGTTAAGTAAGCATAATATTTCTCATGAACGAAGCATGTCATGGATTTTGTCTTCAATTATTTAATTTGGTTTTTTGTCCTTCGTCTATTCCTGTATGTACAAATATATGCAAGTTGAACGACATGACATGAATATAGGGAAGTTGAGACAAACAATAATTTATTTTTATGACTTTAATTAATGCCTTGAAGCATGAAAGGGGACAGAGGAAGTAGTAGGAGGTAAGGAAGGGAGCTGGAGGAGGAGCTAGATGAAAGCATCAGGGGTTCACCCAACATGTGTGTGCTGTATCTTTGAGTTTCTTTGCAGAGTAGGACGGACAGGACAAACACACCAAAATCGTTAGGTTAGGCTACGTTATTCTTATGCATTTTGTCTAGGGGTATTTGAAGACTTGTATGTGTCTGTGTGTGTGTAATGTGAGTAGTATTTTTTTTTTCTTTTTTTTCTATGTGATTGAGGGAGGCAAAAGGCATAACTGCCTATAGCGAGTGCCTCCCCCATAGTTGAAAGAGTGACAGGGCCAAAATCAAGGGACGTTCGAGCCAAAATGCCTGGACACATGGAGTTTGAAGCAATTTAAGTCATAGGAAGAGGGAAAGACTGATTCTGGAAGAGAGTTCCAGAGCTCAGCTGTTGAGTAGAAGAAAGTTTGAGAGTAACGTTTCACTCTTGGGTTGGAGAGTTGCACAGAGTAGGGGTGGGATTGAGTTGCAAGACGGGTACCACGTGCCCTACGTAAAGGAGGTGGTATGCACTGGGATAGCTCTGAGGAACACTGATTATTATAGTAGCGATAGAATAGCGAGAGAGATGCAACATTGCGGCGGAGAGAGAGAGATTGCAGAGAGTTGGTGAGTGGACGGGAGTTAATGATACGAAAGGCCTTCCTTTCAACTTTGTCTAGGAGAGCAGTGTGAGAGGAACCTCCCCACACATGTGAACAATACTCAATACAAGGGCGCACTATGCCCCTGTACAGAGCAAGAAGCTGTGCAGGGGAAAAGAACCTCCTAAGGCGGTTGAGCACACCCAGCTTCTGGGAGGCTGCCTTAGCAAGACTGGTAATATGGTCCTTCCAAATGAGAGCAGAAGAAAAAGAGACACCAAGAATATTGAGAGAAGATGAAGGGTTGATTTTTGTATTGTTGAAGAATAAGGGATAGTCCGCTGGGAGATCCTGACGGGTCGATAGATGGAGAAATTGGGTTTTGGAAGCATTAAAGTTAACAAGGTTTTCTCTGCCCCAATTGGAAATAGTATTTAGATCAGAATTAAAGAGTTCTATGGCTTCATTACGTTTGTCGTTGAGGGATTGCTGGCTGGGGCGTTCTGAAAAACTAATGGAGTAGTGCAAGGTTGAGTCATCTGCGTATGAATGGATGGGAATTAAGGTACAGTTAAGGATATCATTTATAAAAATTAGAAAGATAATAGGAGATAGGACAGAGCCCTGAGGAACACCGGAGTTCATAGGGTGAGGAAGTGAACAATGGCCGTCCACAACCGCGGCTATGGAACGGCCGGAAAGGAAATTAGAGACAAAGGCACAGATGGAGGGATAGAAACCGAAGGAGGGTAGTTTAGAAATTAAAGATTTATGCCAGACTCTATCGAAGGCTTTCGATATGTCTAGTGCAATAGAAAAAGTCTCACCGAAGTCCCGAAAGGAGGATGACCAAGAGTTAGTAAGATATGATAGAAGATCACCAGTAGAGCGACCCTTAAGGAAGCCATCTGGCGATCTGAGAGCAGATTATGAGAAGAGAAATGCTTAAGAAATTTGGAAGCAAGAATAGTTTCAAAAACTTTAGAAAGACAAGAGATAAGAGCAATTGGACGATAGTTGGAGGGTTGAGAACGGTCACCCTTCTTTGGGACAGGTTGAATGTGAGCAAACTTCCAGCATGAAGGGAAGACGTTAGAGGATAGACAGAGACGAAAGAGTTTGCCTAGGCAGGGAGTCAGCACGGAAGCACAGTTTTTGAGAACAACAGAAGGAACACCGTCTGGACCGTACGCCTTATTAGTGTTAAGCCCAGAGAGGGTAGAAAGTACATCTTTAGAAGAGATTAGGATGTTAGGCATAAGTAAGAGAGAGGAGGGCGGAGAGGGAGGAATAGCACCGGAATCATCCAAGGTGGAGTTTCTAGCAAAAGTTTGAGCGAAGAGTTTAGCTTTGTCAGAGGAAGAAGTGATGGTTGTGCCATCAGAGTGGGAAATGGGAGGGAAAGACGAGGAAGAGAAATTGTTGGAGAGGTTTTTGGCTAGATGCCAGAAAGCTTGGGAAGAGCTAGAGTTGGATAGTTCAGTGCATTTATTATTGATGAAAGAGTGTTTGGCAAGTCGAAGAACAGATTTGGCTTGATTCCGGGCAGAAACATATGAAGAATGAGAGTCTTGAGTTTTAAGGCGTCGGTACCGTTTGAATGCCTCCTCCTTATTGCGGACAGCAGTAGAACAGGCGTGAGTAAACCAAGATTTTTTAGCATTAGTCTGAGAGAAAGAGAATGGAATGTATGCTTCCATGCCCGATAGGATTACCTCGGTAATGCGTTCAGCACTCTCCGAGGGTCCTCGGCCATGGAAGCAGAAATCATTCCATGGGAAATCAAAGAAATACTGCCGAAGAGCCTCCCAGTCGGCAGCGCCAAAGTGCCACAAGCGCCGCCGGCTAGGAGGATCGGGTGGCTGTACTGGAGAGATAGGACAGGTGACAGAGATAAGTTTATGGTCGGAGGAGCCCAAAGGAGAGAAAAGATCGACAGTATAAGAAGAAGGGTTAGAAGTTAGAAACAGGTCAAGAATGTTGGGCCGATCTCCGATGCGATCCGGGATACGGGTGGGTTGCTGAACTAACTGCTCTAGGTCATTTAGGATAGAAAAGACGTAGGCTTGTTCACCAGGTGGATCAATGTATGTGTGCGCATATCTGCCAGTGTACGTTTTTTGTTTTTTTTCCCTACATACTAAGCCTCCAATTTTACGCTCTGGTGCAAAACCTATTTTTTTAAATCACATCCTCCCATATTCGTTCTCTACCTCGCTAAAACATTACGACCCCCCCCCCCATCCTTCTCTTTCTCTCTCTCTCTCTGGCTTTCCAGTGATAGGTATGACACGACATAGAAATATTGCATGTGATTACTGTTTGGCAGGTAATATATCTCAAATGTATCAATAACTACCTATTGTACTAAACCTGACAATCCATCATTTGGTTTTAAATATAATATATTGAGGTTGTGTAAGTAAGGTACTAATTATACAATATGTACCTGGCACGTAGTCACGTACAGTCAACTCGCATAGGCTACTTACTGAGCGGTGACACAGAAATTGAGTTACGCCAATATATGTCATAGATTGCTGAAGAGAACAGCATTGCGTATCTATATTTTAATTCTTAATTTTAGATCTTTTAAGACTAATTATTATATTGTATATATTAACTGTTAAGCTTCCAATGAACCCAAATAAGATTATGAAACTCCGCCAATTAATCCAGTCGACTGTACATAAATAATGAAGCAATACACTACATCATGACAACATCCGTAGTTTTGTATTGTATATTTGTGTAAATACTGTACTATGTAACAAGAATAACCACTGGTGGTGGAAATAAAGAGATATAATCTTATTATTCTTATTATACTCAGACAGTGATATTTTGGTTTCTATGTGAGTGAGGGAGACAATAGGCAGAACTGTCTGTATCGAGTGCCTCCCCCAGAGTTGAAAGAGAGTGACAGGGCCAAAATCAAGGGACGTTTGAGCCAAAATACCTGGACACACGGAAGTCATAGGAGGAGGGAGAGACTGATTCTGGAAGAGAGTTCCAGAGCTCAGCAATTATTACAGAATGGACAGAGATTCCTTCGAAAGAGTACAACGAAGAATGACAAAAATTATGGTTTCAAATGGTTTCAAATTAAATACAATTTGTTTCAGAAAAGTTGTAGACATGTGGAATAGGCTACCGAGTGATATGGTAGGATAAAGCATGATAGAGATTCAAAGTAAAATTATATAGGCATATGGACGAGATGGGTTGTGTTTGAAAGGGATTTTGCCTTGTGTGAGCCAGTCGGCTCTCTACAGACTCCCGTGTTTTTATGTTCTTATGTACTCCTCTCTCAAAGATGAACTAAGGAGAAGAATATCCACCCACTTTCGACATACAGCAATTAAAAGGTAATTAGGCCGCTGAGGCAGGTAAAGGTAAAGGTCAACTATATTGACCGTTGGAGACTAGTGAGTGACCACGTGGTTTGAAATGCGATTTCCATATTTAGTACAAGGGAAAATTAATTGATTACTAATCGAAAATTAATCGAATTGATCAATTAATTTTGAGAAATTTCGCTTAAGTTAAGTTAAGTTAAACCATTTTTCAAAATTAACTAGTTAAGTTAAAAGTTAATTAACTTAATCGATTAATCGGTAAAAGTTAAGTTAATTAACTTAACTGACTCAACTCTGATATATGATATATATACTGTATATATATATTACCTGACTGTCGATGGTTCGAACCCGGCTGAGAGTATATAAACATTAAGTAGTTGACATGTATTTGTGAGATATACTTAACCCTTCCACGCACATATGACGCAGAGGTTGCCAGATTAGCAATAAGAAATAGAGTTCTCTCACTCTTATAATTACCTCTCCAAAATTAGTTTTCTGCCCACAGCTAACTCAAAGACAACTGCAGAGGTTGAAGTAACTAAACTAAAGGTTTCTAAATACCCCTGATGGTAACAAAGGCTTTAAAGTATCCCCAATAGGCTCAAAATCGCGTCATATGTCTTAGAGGGTTAAAGGTATATCTCACCAGGATTGGAATCCACTCACTCCACTCCAGATATTTTTGTGAGAGTTAGGCACCGTATCCACTCGACCAAGAGCGGATATATGGGAAATAACTTTGGTTATTACATCAAGAACCAGGTTATAGTCTCGTGGAAGACTAAGGCCTATGCCTTCAAACATGTGACCATATTATTAGACTTGAACCATTGATTAGTTCACACGCTAAGTGATACGATTTGAATCATTCTGGTTGAGTTGGGTTGCCGGAGTTTTGCCTTTATAACTGCTCTCCCTGATGTATGTGGTCTTGCGGTCTGGGTCTCTTTATCTATTTATTTTTTTGTATCTCTCATTTCTCTTCAACCAAAACTTATAAATCACTATTTTTGCATTTTCAATGTTGTCCTTCTTAAAAAGAATTTCCCCGATGAGTTGATTTTCCTCCTCTTGGTATGGCTGCTGTAGTACAACACTTGTGGCCCTCTCCTCGCTGTATGCTGGGCAGTGCAGGATAAAATGTTTCAGGTCCTCTTGTACTCCGTTAACACATGATGCATCCAGTATCTTGGTATGGCTGCTGTAGTACAACACTTGTGGCCCTCTCCTCGCTGTATGCTGGGCAGTGCAGGATAAAATGTTTCAGGTCCTCTTGTACTCCGTTAACACATGATGCATCCAGTATCTTGGTATGGCTGCTGTAGTACAACACTTGTGGCCCTCTCCTCGCTGTATGCTGGGCAGTGCAGGATAAAATGCTTCAGGTCCTCTTGTACTCCGTTACACATGATGCATCCAGTATCTTCCCCGGTGAACCTCTTCCTATCCCCCAAGTTCAAGTTATTGGTCCGGCACTTGAAGAGAATAACTGAAGATTCCCCGTTAGCATAAATCCCATCCTGCCCTCCAATCTCTTCTCTCCATTGTCTGTAGATGCTCAGGCTTGAATTTTCTTCCATCTGTTTTCTCCATTCCCTCGTATCCCACTCTCTCACTTTCCTTTTAATTTCTTCATCCGTCACATTCTCACCTCGTATCCCAATTATCCTTCTGTTATCTAATATACCTTTTAGCCATCTATATTTTTTTCTTTCATCTCTTCCACTATTCTTCTAAGAAAGTTGTTTCCTTCCGCTCTTATTATATATTGTAGGTATTTCAGTTGCCCTTCCGTTACTCTTGCTTTCATACTAGATATACCTATCTCTCCCCTTAGAGCTGCCTCTTGTGCAAATCTAGGTGCTCCTAATTAATTTTGTCTCCCCACACTATTTTCTATCCTCTGTAATATCTCAACCTCTTGTTTGTTAAAATCCACAATATTTCCTCCATACAGTACTCCAGGCAGAGCCATGCACTTCCAAAAAGTCTTACCTATTAATATCCTAGAACAACTTCTCGCAATTACTGAGTAAGTCAAATTTGCCATTCTTACCCCTTTTCTATCATCAATTCCTTCTGTACCTTAAAACAATTTCTACTGTCATTTACTGTTATTCCTAAGTATTTTAACTTATTAGTAACTCTTATTCCTGCAATTTCCTCTGGCTTTTCTTTCATATTAAATATTATTGCCTGTCTCTTTTGCCTATTTATTTCCAGTCCACATTCTCTGCTTATATTTACAACCACATCCATCACTCTCTCTGCATCCTCTATACTGTTGGCTAATAACATTCCATCATCAGCAAAAAATAAGGAAGTTATTTTAACACCTTACGAGCGGTCTAGGCGGTATATAATATGTAGCCACCAGCGGGGTGTTTTTACCCAAAATAGGGCTGTTTACGTGATCATTTTCATGCCTAAATAAGACCCAGAGCGTAAAACAAGTATCTATCCCTGAAAGGGCATAAACAGAGCTTTCCAATGACACCATAACGATCCTTTTATGATGGCTAGTTTTCTTGCAACAACCGCGCAACGCGAGTGCAAAAAGCATGTAATTCTGCACTTTCCCCATACAATTCCATATGTAGCGAGTGAGAGAGGGAGGGAGGAGGTGGGATTCGTGTCAGTAGGTTCGCCGCGGTGGTCTGGAGCAGTCATACGCTCGCTACTCTCCTGCCACCACTTGTCTCTCTCTCTCAGCAACATTACGTGCTGAAATTGCCACACGACCTATGTCGAGCGCCGCCAGATAGTCCAGATTTATTATACTCGACTTACGTTGCGCGCCGCTAGTTATGGGTTAAAAGCCTCATCCTTAAATAATTTATCCAGTTCCTCCAACTTCTGTATTATTTTGAACGTTACTATCTTAAACAATGTAGTTGAACCTGTACAGCCATGGTACTATTATGTAACATTTCTGATGACAAATCTAACGATAATGTTGGAGAGGTTGGGAGATAGGTTGTTTCCGTTCAAGGTCTATACTGTATGCATTCCCGGTCAGGATACTTCTCTCTCAACCTGTCTGACATTATCATTAGACTTGTCTTAACCCGGCAAGGGCGGGAAGACTCTGAAGAGTTTCCCCGGGTGAATGCGGGAAGACTCTTAACTCTTGTCTAGCGGGGTGTTTTGAGCTCATTTGGGCATATTCAGGCCCTCCTGCATGGTAAATCAAGCACCTACATGAAAAAAAATATATATTTAGCAAAAAAAAAATAGGCACTAAAACCTTCAAAATGAGACCAGAACGAGCTGCGTAGCTCTCGTGGTTCTCTTGCAGTGGTGCCACGAACATGGGAGTTTAGCATATATCGGTATATTTTTCCCAGCTATGCTCACTACTGGCTACACTGCCGGCCTCTCGAGAACACATGGAACATGAGTTAATGGGCGGCGGTAAGCCCTGGGAGTCGGCTGTCTGGCCCACTGTGCTCCCGGCCATTTGCACTCGATTTTAACCCTTTAAAAGCCTTAATAATGTTCCTAACTTGCTGCAAATTGGTGCACAACTTAAGTCGAGCGCCGCCAATAAGGGGTTAAGAGTCTGGGAGAAAAAAAAATCCATTTAAAACACCCCAATTTTTTTTTTTTTATGCCCCTGGGCCATGCCAAATATCACTCCTCCACCTCCCCTCCTTCCCCACTTTCCTCACCTCCTTCAGTTATCACCTATTTTCCCTGTTATTCCCTTATTCTGTGGTCTATTTTCGAGCTAACATTAGCGAGTTGGTAGCAGGGCGTTGTCATCACTGTTACCAAGCGTGGGAAAGAGCGAGAGAGAGACTATTGCGAAACAGTGTCTCTCCATACAAGGGGAGGGGAGGGGGGTTGCCTCAGCCATACATTATGTAACTCCCGGCCTGTATCGCTGATTTTGACCATCCAAACGCTGTTTCCACTTGTTTTGTTGCTGTAAAAGGTTAATACCTTTATAATCAACCTATAATAGGCGCATATGGATAAGTATTAATGCTATTTATGGTAAAATAACTATGTTAGTGATGGGAACAGCTCAAATACGTGTGCACAGGAGTGTGGTGTCTCATACCCCCCATAAGAACATAAGAAAATGGGAGTCTGCAGAAAGCCGATTGGCCTAAGCAAGGCAGATCCCTGTCCCACACAACCCCAATTCATTACAAAGCCCAATTATAGGCTTCACACTCTAATACCCTGAGGATCATCTTACCAAAACGGTTAGAGATTAACGCAGGATTATGGAGGTCTGCAGAGCGCTGATTGGCCCAACCCGGCTGATCCCCCTTCACACCCAACCCTTCTCGTCCATATGCTTATCCAATTTTATCTTAAAGCTCCCTACAGTTTTAGATCCCACTATAGCACTTGGTAGTCCATTCCACCCGTCTACAACTCTGTTACCAAACCAATACTTGCCTATATCTTTTCTGAAACGAAATTTATCTAATTTGAAACCATTGGTACGAGTTCTTTCGCTATCACTGAGCTTTAGTACATTTGCCATGTCCCCTTTGTTAATCCCACTAACCCACTTGAACACCTCTATCATATCCCCTCTAACTCTGCGTCTCTCTAACGAATGTAAACCTAATTTCTTCAACCTTTCTTCATACGAAAGATTTCTAATATTATGGATCATTTTTGTCATTCTACGCTGCACTCTCTCCAATGAATCTATGTCCATTCTGTAATAAGGACACCAAAATTGGACAACATAATCCATATGGGGTCTCACTAATGACAAGTAAAGTTTTAAGATAACATCAGCAGTTCTGTTACTCACACTCCTAGAGATGAACCCGAGAATCCTGTTTGCCTTATTACGAACGCTTATACACTGTGTTCTAGGCTTCAAATCATTGCTAACAAACACACCTAGATCTTTCTCGCAGTCTGAATTTTCTAATTCTAAATTAGCTAGTTTATATTTAACATTTGTTTGCATCTTCCCTATCTTTAATACCTTGCATTTGTCAATGTTAAACTTCATCTGCCAATTTACTGACCATTCATGTAAGGTATCTAGATCCCTTTGGAGGCACTCTATATCGCTATCTGAATCAATTGATCTCCCTATTTTAGTATCGTCTGCGAATTTACTTATCCTACTAGTTATTCCTAAATCTAGGTCATTTATGTATATAAGAAACAACAGGGGACCTAATACCGATCCCTGGGGGACACCACTTTTGACTGCTCCCCATTCTGACTTGGTACCATTTATGCTGACTCTCTGCTTCCTACCAATTAGCCATGACCTAATCCATCCTAACAACGCCCCACCTATTCCATGTGCCTCAACCTTTCTCATCAATCTCTCATGAGGGACTCTGTCGAAAGCTTTACTGAAATCTAAATATATAATATCATATGACTTGTCATTATCTACTGCTTCATATACCTCTGAGAAAAAACTAAGCAAATTAGTAAGGCAAGACCGTCCCTGAGTGAATCCATGCTGAGAAGAATTGATTAAGTTAAATGTTTCTAAGTGGTTTCTCATTTTCCTAGCAATAATTGACTCTAGTAGTTTTCCTATGATTGAAGTGAGACTAATGGGACGGTAATTGGATGCTATTGATTTATCACCTTTTTTGAAGATCGGAACTACATTTGCAAGCTTCCAAGCTTCTGGAACTATACCTGTTTCTAATGACTTGTTAAATAGAAATGTTAATGGATAACTTAACTCATCTCTGCATTCTTTTAATACTCTAGCATATACCTCATCAGGAACAGGCGATTTATGAGGTTTCAGTCTGTCAATTTCCTTAACCACATCATTTCTACTTATAGTAACCGTACTTAACCTATTTTCTATACTATCGCTGTATACCTTACGGACTTCTGGAAACTGTGCCAAATTTTCATTAGTGAAAACGGAAAGAAATTGACTATTTAATGTACTGCACATTTCTAAATCACTTTCTGTCAATTTTCCTATCGAAGTTTTAAGGGGACCAATTACATCTCTAACCTTGGATTTATATAGTTGGTAAAAAGCTTTAGGATTATTTTTTGAATCATTGGCAACCTTAATTTCATAATATCTTTTTTCTTTACTAATATCCTTTTTTACCTGTCGTGATAGATTCTGATAGTAAGCAAGTAGGTGAATTTCGCCTTTTTTAATTTTTCTATATATTCCTCTCTTTTTTCCTAGAAGATCTAATAGTCTATTATTCATCCATTTGGGTTGGTTCTGTGTTGATCTAAATTTTCTTTTGGGGATATATTTATTTTGCGCATTGAATACTGACTTGATAAAATTATCGTATGTATCTACCAAGTTTGACGTCTCCTCCTGACTTAAGATGACAGTCTAAGACAGTCCCATGCGCACGTCTTAGGTTAAGAGAGGCCCATAATAGTACAAGGGTGAGCAATATTATATCACTTAGCCGAGCCGGCATGTGTGTTTTTTTTTTTTTTTTTTTTTTATATTCCAACTACTCCCTCTCGGGCATAGGCTGAGAGCCTGTACATTCCACCGCTCAACACGGTGAAGCCCGTGAGGTCTTGTTCCAGTATGGGGAGTGAGACATGTGAAGCATCCACCATGGCTCGAAGCAGCTCCATCTCTGAAGCGGCTGGTTGCTTCGCCCAAGTGCTTCACCGTCTCATCCTCCAGACTCAGACCCTCACTCTCAGAACACCACCTATTGAGCAGTGAACTCACTAGGCATTGTTCCCCTGTAACATATTTTGAATATGGGAATATTCATACAGTGTTATTTAATCAGGTGTGACGCCTCCCGGCGCTAGCAGAATGGTTGCATGGGGCATTGCAGCTCACTAGCGCTCGCCAGGATGGGGGGATGGGCTACAGTTGTCCTAGAATGATCTGCTTTCTTTTATTAGTGTCGTGTTGCCACAGACAGTCTAGAAATGGTCTTTGTTTTGGTCTGTGACCGCGCCTTATATTTTATATTCGCTATAATATAAATGTTGCTTGTGTGGGAGGCGAGCGAGAGCGGGTGAGGGAGTACACCTGGCAGCGGGGGGGGAGCTGTGCCGCGGCTCGCTTGGGCGCTGACGGCGTTGGCGGCCGGGTGGTCAACTAGTCCCTTCCCGTCGCTGCCTCATGTTTTTTACCAGCTCAGAGCTGGCCTGACACGCATATCGTCTATATCCTTTGCAATTCTGTCCCCCATACTTGCCACTTTGCATACTATTTCTCTCTCTCGACTTCTCCTTTCTCATTCTCTAATCTTTATTAAACTCAACATCCCTTCTGGTTTCAGCATAGACGTTCACCGTCGGCCAGTCGTATTGTACGCGAAGCTCTCAGATATTTCTATGTATTAGGCTTTAATGAGGTTTGGAGAGACGGACTTTTCCGTGTGTGTCCTCTCTCGGGAAGGTTGTAGACCGGTATATGTCTCCCTGGCAGGGTGTTGAGTGATTCTGCTTAGTTATTTAAAGCTAGACTAGGGGTAAGGTTACTGTGTCGTTGTCTCCGATGTGTGCAGTGTTAGCTAAGCCCTGCACGACATCGACAGGTACTGTGGGAGCCTAGGTTGTCTTCGGGTGGGTTTACTTTGCGAGCACAGCACTGTGGTGTGAGAGGGCCATAGCCTATCCCTCACAACATAGTGCTGCCTCTTTGTGTTGACTTCTGAGGGATCGCCAGGATAGAACTAGGTACTAGAGACCTAGATTTATCAAGAGAGCATCCCCGTCATATAACGTAATCTTCATTATACCACCTTCGGACAACGTTAGGCTACGAGCCGCATGCTCACCCATTGTTGCCCTGCCTTGATACCCCAGCTAGACTTTATTAACCGAGCAGACACTGGTTAGAGATAAGCTCCATTATTATATGTATGCCACATTATTATTCACTGCACTTTTGAGCCGAGGTTGTTGTTGAGTTGCACAACCCTAGTAGGCTGTTGCGTTGTGTCACGAAGCATTTCTTTAGTTGTCGAGCATTACTACCTTTGCGCAGTCTTTATGATTCGCCTGCCTATTATTACTATATGTCCTAGTATTTATTGTGACCCGTATTCTGCATTATAATTGTTCAAGATTCTTTACGAACATCTTCCCAGCATCAGACTTATTTCAGAAGTTTCCAGTTGATGTTGCAGGACTAGCATTGCACTTTCTTTAATACAGGAGTGCCAGTTATTTGAGTATCTACCGTAACGTTAAATAATCACGTCACTTATCTTTTCTTTGTGTAACCTAAACGAGTAATCTTTTACTGTTTGAGAATAGGCTGTTTCATCGAGCGTCAGCCTAGTGTGTGTGCACCAATTACCGAGTCATAGGATACCTCGTGGTCCAGGCACGACTCAGGGCGGTAATGGTGTTTTGTTTTCCAGTGTTTAACCCTTAATTAGCGGCGAGCAACATAAGTCGAGTTAAATTAAGCTGGACTATGTGGCGGCGCTCGACATAACTCGAGTGGCAATTTCAGCACGTAATGTGGCTGAGAGAGAGAGACAAGTGGTGGCAGGAGACTAGCGAGCGTATGACTGCTCCAGACCACCGCGGCGAACCTACTGACACAAATCTCAGCTCCCTCCTCCCTCTCTCACTCGCTACATACTCAATTATGTACCGAAAGTACCGAATTACCTGCTTTTTGCACTCGCGTTGCACGGTTATTGCAAGAAAACTATCCATCATACAAGGATCGTTATGGTGTCATTCGAAAGCTCTGTTTATGCCCTTTCAGGGATAGGTACTTGTTTTACGTTCTGGGTCTTATTTAGGCATGAAAATGATCACGTAAACAGCCCTATTTTGGCTAAAAACACCCCGCTGTGCGGTACACATAAATAAACCGCATAGGCCGCTCGTAAGGTGTTAAGGCAGGGGTTGGATCTAGTGTTCCGTTGTTGCATTTTGCCATTATCTAGTCCAATGTTGAAGAGCCCTGTGTCTTTGAGAACCTGGATCGTAACACAGGGAACAATGAGGGTATTTTTTTTGGCATTTCGGTGGGCTATGTGGTAATGCACTGATACTAGGTACAGCACAAATTCAGTCCCAATAATATCTTCCATTGACATATCGGGATTTGAACCCGGGTCCATTGGATTACCAATCCAGTGGTATGACCACTCCACCACACCTCCCCAAATGTATGTGTGTGTGTGTGTGGGGGGGGGGGGGGGTAAAATAGCCATGATTGAAGTCTAATAAACTTGTCACATGTATTAAGGCATAGTCATCTACGAGGTTATAACCGGGGTCTTCAAATAAGAACTAAGGTTACTTCCTTTATGAGGATGATCAAGAATTAGTAAGATAAGACAGAAGCTTTACCAGTAGATCAACCCTTAACCCGGGAACGGAGAGAACACTCTTAAGAGGTTTTGGTGGGCGACAGCGAGAACACTCTTGAGAGGGAAGGCCTAAAAAAAAAAAGTTTTAATAGGCCCCAGTAGCACTTAAAACATTTGTTTTTCCCCTCCATACCTCATATCACTCCTCCACATCCCCTCCTTCCCCCCCCCCTTCAATTATCACCTATTTTCCCTGTTATTCCCTTATTCATTGGTATATTTTCGTGTAAACATCTCCAAACCGATCCTAGGCTGTGGTCATGTGTGTTACGTTAGGTAGAGACATGGGAGAGTGTGAGGGAGTAGCTCAGTACTGCTTCAACTCTCGAGAGAAGAGGGTGTGAGGCCAGCTGGCTCACAATTGTTGAATGAACCGCTCGCTAACAATTCGCGATTTTGACCATCTATATGATATTCCCACTTGATTTATTATTGTTACAGGTTACTATCTTCATATTAAAGGTAAAATAGGCGCATATGAATAAGTAATAACGATATTTATCGTAAAACGACGATTATAGGCAGGAATGGAGCTTAATATTGCCGCCCAGAACTGTGGTGTTCACTACACCCTGCGCTCGCTCGCCGGGTTAAGGAAACCATACTGGCGATCTGAAAGTAGATTATGGGAAGACAAATTATTAAGACATTTTTAATTAAGAATAATTTTAAAAACTTTGGAGATGCAAACAATTAAAGCAATTGGACGATAGTTAAAGGGTTGAGCGGTCACCCTTCTTTGGGACAGGTTGAATGAGAGCAAACTTGCAGCAAGAAGGGAAGATGTTAGAGGTAAGACAGAGATGAAAAAGTTTGCCTAGGCAGGGAGTCAACACAGAAGAACAGTTTTTGAGTACAACAGGAAGAACACCATCCAGTCCCTACGCCTTCTTAGTATTAAGCCTAGAGAGGGCAGACAGTGCATCCTTAGAAGAGATAAGGATACTAGTCATATGTTAAAGAGAGGGGCATGGAGAGGGAGGAAAAGCACCGGAATCATCCAAGGTGGAGTTTTTAGCTAAAGTTTGAGCGAAGAGTTCAGCTTTGTCAGAGGAAGAAATGACGCTGATGCCGTCAGAGTGGAATATATGTGGGAAAGATGAGGAAGTTAAATTGTTAGAGATGTTTTTGGCTAGATTATTTAGGAACACCCCATTCTCAACATTAATCCTCCATTACAAACCTCAATGCACTTGAATAAATTAATGAAAGCATATGATACTGCCGGGATTAGAACTCGGGACACTACACCCAAAACATAAGCATCTAGACCATTACACCATCAACACAGTTAAAGGTAAGTACACGATCGCGATTAATATCCATTTTCGAATTCTGGATATCGATCTAATCATGTACTTAGACCAACTGCATTATAGACAGCCTAATGTTTTAGTGAGAGGAAAGAACAATGAATGGTGCCAAGATCACTAGGACCGGCCTCGCTAGACATTAGTTCCTGAACCTATAGAAATTAAGGAACACCCCGTTATTAATAATACCGAATACTACTACTACTACTACTAATAATAATAATAATAATAATAATATTTTTTATTCAAGTTAGCAATTTTACAATGTTGGTACAACATACTGTATGTTTCAAATATGACATGTACCAGCTTTGCATAATTCCAACAAAGGATAGCCTAATAAGGCCGTTAGGAGTATTTCCATTGGGGTCCTTGTGGGATTAAGTTAGCTGGGGACGGGGATCCGATAAATTATCATCAACTTTGACTCTTTGAGTTCTACCATTCAGATAAGATTTAAACCAGTTCACTGACCCAATGCCCATTGCTTGTAGTTTGTTACAGAAGATATCATGATCTATCGTATCAAAGCTTTCTGTAAAGAAGTACCATGTTGAGCGGTACTTGAAAAGTAGACAGAATGGATAAAAAACATCATCTGAGGAAGAGCACTTTATTGACAACGTTTTGCAGATAGCAGTGACCTGATGAAGAAGTACCATGCCGGTGTAGGTACCTTTGGATTTTTTTTTACGAATGCGGTCCGTTAAGTGGATGAGACATGAGTCTGTGGAGTACATAACTCTGAAACCTGATTGAAACATGTAATTTTCTTTGAGGTAATTTAGTTCAATTTGGGTGTAGACAGCTCTTTCAAGGATTTTGATACAATACATAATATGCCAACTGGTCTGTAATTGCTAACATCTAATTTGTTTCCTTTC
The DNA here is from genome assembly GCA_032716605.1 of Paralithodes platypus. NCBI lineage: Eukaryota > Metazoa > Arthropoda > Malacostraca > Decapoda > Lithodidae > Paralithodes > Paralithodes platypus. Next base: position 6,882,299 of record CM064499.1, on the reverse strand, counting down.
TTGAATAAAAGGGTTACAATAGCTTCCTTAAGTTCATCTGGTACAGTGTTGGTGTTTATTGACAAGTTGATATTGTGAGTTAGGGGACCTGCAATACCAATAGCTCCATCTCGTAGAAATTTGGCAAATTTGTTATCTAGTCCTGTACTTTTGTGTACATCAAGATTACAGAGCTCCTCAAATGTGTATTTTGGTGTAACATTTTGCAATCTAAAGGTGTTCGGGTGTATGACTTTGTCCCTGTAGAAGTTTTGAAAGGTGGCAGTGGTTGTGGTGTATTTATTGAGTGGTTGCGGTAGGTTCTGTGCAAGTGTGTTCGCTATGGAGGTGAAGAAGGAGTTGAAGTAGGTTGAAATTTGACGTTTATCATGGCAAACTTTATCATTAATTTTGAGAGCAATGTTGGTGTTAGATGAATCTTTTGTCATGTTACTGTAGTCCGTTGATTTTAAATGCCTCCATAGTTTTTTGGGTTATTCTTAAGATTAAACCTCCATTACAAACCCCAATGCACTTGAATAAATTCAATCCCCGCTCAAATTGAAAAGTGTTTCTGAGATATACATTCCATATGGCCGAACCATCTAAAGGTGTTCCTTTTCACACTTTCCAGCACATCTACATCCACAGTACACCGCTCTCATACTTACTCATTTGTCTGTCTATCCCACCATGTAACTCTGCACGCACTTCTCAAGTAACTCCTTTCCACCCTTCTCACTCTTAGTTTGTGTCCCTCAAACAACGTCCATGCACTCTCGTATGTCAATGTCGGAATTACCACACTGTCATACAAGGACTTATTTACTTCAATGCTGACCACCCTATTTCTTGTTTCTGCTTTCAGCGTTCTTACAACCCTCTTCCCCTGTTGCACCCTCTCCCGCACTTCTTCATCCATCTTTACCCAACACATTGCCCAAATACTTAACCCTTGTCTAGCGGGGGGTTTTGGGCTTATTTGGGCATATTCAGGCCCTCCTGAATGATAAATCAAGTATCTGCATGAAAAGAAATGTATTCAGCAAAAAACTAGGCGCTAAAAGCTTCAAAATGAGACCAGAACGAGCTACGTAGCACTCGTGGTTCTCATAGAGTGGTAGCAGAAACATGGGAGTTTAGCGTATAGCGGCATATTTTTCCCAGCTATGCTCACTACTGGCTACACTGCCGGCCTCTCGAGAACACAGGGAACATGAGTTAATGGGCGGCGGTAAGCCCTGGGAGTCGGCTGTCTGGCCCGCTGCGCTCCCAGCCATTTGCACTTGATTTTAACCCTTTAAAAGCCTTAATAATGCTCCTAACTTGCTGCAAATTGGAGGCGGACTTAAGTCCGGCCCCGATCTTTAAGGGTTAAGTGAGCTGACATTCTCCATAACCTGACCGTTCAACCTCACCTCACACTCTGTGATTGCACCCCTTTCAAAGAGCATAACCTTACTCTTCCCCAATGTACCTTCAAATTCCGTTTTTCACACACTATTCCAAACATATATGAGATGACGGGGTTGCAAACTAGGGGCAAAGCAAACCCTGCAGAGGTCCTGACAATGCAGGAAAGGGAACAGCCTACCATAGCCAAAATAACCGCAGTAGAGGAGAGCAGAACAAGGAAGAAAATGCAGCAGAAGATGAAAAGGGAAATCACACAGTTTCCCCGAGTTTCCCATGCTCTAGTACCTACAGCAGTGACACAGTCTACCCAGCAAGGAAGGCCTACCCATGCTCTAATCCCTGCAGGAATAGGTCAGTCTGCCCGCCAATGGTCACCACATCCGGGACCTACCAGGAGTTCAAGCCCAGACCAATCACGGAGATACCTGTCCAGCCAATGGCAGAGCCTGGGACATACACCTAAGGTAAACACGCAACAACAGCTGGATTTATTATACAATGAGGAAGAATTTATGCAAATACCACATCAAGATCCAGTGCAGTACCTCTACCGATGGGACCAAGAGAATCACCTCTACAGTACCTCACTTGAGGAGTGGAAGTAGTAGTGTCCATACTTAGTATACTCAAACTAGTATGAACAGTCTCGATGTTACGTAATCTGGGTTGATGTAGCGTTACGTATCATTCCGTAGTCTTAAGTTGAACGCTTCCATAACCTTGGTCGAACGTTCCATGATTGGGTAGAATGTATTATTCTATAGTAGTATATGGGAAAGTATTGTATGATTATAATTCCCATATATATATATATATTTGTATTATTTAAGATTGTTTATAAGTATCTCATTGTAAAGAAGATGGGATACATTTTCCATATGTTATGCGCGTGCGCGGTATGTCACGACAGAGACGAACATAACGCGCTCGCCACTCTCCAACCAACCTCCGTCCCAGCTACACACGCTAAGCCTTCTTCCTATAGTTTCATAATCAGGTGTTTTCGCTTCACTTTCATCTCATATTCCATATAGTCATTACATCATCATCTTTGTTAGTTAGCACAAACTTAACGTAAATATCTAGCCTATCCTAGCCTATTGTAGCCTCTTTTCATACTTTGTTTACTATACTAACCACTTCCACTCATCTAGCCCTATTTCCGCCATCCTCCTTTCACCAGCTGAGTTCATCAAAGGGTAATTATATTTCTATATGGTTAATACTTATTCATTATCAAATATACAGTCCACTTATCTAAATTAGCCATATAATTGGTCCTTCGACCTTTCACTAGTTTGCCCCCCCCCCTTTTTTTGTGGTTGGTGGTGGCGTGGCCTACGTGGTTAATTTTTGTTGTGCCATATTTCGTCTATCCCTCATGGCCCAGGGCTTTTGGCGTCATGGTGCCGCGGGTGGTGGGGTAGGGGAAGATTATCCTGCGGTGGTTGATAGGCCTGCGTACCCAGGCCCGATTAGGAAGGTGGCAATTTTGGGCCACTCCTACGTCAGGGATTTGTACGTGGACCAAGCCGTCCACAGGCCTTTTTTTTTCCGTGACTCCTCTGGCCGTCCCAGGTGCCCGCGTCAGCACCTTGAGATCAACAGAAGCCTGGGGTCAGTTTTTAGAGCTGAAGCCCGACTTGACCTTCTTGGTGATAGGAGGAAATGAGATAAGGAGCGGGGTCAGTCCGAGAGGGATTGCGGAGGGGATCGAGGTCCTAGCTGAGGAGGTGGTGCGGCTCTCGGGGGGAGAAGTTCGGGTGATTGGGGTAGAGAAGCGGCAGGCTCCACGAGGGGTCTCTACGGACGAGTTTAACCGCATTAGAAATGCTGTTAACCGATGGCTAAAGCGCCATATCCCATTCACCCGGGAGCGCTATCAGTCAATGAATACCTCTGAGGCTGACTTCAGTCCCGACGGGGTACACCTCACGCACGAGGCATCAAAGCGTCTCTATTCGGAGATCCTGGCCACCTGTCGTCGGTGCTTTATGCCAGACGAATATGCCATGGTCGCCAGGTCATGACGAGGTCGCCAGACGAGATGTTTGCCCACCATGACGTTAGAGTTGATCAACAAAATCAGTAAAGCCTAGATTAGTAATCCTTCAAATCGGTAGAGTATATTATTTAAATTTTGATTGTAAAACCTTTAGGCCCAAATTATAACAATTGATTGGCACTAAGATTAAAATCATCCATACTGTACTGTATAATAATTTCAAAAGTTAAGGTTATTCATTCTATATCAAATTTATACTGTCCAAAAACTTCTTTATTTGATTCACATGTCATTCTAAATTCTTCTCTCGTCGTGTGCCCTGGAGGCGGGGTAATATGATAGCTGATAGGCCGAGTGTGTTAATCCAACTCAAAACTTTTTTCCTTGTGACTTCTTGATGAACTTTTCTTGTGTACAATTTTCACATTTATTTAATTTAATAATATAGAATTAGCGGTACCCATAGACGGCCATAGGCCGTCTTCGGGGACTTCAGAAAAGATTCCTCAAGGAGCCTGACTTTTGCGAGGAATACTCAAAAGTCATAAAGGAACAGGTGTCCCGGGGTTTTATAGAAGAGGTGCCTTTTGATAAGTCAGATACCGGGCATTACTTGGCTCATCATGGTGTAATCAAGGAGAGCAAAACTACGCCAGTGCGTATTGTCTTCGACTGTTCCGCCAAGATGAGTGAACGTCATCCTAGTCTTAATGACTGCCTGTACACTGGACCCTCACTGGTGCCAGATTTAGCGCAGGTTTTGCTTCGGTTTCGACTCGGTAAGTATGCCTGGGTGTCTGATATTGAGAAGGCATTTCTAATGTTAAGGCTCCATGAAGACGACCAGGACTATACGCGATTTATGTGGCCCAAATATCCGAGGCAACTGGATTCCCCCCTAATTTGTTACCGCACCATTTTGAAACATTTGTCTTATGTCAGTGCAGATCCGCAGATTATTCATCAGATTCGGTCAGGGTTGTATATAGACAATTTACTGGGTACAGGAAATGAAGAAGATATCCTGGTTTATACCTACGCTGTAGTCCGAGAGATTATGAATGACGCCCATCTACATTTGCGTGAATGGGCGACTAATAATTCTGTTTTGCGGACTGTACTGCGACGGGATGGTGTGGCGGCTGTACAGCAGGAACATGTTAGAGTGCTAGGGTTGTTTTGGAAAACGGACACCGATAATGAGGAAGTAAGAAGGAGGTGTGGTGTGGAGGTAGATGTGCTGGAAAGTGTGAAAAGGAACAACTTGAGATGGTTCGGCCATATGGAACGTATGGAAAGCGAGAGAATGACTAAGAGGGTGTACGAGAGCGAGGTGGAGGGACAGAGGGGGAGAGGTAGACCGAATATGAGGTGGAAGGATGGAGTGAGGAACTACATGAACGAAGGCGGTGCTGGTTGGGGGGAGGGGCGTCGACTGACTGGGGACAGAGGTGCATGGGGGCGGTTCGTTCGTGGCCACCCCTTCGGGGATCACGGCGTCAGGCAATAGATAGATAGATAGACACCGATACCCTCTCATTCGGCGTTCAGTACGCGCAATATTCGCAGATTACAAAACGAATTTGCTTGAGTATGACAGCTAAACTTTTTGACCCCTTGGGGATAGTTCTACCGGTGTCGATCAAATCGAGATTATTCCTTCAGCAATTATGGAGGATAAAATTAGGATGGGATGAGGTTTTGACTGGCGATCTGGTTCAGGAGTGGGAAGACATTATTTCGGATCTTCGTCTCTGTAAGGGTTTTAATTTTCCTCGGAGAGTTGTCATGGACCATCCTGTTTCCATTCATGCCTTCTTAGACGCTAGCAAGGTCGCGTACGGCACCGCCATATACTTTGTTGACACAAGTGGCAGCCGTCTCGTCATAGCGAAGGCGAAAGTCGCCCCGATCAAATCCCTTTCCATCCCAAAATTAGAGCTGACTGCAGTTCTGTTGGCTGCTAGACTCGTTCACTTTGTAGAGGAAACTTTTAAAAATTTGCTAAATATCTCGGAGACAGTTATATGGAGTGACAGCCAAATTACGCTCTACTGGTTACATAGCCGTAAGAAGCTACCAGTGTATGTCACCAACCGTGTCGACGAAATTCGTACCCTGCTCCCAACCGCACAGTTCCGGTATGTGTCTACCAAAGAGAATCCAAGTGACTGCATTACTCGTGGTGTCTCTGCTAAATTTCTCAAATCTTCTGCGTTGTGGTGGAATGGCCCATGCTGGCTTAATGATCCCAACGAATGGCCAGAGAATATAGATTTGAGCGAGCAACACACTGCTATTGTGGCACCGGTAATTGACTCGGTGCCTGACGAAGACACACGGTTATGGGACTGGGATAGATTCAGCAGCTATGAGAAGTTACAACGTGTTACAGCATGGGTGATACGATTTGTAGGAAATGTAAAAGCAAAAATTAAAGGCACACCGCCCACAGGTAGTGCTTACCTCAATGTGAAGGAGATCAAAATTGCAGATAAATTATTACATAAGCTCTGTCAACAAGAAATATATACGCAGGAATATAAATTACTGGTTAAGGGAACAAAGTCTAGGAATAACCTGATCAACCAGTTGGGCTTACACTTGAAGGGGGACTTGATACATTGCGGAGGCAGATTACGATTGGCAGCCCTCTCTGAGGCAAGTAAGTATCCAATACTACTGCCCCCCAATCATCCCCTCACCCATCTTATCATCGATAGGTGTCACCGACTCTGTTGTCATTATGGGGTTGGTCATATAGTCACCTATGTAAGACAACGATGGTGGGTGCCTAGAATCAGGCAGGTGGTCAAGAAAGTCCTTTGCAAATGCTTAAAGTGTAGAAGAGTACAGGTAACACATTATGATCCCGTCGGAATTCCTCCCTTACCAAACCTGCGAACTACCCCAGGTGACCCTTACAAAGTTACCGGGGTTGACTACAGTGGAGCAATCCCTGTGAAAGATTCACCCAATCTTAAGGTGTATATGATACTTTTCACTTGTGCCGTTACCAGGGCAATTCACCTGGAACTGGTCACCAACCTCACTTGTGATAGCTTCCTACATGCCTTCCGAAGATTCTGCAGTAGACAGGGATATCTGCGTATCATGCTGAGTGACAATGCAAAGACTTTCATAGGGGCATCTACATATCTCAAAGAAGTGAGCAACAATCCTAAGATTCAGACCTGCCTAGCGGATGTAAAATGCGAATGGCGTTTCATTCCCGCCAGAGCGCCTTGGTTTGGCGCCATATGGGAGAGAGCCATAGGCATCGTGAAGGCGTGTCTGAAGAAGGTGTTGGGTAGAGCTCATCTCGATTGAGGAACTCAACACCATACTCTTGGAGATCGAAGCCACCGTAAATGATTGCCCTCTATACTATGCTTCTAGTGATTTGGAAGACCTTACCCCAATCACACCCTCAGTACTGGTACGTGGATACAGACTGCGGGATCTTCCTGAAGAGCATGACGAGGATACTATGGAGGATCCAGACTACATAAGTAAGGAAGTGATATCGGCCCGCTACAAATACATTCGTAAATTATCGCGAGATATTTGGCATCGCTGGTCAACAGAATATCTGGTGACTTTAAGGGAAGCACAAAAGAATAAACTAACACCATTAAAAGGTCATTGGCCTAGGGTAGGGGACGTGGTAACCATCCATGAGGAGGGCCCGCGCGCATTTTGGAAATTGGGTCGGATAGAGGAGTTATTACCAGGTCGTGATGGTGAGGTTAGGGTAGCAAAGGTTCGCACCAGGACTGGAGTAATCACACGGCCAACAGTCCGACTATATCCTCTTGAGGGTGACCTCGATCGCAAGGACACCCCCTCGGATCAGTTCTCCATTGAAGTCCCCTCTCTGGCTTCTACTTCGGCGCAGCCTGTTGACGCGTCTGGCGAACGCCCACGTCGACAGGCAGCCCAGATATCCTCCCAAGCTTGGCGGGATAAGATTGCCTCCGGGCAAATCTAATCATGTAAATTTTGTATATTTTCTGTTGGTGGGAATATGTCCATACTTAGTGTACTCAAACTAGTATGAACAGTCTCGATGTTACGTAATCTGGGTTGATGTAGCGTTACGTATCATTCCGTAGTCTTAAGTTGAACGCTTCCATAACCTTGGTCGAACGTTCCATGATTGGGTAGAATATATTATTCTATAATAGTATATGGGAAAGTATTGTAGGATTATAATTCCCATATATATATATATTTGTATTATTTAAGATTGTTTATAAGTATCTCATTGTAAAGAAGATGGGATACATTTTCCATATGTTATGCGCGTGCGCGGTATGTCACGACAGAGACGAACATAACGCGCTCGCCACTCTCCAACCAACCTCCGTCCCAGCTACACACGCTAAGCCTTCTTCCTATAGTTTCATAATCAGGTGTTTTCGCTTCACTTTCATCTCATATTCCATATAGTCATTACATCATCATCTTTGTTAGTTAGCACAAACTTAACGTAAATATCTAGCCTATCCTAGCCTATTGTAGCCTCTTTTCATACTTTGTTTACTATACTAACCACTTCCACTCATCTAGCCCTATTTCCGCCATCCTCCTTTCACCAGCTGAGTTCATCAAAGGGTAATTATATTTCTATATGGTTAATACTTATTCATTATCAAATATACAGTCCACTTATCTAAATTAGCCATAAGTAGAAAAAGAATCAAGAGGAACGAAAGCATGGCCTGCAATCTAGGAAAAGTCAGGAAGTGTGAATAACAGAAACACATTTATCATGCAGCCATGCAAGCCTTTTATATCAAAAGTATAATTTTAAGATATAGAGAATAACCAGCTTATTCATGTATTATTACGGTAAGTATATTTTTTGAATAATGATTGCCTTCACAATAAAGAAAACAATGAAATCCCCATGCCCCTACTATATTGAAATAGATCAAATTGAGTTCAAATTATAACCCAAATATAGCCTGACTGAAATTGAGGGAAGGTATTCAACTACGGTTCCTACCTTCCACTGGTCTAACTTTTAGTGGGTAGTGAATAGTGTTGTAGACTTCTATAGGACAAGCCTGTCCCTGTAGTAAAGTCCAACTAGGGTGGCAAACGAGAGTGTGTTAGAGGAGCCAGGAGTAACCTTCTCTATTATCCGTGAGAGAGGCAGCTCCCTTTGACGTCCAGCCAGAGGAAGAACTAAGAGTCCTACGTCGTCCAGATTCTCCCTCATGGAAATTACTTCTCCTCTACCCCGTACCCTAAGTGTCTCTGTGTTTTCTAAGTGTTGGGAAATATTGTGAAAGTAATATCAAATATGCGAGTGTTCAATTTAACTTGTTCGTAGAGATCCGCTTCTAGGATCTCCCTTGTCAACTTATTACACGTGTAGATTTATCCAATTTTGATCCGTGCAGTGATTTTATATAAGTACGGTGTATTTTCTATGTAATTCGTGTTCAAGCATTTTTTCAATAATTTTTACATACGTTTTATGGTCAAGATTACACGTGTTTCTTAGTGAATGCTCTCAGATTTTATTCTATTATGTTATTATTCACTGCGTGTCCAAGTCGAAGTGAAGTGTATAACGAGGGCTATTATCCTTCTAAAATAACCTAAACTTAACTCTTAACCTCAGGACCATATTACGTCCATTTCTAACCAGAAAATACTTATAGTATAAATTCGCCACCATTGAAAGTAAAGAACCCGCCCGTTGAGTTAGAATTAGTCTATATTCTATCTATCTATATATTGCCTGACGCCGAGATCCCCAAAGGGGTGGCCATGAACGAACCGCCCCCATGCACCTCTGTCCCCAGTCAGTCGACGCCCCTCCCCCCAACCAGCACCGCCTTCGTTCATGTACTTCCTCACTCCATTCTTCCACCTCTCAATCGGTCTACCACTCCCTCTCTGTCCCTCCACCTCGCTCTCGTACACCCGCTTAGTTATTCTCTCTCTCGCTTTCCATACGTTCCATATGGCCGAACCATATCAAGTTGTTCCTTTTCACACTTTCCAGCACATCTACCTCCACACCACACCTTCTTCTTACTTCCTCATTAGTCTGTCTATCCCTCCATGTAACTCCGCACGCACTCCTTAAGTAATTCATTTCCACTGCTCTCACTCTTGGTCTGAGTCTCTCAACCAACGTCCATGCTTCGCTTCCGTAAGTCAGTGTCGGGATTACCACACTGTCATGCAAGGACTTCTTCACTTCCATACTGACCACCCTATTTCTTGTTACTGCTTTTAGCATTCCTACAACCCTCTTCCCCTGTTGTACCCTCTCCCGCACTTCTTCATCCATAGTCCCATCTTTACTCAACACACTGCCCAGATACTTAACCCGTACAGCCCCAGCGATGCGTCTGACGCGTCGGCGATGTATGTAACGCACAGCCCCAGAGACGCGCCAGACGCATCACCCTAATTGCGCCGACCGTAACCTCAGGTGTAGCCACTCAAGAGGGCTCAGATTTGTATGGGAACTGTGTACGTATCCCACGCAACCGTGCCGATGGTTGAAAACTCTCAAAGTCCACATGCGTGCGCGCGAGCGCTCAATAACCTGGTTTTTTGGGATAATTGCCTTCAATTTTTTACTCTTGTAAAACCCATTTTCGGGGGCTCTGTAGGACCATTTTTTAAGCTTTTTGAGCAGTTTTTCGTGGTTTTTCCTTCATTCCTAACCCATTCGCTATTGTTTCTGGAATAAAACCATTTTTTGAAAACCGGCCGGGTTATGGTGCGCAAACATTACAAAACTAGCCGGGGCTCCACGGGTTAAAAGAGTTGACGATCTCCATAGCCTGACCATTCAGCTTCACCTCACACTCTGTGACTTCACCCTTTTCGATACCATAACCTTGCTCTTCCCCGCATTTACCTTCAAATTCCGTTTTTCGCACACTGTTCCAAACTCATTTACCAGACCCTGCAACTCCCATTCATTATCACTCATCAGAACTGTATCATCCGCAAACAGCAGTATAGGTAGCTTCCATTCAATTCTCTCCCTTTTCAGCGATACACCAACATCCACTGCTCTTGATAGTATTTCTTTCATGACTCCACCATATATACAGTAAACAACCACGGGGACATCACACACCCCTGTTTCAAACCAACATTCAGATCAAAGAACTCGCTCTGCTCACTCTCCACACGTACTGCCACCTTTGCACCCTCATACATGCTCTTCACTGCTTTCAGCAACTTGCCCTTTACTCCGTATATTCTAAGTACTTTCCACAAACCTTCTCTATCCACTCGGTCATAGGCCTTCTTCAAGTCCAGAAAGGCAACATACACCTTTTGTTTCTTCTCCAGATACTTCTCCACAACACAATTCAGGGTAAAAATCTGATCTACACATCCTCTTCCCTTCCTAAAACCTCCCTGCTCGTCGCCTATCCATTTCTCCGTTCTCACTCTCACTCTCTCAATCACTACCCTACTGTATACCTTCCCTACTACGCTTAGAAGACATATTCCTCGGTGGTTACCACACACTCCTCTTTCCCCTTTGCCCTTATATAGGGGGACTATTATGCCAGTCTTCCAGTCATCGGGTGCACTCCCTTTCTCCCATGCTAGTTTGCACATTTTCCATACCCATTCTATCACTATCTCACCACCATACCTCAACATTTCCCCACACACTCCATCTGTTCCTGGTGCTTTCCCCAACTTTACTCTTTTCATGGCTTCCCACACTTCTGACCTCCTGATCCCCACCTCCTCCTCCACTACTTCTCTTCTTCTCCCTCCCATACCATATCCAGCTATGTTTGCTGGCTCTTCATTCCTTACATTTAGCAACTCACTGAGTTTAAAATTATAGTCTATATTCAAGATACTTAATTTTTATTAGTTTTTGTGAATAATCTAATCATATACGTTACTCGGGCTATGTAATTCTTTCGCCACTGATTTAGGTATTCAGATTATACATACCTTGATTCATCAAGCCTATATGTTTGGCTATTGATATATTACTACTTCGTTTCGTAATTAAATCATTATAAAGATTATTAACGCCTTACGAGCGGGCCCATTAGTAACTTCTACTACCTGGCAAGCGGGTGGTTTTACCCTAAACGACCTTGTTTCCGTGCTTTTTTTCATGCATAAACAAGAGCCAGAGCATAATACAATTATGTATCCCTGAAAGGGCGTAAATTGAGCTTGCCATTGACACCAGACCCATCCTTCTACGACCACGCGTTCTCTTGCAATGATCGTGCAAGACGAGTGCAAAATCCCTAAAATACGGTAATTTCCTTACATAATTCCCTGTGTAGCGAGGCAGTGAGTGTGGGTGTGTGTGGAGTGGACGTCAGTAGTCGCGCGGGACCCATGCCGAGCGGTCATGAGCCGACCTACGCTCCTCCCATCGCTCGTCTCTCTCTCAGAGCCATTATTGCTCCAAAATTGCACACAGACTTAAATCGGGCCCTGCCACATAGTCCTTGGTTCTCTAGACCGACTTAAGGCGGGCCCCGCTAAACAAGGGTTAAAGTTATAGTAAAGCGCTACTTAGTTCTGCGTTCCATTCAGCAGTTTGTTAATTTATTCAAACTCCTCTGATGCCATCATCTTTGGCTATTCATTAAATACTACTTTGTTTTGTATAAAAGTTATTATAGCTCTTGTTAAAGCTATAATAAAGTGCTACTCTGTTCTGTGTTACTTTCAGTAGTTTGTTAATTCATTCAAACATACTCGTCTATAGCTATTTGTGCCGCTATAATTCATTCACTACATTTACTGTGAATCTGATTTCCTTATTCCATGTAATATTAGCTCATCTACGATTGAATTTATTGTTCGTGTATCGTGTGAGAAATTGTTCACAATAACCCTTTGATAGTTAAATTCATATTTAAATTATCATTCCCCATATACTAACACGAAGTTCATAATCTTCTATCCTCGATTTAACGTTGCACTAAATCAAGATTATATTTAACCTGACCTCAGTCCGTCTGACCTGTACCACCGAGAGCGGTATCTTTGAGTGTACACCTGAGCGCGTCACTTTTTGTATTTCACTCCAGCTGAGTAGTTGACCTCAGTTGCCCTACCTTGTAATTACTATACCTTACGTTATACACTTGGCCCACATAGATATTGTCATTAATATTTAATATTCGTGTATGTATTATATGTAATTACGTATTTCCTATTTTTATACCTTGTAAGTGACAACCATGTTTCATTAGAGAGTACAATCTTTTCAACTTTTTATCAGTCACAGTGTATGTATATTAGAATCCTACTCAATATAGTAGAGGTTTTAATACCCCATTTATGTATCTATGTTTAAAGAATAAATATGAGTGTAATTTATACTGTGTGTTTATTGTGTTCTTGGGAGAGTGATTGAGTAATTTAAAAGTAATATTCATGAAGCGAGATATGTTCCTGTTGAGCATTATCCAATTCTAAATATCCGAAATCTGGGTAAATAAAGAATACATACCAAAGCGAGTTGGATTACAACCCGGCGTAACAATATTTACCAGACCCTGCAACTCCCACTCACTATCACTCATCAGAACTGTATCATCAGCAAACAGTAGTACAGACAACTTCCACTTATTTCCTTCCCTTATCAGCGGTACACCAACTTCCACTGCTCTTCCTTGCATTTCTTTCATGACTCCATCCATATATATATATTGAACAACCATGGGGACATCACACACCCCTTCTTTAACACAACATTCAGATCAAAGAATTCGCTCTGCTCATTCTCCACTTGTACTCCCACCTTTGCGCCCTCATACCTTGTCTAAACCGCTTTCAGCAACTTGCCAGCTACTTAGTATATTCTTAATACCTTCGACAGACCCATACCCAAGAATACGTAATTAACATTGACCCCAGTTTTGTTAATGAATGAATTAGTAGTGTGGACAATATATCTGTTAACCCGGCAAGTACGGGAAGACTCTTAAGAGTTTCCCCGGGTGACTGCGGGAAGACTCTTAACCCTCTCACGACCATAGGATGCAGAGGATACCAGATTAGCAATAAGAAATAGATTACTCTCACTGTTATAATTACCTCTCCAAAATTAGTTTTCTGCCCACAGCTAACTCAAAGACAACTGCAGAGGTTGAAGTCAACAAACTAAAGGTTTATAGATACCCCTGACGGAAACAATGGCTTTAAAGTATCCCTAATAGGCTCAAAAATCGCATCAGGATGTGAGAGGGTTAAGATCCTGGGCCTAAAAATATCCATTTAAAACACCCCAAAAAAACTTGAACCCTTTTTTTTTTTTTTTTTTTGCCCCTGGGCCATGCCAAATATCACTCCTCCACATCCCCTCCTTCCCCACTTCCCCCCCTCCTTCAATTATCACCTATTTTCCCTGTTATTCCCTTATTCTGTGGTCTATTTTCGTGCTAACATTAGCGAGTTGCTATCAGGGCATTGTCATCAGTGTTACCAAGCGTGGGAATTAGGGGAGAAGTCAGGAAGAGAATTGAGAGGTACCTCCAGTGTCTCTCAAAGCTTCGGGAGTGGAAGGTTGGCTCACACTCACTCACACACACTCTCACTTTCATTTCGTGATTTTGACCAGCCAAACACTGTTTCCACTTGTTTTATTGTTGTAACTGGTTAATATCTTCATATTAATGGTAAAATAGGCGCATATGAATAAGTATTAACGATATTTATGGTAAAATAATGATGTTAGTGATGGGAACAGCTCAAATACGTGCGCACAGGCGTGTGGTGTCTCATACCCCCCATGCACAGCCGAGAGGTTAACGCCTTACGAGCGGGCCAGTCAGTAACTTCTACTACCCGCCAAGCGGGTGGTTTTACCCTAAACGACCTTGTTTCCGTGGTCTTTTTAATGCATAAACAAGAGCCAGAGTGTAATACAATTATGTATCCCTGAAAGGGTGATAATTGAGCTTTCCAATGACACCAGAACCATCCTTCTACGACCACGCGTTCTCTTGCAACGATCGTGCAAGACGAAGAAAAAATCCCTAAAATACGGTAATTTCCTTACATAATTCCCTGTGTAGCGAGGTGGTGAGTGTGGATGTGTGTGTGGAGGGGACGGCAGTTGCCGTGCGGGACCCGTGCCGAACGGTCAGAGCCGACCAACGCTCATCCCAATGCTCCTCTTTCTCTCAGAGCCAACTATTGCTCAAAATTGCACACCGCCTGAAGTCGGTCCCCGCCACATAGTCCTTTCTTCTCTACACCGACTTAAGTCCGGTCCCGCCAAACAAGGGTTAAAGAACTGTATGAAGACTAAATGAATATATTAATTGACTCAGCTATTAAGACGTTTCCTAAAAAAATAAGTTATATTTAAGCAAGCAATAATGCAAATGCATTAGGATATGACAAGCAATGTTGACAAAGTAGGAAGGAATACCATAAGGCATGTTGGAGAAATAACCTATGTAGAAAAAAGGCAAACTATAAAACTATGGTTAGTAAAAGTAAAAAATACAAACGAGAATTGAACAGAATAAAAAAAAGAAAGAATATGTAAATTTAATAATGAAACTAAGATAATTAATAACTGGAGATCCTAAATTGTACCGGAAAATCCTAAAAACAAACAAAAACACACACGCAAAGAAAAAGGATATACCAAATGCTATGATGGAATTTCAAAACCATTTTAAGACCCTAGCCAAAGAGGGGGAACATGACGGAAGTACTTTTGATATTAACATTGATTTTAGCGATATGAGTATGTTAAATGAACCAATAACATTAGAAGAGATAAATAGTAGCATATCGAAGTTGAAAGATAATAAGGCTTCAGGTGCTGACCAAATAGGCTAATCAATGAATATTTAAAGACGACTAAGCACATCATGTGTCCTATATACTGTATGTCAAGCTGTTCAACAAGGTATTAGACACAGGAGAATTACCAGAAACTAAGCACATCATGTGTCCTATATACTGTATGTCAAGCTGTTCAACAAGGTATTAGACACAGGAGAATTACCAGAAACTAAGCACATCATGTGTCCTATATACTGTATGTCAAGCTGTTCAACAAGGTATTAGACACAGGAGAATTACCAGAAACTAAGCACATCATGTGTCCTATATACTGTATGTCAAGCTGTTCAACAAGGTATTAGACACAGGAGAATTACCAGAAACTAAGCACATCATGTGTCCTATATACTGTATGTCAAGCTGTTCAACAAGGTATTAGACACAGGAGAATTACCAGAAACTAAGCACATCATGTGTCCTATATACTGTATGTCAAGCTGTTCAACAAGGTATTAGACACAGGAGAATTACCAGAAACTAAGCACATCATGTGTCCTATATACTGTATGTCAAGCTGTTCAACAAGGTATTAGACACAGGAGAATTACCAGAAACTTGGTTGATAGGTACCATAATCCCAATCTACAAGAATAAAATGGATAAACATCTATCTATCTATCTATTGCCTGACGCTGTGATCCCCGAAGGGGTGGCCACGAACGAACCGCCCCCATGCACCTCTGTCCCCAGTCAGTCGACGCCCCTCCCCCCAACCAGCACCGCCTTCGTTCATATACTTCCTCACTCCATCCTTCCACCTCTCATTCGGTCTACATCTCCCTCTCTGTCCCTCCACCTCGCTCTCTTAGTCATTCTCTCGCTTTCCATACGTTCCATATGGCCAAACCATCTCAAGTTGTTCCTTTTCACACTTTCCAGCACATCTACCTCCACACCACACCTCCTTCTTACTTCCTCATTAGTCTGTCTATCCTTCCATGTAACTCCGCACGCACTCCTTAAGTAATTAATTTCCACTGCTCTCACTCTTGGTCTGAGTCTCTCAATCCAACGTCCATGCTTCGCTTCCGTAAGTCAGTGTCGGGATTACCACACTGTCATGCAAGGACTTCTTCACTTCCATACTGACCACCGTATTTCTTGTTACTGCTTTTAGCGTTCCTACAACCCTCTTCCCCTGTTGTACCCTCTCCCGAACTTCTTCATCCATAGACCCATCTTTACTCAACACACTGCCCAGATACTTAAAAGAGTTGACGGTCTCCATAGCCTGACCGTTCAGCTTCACCTCACACTCTGTGACTTCACCCCTTTCGAAGACCATAACCTTGCTCTTCTCCGCATTTACCTTCAAATTCCGTTTTTCGCACACTGTTCCAAACTTATTTTAACATGATACAAACAATTACCGGGGTATCACACTTTTAAGTTGTATGGGTAAACTGTTTACATCGCTGTTAAATTTAAGATTAACAAGATATTGTGAAGATAATAATATTATTAACGAGACCCAAGCTCAGGATTCCGACATGGATATTCAACCTTGGATAATCTATTTGTTGTTAAACATCTAATTGATCTCTTTGCACAAAGAAAATATACATTGTTTATTCATTGATTATAGGAGAGCATAATTATGATCTTGTTTGGAGAGATGGACTGTAGTATAAACTGATAAGAAATTACATTAATAGGAAAATAGTTAATGTAATCATAGATATGTATAATAATATCAAGTCATGCGTTTACCACAAATTGGAATTTTCAGAATTTTTCATGAGCTTCAATGGTGTTAGGCAGGGAGAAAATCTGTCACCCTTATTATTTTCGTTGTACAGTAAGTCAATGATCTTGAAGACTGTTTATAATCTAATAACTGTACATTCTTAGACTTAAATGAAGCATGGCTGAATACGATGTTAAGACTCTTTGTTATAATGTATGCATATGATCTGGTAGTTGTAGTTGTTGTTGTTGTTGTTCCCCAGGCTGTCTGGCCGAGAAGCCCCAAAGTCCCAAGCAAGGCCTAGGCCATAACCAAGCGCCCTCAGAGAACCCTCCCAGCTTTACCACTAAGAATGTCCAGCTGACCGAAGCTGCTCCCAAGCGAGGGGCTTGAGGAGGGTGTGGAAATGCC
Source organism: Paralithodes platypus (assembly GCA_032716605.1). Taxonomy (NCBI): domain Eukaryota; kingdom Metazoa; phylum Arthropoda; class Malacostraca; order Decapoda; family Lithodidae; genus Paralithodes; species Paralithodes platypus. The sequence goes on along the minus strand of CM064499.1, from coordinate 6,864,960 downwards.
CGGGACACCAAAGCCTCACACAGGGCCCTGTGCCCCTTAACAATTATGAAGGGAAAGTTGAGGGGCAAAGGGAAAATATGCTAGCCTCTAGGTTGGCAGTAGAGAGGTCAATCCACAGAAGAGATGCCGCCACTTGAGATCTATAACATATATAAGCAAAAGGAACAGTCTGAGTAAGCTATGGGTATAGCAGAGGATGCTCAACTCTCACTCTGATAGACCAGCCCATCACCACATGACTAGAACCCAATCCTCTCAGCATCAGCTAGGAAATGCCCTAGAAAGAGGCCTTTAGCGGGGGGATAGCTCCCCTATTTCAACCCCTTTCGGGGTTGGGCTATTGATGAAACAGGGTTACATAATGCACTCATAGCAATGGACAATTATTGTCAAGAATGGAAGCTAAACTTAAACTTTGGAAGAGAAAAATATAAAGTAGACAGATATGATTTCAGGTACACGGGTAAAAAGGTGGATGTTGTTCATAGTTATAGTTACTTAGGTTTAACGCTAAACTATAATGGTAAATTTACAAGAGCACAAGAGGAACAAATACAATCAGGAATGAGAGCGATGTATATATAGTTTGATAGGCAAATGTCGTAAGCTAAACTTACCTATTGATTTACAGCTAAAACTGTATGACTCTATGATACCACCCATTGTAACATACGGTTACGAAATATGGGGCTATGCAATAAATATAGGTTTAGAATGTCTTCATTTAAAGTTCCCTTAAACACGTTCTTCATGTATATAAAAGTATATGTAATGTCATGGTTCATATAAAATGTTGAATTATTAGTTTTTGGGATAGACTTATCAGTGGTATACAGTAGGTAGTAAACTGAGCCACATTATGTACCAATGTCTTCTAAAACTAAATTATGATAATACATTTGAATCACCCTGGCTTACAGAAATAAGATCATAAATAATTGCGGTATGTCAGGTATATGGAATATGCAGGATTTTGCTAATCCATTGTGGTTTAAGGCTGCAATACAAAGACGTCTAAAAGATCAATGGATAACACAATGGTTTAGTAATCTAAATAATATGACATCATGTAGTGCTTATTTAACCTATAGAAGTAATTTTAAGTTAGAAGATTACATACTGAAATTGCCAAAGAAATACTGCACCAGTATATGCAAGCTTACCCTGGGGGTAAGGGATTAGAATATGCCCCACGTGTCTTCTACGTGTCGTAAGAGGCGACTAAAGAGGTTGGGTCGGTGGGCTGGCGACCCTCACCCGTGAACAATACTCGAGCAACAACAAATGAACGAACAGCCTCGGCTGTGGACGGACCCTGTGTTGATGAACCCCGACTGACTATGGACAATCTTACCAACAATCTTAGAATAGCAACATGGAATGTGAGAGGCATGAATGATGACACAAAAGAGAGAGAGGTCCTGGAAGTGTTAGTGAATGCCAGGCTGGATGTATGTGGAATGACAGAGACCAAATGGAGGGGTACAGATGTGAGAGAGTGGGAGTGTGGAATGGGCGTGTGTGCTGGAGTGAGTAAGGGAGCAGCGAGAGAAGGTGCATGTTTGTTTGTAAGTAACAAATGGAAGGAGTGTGTAAGAGACTATGGGTCTGTGGGTTGGGTTCAAGGATTGTGTGGGTGAGAATGAAAGTAGGAATACAAACGTGGGTGATTGTGTGTGTGTATGCTCCGACAGAGGATAAACTTGTAAGAAAGAAAGAGGAGTTCTGGGTGAATGTGGAGGCGTGCCTGGATAAGTTTGGCAAGAACGAAAGAATATTTCTGATTGGGGATATGAATGGGAAGGTGGGTGATAGGAAAGTTGATGGAGTGGTGGGAGGGTGGGGGGTACCGTCAGAGATGAATGGGAATGGTAGTGCACTTGTGGACGAATGTGTGGGGAGGAGGCTGTGGATAGCCAACATCTTCTTCTGACACAGAATGATACACAGGTACACATGGAAAGTGTTGTGGAAGATGAAAGATAAAGATAAGACAGTGGTGGAACGAAAGGCACTGATTGATTATATATGTGTGGATGAACGAATGAAGAAATCTGTGCTGGATGCTAGGATGTATAGGGGTATTGGACGGGGTCTGTCTGATCCTTATGTAGTAGTAGCTAAAATTAGGATACAAAAGAAGTGGGTGAGGAGAGCTGGAGGGAGGCGAGAGGAGGGTGGAATGGCGAGGAGGGTGGAGAGGCTACAGGAGGACGAAATCAGGGAAAAGTACAGGAGATCAGTAGAAAGACTACTAGGTGGGTTCGACCTGGAAGATATGGAGGAAGTGGAGGAGATGAGCAAGGTGTTTAAGGAAGAAATTTGTGCAGCATGTGAGGAGGTGTGTGGAGTAAGGAGAAGAGGGAGGTGAGTGAATGGTACAGCATGGTGGACAACAGAGGTAAAAATAGCTGTGGAAGAAACTTGTGCAGCATGTGAGAAGGTGTGTGGAGTAAGGAGAAGAGGGAGGGGAGTGAAAGGTGGACAGAAGAGGTAAAAATAGTTGTTGAAGAAAGTGTATAGAGAGTTGTTGGGTAGTAGAGGGAATGCAGATTTGGAGAGGCAGAAACGAGCGAGGTACGTGAAGAGAAAGAGAGTGGTGAAGAGAGTAGTGAAGGAAAGTAAGAGAAGAGTAGATAAGGAATTTGGAGGGAATCTGAGTGTAAAATGGAGGGAGTGTAAGAAACTGTTCTGGAAAGAAGTCAAGAAAGTTAGGGAATGTAGCAAGGGAAACAGTAAGGGCATGAAAGATAAGAATGGGAGAATGCTAGCCGAGAAGCAAGAGAGAGTCAAAAGATGGAGGGAGTACTTCAACGAGTTGCTAAATGTAAGGAATGAAGCGCCAGCAAACATAGTTGGGTGGGGTATGGGAGAGAGAAGAAGAGAAGTAGTGGAGGAGGAGGTGGGGATCAAAAGGTCAGAAGTGTGGGAAGCCATGACAAGAGTGAAGTTGGGGAAAGCACCGGGAACAGATGGAGTGTGTGGGGAAATGTTGAGGTATGGTGGTGAGATAGTGATCGAATGGGTATGGAAAATGTGCAAACTAGCATGGGAGAAGGGGAGTGCACCTGATGACTGGAAGACAGGCATAATTGTCCCTCTATATAAGGGTAAAGGGGAAAAAGGAATGTGTGGTAACCACCGAGGAATATGTCTTCTAAGCGTAGTAGGGAAGGTGTACAGTAGGGTAGTGATTGAGAGAGTGAGAGTGAGAACGGAGAAATGGATAGGTGACGAGCAGGGAGGTTTTAGGAAGGGAAGAGGATGTGTAGATCAGATTTTTACCCTGAATTGTGTTGTGGAGAAATATCTGGAGAAGCAACAAAAGGTGTATGTTGCCTTTATGGACTTGGAGAAGGCCTATGACAGTGGATAGAGAAGGTATGTGGAAAGTACTTAGCTTATACGGAGTAGATGGCAAGTTGCTGAAAGCAGTGAAGAGCATGTATGAGGGTGCAAAGGTGGCAGTACGTGTAGAGAATGAGCAGAGCGAGTTCTTTGACCTGAATGTTGGGTTGAAACAGGGGTGTGTGATGTCCCCATGGTTGTTTACTGTATATATGGATGGAGTCATGAAAGAAATACAAGGAAGAGCAGTGGATGTTGATGTATCGCTGATAAGGGAGGGAAATAAGTGGAAGCTGCCTGTACTGATGATACAGTTATGATGAGTGATAATGAATGGGAGCTGCAGGGTCTGGTAAATGTGTTTGGAACAGTGTGCGAAAAACGGAATCTGAAGGTAAATGTTGGGAAGAGCAAGGTTATGGTCTTCCAAAGGGGTGAAGCCACAGAGTGTGAGGTCAAGTTGAACGGTCAGAATATGGAGATTGTCAGCTCATTTAACCCTTCTTTGGCGAGGGTGGAGTTAAGTCGGTCTAGAGAAGAAAGGACTATGTGGCGGCGACCGACTTAAGGCGGTGTGCAATTTTGAGCAATATTTGGCTCTGAGAGAGAGACGAGCGGTGGGAGGAGCGTAGGTCGGCTCTGACCGGTCGGCACGGCTCTCGCGCCAGCACTGGGCCCACCTCCACACACATCCATACTCACTGCCTCGCTACACAGGGAATTATGTAAGGATATTACCATATTTTAGGGATTTTGCACTCGTCTTGCACGATCGTTGCAAGAGAACGCGTGGTCGTAGAAGGATGGTTTTGGTGACATTGGAAAGCTCAATTATTGCCCTTTCAGGGATACATAATTGTATTACGCTCTGGCTCTTGTTTATGCATGAAAAAGAGCACGGAAACAAGGTCGTTTAGGGTAAAACCACCCGCTTGGCGGGTAGTAGAAGTTACTGACGGGCCCGCTCGTAAGGCGTTAAGTATCTGGGCAGTGGGTTGAGTAAAGATGGGACTATGGATGAAGAAGTGCGGGAGAGAGTGCAACAGGGGAAGAGGGTTGTAGAAATGCTGAAAGCAGTAACAAGAAATAGGGTGGTCAGTATGGAAGTGAAGAAGTCCTTGCATGACAGTGTGGTAATCCCGACACTGACTTACGGAAGCGAAGCATGGACGTTTGAGAAGAGACTCAGACCAAGAGTAAGAGGGGTGGAAATTAGTTACTTGAGAAGTGCGTGTGGAGTTACATGGAGGGATAGACAGACGAATGAGGAAGTAAGAAGGAGGTGTGGTGTGGAGGCAGATGTGCTGGAAAGTGTGAAAAGGAACACCTTGAGATGGTTCGGCAATATGGAACGTATGGGAAGCGAGAGAATGACTAAGAAGGTGTAGGAGAGCGAGGTGGAAGGACAGAGAGGGAGAGGTAAACTGAAAGAGAGGTGGAAGGATGGAGTGAGGAAGTACATGGATGAAGGTGGTGCTGGTTGGGAGGAGGGGCATCGACTGACTGGGGACAGAGGTGCATGGGGGCGGTTCGTTCGTGGCCACCCCTTTGGGGATCGCGGCGTCAGGCAATAGATAGATAGATAGGTAGATATAACAAATAATCATAAATTCCCCATAGTAACTGGCAGGTACCATACAATTGCTAGAGAGGACCGTATATGTAATAAATGTAGTAGCAAAACAATTAACAATGAATACCATATGGTTTTCGAGTGTAAAAACCAACATATAGAGGACGAACGACGTAAATATATTTCACTATATTTAACAGTATCTTCTAATAGGAACAAATTTCTTGAGCTATTGCAGAATATTAACAAAAAGACTGCTGAATTTGGCAAAGTATTTGCAATCTATTTATAGGATCTTTCCATAGCTGCTGCATTACCATAAACTATTTAATAGGTTGCAAATACTGTATTGTATGTACAGTTGGTCAAAGTTCCAGCTGACGCACCCTCGTTCTGGGGCTCGCAGAATTATCTGGCAATACTGGTGTAGGAAGGTGTATAAAGATTGGGATTGGTAGATCTGATTTCGGCTATATCATTGTTAGAACATACACTAAACAAGGGAAAGTAAGCCTATCTCAAATAAAAATGCATATATCGCTATGTATGATCCCGAACATTCACCCAAAGTTCGTAGATTTGCTTAAATATTCAAGTTATTATATCCACTGATTGGCAACGCATATAAAACCTGCTGACTGCCACAACATACTTTACTCGATTTTATATAAATACATATACATACATATTGGTGGCTACTTAATGAAGGAGCATTTAGTCTTCACAACGTGAACATTACATAGTCTAATTTGCAGTAATATACAGGACAGACACAGGTAACACATTAATGGCAAGTGGTATCCCTGCACCACTACACCGGTATTGCCAGCTAATTCTGCGAGCCCCAGAGCGACGGTGGGTCAGCTGGAACTTTGACCAACTGTACATGTTATAAGTTGCAATGCCAATGTAAATAATTATATTTTTGAAATATAACAATGTAATTTGAGAGCTGTGCTCCATACTTGATAAAGAAGTCTAAGCAAATAAACTGTATGTATGTCTGTCTGTTTATCAACTCTGTTGTAGGCCTTTTCCAAGTCCATAAACACAGCATACAACTTTTGTCCTTTCTCCAGATTATTCTCCACAACATATTTCAAGGCAAAAATCAGGTCTACACACCCTCTTCCCTTCCTAAACCCGCCATACTCCTCACCTACCCCTTTTTATGCTCTCACTCTGACTCTCTCGATCACTATCTTACTGTACATCTTCCCAAACTACGCTTAAAAGACATATCCCCCGGTGATTACCACACACTCCTCTCTCCCCTTTACCCATTATGGCGGATTTAACGAAGCTAAGTTTACTCTATGTATATAATAATAATAATAATAGTTCTTAAAGCTAGCGCATGCTAAGCTAGCTAAGGATAGCTCAATAAGGCCGATTAGGCGTATTTCCATTAGGGTCCTGTACTACTACCCCATCCCTTTGCTCATGAGGGATGGTAACGACTCAGTGCTTGTGAAAAATCTTTAATGAGCCGAGCATGGGCGCGAACCCGGGCCTTCTGGGTGGAAGTCCGAGACGCTAGTCACTACACCAAGCGAGCCGCTATGTAGACTGAAAAGGTCCGCTCATATGAAATGTAAATGAATAACAAATACCGGGAGTGTAACTCACCATTAAATCACCATAGAAAAGTTGTAGTTAGGTAATGTAGAAATATTGATGGTAGGCAAATGGCTACTTCTCGAACACTATTGGTTGTTTACATCGAAGGGACCACGAGGGCGCACCTTAACAAAAAAGGGAATAGGTTAAATAATGTTGAAGAGATTTAAATCATGATAATATTGCTTAGGTTGTCGGTCTGTCAGTCAGTTGGATGAAGTTATATGATGAGAGCTGGATGAAAGCCGGAACGAGGGTCGCGGCGAAGTTAAGAGTGGAGGTTGTGTTGCCTCGATGATGGACAAAGGAGCTCTGATGCGGCGGCGTCTCGGTAGACACATCATTGCCTGTGCTACTAATCTAGCGGATACTGCTAAGTCTGTAGAGAATGTCTAGCGGTAAATATCGTACCACATTTTTAATATTACGACATGGCTATATGATAATCATCATATATGCATTCCTAAAGACTCGTAAATACTATACTTTCGTATAATAGGCCTTATTTAATTTATTAAGCTTACATACTTACTGTCAAGCTTACATACTTACATACTGTACTGTTACATACTGTACATAGGGTATGATACATAGAAAACGTATGTTATACCACTAACTATCATGAATCCACGATACCCATATACAGGGGTACTATTATGCCTGTTATCCAGTTATCAGGCGCCCTTCCCTTCTCCTATGCTAGTTTACGCATTTTCCATACCCATTCTATCACTATCTCACCACCATACCTCAGCATTTCCCCATACACTCCATCTATCCCTGATGCTTTCCCCATCTTCACTCTTTTCAAGGCTTCACACACTTCTGACCTGATCCCCACCTCTTCCTCCACTACTTCTTTTCTTCTCCCTCCCATACCCTAACCAACAATGTTTGCTGGTCTTTCATTCCTTACGTTGAACAATTCTTTGAAGTACTCCCTCTATCGTATAAATACGATAGAATATGACTCTTTTGTGATCTCGTATGTCTCTGTGACGTCACGATCTCTCCTATAGCACGACGTAGGACGAGTAGATCGTATATTATAAGATTGTAAATAAGTTAAGTTATAAAAGGCCTAATATGCTATTAAGCAATATTGCCATGGTCTTATGTAGTATATATGAATTTATCGTATATATTAATATAATTTATCGTATAGAGCAACCTAAATGCGGTACGATAATTTGGGCTCCTGGCGGTTTGCCAAGGCAGCAAGGTGTGCTTTTGAGGTACGCCAGAGCCTTCACGAACACCAACCAGTTAACATATAATTTTTCCGCCCTCAGTTGATCGAGCTTTTGTGCCTCTAATCACAATACACATACAGCAATACACTCAGCTACACCATCACGACGCTCTCATCGACATAATGACTGACTGATAGATAAGCATAAATTATAATAATCATGTTCATTCCCATGTAATCATTTATTCTTTCTTTAACTTGACTCGAGTCTTGGGACCGAAGTCTCGTTCCCCATTGTCCACCGCCATATTGGGTAAAACGTTCTCCCTTGCCTCATTGCCACGTGGAACTATTGGTGAGTTAATTCCTGGCTAATATTAACCCTTATAACCTTACCCTATATATACATTTATTATGTGAGACCTTTGGATATAAATTAGCTTGTTTCAGATTGAATTCAATTTAGATATAGAGTAGTTTTCATTTAGATTGATTTTATTTTATTCATTATAGCTTAGTAATATTTAACTTCCATTGATAGTTTACCACACCCTCCATCTCTCGAGTCTCTCTTGCTTCTCGGCTAGCACACGCCCATTCTTATCTTTCACACCCTTACTACTTCCCTTGATACCCTCCCTAACTTTCTTGATCTCTTTCCAGAACAGTTTCTTACACTCCCTCCGCTTTACACTTAAATTCCTTCCAAATTCCTCATCTACTCTTCTAATTTCCTTTACTACCCTTTTCACCACGCTACTTTTCTCCAAATGCCTTTCCCTTTTATGTCTCTCCAAATCTTCATTCCCTCTACTACCTAACCAGTCTCTACAGTATATGCTTTCTTCTATTCTTCAACTGCTAGTTTCACATCTTCAGTCCACCATCCTGTTCCCTGCACTCCCCTCCCTCTTCTCCTAACTCCACATACCTCCTCATATGCTGCACACATATCTTCCATAAACACTTTGCTCACCTCTTCCATATCCTCCAAGTCAAACTAACCTAATCGTCTTTCTACTGTTCTCTTGAACTCGTCCTCCTGTAACCCCTCCACCCTCTTCACTACTCTACCTCCCTCCCACCTTATTCTAGCTCTTTTCACCCACTTCTTTTGTATCCTAATTTTAGCTACTACTACATAATGGTTAGAGAAACCCCTCTCAATACCCCTATATACCGTAGCATCTACTACAAAATACTTAATTTGTTCACTCGAACAAAATTATAAGACTGATTATAATGTGAATTGATTTGTCAGAGATGTTCTGGGTGTTGGGGGAGGGCTCGGAGATTCTTCTAATATGGCTTACATCTCTGGCGTAATATTCTTGCAATTATTGATTTTGGTATCCTCAGGGGCTAATGATGGGGAGAGTCTCACACCTGTTAATAACCCTTTTATTAACTGTATTGGAGAGAAGGGTGTGGGCTATTAGTAGTTAATTTAGATTTGTTATGCCGAGAAATGGGCAAGCCGCCCTCCACAGCCAGCCGCCTGCACCTGCTGGAGCATCCCAGGGCCCCTCCACTACCGCTGCCATGTCTCAAGAGGCGAGGACAACACCAGAGGTACCCCCACATAGCCAGAACCTATCTCAGGGGCCGCGCCCTTCATTCAGGCCCGAGTATCAGAGGGCCCATCCACCACCGTCGCTTTACCTCGGTCATCCGCCCCGACGCAGACCCCACGATGCACCTCAAGGGCAGCGTGTTTCTTTGGGACTCCATTATACCAGGGTTTACCCTTCACCCATTTTCTTCCCTAGAGAACGGGCTTGAAATGGCCATGTTACCCCAAGGAAAAGAGCAGCGCCCCCCACCTTCACAACTAACCCCCTGAGAACTACTTTGTCACCCAAGAGATGGTGCTATGGCCGGGAGTCGGAAGTGACGTCACCCCCACAGGTCGACCCAGGATTAGCCAGCTCCCAGGTCTCCTCAGCCAACCCGGATGACCTGACTTCACCGCCATCGTTCGCCGATTGGTCGCGAATCCTGAGAGTCCTACCACTCCTACTACCCCTACCCCCATCGCCAGAGTGACAGGGACCAATGTCATCAGTGCAAATGGCAAAGGTCGCTCTTTTTCTGTGTACTAGAAGTGGGCCAGAGAACACCTAAAAAGTTAATAAGTGCTCAGACCAGCTAATGGAAGGTATCTCACCTCCTCGAGTCCTCTCCTGAGTCTGAGTGCTTCAAGCCTCTATAGGTGTTCTCCAACCCTAAGCTCAGTGTGGTAGTAAGTCTTTGTATAAGTAACCCAACCTGTAAACGGCAAATCCCGACAGGTAATAAGTTAGGCAGTACCTGGGCCTAACCATTATTTCAGCCAGGAGTATCATAGTATCTCCTAGTATCTCTGGAGAGATATTGCTAACTTCTGACGCTTATCTTATCTGTGGTCTGTCTGTCAGGACCCCTCTAGCGTAATAAATACTTAACACAGTTTTGCCTATTTTTACCCTCACACGCTACATTTAACATAAATAGCCATCTATAGGTATAGTGTCACAAGTTTGTCCGGCCACTCTGTCGCCAAGCTGCTGCCTTACCTATAGATGATAAGCTCTGCCCTACCTCCACGCCATACTAGAATCAAGCTAGCTATTTCCGCCACACTTACCACAATCATGAGCACTTTTAGGATCTCCACTTAATTTAATCATCTTTGCATCTATTATTGAGTATTGTTTGCATGTGTGGGGAGGCTCCACCTAAACCGCACTTCTCGAATTAGTAGAATCCAAAGTGTATAATTATATATATATATATATACTGTATATATATATACAGTATATATATATATATATACTGTAAATATATATATATATATATATATATATATATATATATATATATATATATATATATATATATATATATATATATATATATATATATATATATATATATATATATATATATATTTAATACTCAGGGTCTTACCAATAAAAGGCTTCATATCATGACTGAACAAATATTTTAAAATAAAGTCCATTCATCTGTAATTCTTGTTTTGAGCAAAATTATCAATAACTCCAAGCAGCAAACACGGAAAGCAAATTAATGCATTCATCATTTCACAACCACAGAGCCACTTTTCCTGTTGGTACCATTCTGAATTAGAGCTGCGAATATAGGCTACCTTTGTTGCTTATTCCTAACTTAGATATTTGAATGTCTGTAAACCGACGAACTCCGCTTTAAAAAGCAACCTTATCATGAAGAGACAACTGCGAAAAATTCAGTTCTTGAAGTTTACTAACTGTCTGTGTTTCTTGAGCCATGATTAATTACTGATTGCCTAGGCCTAATCGAATTTCGAACTGTAAACATAACTGAAAAAACGACAATTAGGCCTATTAAAAGTTATATGAAGTTTCTATACAAATTAGATTACACAATATGAGCTCTAATTATCGCTCATCTCCAATTAGATTACACAATATGAGCTGTAATTATCGCTCATCTCCAATTAGATTACACAATATGAGCTGTAATTATCACTCATCTCCAATTAGATTACACAATATGAGCTGTAATTATCGCTCATCTCCAATTAGATTACACAATATGAGCTGTAATTATCGCTCATCTCCAATTAGATTACACAATATGAGCTGTAATTATTGCTCATCTCCAATTAGATTACACAATATGAGCTGTAATTATCGCTTATCTCCAATTAGATTACACAATATGAGCTGTAATTATCACTCATCTCCAATTACACAATATGAGCTGTAATTATCACTCATCTCCAATTACACAATATGAACAGTAATTATCGCTCATCTCCAATTAGATTACACAATATGAGCTGTAATTATCGCTCATCTCCAATTACACAATATGAGCTGTAATTATCGCTCATATCCAATTAGATTACACAATATGAGCTGTAATTATCGCTCATCTCCAATTACACAATATGAGCTGTAATGATCGCTCATCTCCAATTAGATTACACAATATGAGCTGTAATTATCGCTCATCTCCAATTAGATTACACAATATGAGCTGTAATTATCGCTCATCTCCAATTACACAATATGAGCTGTAATTATCGCTCATCTCCAATTCACCATCACTAATTGTTATGCCCTGATTTTATTCAGGTTTAACTATTAGTTAGGGTGAGTTCTTTCGAGACTGGAATATCCAAATTCACTCAAATACATATAAGAAAGACAACAGGGATACAGAAAATATCGAAATATGGTTTGCAATACAGTTTTATTCACTTAAGTCCTACATACAGTACATAAACTGAGGGCTAAAAATGCTATCATAAGTTATTCATAGGGTACAACTTAATTTAAATTTCTCCCAGCACGATCGCGTATCTAGATGGATATATCTATATCAGGTATATCTAACTCAACTTATTTATGTAATCTTTTTCTGGAGAAACCTACGCACTGTTCTCGTTTCGAAAGTCTATGATAAAGTTACTAAAATCAGGTTCTAATTATATTCACGATATATCTTGACTTAACCTTTGTTCGTGGATAATAGAGGACGATGTAATATAAGTTCCTATATTTCTTGGCACGAAATATGGAAGTTTATGCACTGATGAACTTTTTAAATTTGAGTTCAAGTTTGTGGACTCTAAAAATATTACTGCACTGGTTACGATTATTTTTAGAGTTCCTGAATTGGTGAAAATCCTCTTATTTTGTATACATTCACTTGTTTCGTAATATAAGTATTCATAAGAACATAAGAACATAAGAAAATGGGAATCTGCAGAAAGCCGATTGGCCTAAGCAAGGCAGATCCCTGTCCCACACAACCCCAATTACAAAGCCCAATTATAGGCTGAACACTCTAATACCCTGAGGATCATCTTACCAAAACGGTTAGAGATTTAACGCAGGATTACGGGGTCTGCAGAGCGCTGATTGGCCCAATCCTGCTGATCCCCCTTCACACCCAACCATTCTCGTCCATATGCTTATCCAATTTTATCTTAAAGCTCCCTATCGTTTTTAATCCCACTATAGCACTTGGTAGTCCATTCCACCCATCTACAACTCTGTTACCAAACCAATATTTGCCTATATCTTTTCTGAAACGAAATTTATCTAATTTGAAACCATTGGTACGAGTTCTTTCGCTATCACTGAGCTTTAGTACATTTGTCATGTCCCCTTTGTTAATCCCACTAACTCACTTGAACACCTCTATCATATCCCCTCTAACTCTGCGTCCACCGACGTATTTATCTCTGTACACATAGATTATTAATGTTGCTCTAGTCACTGTATTATTATAACACTTGGATTCTTTAACTCAAAGTTTATGTTTGACGGACTCTGTATATTTTTCACTTGGCGGAAATAGTGCAGAGTTGATGGATGCGTAAAATCCGTCTTGTTTTGGAATAATGAGTATTATTTGAGTTAGGATGTCGTACTAAAGATGGTTACTTCTAGTGCATCGGAATATTAATCTTTTTCTATAGATCAACTTAGAGGAACACTTTTACTAACTTCACGTATTTCAGGGTATAAATAACTGTTATTTTCGGTCACTTTGAACTTTAACTTTGGCTGTATCTCGTCACTGATACTGAATTTTAGTAGTTTCGATATTATTTCTTTTCTTGGAAGAGATATGTACACTTAGTTGAAGATGTCTTCTGTTGCTCCGTGGGCTGTCCAGGTTGGCCGGTCGTGTGAAGTTTAGTTACAGTTGGGTTTATGGGCTTGGGGTCTTTAATATGGCTCCGTAACTAGTAATGAAAAAGTTGGGCACCATATCGGACTAACGCGAGTATTCTAAGCATGTAGCGTTAAACAAATACTCTACTATCCTGACCTTTATATTAACTGGTGATGAAGTTCTGTTCAGGTACTCTTGAAATGAGGTTTTAAATATTGTGTCTCAGGGTTGCCGGATTAACACAATATCGGACTAACGCAAGAAAAGTAGAGTTATTGCTCTTCTTGACTGTCCTAACGGTTATAGGAGGTTCAGAGAACTCGGGGCGGTGTTAACCTTTCAGTCACAAATCCTGGTGGGGTGCCACAGACAATTTGCGCCTAGGATTTATATATGCAAAGTGCCCGTGAGGGTGTCTCGCTAAACCCTTCTAACACAAAAGATCTTTCTACCTTAGATCTCTGTGAGTAATGCTAGTATAATTTCCCAATAGTAAAAATGTTGAAAGGTAGGGGTGCCTGTGTCTTTCAACGTTTTAACTATAAAGTAATATAACCTAATAAAAGTAATTATATTAATTCCTGGGGTGCCAGAATTATAACGTTGCAAATATATAGGTCACTGTTGCTATATTAAAGATATTAAAATATAAGTGGAGGGGGACATACACACTTATGATTTTAATACTTACGATACAAAACTATTAGAGGTCTCTATGGTAAATGATTGGATTGCCACAAATAACAAAGATTCTAGAATAGGGTTTTTATATTCACAGACAGTATAAGGACTTCGGGGTGACGTTATCAATAACTGTTAATGAAGGGTCAAAATAATATTTCTCCATAGCGGGTGCCGATCCAGAGAAAGCTTAGATTCACTTAATTTCCTTCAAACTTCCCTGGCCTAATGTGCACCAGTACTGGAGGGTACCCATTCTCTGTTGAAGGATAGTAAGGACTTAATGTGTCTGCACTGTTTATTATGACAAGAAGTCCGTTTTGTCCTAGGGGAGGTGAATCTTACTTAAGCTCGGTTCACACATACCCGTCCTGAGCTCCCGTCCTTCCCCGACCACTGAATTCATATGCAAACGTGCAAGGACGCCGACATAAACGGGTATGGTCGGTTCATGAACGTACAGTGACGCCACAACACGGGCCGCGGCAGCGAAGGCGGCGAACATTTTTGGTATGCAAAAACAAACCCCTCGGGACGGGCCAACCGCCAAAAATTGAGATAGGACGGGACACCCACGTGACACCCACGGGACTGGTCGGCGCATAGATGCCGTCTGTTGGCGTCTATGCACCGCCTAGATGCCACCAGACGGGAGTGGTCGGCGACCAAATAATTTGAAAGTTGATTCGGCAATGTGGCAACGTCGCGTCACGTGACCAGGCCGTGCGCACCCCGCCTGTTCCCGCCACTCGGCGTCCATAAAAGGGCGAGCGGCGTGTGGTCCGGTCTCACTTCCCAAGCCGCCGTCACCGATACCCACATCCAACCGATAGCCATACCCACACCCATACCCGTACCCCCCCACACCCATACCCACATCCAACCGATACCCAAACCCACATCCACACCCATACCCACCCACACCCATATCCAACCAATACCCATACCCACATCCACACCCATACCCACATCCAACTGATAACCATACCCACATCCACACCCATACCCACCCACTCTCATACCCACATCCACACTCATACCCATACCCACACCAATACCCATACCCACACCCTCACCCATACCTACACAGAGAGGACATCCTTTATTAACAATACCCTCCAACATGCCTTCACACAATGATACAGGATCACACACACACACACACACAACACCTGTGTAAATGTTCTCTTATATTCATGGTGGTGGCCATCGCCGACGACACTGCGTCCATCGTATTGTGGTCACAGTTCCATCACAGTGCCATCGCAGTGCGTCGCAGACAGGTCGTATACAGACTTCTTAGGTCGCCGTCCAACGGGACTGGTCGTGGCACCAAGTCGCCGTCCATGCGCCGTCCATGCGCCGTCTGCCAGGGCAGTGATGTGTTGAGGTCGCCGTCCACTCCCCGTCCATGCGCCGTCTGCCGGGGCGGTGACGTGTTGTGGTCGGGCATCGTGGCCACACGTGGCCACTCGGGACACAAGGTCCTCCGTTTGATGCCGTCCAACAATTTTTGGTGGTCGGGGAAGGACGGGAGCGCAAATCGGGTATGTGTGAACCGAGCTTTATAGTATAACAATACTCTACTATCCTTGAAGAGTCATTCAAAAGAAGATAATGGGCAGATGTGAGGTAAATCAAAGTTTTACTTGTCTGTCTAAGTTATTGGAAGAACTCAAAGGGAATGACGATAATAGAACTTTAATACAGAGTTTCGAGGGTGATTTCTAGGTGATCTCTGAGCATGAGATTTCAAAGGGGGGGACGGGGTTTAGGACTTGGTGTTGCCCCACCTCGTGAAGGTATTATTTATTTCTATATGAGTTGTGCACTGTTAATGTTGGAAAAAGATATAGGAGAAGGTTAGCTTTTACTTCTGGAGTATTTGCTAATTATTATTTTAAGGGCTGGATATGGAGAACATACATTTTATATAAAAATACCAGCTTGTTGGCAGGAGGATTAGGTTAGTATCCTTGGGGGTCATTGTAGGGTCGCGGGGGTCTCCTAGCCTCGCGCGCTTGTTTTTATATACTTTTTCAGACAAGGTCTGTTGTCACTAATATTAATCCTAGGTTTCCTTGGTATAGTTAACATTGATAGTTTCTATGCTTTAGGTATATAACATAGTAGTTTTATAGGAGTTGTAGGACTCTCATGTGTGGAGGTTAGGTTGGCAATACTGGGGTCAACTATGTCACGCGTTCTGTAGTCTCTTTGGTTGTGAAGTTGTGAATTCACAGACAAGGGCTTACAATGGTTAATGTGGGAAATAACAATCTCGTATCATGCTAGAATTAATTAACAAAAGTCCACCTGATATTTTCTATACGAAACTATATATAATAAACAACTTTATAGGTTTAACAAGAGTCCTAGCTGGTGAATTTGGGTTGGTACCTCTGATGGTCAGTTTCCTTATCTATGGGCAAAAGTTCGTTGGCCTAGGACGCTCCAACTTAGGAAAGAAGCATATGTGGTCTGTTTGAAATTAATAGAGAAATGGTAATATTAGAGAAGGCGTGTACATATGTGTTTATTATAAAATAGATAAAAGAGCTAATCTGTGTGTGTGACATGGTTCTTACATAATTAAATACATACATAAATAAAACATCAAAAATGGTAGGTATCATAACCTTCGTAATATTAATACTCTGTAACTTAATTACTAGAGCTGCTACTGGTAGGTCGACATCAAGGGTTTATATCAAGACACGAAGGAAGATATGGAAGTATGGAAGTGAAGAAGTCCTTGCATGACAGTGTGGTAATCCCGACACTGACTTACGGAAGCGAAGCATGGACGTTGGTTGAGAGACTCAGACCAAGAGTGAGAGCAGTGGAAATGAATTACTTAAGGAGTGCGTGCGGAGTTACATGGAGGGATAGACAGACTAATGAGGAAGTGAGAAGGAGGTGTGGTGTGGAGGTAGATGTGCTGGAAAGTGTGAAAAGGAACAACTTGAGATGGTTCGGCCATATGGAACGTATGGAAAGCGAGAGAATGACTAAGCGGGTGTACGAGAGCGAGGTGGAGGGACAGAGGGGGAGAGGTAGACCGAATATGAGGTGGAAGGATGGAGTGAGGAACTACATGAACGAAGGCGGTGCTGGTTGGGGGGAGGGGCGTCGACTGACTGGGGACAGAGGTGCATGGGGGCGGTTCGTTCGTGGCCACCCCTTCGGGGATCACGGCGTCAGGCAATAGATAGATAGATAGATAGAAGGAAGATAATGTGATTTGTTTACTAGTAGGATAGTTTAGTACTGAGAAGACGTATAAATATGTGTGTTGGAGAAAAGTGAATAAAAGAGTTAATCTGTGGGTAAAGACATTTATATTTTAACATCATAATGGTAGATATATGAGCCGTCTCAATATTAGTAGTTTGGTGGTCTCCTATGACTGATGTTAGTGGATTGATTTAGTTCACCCTTCTCCCGACATTTTCTTTCGTTGTCAGGGTGAGTGACCTTGACATTCCTGTCTTGGGTGGGGGTCGTGTTGTCTTTTCATCCTTGTTCTCTCCTCCTCTTCCCCTTTTGTTTTGGGGAATGACTTATATTTTTCCTTTCTGGGCTTTGACCTTCCTCCTCAGGTTATCCCTGTTAATTTCATTTCCGGGGTATTTTACTAATAACAAATTATAAATAAAGCCTTGGAGAATTGCGAAACAGAGATGATAACAGGACAACACATCCACACACCTTTCCTCAACAACAGCCAGGCAGGCACTGTGAGAGTCACAGTGCTCTCCCCTCTCATGTTCTCGCGGCTTGGCTCAAATACCACCATACAAGTAAAATCGGAACTGTTGAGTACGCACTTCCACATGTTGTTTGCTTTCTTTTCTTATAGATATTAGAGGATGGGTAATAATTGTAAGCTTAGGATTATTGATAATCATACCTACGTTCTTATATTCATTTATATATTCATAAATTTGTGTCTATAAGAAATGTACAGGGGGTGCTGCAGTTCCACAGTACTACTGACAAGCTGCCACTGTATATATACAGTACATATATATATTATTATTTTTTTTATATATATCTATCTATCTATCTATTGCCTGACGCCGTGAGCCCCGAAGGGGTGGCCACGAACGAACCGCCCCCATGCACCTCTGTACCTAGTCAGTCGACGCCCCTCCCCCCAACCAGCACCGCCCTCGTTCATATACTTCCTCACTCCATCCTTCTACCTCTCCTTCGGTCTACCTCTCCCTCTCTGTCCCTCCACCTCGCTCTCGTACACCCTCTTAGTCATTCTCTCGCTTTCCATACGTTCCATATGGCCGAACCATCTCAAGTTGTTCCTTTTCATACTTTCCAGCACATCTACCTCCTCACCACACCTCCTTCTTACTTCTTCATTAGTCTGTCTATCCCTCCATGTAACTCTGCACGCACTTCTTAAGTAATTCATTTCCACTGCTCTCACTCTTGATCTGAGTCTCTTCTCAAACGTCCATGCTTCGCTTCCGTAAGTCAGTGTCGGGATTACCACACTGTCATGCAAGGACTTCTTCACTTCCATACTGACCATCCTATTTCTTGTTACTGCTTTCAGAATTCCTACTACCCTCTTCCCCTGCTGTACCCTCTCCCGCACTTCTTCATCCATAGTCCCATCTTTACTCAACACGCTGCCCAGATACTTACAAGAGCTGACGATCTTCATAGCCTGACCGTTCAGCTTCAGCTCACACTCTGTGACTTCACTCCTTTCGAAAACCATAACCTTGCTCTTCCCCACATTTACCTTCAAATTCCGTTTTTCGCACACTGTTCCAAACTCATTTACCAGATCCTGCAACTCCCATTAATTATCACTCATCAGAACTGTATCATCCGCAAACAGCAGTATAGGTAGCTTCCACTCATTTCCCTCCCTTTTCAGCGATACACCAACATCCACTTCTCTTGATAGTATTTCTTTCATGACTCCATCCATATATACAGTAAACAACCACGGAGACATAACACACCCCTGTTTCAAACCAACATTCAGGTCAAAGAACTTGCTCTGCTCACTCTCCATACGTACTGCTGCCTTTGCACCCTCATAAATGCTCTTCACTGCTTTCAGCAACTTGCCATCTACTCCGTATATTCTAAGTACTTTCCACAAACCTTCTCTATCCACTCTGTCATAGGCCTTCTCCAAGTCCATAAAGGCAACATACACCTTTTGTTTCTTCTCCAGATATTTCTCCACAACACAATTCAGGGTAAAAATCTGATCTACACATCCTCTTTCCTTCCTAAAACATCCCTGCTCGTCGCCTATCCATTTCTCCGTTCTCACTCTCACTCTCTCAATCACTACCCTACTGTATACCTTCCCTATTACGCTTAGAAGACATATTCCTCGGTGATTACCACACACTCCTCTTTCCCCTTTGCCCATATATAGGGGGACTATTATGCCAGTCTTCCAGTCATCTGGTGCGCTCCCCTTCTCCCATGCTAGTTTGCACATTTTCCATACCCATTCGATCACTATCTCACCACCATACCTCAACATTTCCCCACACACTCCATCTGTTCCTGGTGCTTTCCCCAACGTCACTCTTTTCATGGCTTCCCACACGTCTGACCTCCTGATCCCCACCTCCTCCTCCACTACTTCTCTTCTTCTCCCTCCCATACCATATCCAACAATGTTTGCTGGCTCTTCATTACTTACATTTAGCAACTCATTGAAGTACTCCCTCCATCTTTTGACTCTCTCTCTTTCTTCTCGGCTAGCATTCTCCCATTCTTATCATTCACACCCTTACTGTTTCCCTTCCTACCTTTCCTAACTTTCTTGACTTCTTTCCAGAACAGTTTCTTACTCTCCCTCCATTTTACACTCAGATTCCTTCCAAATTCCTCATCTACTCTTCTCTTACTTTCCTTCACTACTCTCTTCACCACCCTCTTTCTCTCCACGTACCTAGCTCGTTTCTGTCTGTCGAAATCTTCATTCCCTCTACTACCCAACCACTCTCTATATGCTTTCTTCTTTTCTTCCACAGCTATTTTCACCTCTTCTGTCCACCATGCTGTACCTTTCACTCCCGTCCCTCTTCTCCTCACTCCACACACCTCCTCACATGCTGCACAGATCTCTTCCTTAAACTCCTTGCTCATCTCCTCCGCTTCCTCAATAACTTCCAGGTCGAACCCACCTAGTCGTCTTTCTACTGCTCTCCTGTACTCTTCCCTGATTTCCTCCTCCTGTAACCTCTCCACTCTCCTCACCATTCCACCTTCCTCTCGCCTCCCTCCAGCTCTCCTCACCCACTTCTTTTGTATCCCAACCTTAGCTACTACTACATAATGATCAGACAGACCCACTCCAATACCCCTTTACACCCTAGCATCCATCACAGATTTCTTCATTCGTTCATCCACACATACATAATCAATCAATGACTTTCGTTCTACCACTGTCTTATCCTTCATCGTCCACACCCGTTTCCACGTGTACCTGTGGATCATTCTGTATCGGAAGAAGGTGTTGGCTATCCACAGCCTCCTCCCCACACTTATGTCCACAAGTGCACTACCATTCCCATTCATCTCTGATGCTACCCCCCACCCTCCCACCACTCCCTCAACTTTCCTATCACCCACCTTACCATTCATATCCCCAATCAGAAATATTCTTTCGTTCTTGTCAAACTTATCCAGGCACGCCTCCACATTCATCCAGAACTCCTCTTTCTCTCTTTCAAGTTTAACTTTATCAAGTTTATACACACACACAATCACCCACGTTTATATTCCTACTTTCATTCTCACCCACACAATCCTTGAACCCACAGACCCATACTCTCTTACACATTCCTTCCATTTGTTACTTACAAACAAACACACACCTTCTCTCGCTGCTCCTTCACTTACTGCAGCACACACACCCATTCCACACTCCCACTCTCTCACATCTGAACCTTTCCATTTGGTCTCTGTCATTCCACATACATCCAGCCTGGCATTTGCTAGCACTTCCAGAACCTCTCTCTCTTTTGTGCCATCATTCATGCCACTAACATTCCATGTAGCCACTCTCAGAATGTCCGGAGGAATGTCCTTAGTCGGTCGTGGTTCGTCAACATAGAGTCCGTCCACATCCGAGGCTGTTCGTTTGTTTATGTTAATCTTATGTTAATCTTAAATAATATGTATCATTATAATGTTAAGAGCGTCATACGACAGATCTCCTATGTTTGCTAAATATTGTGATCAACTAACTAAATGCTTTGAAAGACTTTGTCACTTATGCAAAAACTCTTTCAGATTACCTAGCTAAAACTCTTCTATCTATTTTATACCACACAAATATGTACATGCCTTATCATCACCTAGCTATTCTATTCATAAACAAACCACATTCCCTTCTTTCATATTTTTTATATTCATTACTACCAGTCGAACATATCACCACCCCAAACCTTCCCGCCTTCTGGCTAATATCTTGACCCCAGGAGTACCAACATGAACTCGCCGGACTACCAACATTCTGGGATCCACACACACGTGTATATTTCCATCTCATATATACATAAGCTCCAAAATTACCAGTGTTACACATAATAAGATAACATAAATGCTCATCTACCCCTGATCTCAATACTAAAGATGACAGACTATTGTTTGCAGAATAATATCAGGATACGCCTGAGAAACCTCATTTTCTCGTAACTCCTTCGCCCCTGAATCTTCCCACTCAAAGTTCAAGCCCAAACATCCTCAAACCATGAACAAAAATTAAATTATCTCCACAACCTCATGACCCCACCTGTGATCTGTAAATCCGAATAAACCTTGGCTTGAGTACCATCTACATAAAATACCACCTTTGTAATATCTTCAAGTATAGTAGAGTTATTAAGTAAAGTAAAGGAAGTCAACCTTCCCCTAGGACAAGAAGGACTTCTTGTCCTAACAGAGAGCGTGCACTCCCGCCCTTGCTCCCCTCAAGGGGAGGACGGGTACCTCTCAGTAATTGTGAATACTATGCCAGGGAAATCTGAAGGAAGTTAAGCAATTTTGAGGCTTTTTGATCACTAGCATCCCAAGTTGAGAAACCTCAAGATTACCCCTCCATTCAGTTGGATGTTCGGCACCCCAAAATCCTTACACTGTCTGTGAGTTAAAGGAAACCTATTAAGGGATCTTTGTTAACTGTGGCATCTCATCAGTTAACATAGAGGCCTCTAATAGGCTGTATCGCCAATATTAAAGGTTGAAGTGCACAGGCATCCCTCCACTTCTACTCTTGATATTGTAGTTACGGTAACTGTGTCCTATAAAAGGAACTGTGTTATTACTGGCATCCCAGTGATTAACATAGCCACCTTCTCTAGGTTACACTTTCCCTAGTTGAAAGTTGAGGAACTCAGGCATCCCTACTCCTCAATACTTTCACTATTGAAAGTTCTATCTATCTATTTATTGCCTGACGCCGTGATCCCCGAAGGGGTAGCCACGAACGAACCGCCCCCAATGCACCTCTGTCCCCAGTCAGTCGACGCCCCCCCTCCCAACCAGCACCGCCTTCATTCATATACTTCCTCACCCCATCCTTCCACCTCTCCCTCGGTGCACCTATCCCTCTCTATCCTTCCACCTCGCTCTCGTACACCCTCTTAGTCAATCTCTTGCTTTCCATACGTTCCATATGGCCGAACCATCTCAAGTTGTTCCTTTTCACACTTTCCAGCACATCTACCTCCACACCACACCTCCTTCTTACTTCCTCATTCGTGTGTCTATCCCTCCATGTAACTCCGAACGCACTTCTCAAGTAACTCATTTCCACCGCTCTCACTCTTGGTCTGAGTCTCTTCCCGAACGTCCATGCTTCGCTTCCGTAAGTTAGTGTCAGGATTACCACACTGTCATGCAAGGACTTCTTCACTTCCATACTGACCACTCTATTTCTTGTTACTGCTTTCAATATTCCTACAACCCTCTTCCCCTGTTGCACCATCTCCCACACTTCTTCATCCATAGTCCCATCTTTACTCAACACACTGCCCAGATACTTAAAAGAGCTGACAATCTCCATAGCCTGACCGTTCAACTTCACCTCACACTCTGTGACTTCACCCCTTTCGAAGACAATAACCTTGCTCTTCCCCGCATTTACCTTCAAATTCCGTTTTTCGCACACTGTTCCAAACTCATTTACCAGACCCTGCAACTCCCATTCATTATCGCTCATCAGAACTGTATCATCCGCAAACAGCATTATAGGCAGCTTTCACTCATTTCCCTCCCTTTTCAGCGATACACCAACATCTACTGCTCTTCCTAGTACTTCTTTCATGACTCCATGACTATTGAAAGTTCACAAGTGTCCTATTAGAGGAACTTTGTTAGTAGTGGCATCCCATTATTTAACATAGTCGCCTTCTTCTAAGTTACACTTTCCTTAGTAAAAGTTGACGTACTCAGGCATCCCTACCCCTCAACACTTTACTAGTGAAAGTCGACTCTCCCACTTCTCACAGGAGATCTTGGCATCCCACGATCTTTGGTGTTATAAGGACTTGGCGAGACATCCTCACGGGGACTCTGCAGACATAAGTCCTAGGTGCATATCGTCTGTGGCATCCCCTTAGACTTTGCAACTAAAAGGTTAAAACACCGCCCTTAGTTCCTTGAACCTCTTAAAACAGTTAGAGACAGTCAAGAATATAAGTACTAAAATCTTCTTGCGTTCGTCCGATATTGTGCTATTCCGTCATAACTGAGGCACGATATTTAAGACCCCATTTCAAGAGTACCTTAACACCTTACGAGCGGCCTATGCGGTTTATTTATGTGTACCGCCCAGCGGGGTGTTTTTAGCCAAAATAGGGCTGTTTACGTGATCATTTTCATGCCTAAATAAGACCCAGAACGTAAAACAAGTACCTATCCCTGAAAGGGCATAAACAGAGCTTTCGAATGACACCATAACGATCCTTGTATGATGGATAGTTTTCTTGCAATAACCGTGCAACGCGAGTGCAAAAAGCAGGTAATTCGGTACTTTCGGTACATAATTGAGTATGTAGCGAGTGAGAGAGGGAGGAGGGAGCTGAGATTTGTGTCAGTAGGTTCGCCGCGGTGGTCTGGAGCAGTCATACGCTCGCTAGTCTCCTGCCACCACTTGTCTCTCTCTCTCAGCCACATTACGTGCTGAAATTGCCACTCGAGTTATGTCGAGCGCCGCCACATAGTCCAGCTTTATTTAACTCGACTTATGTTGCTCGCCGCTAAATAAGGGTTAATAGAACTTCATCACCAGTTAATATAAAGGTCAGGATAGACAAGTATAAATGATAAAGCTATAGGCTCAAATACTCGCGTTAGTCCGATATGGTGCCCAACTGTTTAATTACAAGCTACGGAGCCATATTTAAGACCCCACGCCCATTAACCCATCTGTAAAATTACTTTACACGACCGGCCAATCTGGACGATCTACGGAGACTCAGAAGACTTCAAGCAGCTAGTGTTCTACATCTCAAAGAAAAGAAAGATTGAAGAAAAGATACCTAAGTCGATGCCAGTGACGAAGCAGAAATAAGTTAGAGTTCAAAAAGTTATAACAATATTCAGAGTTCCCTAAACTCCTTATTTAGAAATAAATCCTCAAAGTGTTCATCAATGAGAATCTATAGAAACAGAATCCCTATACTAGTGTACCAGTGTTAAATTCGTTTAGTACACCTCTCTAACTTAAATAAGGAATTAAATCCAAATAAGACAGATCTCACATAAATATAATTCTGTCATATTTCCGACCAGTGATAAAATATTCAAAGTTCCTAAACTCCATATTTTGAAGAAAATCATTCAAAGTGTTTATAAATTAGAATCTATAGAAACAGATTCCCTCTACAAGTGTATCAGTGTTAAAATCAGTTACTACGCCTTCCTAACATAGAAAAAGAATTAAATCCAAATAAGACGGATTTTCGCCTAAACTAACTCTGAAATAATACCGACCAGTGAAAATATTTTAGAGTCCACTAAACTTTAATTCAATCTTGCTAAGTATACCAGTGTGCAAGATTATATATTCATAGAAAAGAAATATATATAGTGACTTATCTTAACCTCGTCAAATACTAGTAGCTGATTACACCCAAGTTACGGGTAAAGTGAACATTAAGGTAACCGATTAAGTGTTTATACAATCTTTTGAAAAGAGAATATTGATTTGATCCTTCTGACATACGGAGCCCTGTATGTTAATTTAAGAGTTAGAATTAGAGTTGAAGGAGCCCACTACCCAAACGGTGAAGCAGACTAGCGAACGAGCGAGTGGGCAAACCATCTCGCCCCATACCAGCATGCTAGCCTTCACACCTCGATGACCGATGCTATGACGTATGATCGACGCCAGGAGCTGTGAGTGGACCACGCACCTGTTATGTGATTCGAGGAGCTATGATTGGAGCCGGCACCACCCGCCGCCTCCTGATTCGTTCCTACACCATCATTGTTTGGTATATAAGACCCGAGTTGTGGGCATTCAAATCAGTCTCATTTGGAGTTGGGGAAGGTGAACTTGCAGCTGGAGGAAGACGGGGTGAAGTATTATAATGGGATTGTGACTGTCAGTCAGATTATATAAATGTGTGTTAAGTGTGTTCGGTGTAAACACTTATGTTATGTTGGTTAGTGAGATATGTGATTGGGAATTAACGTGAACGCTACTATTATGTGTTTAACTATTTGATTGGGAATTAATGTTAACGCTACTATTATGTGTTTAACTATTTAATTGGGAATTAACGTGAACGCTACTATTATGTGTTTAACTATTTGATTGCGAATTAACGTTAACGCTACTATTTATGTATTTAACTATTTAATTGCGAATTAACGTTAACGCTATTATTATGTACTTAACTATTTTAGTTGACTAACTTGTGGACTAAAGCAACTCTTTAAGTAATTGGGTTATGATGAAAGTAATACTATTGTTTTATATTAATACTTACAAGTTCTTTCATTTTCTTTGAATTAAGCTTACATTGCTTAATGGTGCTTAGTACGGTGATGCTATTGTCTCGTATTAGTAATATCGCCTTAGACTAACATGGCCGTGTTAATATTACTTCTAGTGATTTCCTAAGCTGAAGAAAATTCTTTTGCTTCAAAATATTATATTTTGCTTTTCATATTATTTGAGTGAGACCTGAATCGAATCTATGAAACGATCCTGTAACTTGATTTACTCATAATCAAACTTCAATGTTACGTGGTTAAGAAATACATTTAACTAATTATTAAATATATATCTAACTTTTTATGTGACTTTGATATTACTCCTGATGATAATAATAATATAATACTATTAACGTAAGACAAGAACCAAGAATAATTACATTAAATATAAATAAAAGGACATAAGAAAACTATCTATTCATTTCAAAGAGGGTAAGAGACAGAAATATTCTTACTTTAATATTTATCTTTCAAGACTTTTTATAAAATTAATAGTCCTTCTTTAGCTATAACTTATTCGGTTCATAACCATAGCCTACTAAGCTTCGGTTAAATAATAATTCTTTATAAATACTACATGACTTTAATTCGTTTCAGTATTTTTCATAAGTAAAGAGTATCAGTCAATAAAGGCTACCAAGTCCTAAGATCCAAAAGGAAAGGAAGCAACAACAGGAAATTATTTTATTAGATTTTACTTTTGTTTTGCCTTCAGCTGACTGATACCTTAATATATATCTCTGTGCTATCTAGATTCATCAAGTTAACCACTTGAGGATCAAGATACGTAACATCCTAAAGAAAGGAAATTCAATTTAAGCCGCATTGAGCATACCTGATCTCCATCTAGATCCGCGATCGTGCTAGAAGATATTTGATTAAGTTGTACCATTTATGATCTCATGTTAACACATTCTTGTTCAATAATATGTACTTAGGGAATAAGTGAAATAAAGCTGTATTACAAACTATATTTTGGCATTATATGTATCCTCTATTGTCTTCATTATAATTTATGTACTTGTACGAACTTGGAAATCCCAGTCTCGAAAGAACTCACCTGAACTAATAGTTAAACCTGAATAAAATCAGGGCATAACAATAACCTTGCTCTTCCCCGCATTTACCTTCAAATTCTGTTTTTCGCACACTGTTCCAAACTAATTTACCAGACCCTGCAACTCCCATTTATTATCGCTCATCAGATCTGTATCATCCGAAAACAGCAGTATAGGCAGCTTCCACTCATTTCCCTCCCTTTTCAGCAATACACCTACATCCACTGCTCCTCTTAGTATTTCTTTCATGACTCCATCCATATATACAGTAAACAACCACGGGGACATCACACACCCCTGTTTCAACACAACATTCAGGTCAAAGAACTCGTTCTGCTCATTCTCCACACGTACTGCCGCCTTTGCACCCTCATACATGCTCTTCACTGCTTTCAGCAACTTGCCCTCTACTCCGTATATTCTAAGTACTTTCCACATACCTTCTCTATCCACTCTGTCATAGGCCTTCTCCAAGTCCATAAAGGCAACATACACCTTTTGTTGCTTCTCCAGATATTTCTCCACAACACAATTCAGGGCAAAAATCTGATCTACACATCCTCTTTCCTTCCTAAAACCTCCCTGCTCGACGCCTATCCATTTCTCCGTTCTCACTCTCACTCTCTCAATCATTACCCTACTGTACACCTTCCCTACTACGCTTAGAAGACATATTCCTCGGTGGTTACCACACACTCCTCTTTCCCTTTTGCCCTTATATAATGGGACTATTATGCCAGTCTTCCAGTCATTGGGTGCACTCCCCTACTCCCATTCTAGTTTGCACATTTTCCATACCCATTCGATCACTATCTCACCACCATACCTCAACATTTCCCCACACACTCCATCTGTTCCCGGTGCTTTCCCCAACTTCACTCTTTTCATGGCTTCCCCCACTTCTGACCTCTGTGATCCTCACCTCCTCCTCTACTACTTCTCCTCCTCTCCCTCCCATAACATATCCAACTATGTTTGCTGGCTCTTCATTACTTACATTTAGCAACTCATTGAAGTACTCCCTCCATCTTTCGACTCTCTCCTGCTTCTCGGCTAGCATTCTCCCATTCTTATCTTTCATACCCTTACTGTTTCCCTTGCTACCTTCCCTAACTTTCTTGACTTCTTTCCAGAACATTTTCTTACACTCCCTCCATTTTACACTCAGATTCCTTCCAATTCCTCATCTACTCTTCTCTTACTTTCCTTCACTACTCTCTTCACCACTCTTTCTCTCCACGTACCTAGCTCGTTGCTGCCTCTCCAAATCTTCATTCTCTCTATTACCCAACCACTCTCTATACGCTTTCTTCTTGTCTTCCACAGCTATTTTTACCTCTTCTATCCACCATGCTGTACCTTTCACTCCCCTCCTTCTTCTCACTCCACACACCTCCTCACATGCTGCCCAGATCTCTTCCTTAAACACCTTGCTCATCTCCTCCACTTTCTCCATATCTTCCAGGTCGAACCCACCTGGTAGTCTTTCTACTGCTCTCCTGTACTCTTCCCTGATTTCCTCCTCTTGTAGCCTCTCCACCCTCCTCACCATTCCACCTTCCTCTCGCCTCCCTCCAGCTCTCCTCACCCACTTCTTTTGTATTCTAATTTTAGCTACTACTACATAATGATCAGACAGACCCCCTCCAATAACCCTATACACCCTAGCATCCAGCACAGATTTCTTCATTCGTTCATCCACACATAATTATATAATCAATCAGTGACTTTTGTTCCACCACTGTCTTATCCTCCATCGTCCACACCACTTTCCATGTTTACCTGTGAATCATTCTGTGTAGGAAGAAGGTGTTGGCTATCCACAGCCTCCTCCCCACACATACGTCCACAAGTGCACTACCATTCCCATTCACCTCTGATGGTACCCCCCACCCTCTCACCACTCCATCAACGTTCCTATCACCCACCTTACCATTCATATCCCCAATCAGAAATATTCTTTCGTTCTTGTCAAACTTATCCAGGCACGCCTCCACATTCACCCAGAACTCCTCTTTCTTTCTTACAAGTTTATCCTCTGTCGGCGCATACCCACACTCAATCACCCACGTTTGTATTCCTACTTTCATTCTCACCCACACAATCCTTGAACCCACAGACCCATATTCTCCTACATGCTCCTTCCATTTGTTACTTACGAACAAACACGCACCTTCTCTCGCTGCTCCCTCACTCACTCCAGCATACACACCCATTTCAGACTCCTACATCTGTAGCCCTCCATTTGGTCTCCGTCATTCCACATACATCCAGCCTGGCATTCACTAACACTTCCAAAACCTCTCTCTCTTTTGTGCCATCATTCATGCCACTCACGTTCCATGTAGCTTTTCTAAGATTGTCCGTAAGATTGTCCATAGTCGGTCGGGGTTTGTCAACACAGGGTCCGTCCGCATCCGAGGCTGATCGTTCGTTTTTCGTTGCTTCATTATTTTTCACGGGTGGGGGTCGCAAGCCCACCGACCCAACCTCTTTAGTCGCCTCTTACGACACGCAGAAGGCACATGGGACATATTCTAATCCCTTACCCCCAGGGTATTATACATATATATACTGTATATATACTGTATAAAACCAGAAAATTACTATTATTAGCATTTTCATTCTCCTCTTCCCCTCACCTTCTTTCTCCTATCTTCTCCTCTACTCCTCCTCCTTTCTTGTAATCGCCCCTGTCTTCTCCCACTCTTCCCTCTTCTCAATACCTCCATATTAGTTGATAGAGCAGTTGAGGTGGGGTTTTAAATTGGAAATGTCCCATCAAAAGAAAACAAAATAAATTAGGTGATAGAAAGAATATTCAGGAAAGGAAATTAGATGTTATTAATAACAGTGAAACAATAGGTGACATAGACTACAGTAGATCTGGACTGGACACGAAAATGGAACTTTGCAGTAAGGAACCCAAAATCGGAGAACGAACCCCCAAGTTCGAACCTCGAAACCGCAAAAATATGATATTTTCGCGGTTTCGAGGTTCGAACTAGTGGGTTCGTTCTCCGATTTTGGGTCCCTTACTGCAAAGTTCCATTTTCGTGTCCAGTCCAGATCTACTGTAGTCTATGTAGGTGATAATGCAGTAATATAAGTTAGTCGTATAAATAGTGGTACAATATCTACCTTAGTACAAGATAATATCAACAGTCAAATAGATACTAATAGAAGAAAAAAAGGTCCACCAGACACCAATAAATGAAATACATTGAGATTATATTACACAAACTGTAGGAGTTTAGTCTATGTAATAAAATGGACGAACTTAGAGCACTTGTTAGCAATGAAAATTTAGACATAATAGCGCTTACTGAAACATGAATTAATACAGAATCCAAGCATTTTTTAACAGAATTTGATATACCAGGATATAGTTTGTTTAAATATGACCGAACAAGTAGGAGGGGCGGCGGAATAGCAGTGTTTGTCAGGAATTCAAAATGCTGTATTAAATCAGGTATTAGACTAAATAATGATAACGAAAGTGTTTTGGGTAGAGGTTAGCGAAGGTAGCGAGATCATAGTTATTGTAGTAATTTATAGACCACCAAATATGAGTAGAAATGCAGGTACATCTTTATGGCAGGAAGTGAAAATAGCATCAAGGTTTAGCAATGTGTGCATTATGGGGGATTTTAATTTTCCGAAGATAGATTGGCAGCATCAAGTCGGCGACTCAGATTCTGAAGAGTTTATTGAGGCGGTACAAGATAGTTTTTTATTTCAATTTATTGACTCGCCGACTAGAGGTATTAATATCCTTGATTTATAATGTAGAGATACCAACTAGGAAATAGCGATCACAAATATATTTATGTTAATATACAATGGACAGGAAATGCTAAAGAGAATCCGTCACTTATCCCAGATTTCAGAAAAGCCGATTATGGTGGGATAAGAAGAGCCTTAAGGGTGGACCCTATTGTTAAACAATTAAGTCAGGATAAGCCAGAGTTAAACTTGACAGCTACATATGAACAGTTTATTTCTTCACTTCACAATGCGCAAAATAAATATATCCCCAAAAGAAGATCGACACAGAACCAACCAAAATGGATGAATAATAAACTAATAGATCTTATAGGAAAAAAGAAAGGGATATATTGAAAAATTAAGAAAGGCGAAAATCACCTACTTATTTACTATCAGACTCTATCAAGACAGGTAAAAAAGGAAATTAGGAAAGCAAAAAGAAATTATGAAACAAGGATAGCCAATGACTCAAAAATAACCCTAAAGCTTTTTACCAACTATATAGATCTAAAGTTAGAAATGTAATAGCCCACTTAAAACTTCGATAGGAGAAATGACAGAACATGATTTAGAAATGTGCAGTACATTATATAGTCAGCTTCTTTCCGTTTTCACTAATGAAAATTTGGCACAGATGCCAGAAGTCCGTAAGGTATATAGCGATAGTATGGACAATAGGTTAAGTACGGTTACTATAAGTAGAAATTATGTGCTTAAGGAAATTGATAGACTGAAACCTCAGAAATCTCCTGGTCCTGATGAGGTATATGCTAGAGTATTAAAAGAATGCAAAATGGTTAACCACCCCAGACATATTATATAAACTTATTTACGGGTTGGCAGAGCGTCCGGTATTTCCCCCACAACAGTCTTTCTCACACTGAGGGACCGTTAGAAGTCGAAGGAATTTTTGGGGTTGCCATCAACCGACAGATTATGATCTAACTTACCTAACTTACTGAGCTCAAAATGACGCAGAAGCGTCATATAACTTATTATTGAGCTATTTCACTAGGTTCATATGACGCGGTAGCGTCATTTGATACTTTTGGGCGGAACCGCCGTATGACGCGGTAGCGTCATATGAGACGGACAGGGTTAAGTTACCCATTAACATTTCTTTGTAACAAGTCATTAGAAACAGGTATAGTTCCAGAAGCTTGGAAGCTTGCAAATGTAGTTCCGATCTTCAAAAAAGGTGATAAATCAATAGCATCCAATTACCGTCCCATTAGTCTCACTTCAATCATAGGAAAGCTACTAGAGTCAATTATTGCTAGGAAAATGAGAAACCACTTAGAAGCATTTAACTTAATCAATTCTTCTCAGCATGGATTCGCTCAGGGACGTTCTTCCCTTACTAATTTGCTTAGCTTTTTCTCAGAGGTATATGAAGCAGTAAATAATGACAAGTCATATGATATTATATATTTAGATTTCAGTAAAGCTTTCGACAGAGTCCCTCATGAAAGATTGATGAGAAAGGTTGAGGCGCATGGAATAGGTGGGGCGTTGTTAGGATGGATTAGGTCATGGCTAATTGGTAGGAAGCAGAGAGTCAGCATAAATGGTACCAAGTCAGAATGGGGAGCAGTCAAAAGTGGTGTCCCCCAGGGATCTGTATTAGGTCCTCTGTTGTTTGTTATATACATAAATGACCTTGATTTAGGTATAACTAGTAGGATACGTAAATTTGCAAACGATACCAAAATGGGGAGAAAAATTTATTGAGATAGAGAAATAGAGTGGCTGCAAAGGGATCTAGATACCTTACACGAATGGTCAGTAAATTGGCAGATGAAGTTTAACATTGACAAATGCAAGGTATTAAAGATAGGGAAGATGCATACAAATGTTAAATATAAACTAGCTAATATGGAATTAGAAAACTCAGACTGTGAGAAAGATCTAGGTGTGTTTTTTAGCAAAGATTTGAAGCCTAGAAAACAATGTATATCCTAAGCGTTCGTAACAAGGCAAACAGGATTCTCGGGTTTATCTCTAGGAGTGTGAGTAACAGAACTGCTTATGTTATCTTAAAATTTACTTGTCATTAGTGAGACCCCATATGGATTATGCTGTTCAATTTTGGTGTCCTTATTACAGAATGGACATAGATTCATTGGAGAGAGTACAACGTAGAATGACAAAAATTATCCATAATATTAGAAATCTTCCGTATGAAGAAAGGTAGAAGAAATTAGGCTTACATTTGTTAGAGAGACGCAGAGTTAGAGGGGATAAGATAGAGGTATTCAAGTGGGTTAGTGGGATTAATAAAGGAGACATGAATAATGTACTAAAGCTCAGTGATAGCGAAAGAACTCGTACATGTAAATGGTTTCAAATTAGATAAATTTCGTTTCAAGAAAGATATAGGCAAATATTGGTTTGGTAACAGAGTTGTAGATAGGTGGAATAGGCTACCAAGTGCTATAGTGGGATCAAGAACGATAGGGAGCTTTAAGATCAAATTAGATGGGCATATGGATGAGATGGGTTGGGTGTGAGGGGGATCTGTCAGGTGTGGGGCTCTGCAGACCCCCGTTTTTCTGACCTCTGACCGTTTCGGTGAGGTCAGTCCTAATGGTGTTAGTAAGGTGGGCTTATAATTAGGCCTTATAATTAGGGTTTGGTATTACCGGGATCTGCCTTGTGTAGGCCAATCGGCTTTTTACAGACTCCCATTTTCTTATGTTCTTATGTTCTTATGTTCTTATATTCCCCTCCTGCACGAGCTGTTCCGGTAGGTTTGGCCCTACTATGTTTGCCTGCCTCTAGGTTCGTGTCTGCCGATTCTGCCAGCTCCGAGAAGATTTGGCAGCTAAACTGGATGAAGTTAACGTCAAGATAATCGCCCTCACCAAGAAGCTGGAAACACTCCAAGAATTTGTAACGCTCAATGTAGGATTATCATCAAATTAAGCACTTACTACCACTGCGGTATCTTCTAACAGCCCAACGCCTGATGTAGCGTGTACCCGCTTCAGTACATGCACCACGTCAGGATAATTCAAGTAATGACTCCGCTCTCCCTCAGGACAACTTCCGCGTCGTGAGAAACAATGTTCGCCCCATCACAAGGAAGATCATCACCGAAACCATGTGCCAGAACCGTTACGAAGACGACGAAGAAGAAATAGAAGAAATTCGGCTCTTAGGAGATTCCATCGTTCATGGACAACTTACGGAGTTCTGCGCCAGAGCACCCAGGACAAGAAGCGCTTCTGTATCCCGGGTGGCGGTGTGGACGACGTTGCAGCTGCAGTCAACGGAGTTTCGAAGTTAGCCCCCTGACGCACAATGTATGCCCACGACCATTTGAGCACTGTTCTCGATATGGCAACACTTCTCGGCTTATATAAAACCCACTGAAGGCTGGGAGAGCAAGTCTTCCTTCATCTCTTGAGGTGGAAGGTTGTTCTATCTTGCCATTTTGGCCACATTGCTTGGGCCTGGGTGAGGGGGGGGGACTTTTATTACTGTATCCTCCGGTACAGTAGGGGTTAAAGTTCAAGACGTGATCTGGCACTAGATGAAACTGGTATCAAATCGCAAAAATGGAAGCTGGCACTCTACTTCAGCAACCTTTTGACTGCTAAGAGGACACTTCATCTCAGCTCCTCAATAGAGCAACAGCTAGTCCAGAGCTCTCCCTTAACCCACTGAGCCCCAGCGACGCAGGGTTTGCATCCACAATGTATGTAACGCTAAACCCCAGCGACGCATGGTTTGCGTCCTGGCCGGTCCGGTCCTAAGTACTCTTACAGTAGAAAGACTTCATTCGCCCAATTATAACTTGTATTAATTTATTTGTTATGCCCTGATTTTATTCAGGTTTAACGATTAGTTAAGGTGAGTTCTTTCGAGACTGGGATATCTGAGTTCCTGCAAGTACACTCGGATACCATAGTCTCTAGCCCACTCCTCTCTGACAAGTGGTGAGGCCAGGACCCTTACTGGACGGCGGCCCACAGTTATAGTTAGGGGTGGGGTTTGGGTGAGAGGGCAACGCACACACGAACACACTGTGAAGCATTTGAGGTCTTTGAATCTCTCTAGCCCACTCCTCTCTGACAAGAGGTGAGGCCAGGACCCTTACTGGACGGCGGCCCACAGTGATAGTTAGGGTTGGGGTTTGGGTGAGAGGGCAACGCACACACGAACACACTGTGAAGCATTTGAGGTCTTTGAATCCTGCCTTAGCCTCACAAATAAGTATGATATTTATCTAAGATTATTATTATTAGTAGTATTATTATTATTACTTAGATACAAGTGCCATAACCAAGATTTAACTGATATACTAATTTGTCCATGCATCTCTCTCACTTTCTCTCTGAGTTCATATTAACGTCTTACTATTTATATTCATATAAATGTATGTTAATATATAATGTCTTGGTATTTATTACTTTACTTTTTCATCTCACAATTATGTTAACATTATTATGTATAGAGGAAACATATGCTTCTATCAAGAAAACAATTCATGCGCGTACTGTAGGTTTAAAGTGAACCCTACGAATCACACAACATGCTTCAGACTGAAGTTGTAGTCATGGGTATTGCTTTACCTGCGTAGGAATGAAACTTCTCTAACAGTAAGGATAATGAAAATCTTTAAATTGTTATACTAATTACCCTATATGAAAGATATAATTCAGAAAGTTACCAATGACATAATATTATATGACTATGATTAGTTATTCACACACACACACATACAAATGTTTCTAATGAAGTTCTATCGTATTCCTATTCCATATTTCCTTTCCAACACCTCCCTTTCAATCTATCTCACTCCCTCTTTGCCTCTCACCACCACAACCACATCTCACCCTCTTCTTGTTTCTCTGCCTCCCAGTGTCCCCCCCCCCCCCCCACACACACACACACTATCCTTCTCTCTCTCTCTCTCTCTCTGTGAGTGTGTGTGTGTTCCAGTCTGCCATATCTATACTGATCTATTTTGAAGCCTTCCCTGAACTTCAATTTTGCTAATAATAGGAACTGCACTACCTAATAACTAATGGTTCACACCGGTAGTTATACTTACTCATGCTAAAGAAAATATTGCATATGTTTGTTCTCAATAGTATGGAATAAAGGATTTTAAATAATGCGAAATGATGCGAACAAATATCAAATAACTACAAGAAAGTAACCAACAAAAATAGCTTCCTGGATTGCTTCACACAAATGCTTCAGTGTGTTCGTGTGTGCATTGCCCTCTCCCCCCAACCCCACCCCTAACCATTACTGGGCCGCCGTCCAGTAATGCCCCTTTCCCACTGGTGAGACAAGTCACGATTTTCGTCGCCGACACCAATAAATTGGCACATTCGTGACATGTCTCAACACCTCTCATGAACAATCGTTTGACTCTCAAGGCCTCTCAAGGCCTCGCAAGGGCCTTCGCAAATGTTCGCACAGTTCAAAATTTTGGACGAGGACTCACGAGGATTGGTTACCCTCGCAAGCATCTTCGAGCATTGCCGAAGGGATCTGCAAGGGTATCTGCGATCATCTGCGACATCGGCGAGACATCGCGGAGGGTTTCGCATAAAAACAAAATTTGCAACGCTGCATGGATGCTCACCGATGCTCTGCTCGCCGATGCTCTCAGATGTTCCGAGAACATCGACGATGCCAAAGAGCACCTTCGGCGAGGTGGGAGAGAAAGAAAAACAAAACGAGGAGGGAGAGAAAGAGAAAACAGCAAGGTGGGCTCAATGTTTACGTTACGGCTTAGCCTAATTGAGCCCACCTCGCTGTTTTCTCTTTCTCTCTCTCCTCGTTTTTTTTTTCTTTCTCTCCCTCTCTCTTTGCCTATAATCCGTTCGGCCCCGTTCAGCCTACTGTTTTAAGACGTTTACCCCCATCCAGGTTTCAATATTTTCCTGGTGAGTGGTAGCGAGCCAACATATATATATTTTAGTTTTTGGGTCGTTTTTCTGGTCCCCTTTCTTCCTCATGGTTAACCCCATTAGTTTTCATATTTGGGGGATGGTGGGGGGAAGGTAGAAGGGTAATTGACTCGTGTTACAAATATGAAGCCGATTGGTGAGGTAGTTTCGCCACCACGGATTTTCCTTTTTTTCCTTTTCTTCGTATGGATACGCTGGAAGTGGGTGGTGGGAGGGAGGTGGGGGTGTGATGGGGGGACGACAGAAGGGTATGGGACTTGTCACACAAATATGGAACCGATTGGTTCAGTCGTTTCGCCACCACGTATTTTCCTTTTTATTCTTTGTGAGGCGACCGATAGTCAGCGAGTGGGTGGGGGGAGGGGGTTGTGTTGGTGGTGGCAAGAAGCCAGAAGGGTAAGGTACATGTGGTAGAAATATGAAAGCCATAGGTGCAGTCTTTTCGCTTTTACGAGTTTTTTTCGGCGAGTCCGTACATATACGGACCTGGCACTGGGCGTGACAAGACCTTAGTCCGTATATATACGGACCTGGTACTCTGGGGGTTTTAAGACGTTTACCCCCATCCAGGTTTCAATACGCCGAACCATCGCTTGAATCGCCGAAGACGTTGCAGAACATAGGCGAGTTTTCTTTCATCCTCGCATGATTTCGCAAGATATTTTTGAAAATGTGACATGCCTCGCAGAGGTCATCGGCGAAACATCGCTCACTTCGCCGATAACGTCGCAAAAGGTCGGCCATTGCGTCGCCGGCATCGGCGACATCTTCGCTGAGTATAATTTGTCATCTGTTTGTAACGGTCAAAATCGTGAACGTTGCACGTATTCTTGCGAATTTGAAAAAACTAAGTCATCGGCGACGAAAATCGTGACTTGTCTCACCAGTGGGAAAGGGGCATTAGAGTCCTGGCCTCACCTCTTGCCAGAGAGGAGTGGGCTAGAGACTATGGTATCCGAGTGTACATATAAATAACACAATAGAGGATATGTATAATATCGAAATATAATTTGTAATACAGCTGTCCATACTTTTATTTCCATAAGTATGGGCAGTCTAAATTTAAGTGTAATCTTAAGTAATAAGTAATAAGTTTGTAGGAATAAGAATCATAATAATATGATTTAGTATAAATGGGAAGAATATTGAATTATGTTCTGTATTAGATATTAAGTGGTAATATATCATTCCTATATTAAGTGGTAATATATCATTCCTATAAACTTGGTTAATAAATTCTGGGTAGGGAAAATAAATTCCGACCTCTTTGCGCATGTGCGGAACAAGCAAGGCTCCCGCAATTAGACGCGCCACACACAAGCTTCTTGTGGTGACCACCGTCGGAAAATTGTCGCATTGTCGCAGGACCCTAAGACAAGTGGTAATTTACTTGGTAACTCAACAATATAATAAGCTTCGTTTAAAAGACACTCAATTCACAAATGGTATTTTTTTGGTAGTAACATATCTATTTGTGCACACACAATTAATATATGTATCAACTATAACCCTATAATCATTACACATGGCGAAAAAAAAAATATATGAGAATCCACAAATTGCTTGCAAAGTATCAATGTTAACTTGATAAGCATTATAGAAATAGTATATATAATAAACACATGCTATAGTAAAATTGTTTACAGAGGAATAAGCTACTGTCAGTAAGTTTAACTATAGTTAAAACTCACTAAACGTATGGACGCTTATTTATATGAGGATGTGGCAGGAGTCCCCATAAGTCATCACTGCCGACGTACGATACACACTCTCCCCCACCCCTCACACTCACACACACGCGCGAGCAACCCAGTATCCTTTTTGTTTCCAAAAACTATATCGACAGCTTACTTAATTTTCCAGAACTTCTGTTGATTTCTTGTAAAAACTTATCATATTATGATAATACATAGCATCAATTAATAGAGCATACTTATATGAAAATATAATCATGCTTTTTGTGATATAGTAATAAAG
Organism: Paralithodes platypus; assembly: GCA_032716605.1. NCBI lineage: Eukaryota > Metazoa > Arthropoda > Malacostraca > Decapoda > Lithodidae > Paralithodes > Paralithodes platypus. The sequence continues at coordinate 6,826,134 of CM064499.1, read as the reverse complement.
AGTAAAGGAATGGCGAAATCCTAGAACGGCGAGGAGACCTGTTTACGGATAGAGATTTTGGTACCGTACAGGCAGCAAAAGTGATAAGCTCGACTTGCCCAAGCAAGTCGACGCTCGACGCTCAAGACCAATATTTGGTAAAGCCCGTATTATTTTATGGACTATTATAATATTCTACTCTACGTGAGGTTTAAGTGCTATATAATGTCAAACACTTCTAAGAAACATACATAGGATGAATTATTTACTTCCTAAACCTCTGAATAGAGGAACTGAAGCGATAATATATTTTGTACAAAGGTTTAGACATTCAGAGAAATCTAGTTTTATATTTACAAAGAGCGAATATGCTACAAATTAAACACACGAAAACTGCTTCAAAAATCATACTAATGGCTGCTAATAGTATATAACACATAATCTTGCTCTGTACAGGGGCATAGTGCGTCCTTGTATTGAGTATTGTTCACATGTGTGGGTAGGTTCCTCTCACACCACTCTCCTAGACAAAGTTGAAAGGAAGGCCTTTTGTATCATTAACTCCCGTCCACTCACCAACTCTCTGCAATCTCTCCCTCTCCGCCGCAATGTTGCATCTCTCTCGCTATTCTATCGCTACTATAATAATCAGTGTTCCTCAGAGCTTTCCCAGTGTATACCACCTCCTTTATGTAGGGTACGTGGTACCCGTCTTGCAACTCAATCCCACCCCTACACTGTGCAACTCTCCAACCCAAGAGTGAAATGTTACTCTCAAACTTTCTTCTACTCAATAGCTGAGCTCTGGAACTCTCTCCCAGAATCAGTCTTTCCCTCTTCCTTTGACTTAAATTGCTTCAAACTCAGTGTGTCCAGGCATTTTGGCTCGAACGTCCCTTGATTTTGGCCCTGTCACTCTTTCAACTATGGGGGAGGCACTCGCTATAGGCAGTTCTGCCTTTTGCCTCCCTCAATCACATAGAAAAAAAGAAAAAAAAATCTTGGTATATTTCTTTTTTACCTAAAAAATATTGTGGTTCGTCCCCAAAGCGACCATTCTCCATCTGGTGGTCACCCCAAGAAGCTTGTGCGTGGCGCGTCTAATTTCAGACAGGGAGCTCACTTGCTCTTCGACCACCACCGCCGACAGTACAATTTTCTCTTATCATTCCATTCCATTAACCCGTTACAACTAACCTCAGCGTAGATTCTCATTAATTCACCTATCATCTATTATCCTCCTAATTATAATTTAAGTATTGAGGCCTCCTTCTGTTATTCACTATCTACTAAACTTCTTTAACACCTTACGAGCGGCCTAGGCGGTAATTTATATGTACCGCCCAGCGGGGTGTTTTTACCCTAAATAGGGTTGTTTACGTGATCATTTTCATGCCTAAATAAGACCCAGAGCGTAAAACAAGTATCTATCCCTGAAAGGGCATAAACAGAGCTTTCCAATGGCACCGCAACCATCCTTGTACGACTGCTGGTTTTCTTGCAATGATCGCGCAACACGAGTGCAAAAACCATGTAATTAGGTAGTTTCCCTACATAATTCCCTGTGTAGCGAGTGGGGGAGGGTGGGATTCATGTCAGTAGGTCCGCCGCGGTGGTCTGGAGCAGTCATACACTTGCTACTCTCCTCCCACCACTTATCTCTCTCTCTCAGCAACATTACGTGCTGAAAATGGCACACGACATAAGTTGTGAACTGCCACTTAGTCCAAATTTCTTTCACACGACATAAGTTGCGCGCCGCCAAAGAAGGGTTAATCATCCCTTGTTTTCAATCAACCTGTCAACCATACTGCCATTCTTGTTGCCTAGATCCACTCCACACTAACCCTACCCGTCGCCTACGATCCAGCAACCAGGTAATACACTATTGTGTGGTGTTCTTCAATTTTCAGTTCTTTTCCTCCAATAATATCCACATAATAAATGGTCCTTCGAACGAAAACGATTACTTAAATCATCTCGGTTTATTGTGGTATGCTGGCGACATGGTTTGTTGTGTGAAGGCAGCGCGGCGGTACAACTACCGCGGTTGTGTTATTGTGTTGTCGGCCAGGCGGCCGCGAGGGTGCAACGCAGTATCTAGTACCCTTTTGAGTCCACACTTACATGTTTCACGTAATTATTAAGCATGGCGCTGCAGGGGGAGATATTGGTGAGAAAGTTTTGGTATCAGAGAGGGCTCGATACCCTGGGGAGATTGTTTATTCGACTTGTTTAATCTTCGGTGCCGAAGCAACAGCTCTGGTGGTTCAAACTTTTTCTGTATTGAATAATATAGGTTAGCCCAACACCATATCACATTCTAAAGTATCACTAATTAGGTTAGCTCTACCTATTCAACATTTCAATCTATCTTAAGGTTGGCATAAATATTTTCTTAAAATTTAAAGTCGTTATAAAATTAGCCTAACCTTAATTGAATTTAAGTATTTTTATGTTAGCCTAACCTAAGTTTAATTTTCATAAAATGATTGAGTTTTGGTGTCTAGTAAGTTAGCCTAACCTAAATTTATATTTCCAATAATTAAACCTAAACTTCTAAAACAAGTATTATGTTAGTCTAACTTCTTGAACTAGAATATAATCTAGCCTACCAAATTTGATTATTTGCGATTTAAAGTGTTGGCCTTACCACATATGATAAACTAGATACATTTATTTCAACATGGGTGTTCCTTTGACCCTTGATATAATAATGTAATAAGTTTCTACCAATGAATACTGCCATCGTGTTTAAGTGTTGATTCCGAACCGAGTTTGATCGGCGGAAGAAATTTCTCTTTCGGCTGAAGCATTAGTAAAATATTTGTATTTCGCATTTCCATCCGCTTTTGATAAAAGGTAACTATGGACGATCTAGCCAAAGGCAAACGCCATAGGGCAGGCATTAAAAGCTCATTAACCGTCCTGTCAAAAGATTTAGAGGGGTTCTTGGAAACCGCAACTCGGGTAGAAGTCGAGGCAAAATTACATAGCGTGCAGACACAGATTGCCAAGTTTGAAGACAATCAAGATGTTTTGTTGCCGCTATATACCTCTGACACCGAGTATTTTAAGGAAACCCAAGAGGATACCATCTACTTATTTGATATGTATGGGATAATCGCTACTCTGAAGAAGAAACTGGGTACACCAGAAAGGCATAATCAGTCTGAAGCAAAGAAAGTATCGGGTGTTAAATTGCCGCACCTGACTTTGCCCACCTTCGCTAGCGACCCCACATTATGTACGGGATTCTGGGATATGTTTAGATGTGTGGTGCATGACAGGACTGATTTAGGTGCGATTCAAAAACTAACGTACTTAAGGGGTCAGCTACAGGGAGACGCCTATAAACTAGTAGAAGGTTTTACGGTTGAGGGTGCAAGTTATGGCCCTACCGTGGACTTGCTTCAAGAGACCTTTGGGCATCCCGACAGAGTAAAAGCAGCACACATCATGAACTTTCATGACCTTGTCTCACCTAAATGTCAAACAGCACACCTAAAGGCTTTTTACGCCAATATGGAAAGTGTGATGCGATCTATGACTAGCAGGTAGTAGGGGTAGGCAGCCCCGCCTAGGGAAGTACTACCGCCAAGGTTTTGGGAGACTCAGGGAATAGCTTGAATTCCATTTTCTCTCCCAGGCCTTGGTAGCTGGATACATAGCTTTCTGCCTCACACATCAGGGGTATCAGGAAAACCCTCTTTATATAACATACACATCCAACTTCACGACATTGCCCTACATCGCTATCCTCTATCCATAAAACACTACTCTTCCCAATACATATCACACATGTAACACCATACACTTACCTTATAAATATGGCAGTACAATTGTTAAGAGCAAACCTGGTGGTCCCTCGGATATCCACCCCCGGCAGGGTTGGGTCATTGACACAGGGCCCTCCCGGTCGTCATCATGCGACTGTGTCAAGAGCATTGCAACGTCCCAAAGCTGCTCGTCGGTGCAGCTTTTTCTTTAGTAATATAAGGGGACTTCACTCTAACATCAATTCTGTACACCAATTTCTTCAAGCAGAATCCCCTACTCTCCTTTTTTTGACAGAGACTCAAGTAACATCCAAATCTGACACATCTAGATTTAATTTTCCAGGTTATCAACTGCTCCAAAATTTCAGACCTAAAGGAGGTGTATGTTGCTTCGCAAAATCTGAAATTGCCCTGGAGGAGGTTACTAGTTTCAATTGTCCCTATTTTGATTATTCTATATACAAATTAATTTCTGCTGGTAAATTTAAATATGTATGTTGCATCTACCGTTCCCCAAATACTCCTCCAGAGCAAAGTCTTTTTGATTCTCTGTCCTCACAACTCAGTGTCCTCAACTTAAATGCTTCTTCTGAAATCACTGTGTTGGGTGATTTTAATGTCCATAATGTTGAATGGCTCACTCATTCAGCCAGGACTGATGATGCTGGTCTTGAATGTGAGCTATTTGCAGACTCATTTAATCTCACTCAACTAGTCAACCAACCCACCCGTGTACCAGATAATCCTAATCATAATTCCCACCTACTGGACTTATTTTTAACAACCAATTCAGAAAATTATGATGTTACAGTGAGGTCCCCGCTTGGATCTTCTGATCACTGTCTGATACAGGCCACCTGTCTATCACCTACCACACCTTCCCACTCTGAACCTGTTTTGGTGACTAAATGGCATTACGATAGGGCAGACTGGGAGGGTCTTCAAGGTTTCTTTATTGATATTCCCTGGACCTCTTTCTTTTCTAATGATGCACACTCCACCTTGAGCCACATACAAGATTTTGTAAAAATTGGAATGGAAACTTTTATTCCTCATCAAAAGTACAGTAAAAGATCTAATTCACCTAAATGGTTTGACCATAATTGTGCTAGAGTAACTGAACAAAAAGCAATAGCCTACAATGCATACACAAAATCAAAAACACATGAAGCCTTTAATTACTTTAGAAATATCAGAAATCATGCCAAAACTGTATTAAACCTAACTAAATCAAACTTTCTCCATAAGCAGGCAAATAAACTTCTAAATAATCCAAATGATAACAACATATTTTGGTCTACTCTTAACTCATTCAAATCCAACTTCACTACTGCTTCATCCATTCCACCATTAACATCTCTGACTGGCAATCTTGTAAGTGACCCACGAGGTAAAGCTAACCTTCTTGCGGATATTTTCTCCACCAACTCAACCTTAGATGAAATAAATCAAGATGTCCCTGTACTTAATTTTAATTCGCCTGAAATTCCCTCACTTAAGATACACACCAGACATGTCAAAACTATTTTGCAGAATAGTAGAACAGAACAGTAGATAAGGCTCCTGGTCCAGATGAAATTCCTCCAATAGTACTTAAGAATTGCTCCTTGGTGCTCGCTCCTGTATTGGCAAAAAAATTCCGTCTGTGTACTCATACCTCATGCTTCCCAGTACCCTGGAAAGAAGCAAACATCGATCCAGTTCCTAAAAAAGGTGCCTCTTCAGATCCATCAAACTACAGACCAATAGCTATAACTTCCACTCTTGGCAAAGTCTTTGAAATTATATTAAATAATCACATAATTAAGCATCTGGAGAATAATAAATTAATCAGTGATAGGCAATATGGTTTTAGACGATGTCGATCAACTGCAGACATTCTTTGCCTTCTTATGCATCAAATCAACCAAGCTACAGACCAACATGGTGAAACACATACTGGATATATCAAAGGCATTTGATAGAGTCTGGCATCAATCCTTATTGTCGAAGATGTCACACTACGGCCTTGCATCATTAGTTCCACTAATTTCTTCTTATCTTCATAACAGAAAAATATGTGTAATGGTAGATGGCCTTTATTCTCAATTTCACTCAATAAATGCTGGTGTTCCCCAGGGATCAGTTTTGGCCCCAACTCTGTTCCTCATTCATATCAATGATCTCATATCTACCAATCATAATCCAATACATTCCTACGCAGATGACTCAACACTCCACAGTTCCTTCACATTTACCAATTCTTTCACCCAACCCGATCTTATAAATTCAAAAATAAACACTGCAATTTCTCTGAACCAGGACCTTTCTAGAATTAATGAATGGGGACAAGAGAATCTAGTTTCCTTTAATGCACAGAAAACCAAGTACATTCAATTTTCTAACCGACAGAATCTCACTGACTCCCATATATTTTTTAATGATGTAAATATTCCCACTTCCCCTAGTATTGACATTCTCGGTGTAACATTAACTACTAACTTGAGCTGGACACATTATGTTAGAAGCATTGCTAAGAATGCCTCTAAAAAACTGGGACTCCTGTACAGAGTTCGAGAATTCTTCACTGACGAGCAGTTGGCCGTAATATATAAAAGTCATGTGCGTTCTCAGATGGATTACTGTTCACCTCTGTGGGGTGGAAGTGGAGTGGTTGCATTGAGGCAGTTGGACAAAATTCAAAATAAAGCTATTAGATTAATCAATAACCCTGCAATCACACAGGACCTACATTATCCATACGAAGAAACTTTGCATCCCTTGCATTTTTATACAGATATTTTCACAGCAATTGTTCCGAGGAACTTGCTTCAATTGTGCCGCCTCTCCACATCTTTCCCCGTAGAACAAGGGCAGCTGAGAGCGCCCATGACTTTACACTTTCTCCTCCACAATGCAGAACTTCTGCTTATCAGAATTCATTTATCCCCAGAGCTACTACTCTTTGGAATTCACTTCCCTCGAATTGCTTTCCACAAACTTACAATCTACAAATGTTTAAATCCAGTTGTTACAAACATTTTATGAATGGAGGATGCCTTTAGGCACATGGACCTTTTTGTTTTATCTGTGTTTTTCCTTCCTCCGTTCATTGTCTCTTTAAAAAAAAAAAAAAAAATCAAGGGGTAAATATAGAGGAATTCTGTGTGGTGACACTATTGAATAAATTGCCATCACCAGTTAAGGAAACTGTTAGGAGGGAGATGGGTGATCAAAGTCTAGATTATAAGACTTTTACACAGTGTTTTCAAGCAGAACTCTGCAACATGGCGGGTCAAGATACCCCTGTGAAGGAATTTCCTATGGCTACAGCTACATTCACGACGCAGAGCGGTAGCAGCCAATTTGCCTGTAAATTGTGTAGCGGGAAAAATCATCCCTGGTACAAATGCATTAAATATAAGACAGGTTCTCTCAGAATAAAGAGAGCCAGGCAACTACAGATCTGTGTCGGGTGTCTCTCCAGTGAACACCGTAGTAACGGGTGTACAAACCCTAATATTAAGAATTATAAATTCTGCCGTGGCAAACATTTTCACTCCCTGTGCCAAAAGCAGAGAGAGGTGAATTTAGCAGGTGGTGGTAGTAGTAATAGAGTAGAGTCAACTCTAACAACCTCAACAACAATGTCCGTAAGTATGAGTAAACAGACAGTAATTTTACCCACAGTTCAGCTGCCTGTAAAAGGTAAGTACAAGAAGACCGTAAAGGTCAGATTGCTACTTGATCAGTGCTCGCAGAGGACTTTCGTGAAGAATCAAAGGGAACGGAACAATTGAGTCTTCACGGCTTCACCGGAACCCAAACCTCTCGTGAGTATCCTGTTGTAGCACTAAAGTATATACATCATGGCAGATATCATCGCCTTGACGCAATAACTGTCGATGATCTCCCCGAACACAAGGGCGAAACTAGTCTAAAAGTTGAAATCACTAGTTTACAGCGTCGTGGCATAAAATTGACCGACTCATACGTTACCGAGACAGCACAATTAGAGCTACTAATAGGTGCCGACCAGTACTACATCATAATGCGACCTGGCTACAAAAAGGGCAGGAAATCTGGTTTTACTTCCTACCAAATACAGATATGCCCTTAGTGGTTCTTATGCGGCAACCACCTCTAGCTCCAATACTGAGGTTGTTACAATACTTAAAGTGGCAGTGACCCCAGTAGATCAATATATGTCTACTGGACAATTTCCATGTCATAAAGAATTAAGTGCATTGTGGGATTTAGACCATATTGGTATCTCACCTAAAGAGCATTCACAAGCCGAATGGCAAGCTTTGACCACATATGAGGAAACAGTCACGTATGATCATGAAAGTCTACAGTATCAGGTACGTCTTCCCTGGACCGAAGAAAAGGATCGGTTGCCCACCAACAAAGGTTTGGCTGTGGGTAGGTTACGAGGACTCCAGAAGAGGTTTATTGCTGGCCCTGGATTTTGTCAACAATATTCACAGGTAATTTCCGATCAGTTGTCGCGTGATTTCATTGAGGAGGTTCCATTCGATGACTGTGGGTCATGTCACTATCTGGCGCATCATGGGATCATAAAGGACAGCAGGACTACTCCGGTGCGCATTGTATTTGATTGTTTCGCTAAGGTAAACCAGTACAAGCCCAGTCTGAATGACTGTCTGTACACGGGACCATCTTTAGTACCGGAGTTAGCTCAAGTCGTGTTGAGATTCCGTCTGCATCAGTATGCGTGGGTCAGTGACATTGAGAAAACCTTCTTGATGTTGAAACTACATGAAGAGGTTGTGTTGTTTGGCGCTAGCTGCTCCCAGTTTCTGCTGAACGCAACCATCCTCAAACATCTTTCCCTTGTTGAAGTAAACCCAAAGATTGTACAGGAAATTAGGGCCAGGCTATATATCGATAATCTCCAAGGTACGGGGGACAATGAAGATTCCCTCGTCCGTGCATATGGTATGGCACGTGAAGTTATGGACAATACCCACTTGTTCCTGCGTCAATGGGCTACCAATAGTCTTGTTCTGAGAGAGGTATTGCAAAGGGATGGTGTTGCTGCTGAACAGCAGGAACTGGTGAGAGTTCTTTGCCTAGTATGGGAGACGGCTTCTGATTATCTTTCCTTTGGAGTACAGTACACTCCGGTCGAGCATGTGACAAAGCGTGAATGTATGAGATTTTCTGCCAAACTCTTTGATCCTTTAGGTGTTTTATTGCCAGTGTCTACAAGGTCTAGAATATTTCTCCAGCAATTGTGGAGACTAAAATTGGATTGGGCCGAGGATCTTTCTGAAGACTTGAACACGGAATGGCTGGGGATAGTAGATGATCTGGTACTCTGTAGTCATATTAAGTTTGCTCAGAGGGTTGTATGCGATCATGCTGTATCCCTACATGCATTCGCTGATGCCTGCAGGATTGCATATGGGACTGCTGTGTATTTTGTTGGGTAAGAAGGCAGCCATTTGGTCATGGCAAAGGCCAAAGTCGCGCCAGTAAAGTCCCTTTCTATTCCTAAAATGGAATTAACTGCAGTTTTGCTTGCCACACGATTGTAAACTTTATTGAGGTAGCCTATAAAGATAAACTTCATATCTCTGAAACCTATGTGTGGAGTGACAGTCTGATTACCCTACACTGGATAAATAGTAAAAAGAAATTACCAGTGTATGTCACAAACCGCATCGACGAGATACATGCCCTAGTCCCGACTGCTCATTTCCGGTATATGTCGACTAAAGAGAACCCAAGTGATATGGTATCTCGAAGCGTGTCTGCTAAGTATTTGAGTTCTTTTGCGTTGTGGTGGAATGGGCCTAGTTGGCTCCCGAACCCTGATGGATGGCCAGAAAATATAGTATTCAAAGAGCAGCCCGCTGGTATTGTAACCCAAATCGTAGGCACGGTGTCCCAAGATGACACACAGTTATGGGACTGGGACAGATATAGCAGCTATGAAAAATTACAGCGTGTCACGGCATGGGTGATACGTTTCATCAAAAATTTGAAGGCGAAAGTAAATGGCCTCCCTCCCACAGGTAGTGCTCACCTCAACATAAATGAAATCAAGACTGCAGATAATATTTTACTCAGAGGAGATTAGTGGATAGTTAATGATGGAAGGGGGCCTCAAGACTTAAATTATAATTAGGAGGATAATAGATGAGAGGTGAATTGATGGGAATCTACGTTGAGGTTAGTTGGTGAGTATTGGTGCGGGGACATCGGTTGCGAGATCTTCCTGAGGAATGTGAAGTGGAGGAAGAGATTAAGGACCCGGACTACATCAACAAAGATGCTATATCAGCCAGATACTGGTATATCTGAAAATTGTCTCAGGATGTCTGGAAACGCTGGTCAACTGAATATCTGGTGACGCTCAGGGAAGCACATAGGAACAAACTACAACCAATCAACGGTCGGTGGCCAAATATCGGTGATGTCGTTACCATCCATGACGAGGGTCCTCGGGCTCTCTGGAAGTTGGGCCGTATCACTGAATTATTACCCGGACGTGACGGTGAAGTCAGAGTGGCTAAGATCCGCACAAAGTCGGGCATCTTCACACGCCCAACTATCCATTTATACCCTCTTGAAGGGGATCTTGAGAGCCAGGGTGATACTTCAGAGACATTGCCCAGAGACGTTCCTGTAGTGGCAAATACAAATAGCCGTCCTGTTGACGACCAAAGTGGACGTCCTCGTCGACAGGCGTCTCAAGCCTCCTCCCAATTATGGCGAGATAAGTTAGCCTCCGGGTTGTTGTAAATGTTGTATAAACTTGTGGCGGGAATATGACCATACTTTTATTTCCATAAGCATTGGGCAGTCTAAATATAAGTGTAATCTTAAGTAATAAGTAATAAGTTTGTAGGAATAAGAATCATAATAATATGATTTAGTATAAATGGGAAGAATATTGAATTATGTTCTGTATTAGATATTAAGTAGTAATATATCATTCCTATAAACTTGGTTAATAAATTCTGGGTAGGGAAAATTAATATCTCCCGACCTGTTTGCGCATGCGCGCGTAGAAGCAAGGGTCCCAAAATGTTTGTCTGGGACCTCACTTGCTCTCCGACCACCACCGCCGACAGTATTATTTGTCTTGTTATCATTCCATTCCATTAACACGATAGAACTAACCTCAACGTAGATTCCCATCAATTCACCTATCATCTATTATCCTCCTAATTATAATTTAAGTCTTGAGGCCCCCTTCCATCATTAACTATCCACTAATTTCCTCTTGATCACCACTTGTCATCACACAACTCCATCGCCAACCTGTTGCCTTGTTACCACTCCACATTAACCCTCTCCCGTCGCCTACGCCCCAGCAACAAGGTAAATATACTATTGTGTGGTTTGGTATAACTCTACAGTCTACTTACTTCAAGAATAACCACAACAGCTTTATTCACTTAATCACTAGTTAAACATATATGAATCACAAACACTAAATATGGAAAAACATAAGTGGTACAACTCTATTTGATTTCTCCCAGCATGATCGCGGATCTAGATGGAGATCAGATATAATCCATTCAACTTGGATAGGTAATCTTCTTCTGGAGAATTATACACACTATTCTCTTCTCGAAAGTTTATAATAAAGTTACTAAATTCAGGTTCTATTTATATTCACGATATATCTTTACTTAAATTCTGTTCGTGGATAATAAAGGACGATGTGAAATATGGAAGCTTAGGTACTGATGAACTTATTCAGTTTGAGTTCAAGTTTGTGGACTCTAAAAATATTACTGCACTGACTAAGATTATTTTCAGAGTTCCTGAATGGGTGAAAATACTCTTATTTTGTATTAATTCACTTGTTTCGTAATATACGTATTCAAGACGTTTTTATCCCTGAACATGTAGATCATAAATATTGCTCTAGTTACTGGATTACTATAACACTTGGATTCTTTAACTCAAAGTTTAGGTTTGACGGACTCGTTTATTTTTCACTTGGCGGAAATATGGCAGAGTTGATTGATGCGTAAAATCCGTCTTATTTTGGAATAATTAGTATTATTTGAGTTAGAAAGTCGGGCTAAAGATGGTTATTTCTAGTGCATCGGAATATTAATTTTTTTCTATAGATCAACTGAGAGGAACACTTTTACTAACTTTTCACGTATTTCGTGGTATTAATAACTCTGTTTATTTTTGGTCACTTTGAACTCTAACTTTGGTTGTATCTCGTCACTGATACTGAATTTTAGTAGTTTCGATATTATTTCTTTTCTTGGAAGAGATGTACACCTAGTTGAGGATTTCTTCTGTTGCTCCGTGGGCCGTCCAGGTTGGCCGGTCGTGTGAAGTTTAGTTACAGTTGGGTTTATGGGCTTGGGGTCTTTAATATGGCTCCGTAACTAGTAATGAAAAAGTTGGGCACCATATCGGACTAACGCGAGAATTCTAAGCATGTAGCGTTAAACAAATACTTGACTATCCTGACCTTTATATTAACCGGTGATGAAGTTCGGTTCAGGTACTCTTGAAATGAGGTTTTAAATATTGTGTCTCGGGGTTGCCGGATTAACACAATATCGGACTAACGCAAGAAAAGTAGAGGTATTGCTCTTCTTGACTGTCCTAACCGTTATAAGAGGTTCAGAGAACTCGGGGCGGTGTTAACCTTTTAGTCACAAATCCTGGTGGGGTGCCACAGACAATTTGCACCTAAGATTTATATATACAGAGTTCCCGTGAGGGTGTTTCGCTAAACCCTTCTAACACAAAAGATCTTTCTACCTTAGATCTCTGTGAGTAATGCTAGTATAATTTCCCAATAGTAAAAAAGGTTGAAAGGTAGGGGTGCCTGTGTCTTTCAATGTTTTAACTATAAAGTAATATAACCTAATAAAAGTAATTATATTATTTCCTGGGGTGCCAGAAATAACAACGTTACACATATATAGGTCACTGTTGCTATATTAAAGATATTAAAATATAAGCAGAGGGGGACATACCACTTATGATTTTTAATACTTATGCTACAAAAACTATTAGAGGTCTCTATATTAAGTGATTGGGTTGCCACAAATAACAAAGATCCTAAAATAAGGTTTTTATATTCACAGACAGAATAAGGACTTCGGGGTGCCGTTATCAATAACTATTTATGAACTCGGTAAAAATAATATTTCTCCAGAGCGGGGTGCCGATCTCAAGAAAGCTTATTTCTGCTTGATTTCCTTCTAACTTCCCTGGCCTAATGTGCACCAGTACTGGAGGGTACCCATTCTCTGTCGAAGGATAGTAAGGACTTGTGTTTGCACTGTTTATTAACCTAAGAAGTGCGCACCGTATGTAGTGAACACCGTGTCCTGGTGCGGACCTATCTCACTCTTTCCATCACTAAAATCGTTATCTTACCATAAATATCATTAATACTTATCCATATGCGCCTATTTTACGTTTAATATGAAGATATTAACATGTTACAACAATAAAACAAGTGGAAACAGTGTTTGGCTGGTCAAAATCGCGAAATGAGAGCGAGAGTTACATTCATCAAGTGTGAGCCAGCCTGGCCTACATCCACCCCTCACGATGCCTGGAGAGACACTGACGTCTCTCTCCTTATAGTCGATCAGCCTGGGGGGTTGCTCGGTATCAAATCGGGGGGAGAATGCTAATAGTGTTTTTTGTGAAGGTGTAGACCCCTAGAGTTAGAAAATATGTGATAGCATTGTGGCAGTGTCAGCTTTATGGGTGTTAGCCCCCTTTTTCCAAAATGGCTGCCAAAATGCTCATTACGCTATATATCATATTCTAGAGCAGCTAGGACACTGATTTTGGTTTCTATGACCAGGCTGATCGGCTATATGTATGTATGTATGTATATATATATATACAGTATATATATATATATATATATATATATATATAATTATTTATATATATATATATATATATATATATATGTATAAATATAATTAATATTTAATTTCTTTTTCAGGTATCGTGGTAGCTGTGGAACTTCTACGTAAGGGGCCTGGAATGTCCGTCAACATGGAGACGCCACAGGGACCCACCAAGAAACTGTGCATCATACACCAGACAGTATCCGACAGAGATGAACATTTAGTCAGTCCTCAAAGCCATGCCTCCTGGTTAACCTTACTTGAAGCCGCCAAAGTCAGGAACCATGTCCCCATTCTAGACGTTGCAAAAACGCTTCAGGACAAAGAAGTTCCAATTCTGTTCTATCATTGAAAATGTAGAAGCATGTTCACCAAGAAAAGAGACTTGGAGACTCTGAAAAGGAAAGCAGGTGAATGTAGTAGTGATCTATCTGGTAGTAGTGGCTGTCCTCCAAAAAAGTCTTCCAGAACATCAATACCTAAATCAAGAGTTTATGCTCCGATCTGCATATTCTGTAGCAAGGTCAAGTACAAAAAGCACTCCAATACACGTGAAACTCTTACGCTAGCTGCACAACTGAGAGTAGATCAAACACTAAGAGAGAGTGCCGTCAGAAAGGGAGACGGAAGGATGATAGCACTATAGAGACATTGTTGCCGCAGAGGCACACTATCACACTTCATGCTATAGGAATTACACTAGAAACAAAGAGGACAGCAATGAGAATGAAGAAGAGAAAGTGGCAGATGAATTTATACTGTATCACAAGGTTGAAGGAGAAGCTTACAAAGAACTTTTCGAATACATCAGAGCAGATATTATTCCCACCAAAAGGATTATACCAGTCACCTCCTTGACCACAAAATTGGAATCATTAATGTTGTCTGGTGGAGTTAATCTTCTGAAGGATTCAACAAAGAAGAATATGCACAGAAGACTGAAATCCGAGCATGGAGGTGCAGTGGAAATATTTTCCAACGACAAGGGAAAGTTGTTGATGGTTCCATGCTGTGTATAATTAAAGGATGTTGTCTTAGAAAATCAAACTCTGCATAGGGAGCTCGAGCTTTGGAAGGCCAAGTCTACAGATGTCAACAAGATCATAGATAAGACTTCGTCACATATCCGAAAGGCCATCAAGAAGGACATGATTTCCACCCCGTGGCCATATCATCCGTCTGATGTCGCTACTCATATCGCCATACCAAATGAGTTAGAGCAATTTCTGGTCGGGCTCCTCACTGGAGATCCAACTAGTACTATGAATGAATCCCAAAGGACTGCTATTCTTGTCGAGTCATTTAGCCAGGACATGATATACGCTGTGACACGTGGGCAGTATAAACCAAAGGACATAATCTTGAAAGCTGACCGGTCTCTGTTTGGTCGCATCATAGTGATGGCACAGAGGCGCAATCTCAAGATGGAGGACATCCTCTCTCACCCCCTGGGACCACTACCGTGGGCTCTCTCTACCCCAGACGGATTACTCAGGAAAACAAACAAAGCTTCCTTAGCCACAACTTTGCAGAAGAATGTGACAGTAGCAGACCAACTCCCACCAAATCCGGCTTCTGTGGTCGATGGAATGAACTTGGTTCAAAGAGTAAAGGGTGACCAAGTTACGTTTGGAGACATTGCCACTACAATACTGTCTATGGCATTGTGTGAAGGAAGAAAAAGTACCCGAATAGATGTTGTGTTCGACACATATCGAAATAATTCTATCAAGAACAGTGAGAGATCGGCACAAGGTGAAGAGACCGGACAGCAGCTGCAGGGTATCACAAGCACACAGATCGTGAGACAATGGAGAAGTTTCCTGACAGGAATAACTAACAAAACCAGTCTGATTAGGTTCATTGTCAGTGAATGGAGGAAGCCAGTGTACAGAGAGAAACTACATGAGAAGATTCTGTATACAACTGTAGATGACAAATGCTACATAATCACATCACAGGGCAGTGAAGAGGTACCAGATCTCCAGTGCCAGCAGGAAGAAGCAGATGGGCGCCTATTTTTCCATGCTGTCCATGCTGCTAGACAGGGATATCAGGCTGTAGTGATATGTGCAGAGGATACAGATGTCTTTATCATGTGTTTGGCATTCCATGACAAGATAGGAGCCCCGTTATTCCAGAAATGTGGAACTAGAACCAGAACTAGATTAGTTGACATCAGGAAAGTCGCCGCCACTGTCGGCATAGATGTCTGCAGAGCTGTTATTGGTATACATGCATACACGGGATGTGACACTACCAGTGCTTTCGCAGGTAAAGGGAAGGCAAGTGCTCTAAAATTTGTGATCAACAACAGGGAAATCAGGAACACATTTACACAGTTGGGCCAGGAATGGGACCTCTCCTCAGAACTGATGGACAAACTAGAGTGTTTCACATGTCTCCTCTATGGCCCCAAAGCAGCATTCACCAAGGTCAATAGTCTCAGGTACCACTTGTTCTGTGTTAAGAAAAATGAGATAGAGAGTCATCAGCTTCCACCCTGCAGGGACTGCTTAGTCAAACATGCACAAAGGGCAAACTACCAGGCTGGAATATGGAGAAGATGTCTTGAGCAAGACCCAGGTGTACCAAGGCCCATTGGCAGAGGATGGAAAATTGACATGGATGTAGCTGAGGAATTAATGGTAGTGGATTGGATGGATGGTCGGCCAGCACCTGAGGCTATTTTGACCCTACTGGCCTGCAAATGTTCAAGGACGTGTACACTGCCAAATTGTGTCTGTCTGGCAAATGTACTTAAGTGCACTGATATGTGCAAACTGTCAGACTGCGAGAATCGTTCATCAGATGATGTTGAGAGCACGGACGAGGATGACGATGTTGATGATTAATTTCATAAAAGGTGTGTTCAATGTTTTAAGTAAAGACAGACATGAAATGTAGGACTCCTAATACCTGGTCATAGACACCAAAATCACTGTCTTAGCTGCTCTAGAACATTATTTATAGCTTAATGAGCATTTCGGCGGCCATTTTGGAAAAAGGGAGATAACTCATATAAAGCTGCCAACCCCACAATGGTATCACATGTTTTCTAACTCTAGGCATTTATACCTTCCCCAAAAACACTATTAGAATTCTTGCCCTAATTTGATACCGGTGAGCAAAAATTCGGACCGGGGCTGATGGACTATTATCTCTTGCTCTTTCTCACGCTTGATAACACATATGACCACGCCCTGCTAGCAACTCGCTATTGTTAGCACGAAAATATACCTCAGAATAAGGGAATAACAGTGAAAATAGGTGATAATTGAAGGGTGGGGGGGGGGGGGGGGAAAGGAGGGGATGTGGAGGAGTGATATTTGGCATGGCGAAGGGGCAAAACAAAAAAAAAAATCAATTGCAACTGGGGTGTTTTAAATGTTTTTTGTTTAGGCCTAGGATCATAAGAGTCTTCCCACAGTGGCCCAGTAAAACTCATAAGAGTCTCCCGGCACTTGACGGGTTAATACCAGAAGTCCTTCTTGTCCTAGGGGAGGTGAATCTTAATTATGGTATAACAATACTCTACTATCTTGAAGAGTCATTCACAATAATATACTGGGCAGATGTTAGGTAAATCAAAGTTTTACTTGTCTGTCTAAGTTATTGGAAGAAATCAAAGGGAATAATAGAACTATAATACAGAGTTTCGAGGGTGATTTCTAGGTGATCTCTGAGCGTGAGAGTTCAAAGGGGGGGAAGGGGTTATTGGACTTGGTGTTGCCCCACCTCATGAAGGTATTATTTAATGCTATATGAGTTGTGCACTGCTAATGTTGGAGAGAGATATATGCGAAGGTTAGGTTTTACTTCTGGAGTTATTGCTAATTGTTATTTTAAGTGTTGGATATGGAGAACATACATTTTATATAAAATAACAGTCTGGTTGGCAAGAGGATTAGATTGGTATCCTTGGGGGTCATTGTAGGGTCGCGTCTGTTCCTAGCCTCGCACGCTTGCTTTTCCTACTGGGTTTTAAAAAAGGCCTGTAACCTTTATCTTAATCTTTATAGTATCTGGCAATGTTAGGTTCACTTAGTAGAGTGAATCTGGGTAGTTTCTAGCTTAATATATATACAAAAACATGTTTATAATTGTTTATAAGACTCGCAATGTTAGGCTGAATTGGCAATAGTGCGTGTCTACTGGGTCACGTGTCTCGCTCTTCCCGTGGTTAGCGAGTTGTAGGCTCTACAGCGATTAATATGGGGCATCATAATCTCTAATCATGCTAGAGTTAGTTAATACAAATAAGACTGATATCTCTTATATAGAAAATATACGTAAGAACAATTCTATTGTATTACTGGAGGTTGTAGCTGGTGACCTTTTAGGTTGGTAATTCTGATGGTCATTTTTGCTTATCTGAAAAAGGCATAAGTTCGTTGGCCCAAGCCGAGAAGGAAGTATATGTGGCCTGTTTGAAATTAAAATAGAGAAACTGTATTTTTAGGGAAGGCATGTACAGTCCCGGACAGATGAAACAGCAACACCTCGTCCACCCGCTATGTGGTGAGGGGCTCTGCGGATTTGGTAACACTGGCAGGAGGTGGGAGGGATGTGGGTGGGTGGGTGATGAGGGGAGGTATGTGGGGGGTTTAGGGGGGAATTGGGAGGGTGAAGAGGCAGCAATCATGGTGTGGCTGGTGGGAGGGTGCAAACAAGTGACAGGGTAGGGGAGATCAGACTGTTAAATTTGTTAAATGTAGCATGCAGTGATATTGTAGATGTGTGTAATTTAAAATCCTGTAGGAGTAGCTTGTTCTATAGGAAAATTTGCTTGTCACTTTGTTCTCCCCTACCCCGTCACTCATTTGCCCCCTCCCACCAGCCATACCATGATTACTGCCTCTTCACCCTCCCACACTCCCCCCTAAACCCCCCACATCCCTCCCCTCATCATCCAACCACATCCCTCCCACCTCCTGCCAGTGTTACCAAATCCGCAGAGCCCCACACCACACAGCTGGTGGACGGGGTGTTGCTGTTTGATCTGTCCGGAACTGTACATAGGTGTTTATTATTTCTTCGAAAGATAGAAACATCTCTGCGAGATGGTTTTTAGAACTCTCGTATTCTGACAAGATCCTTCAACATTGTTTATATTCTGAATTTCTGTTCACTATCTGATTACATAGTGAATCTGTCTTGCGACATGTTATACTTAATATTAATCACACTCTTTACATAATGGTTTTTAAATGTTTTATTTCTTTCCTTAATATTAGACATATACTGTACAGTATATATACTGTACATGTTTTGACATTTGGTTTTTAAAACGGTTGAGAAAATATAATTCTCCTGGTCATGGCTGGTGGTCCCCTCAGGCAAATTTCCTTTCCTGGGGTGATGGGGCAAGTCTCTCACAGTCGCGAGTCGGCTACTTCTGAGGGTCGCATCCGTGGTGAGTGGCCTTGACATTCCTGTCCTGGGTGGGGTCATGTTGTTGATTTCTGTTCCTTTCTTCTTTGGTTTCTTTCCCTCTTCCTTTTTACTTGTTTTCCCTTTTCTCTGTATTTTATTATTCAAGTGCATTGGAGTTTGTAATGGATTATTAATGTTAAGAAGGGGTGTTTCTTCATAGGTATAGCCATAGACTACAGGAGATCTGGACTGGACACGAAAATGGAACTTTGCAGTAAGGGACCCAAAATCGGAGAACGAACCCCCATGTTCGAACCTCGAAACCGCGAAAATATACATTTTTCGTGGTTTCAAGGTTCGAACTTGGGGGTTCGTTCTCCGATATGGGTCCCTTACTGCAAAGTTCCATTTTCGTTTCCAGTCCAGATCTACTGTAGTCTATGGTATAACTCATTATCTAAGATACTATACCTATTACCTGTATTTTAAGAAGCGTATTTATATAATTTGCTGGTACTACTATTAATTCAATATTATATACTGTTAATCTGAGCTAGTCAAGAGAATAATGCCAATTTATTTTGTGAAACAATTATACTATCAAATCACACAATAACTGTAGCCTATCTTCATAAATGCAGTCTTTTGATATTTTCACACACTCACACAGTAACCTACATATGGCAACCTCGCCAGGATATAGCGACTTCTTGCAAGTTTGTAACATATGGCCAAAGAGAATCAAAGGAAAGAGGAGAAAGTGGGTTATTTCCTCATGCGAACTAGGGGTGTCAGCACTATCGTGGGGCATAATATTATGAGCAAAAGGCCCCAGAGGATATTTCTTATTAAATATTCCTTGATATCTGCGCGCCTGGCTTGTCTGCAGTGTTACCATAGTTAGGGAAAGTCCGCATAATGAGGGGGCGTTACATTAAATATTGAACGTCTTTAATTAATTAAATATGGGACCGTCCTGTATTTACTCCTAGCGTTTCGGTGAACTTCTGATTTAAATGAGATTTGGCATACGTTTAGAGGACTATGAGAGCTAATGTTTGGTATCATCAGGTTGAAAATTGGTTTTATAGTTTTTTAAATATGTCAAAAATTAGGGTCAAAATTATACAAAATTACACAGTACAACAATTGATTCAGTACTCAAGGATCTAGTGTATCGTCTTTCTTTTTGTGTTCAATCAACTCACAAAAGGTGTTTCTACAATTTAGTCTGCAATTTTGTGTACATCTCATCTAGTTATATTTTTAGCCTAATATATTTTTAGGTTGACATTTTTCAATTTATTTGCAAATTGGAAGACGCGTGCATGAATGGGGGTGGCTAAAAAGAATTCCCACATACCAGTTTATAGAGTTTTGTATGGGCTTTCCAATGGTATATGAATCATTACTGTATGATCAGTTTTTGTTCGATTATAAGTATTTCCGAGTTGGAATTTTTTGAAATTTTCGTTTTGAGAAAAAGACTCGCAAAGTTCAAAAACTGTTTTTCAGTAGAATAACTCTAGTCCTATTACAGGAAATTAATTTTTAATTGTTTCTATTTACATTTTAGTCATTTATACATATACTGTATATTAGTCCTATTACATGAAATTAATTTGTAATGATTCCTATATAAATTGTTTTCATTTATACACATATATTAGGCCCATACTCAGCCCGCGAAAGTTTTATATAAAGCTCGAAATAATGCACTTAGAAGCGATTTTCGACATTCAACTTTTACAGAAAGGTTGAGGGAATATATGGCCAGCCTTCTATGTATCTAACGCAAAATCTTTAAATTTACAAATTTTTTGGGAATTTTTACCGGACGGTCCCCTATGTAGGTAAAAACACTTGTAAATTATTAAAAATAAAATAGATATATAAAAGCAAGAGGAAAATATTAGGTATAGGCCTACATATACAATATAAAAAATACTTAACCCGTGGAGCCCCGGCTAGTTTTGTAATGTTTGCGCACCAGAACCCGGCCGGTTTTCAAAAAATGGTTTTATTCCAGAAACAATAGCGAAGGGGTTAGGAATGAAGGAAAAACCACGAAAAACCGCTCAAAAAGCTTAAAAAATGGTCCTACAGGGCCCCCGAAAACGGATTTTACAAGAGTAAAAAATTGAAGGCAATTATCCCAAAAAAACAGGTTATTGCGCGCTCGCGCGCACGCACGTGGACTTTGAGAGTTTTCAACCATCGGCACGGTTGCGTGGGATACGTATACAGTTCCCATACAAATCTGAGCCCTCTTGAGTGGCTACACCTGAGGTTACGGTCGGCGCAATTAGGGTGACGCGTCAGGCGCGTCTCTGGGGCTGTGCGTTACATACATCGCCGACGCGTCAGACGCGTCGCTGGGGCTGGACGGGTTAAATATGATGCAAGCTATATAACTCCAAACAACACAACAAGAATTAAAATTTAACCCCTTATTAGCGGGGCCCGACTTAAGGCGGTCTAGAGAACCAAGGACTATGTGGCGGGGCCAGACTTTAGTCTGTGTGCAATTTTTGAGCAATAAAGGCTCTGAGAGAGAGACGAGCGATGGGAGGAGCGTAGGTCGGCTCATGACCGCTCGGCACGGGTCCCGCGCGACTACTGACGTCTACTCCACACACACCCACACTCACTGCCTCGCTACACAGGGAATTATGTAAGGAAATTACCGTATTTTAGGGATTTTGCACTAGTCTTGCACGATTGTTGCAAGAGAACGCGTGGTCATAGAAGGATGGTTCTGGTGTCATTGGAAAGCTCAATTTACGCCCTTTCAGGGATACATAATTGTATTACGCTCTGGCTCTTGTTTATGCATGAAAAAGAGCATGGAAACAAGGTCGTTTAGGGTAAAACCACCCGCTTGCCAGGTAGTAGAAGTTACCGACCTAGCCGCTCCGTGAGTGTTAATTTTCAATATACAGTATATTATTAGTTACATGTTATGTAGATGTTAATATGAACATTTGCACTAAAACAGGACATTTCACGAAATACGCTCTTAGGTGATACTTATGACATCTAGGGATATTTTGTTCCAGCATGTTTGACATTGGCAACTTCCCATTGTCACAACAACAATGGAGGGGGTAGAAGAGACTTGACTGTGAACCTTCTCATAATGACGATAATTTCACGATGATCTGGCCTTTACAGTAGCCTCTACTTATGTCTATTTAAGAGTCTCTGGATATCGTTGAATTGATTATTAATAGCGTTATTAGTACAAGGTAGGGATTATTACAAATTAATGGGGACCCTCTCATTTTCCTTTGCGAACGTGCTGCCATTTCTCGAACACGCAGATCACTATTTTCAGATTTGTGACGACTCACTTTCCCCTCTATCCTTCTTTACTCTATGCATATGGCTCTGCAACCTTGTAAAATCTGTATATTACAAATCTATCTCTGTGGCTTTCATGTCATTTTAACCAGAACTTTTAACACTTACAACTATAGGCATAGTTCATACAGAGTTTAAACCTGGAACCTATTGTTATAACTTATACTAATAATCAACCTTGATTCAGAGAGTGTGTTACCCAACGAGCAGTGGCAAACTGGAGAGCAGTCAATGATGACTGGTGGCAAACCACTACCACACCACCATTCCCCACCACTGCCAAAATATCCACCATTGCTAATCTCCTCCACTGCCACTTCGCACTTGCATCCTTGCATCAGTAGCCCCATCCACAACAGCCAAGACAACCACCAAGTTCGTCAACCTTCTCCAACAACCACCAACACCACCACCATCACCAGCATAGCTGCTGTGATGTCATCACCACCACCACTCCGCCGCCTCCACCCAGGACGATCAGCTGGCCAACATCGCTGCCGGACGTATATTTTGTTTATCTCCCAGAGGCAGGATGTGAGTAGTCCTTTTGTTAATGTACCATATTTTTCTCTTAGCACACAAAGTATGTTCTATCTATCTATCTATTGCCTGACGCCGTGATCCCCGAAGGGGTGGCCACGAACGAACCGCCCCCATGCACCTCTGTCTCCAGTCAGTCGACGCCCCTCCCCCCAACCAGCACCGCCTTCGTTCATGTAGTTCCTCACAAAGTATGTTCACCAAGGCAAAACTATTTGATAATATAAGTTGTGGTGTTGTCACAATATCTAAAAGTAACGAAATTAATGAGAGTGTCAAGAGAATACCCAAAAGCCTGTGACCACTCTCCACTCTATACCAAGCCCACACCCTTCCCCAACACAAATAAATTAAAATACAAATCCTACAACACCTCCACCTTTCCCACCCCATATTATACACAAACAGAAAGTCTCTCTAACCCGTACTGTACCATAGGATACAGTAATAAAAGTCCCCAGTACTCCCAAGCAATGTGGCAAAAATGGCAGGAGAGACCACCTATCCACCTCTAAAGATGAGGCAAGACTGGCTCTATCACCCTTCAGTGGGTCTCATATAAGCTGAGAAGTGTTGCCATAACGGGAGCAGTGCTGAAAAGGTCGTGGTAACTGGTACAGCCTTGTACAGGCAGTTAAAAGGAAAGTACATTACTAACGGCTATATCCGTCGCTGGGACTGGGGAGTTACTTATCTACTGACGGCTATAACCGTCGCTGGATCTGTAGGGGTTAACCTGGGGGTTGTGTTATCTAGGTTTGAGCTAGCCTCCCGTGGAGCGAAAGATGGCCGAAAAACGTCACCATCATAAAACTTGATTTAATGTACATCAGTGTGTTGGTATCTACGCATCCCACTGCGAAAGATATTTGCACAAAAATTATGTGGATGTGTTGAGGGATAGATCAGGAGTTGCATGGTTGGCGAGAAATAGGCACCCGTGCACCCTTGTTTTAGTCCGATGCGCGCGAGAGCAGAGAGGGTAGGAATTATGTAATATCCCTTAATTCTCCCTTATATAGCAATTATTGGACCACAAGGCATATGTGAAGAATTAGGACCCATATTCAGGTGTAGATAAAGAATAAAACGTGGAGATTTATCAGGTCAGGTAAAAGCGAGTCGGAGGAAAGAGTGGGGACGAAGGGAAGGTAGATTTTCTCCTCCCTCCCTCCCCTATTATTGATCGCCGCTGCAAACAAGCTTAAGCTCATTATAGGGCACTTTCTCTCACTCCTTTGCATATGTAGTTTATATGTATAGTATACAATATATTTCTGGGGATGAGGGATAGTCCTAGAGCCCTGCCATTGACTCCATGATATTACAGGTGTGTGAGTGTGAGTGTGTGTGTGTGAGGTGTAAGTGTATTATAATGATGTAGGCCTATTCCTGAACCAATTTATAGCTGCCTGGGCCAACACCTGCGGCTCTGGTACGAGTTCGAAATTTCAGATGCCGGAAGGAAGGTCGTATTCACGCAATAAAACATTCTGGAAGGAAACTCGCAGCCCCCAGGTTAACCTACCTAAGTCTCTCAGTTATTGCCTAAGTAGAAGAGTATCATTTTCCGGTTTGCCAAACACAAACATCTCTCTTCACATAAAATATAGACCACATTTGAGGCAACGGCCAGCCACGGATACTGACTGGGATTATTCTATCCGAACAGAAACATCCCATAAGTATCCATACATACATGAATCTCACAGGTGAACTATGGGATTCTCGTCCACAAAACCACATTCAACCACAAAACCTCTTCCCTCCACCACAAACCCACCCAAGTATCCAAACATAACCCAACTTTAACCAACAACAGAGTTGTCAGAATCCACTTCCTTGTATTGTTCTACTGTGGCTCAAGAAACTTCTCTATCAACCAATTACCAAACCTGTAATCAAATTAATTAATATAGTTATTAATTAATTTATTTATTTATTAAAACAAAAGAAAATTATAATATCGTGTAAGCATAGGGAATATTTGTAAAGGCTAGTTATCGCAGTACTCGAGGACACCTCTCTTCATTTTATTTAGCTATAATTAGACGATTGTATTTAGTTTAAGAAGATGTTTTGGGAGTTCGAAGATAGTTGAGCTAGTATTTACCCTCTGATTCCTAGCGATCCTTCCTTAACTGTATACCATAGCCTAATAATAATCAAGATATACATAAAGGCGTCCTCGAGTATTGAGAGGGTTAAACAAAAATTCTGGTGCAACTTTATCTTCAATTATGAAAACAAACTATTTATGTAAAACAGAGATGTAGCAGTTTCATGTTCAGCAATTAGGTGCCAGGGAATGGCTTATTAGGGGATGACATTTCTCGCCCGGTTAAGATGACTATTGAGTAAAGTTATGATGTACAGCCATGGATATGAATTTCTGAACTAATTTTGGAGGCACACTGATACACTGTTTGAGCCACAACAATCAAATTACTGGGATTCATCAGTTAATGCTCACCATCTTGTTTTTATCATTAAGTTTTAAATGAATCATGACCACGGCTGCAAAGCTCTATTTAAACACTTTTGAGAATGAAAGGCGTTGGAATTGTAGTATATTGCAATCTTATGACACTGTCATAATGTTGCATCAATGTTACACGATTATTGGCAGTATTTATGTGATTATGTATGCAATATTTGTGCGTACGAGACTTACACGGAGTTACAAAGAAGAGTTAGTATATCATAGACTCTGCGGACCATTCCAAGGAGTTATTCTAAGTCGAAAAAGATAACAATTGTGTAGTGCGCTACTCATTCCAGGTGTGTACAAGAATATCTACTCTCTTTTTGAACTGCTCTACTGAAGAATTATTTACAGTATTTTGAGGAATATTTGGCCCAGTTAGAACAGAAAATATATATGAAAGGTTTCCACGCATACTTGTGCTGAGCTTCTTCCATTCTAACATCCAGCAATAGTTACATGTTGTATTGCTAATAAAGGTAAACATTATGTTGCAAGTCGTGTTGTCAAACCCATTAACCCCTTCTGTACCGGCAACGTCTTTTTAATTTTTTTGTGTTACATATAGACGATTCTGTGCAGATTAACACCTTAAGAGCGGGTGGAGGAGTATATTTGATGTGCCGCCCAGCGGGGGGTTTTATCGTAAACAAGCTTGTTTCCGTGCTCGTTTTCATGCATAAACAAGAGCCAGAGCGTAATACAAGTATGCATCCCTGAAAGGGCGTTAATTCAGCTTTCCAATGACACCAGAACCATCCTTCTACGATCACTGGTTGTCTTGCAACGATCGTGCAACCGAAGGGCAAAATCGGTAAAATACAGTAATTTTCATACATTATTACGTGTGAAACGAGTGAGAGAGAGTGCAGTACAAAGGAGTACATCTCAGTAGCTCCACGGCCACCGTGGTGAGCGGTCATGAGGTAACCTATGCTCCTCCCACTGCTCTGCTCTCTCTCAGAGCACATTACGTGCTCAAAATTGCACTCGACAATAGCCGTGACCCGCCACATAGGCCACATTTATTTCACTCGACAATAGCCGGGTGCCGCCAGTTAAGGGTTAAGAAGGATCTGTGGTAGTAAAAATGGTTAAGTGAGGTAGTTCCAAGCCTGATAATTGCTGGAGGCCCTTATTAAACAAAAGTAAATTGTCTGATAGTAGCCAGAATAAAGTTAAAAGACGTTGCCGGTACGGAAGGGGTTAAGTATTTTAACGACGGAGAGAGAGAGAGAGAGTGAGTGAGTTAGTGAGTACAAAGGAAATCAAGCACCATCAGGTCTGGTGACCCCTCTAGACTGCTTGTCCTCCAAAACACTGAGGATCAAGTGTCCAAACAGTGGTTTAGAGTTGGTAAGGGAAAATTGGAAAGGGAACTACTGCCCTGGAACTAATGTCCGTGGCAGGATTAGGAAGTTGGTAGGGGACAGAAGGGTTAGTAACATAACACAGTTATAAGTGATCTTTTGTATATCTGGGAGAAAGAGAGTAACGTCTTAGTAATATATATACGCAATAATCCTTGATGAATCTGAGGGGGGAATAAAATAAATTATTCATTTACAAACGCAGTCAGTCGCGGGTTATATGCAAGATATTTGTCTAGGCGAAGTTTAAAAGAATCAACGGTGCTGCAGTCTATAACGTCTCGGGGAAGCCCATTCCACAAGTTGACAGCTCGATTGAAGAAGAAATTCTTAGATTTGTGTGAGTTAAAAGATTTACCAATAATTTTGCAACCGTTTCCCTACGTGTAATTAGATTGGTCGATAGTGAAGTACTTACTACAGTATATATTGTCAATGCCTTTGATAATTTTGAACACTTGAATCAAGTCGCCTCTTAATCTGCGCTGGGTTAAAGGAAATATATTTAATACTCGAAGACGCTCCTCGTATGATTAGTTTTATAGCCTAGGTATCATTTTGGTAACTCTACGTTGAACACATTCTAGCTTGTCTATATCTTTTTGGTAATAAGGGCACCAGGATTGAACGCAGTATTCCAGAAGAGGGCGGACTAAGGAATTAACCCTCAACCGACGGTGAACATCATATGACGGGAGAGAGAATATTGGCCACCCCTGCGGTGCCCATCATATTACAGGTGCCATTTTGAGGACGTTATGAGCTTTGAGAGAGAGGCCGCGCGATGGGAGGACGATAGCTGGGCTTAGACAGTTCGGCACCACTGCTGGGCCATCACTGACATCTAGTATGCCTCAACTCCACTGCCATACCTCGCGAGACAAGGAAAAAAAAAACACGGAAATTACCTTATTTTAGGGTATTTTCACCTCCGGTTACGCGATCGCTGCAAGATAACCCGTGGTCGTACAAGGATGATTCTGGTGTCATTGGAAAGCTCTATTATCGCCCTTTCACGGATATATATAATTGTATTATGCTCTGGCTCTTGTTTATGGATGCAAAAGAGCATGGAATGAAGCTCTTTTCGGTAAATATACGCGCCCAGCAATACGGTCATATCAACAAACATGCCCGCTTTTAAGGAGTTAGAAACAGTTACGATAAATTCTTTGGATTTATGCTCAAATGACCTGCTTATAAAGCCAATTATTTTGTTTGCGTTCTTAACAACTTCTGAACATTGTTGACTCGGTTTTAGGTTACTCGATATTGTTACTCCCAGATCGGTTTCTGGGAGTCTTAAGCTGAGTGCCATTCTTCGAATAATTTGCTTTCTCATTCTTTTATCCAATATGTAGTACTTTATATTTATCCGTATTGAAACTCATTAGCCAAATTTGGGCCCAACATGACAACTTATCTAGATTGTGTTGCATATCGTCAACTTGTTCCTTTGAGAGTACGCTATATGCAATCTTTGTATCGTCAGCAAACTTTGAGATTATACAGGTGAGACCCTCATCTATGTCGTTGATGTAAATTTGAAAGATAATTGGTCCAAGTACCGATCCCTGGGGTACCTCGCTACTTACATTGGTCTATTTAGATGCCTTACCGTTTATGACTACTCTTTGCTTTCTGTCGCTGAGCCAATTTTCTATTCATTTCAACGCACCTTCTTGTATTCCATGCACTTTGAGTTTTAGCAGTAAACGTTTGTGGGGAACTTTGTTAAAGTCCTTTTTGAAAATCAAGGTATATAATATCTACGGTATCTTGTGAGTTACTTACATTTGCAATTTGTTCGTACATTTCTCGGTCAGTTTGCACTGATTGAGCTGGAGGTCTGTATGATAATGCAAGTATTATCTTTGTACTTTTATTATTATTTATTAGCACAAAGTATTTGTCGACGCTCACAAATTGGGGTTTTGACAAGAGGACCCGGTTAAGGCTTACTTTGATAAAGAATATAACACCACCTCCATTTTTATTGATTCGGCTTTTCTCAAACATTACATAACCGGGAACTGAATATTCTGCTAAAAAGTCACTGTCTTCTGTATTGAGCCAAGATTCTTTTATACCAATTTCGTCATAATTTTCTGTAAACACTAGTTCCCCTAAATCTGAAAATATATTACGTATATTACCAGCGTTTGCATAGCAAACCTATAAAGTTGTGGTTTTAGAACTCGAAGAACGCTCTATAATCAAAATTTGTATTCTAGTCGGATCTACATTTACGTTCATGGCTGTCCTCTGTCCTCAACCCTGGCGGTTTTGGATTTGGATTTTGTTGATGGAACTTTATCTAAATTTGTTTTTCTTGACGGATTAGTATTTAAGTTCTTCGCAGGTCGCCGTCCTTGCTGTCTTCGGTCCTCCTTCCTGGTTGTCCTGTGTTGAGTCAATTTCTTCTCCAAAAATACTTCACCACAGCGTTGAGAAGACTCCAAAACGTGCTGTGAGCGAGAGAGAGAGAGAGAGAGGGGGGGGGGGGGGGGAGGCGGCAAGCTAGTTAATAGTTGTGGGTGCCTGCAATTTATCGTAGTAGCATATACACGGTCACTTAGTATTCCCACCTTGCCAGCACACTTGCCTCCCGTGGGAATCACACCTAAGGCAAGTCCACCGTGGCTGGCTATACTGCCTTAATATCCCTTCAGCATTCTGGGTACTGGTGACTGATTACCGGAGGGAGCTGTTTTGATAGAGCTGCTGCTGTTGTTGTTAGTGGTGTTGGTGGTGAATTTGTTTGTGTAGTCGTTTCTGGTCTTGGTAATGTGTATTAGGTATTGGGTTATTTATTGTAGTGATGGTATTCTGTCTTAATAGAACTTCATCATTCTGAACATTGAGAACCGGAGGGAGATGTTTAATAATGATGGTGTTGTTGTTGTTGTTGTTGTTGTTCCCCAAGCTGCCTGGCTGAACAGCCCCAAGGCCCCGAGCAAGGCCAAGGCCATAACCGAGCGCCCCCACAGAACCCTCCCTGCCGACCCCAATAAAGCCTGGGTGACCGAAGCCACTCCATGGCGGAGATCTGAGGAGGGTGCGGAAACGCCAGGGAAACCAAAGCCCCACCAAGGGCCCTGTGCCCCTCAGCAATTATGAAGAGAAAGTTGAGGGGCAAAGGAAAAATGTGACGCTTTGGCTGCCAATCTTGGTAGATTGGGAGGGCAATCCACGGAAGAGACGCCGTCACTTGAGATCTAGAAAATATATAAGTAAAAGGAAAAGTAAGAGTAAGCTATGGGTATGGTGATGGTGATGGTGGTGGTGGTGGTGGTGATGTTGTTGATGTTGGTGGTGGTAATAGTGAGGTGTTTGATAATGCTGGTGTTGTTAGTGGGTGTGGTGTTGATGTTGTTGGTGGTGGTGGTGTTGGTGGTGGTCATAGTGAGTTGTTTGATAATGATGGTGTTGTTAGTAGGTTTAGTGTTGGTGGTGGTAATACTGAGGTGTTTGATAATGCTGGTGTTGTTAGTGTTGGTGGTGTTGGTGGTGGTGGTGGTCATAGTGAGTTGTTTGATAATGATGGTGTTGTTAGTGGGTTTAGTGTTGGTGGTGGTAATAGTGAGGTGTTTGATAATGCTGGTGTTGTTAGTGTTGGTGTTGGTGGTGGTCATAGTGAGTTGTTTGATAATGATGGTGTTGTTAATGGGTTTAGTGTTGGTGGTGGTAATAGTGAGGTGTTTGATAATGCTGGTGTTGTTAGTGTTGGTGGTGGTGGTGTTGGTGGTGGTGGTGTTGGTGGTGGTCATAGTGAGTTGTTTGATAATGATGGTGTTGTTAGTGGGTTTAGTGTTGGTGGTGGTAATAGTGAGGTGTTTGATAATGCTGGTGTTGTTAGTGTTGGTGGTGGTGGTGTTGGTGGTGGTGGTGTTGGTGGTGGTCATAGTGAGTTGTTTGATAATGATGGTGTTGTTAGTGGGTTTAGTGTTGGTGGTGGTAATAGTGAGGTGTTTGATAATGCTGGTGTTGTTAGTGGGTGTAGTGTTGGTGGTGGTGGTGTTGTTGCTGGTGGTGGTGGTGGTGGTAATAGTGAGGTGTTTGATAATGCTGGTGTTGTTAGTGGGTGTGGTGTTGATGTTGTTGGTGGTGGTGGTGTTGGTGGTGGTCATAGTGAGTTGTTTGATAATGATGGTGTTGTTAGTGGGTTTAGTGTTGGTGGTGGTAATACTGAGGTGTTTGATAATGCTGGTGTTGTTAGTGGGTGTAGTGTTGGTGGTGGTGGTGGTGTTGTTGCTGGTGGTGGTGGTGGTGGTAATAGTGAGGTGTTTGATAATGCTGGTGTTGTTATTAGGTGTAGTGTTGGTGGTGGTGAGGATGTTGGTGGAGGTGGTGATATTGGTGGTGTCATTGTAGAAGGAAATGGTGGTGGTAGAAGTGGACCTGTTGTTAATATTAGTATTGACGTATTTGGCCATCTCCATGTAATATAATGATGTTGTTGTTGTTGTTGTTGTCTTTGGTACCGGTGGTGGTGGTGGTGGTGTTGGACCTGTTGATAATATTAGCGTTGGAGGTTGTTGGGACCAAGCCCCCTCCTTGTATAATGAGGAGGTAGGGGCCAAAGTGTTAGTGGTGGTGGTGGTAGTGGTGGTGGTGGTAGTGTTGGTAGTGGCGGTGGTGATGATAGTGGTGGTGGTGGTGGTGATGGTGTCGGTGGTGATAATGGTGGTGGTGGTAGTAGTGGTGGTGGTTTTGGTGAGGGTGGTGGTGGTGGTGGCGGTGGTGATAATGGTGGTGGTACTGATGGTGGAACGTGGTTGTGGTGATGAAAGTGGTGGTGATAATGGTGATGGAGGTGGTGGTGGTAATGGTAGTGGTGGTGGTGGTGGTGGTAGTAGTGGTGGTGATGGTGGTAGTTCAATTCAATTCAATTCCTTTATCTCGCAATATACATATATACAGTACATCGTACAAAACACATATAATACATAATTCCTTTATCTCGCAATACATATATACAGTACATAGTACAAAACACATATAATACATAATTCCTTTATCTCGCAATACATATACAGTACATAGTACAAAACACATATAATACATAATTCCTTTATCTCGCAATACATATATACAGTGCATAGTACAAAACACATATAATACCTAATTCCTCTATCTCGCAATACATATATACAGTACATAGTACAAAACACATATAATACATAATTCCTTTATCTCGCAATACATATATACAGTACATAGTACAAAACACATATAATACATAATTCCTTTATCTCGCAATACATATATACAGTACATCGTACAAAACACATATAATACATAATTCCTTTATCTCGCAATACATATTATATACAGTACATAGTACAAAACACATATAATACATAATTCCTTTATCTCGCAATACATATATACAGTACATCGTACAAAACACATATAATACATAATTCCTTTATCTCGCAATACATATATACAGTACATAGTACAAAACACATATAATACATAATTCCTTTATCTCGCAATACATATATACAGTACATCGTACAAAACACATATAATACATAATTCCTTTATCTCGCAATACATATATACAGTACATCGTACAAAACACATATAATACATAATTCCTTTATCTCGCAATACATATATACAGTACATCGTACAAAACACATATAATACATAATTCCTTTATCTCGCAATACATATATACAGTACATAGTACAAAACACATATAATACATAATTCCTTTATCTCGCAATACATATATACAGTACATCGTACAACACACATAAAATACATAATTCCTTTATCTCGCAATACATATATACAGTACATAGTACAAAACACATAAAATACATAATTCCTTTATCTCGCAATACATATAATTATACAGTACATCGTACAAAACACATATAATACATAATCCTTTATCTCGCAATACATATATACAGTACAGAGTACAAAACACATATAATACATAATTCCTTTATCTCGCAATACATATATACAGTACATCGTACAAAACACATATAATACATAATTCCTTTATCTCGCAATACATATATACAGTACATAGTACAAAACACATAATACATAATTCCTTTATCTCGCAATACATATATACAGTACATAGTACAAAACACATATAATACATTATTCCTTTATCTCGCAATACATATATACAGTACATAGTACAAAACACATATAATACATAATTCCTTTATCTCGCAATACATAAATATACAGTGCATAGTACAAAACACATATAATACATAATTCCTTTATCTCGCAATACATATATACAGTACATAGTACAAAACACATATAATACATAATTCCTTTATCTCGCAATACATATATACAGTACATAGTACAAAACACATATAATACATAATTCCTTTATCTCGCAATACATATATACAGTACATAGTACAAAACACATATAATACATAATTCCTTTATCTCGCAATACATATATACAGTGCATAGTACATAACACATATAATACATAATTCCTTTATCTCGCAATACATATATACAGTACATAGCACAAAACATATATAATACATAATTCCTTTATCTTGCAATACATATATACAGTGCATAGTACAAAACACATATAATACATAATTCCTTTATCTCGCAATACATATATACAGTACATAGTACAAAACACATATAATACATAATTCCTTTATCTCGCAATACATATATACAGTACATAGTACAAAACACATATAATACATAATTCCTTTATCTCGCAATACATATATACAGTACATCGTACAAAACACATATAATACATAATTCCTTTATCTCGCAATACATATTATATACAGTACATAGTACAAAACACATATAATACATAATTCCTTTATCTCGCAATACATATATACAGTACATCGTACAAAACACATATAATACATAATTCCTTTATCTCGCAATACATATATACAGTACATAGTACAAAACACATATAATACATTCCTTTATCTCGCAATACATATATACAGTACATCGTACAAAACACATATAATACATAATTCCTTTATCTCGCAATACATATATACAGTACATAGTACAAAACACATATAATACATAATTCCTTTATCTCGCAATACATATATACAGTGCATAGTACATAACACATATAATACATAATTCCTTTATCTCGCAATACATATATACAGTACATAGCACAAAACATATATAATACATAATTCCTTTATCTCGCAATACATATATACAGTACATAGTACAAAACACATATAATACATAATTCCTTTATCTCGCAATACATATATACAGTACATAGTACGAAACACATATAATACATAATTCCTTTATCTCGCAATACATATATACAGTACATAGTACAAAACACATATAATACATAATTCCTTTATCTCGCAATACATATATACAGTACATAGTACAACACACATATAATACATAATTCCTTTATCTCGCAATACATATATACAGTACATAGTACAACACACATATAATACATAATTCCTTTATCTCGCAATACATATATACAGTACATAGTACAAATCACATATAATACATAATTCCTTTATCTCGCAATACATATATACAGTACATAGTACAACACACATATAATACATAATTCCTTTATCTCGCAATACATATATACAGTACATAGTACAAAACACATATAATACATAATCCAATACAAATTATAGTAAAGTTAAATTAAAAATGTATTAAACATTTAAAATTATTTCATATATACAAACTATTTACAATATTAGCTTCTGATAGTCAGGATAAAATCATCAAATAAAGTAATATAAAAAATATATGCATTCAAAACTCAGTTATGAGGATGGAAGTCATGCGATAATGAAATTATGGAATACAATTAAAATGCAATTTCTAAAACGTATTTGTTGCTTATAACCGCTGTTAAAAAATAATAGTCACGCCCTTCTAGAGCTAAAACCCATAATGGAAACATGGACCTCGCCTGTCCTCATGCCCTTGTACCCACTCAATCCTGGCTCTCAAAACATCTAGATTTTCTCCTAGTACATCTACATTATAAGTTTTTCGAAACAAATTTACCACATTTTGAACCATGAAACCTTCTTTAATAATAGGAATATTATGCCTAATTATAGGATTTTGAGACCTTAATACTCTTTTACACTATCGGGCCTGAACTAATGCTGTATAATGATTGAGTAGCAATTGTTTGCATCGAGCTGCCGTGATATGGTTGCTGGTGTAGGGAGGTACGCCACAAATACGCTTAAGGGATCTATTAAATGCAACTGAAAATGCTTTGAAACCATTAGAATTAAAAGAACTGTCATGATTCCATAGGGGAAGTCCATAATCTGGTCGACAGTAAGAATTAAAAATAAATAACATTGTATCTTTGTTCACATGTTTGTAATTTCTAAAAATACTATGAAAAGATCCATAACAAATATTTATTCTAAAAGTTTTGTCATCTGAGTCTTTAAAATAAAATAAAATATTGTGGCCCAGATATTTGAATCCCTTCACCACCTCCAAGGTATCTCCGTTCAGCTCAATGCTCTGCGTCTGCTGATTATTATTGATAGTAAATATCATGCATTTAGATTTATTTCTGTTAATTTTAAGTAAATGTTGATCAATACAAGGACATAATTTGTTATATAATATATCCATATCTTGAAAAGAATCAGGTAGTGGTGGTGATGGTGGTGGTGGTGGTAGTGGTGGTGGTGGTGGTAGTCAATCAATCATTCAACTTTATTTCATAATATACAGAACAGACGAACATATATTACATAGTATCTGAAATTGACATTAGAATTGTCAATATGTGGCAGTATAAAAACATACTGTACACAATGATATTTCCACCTTGCTGAATACTAGGACTATCATAAAATGCACAATAAAGATGTATTATCATACAAATATATGAATAGACAAAGTGATAACATTTATTAAAATTAATATAACAAATATTGATATGGCAAATATAAATTTAAAAAGTATATAATGGAGACGCTTGAAACAAGGATTGTTAAAGCTAATGTTGCTATTGTGGTTAACAATAATAAAAAAAGTAATATAAAATTAATCACAGTCTATAGTAGAATAAAAACAATGTTAACATTTAATAGTCAAGGTGATAAAAATAAAAAATAAAAAATATATATAAGATTATAAAACATATATAAATTTAAAAAGTAATGGAAACTGGTAGAGATAAAAACTTAAAAAACTTAATGACACTACTGGAGTTAAAAATAATTATAATTATTAAGGAATCACAATGTATAGTATAATAAAAACAATGTTTAGTGCGGCACTATTTAAACAAACTATTAAAACATAATATTTTTGAGTTAAGATCAATATTACGGCAAACACCTTTCCTGCTAATATCCATAAAACATACAGGGACCTCGCCTTTCCTCATGTCGCTGTACCCAAATTATTATTGACTTAATGACATCAAGATCCTCTTGTAAAATATCAATACCATACTCCTTCTCATATAGGCCAACAGTGTGTACGATAGGACGGATCCTTGTGGGACTCCGTTTGGAAAGTTTCTGATTTTAGATGACTGACCGACAAAAGATACGTGTGCACATCTGCCTGCTAGGAAGTTGGCCAGCCACCATTTTGTGTTGTTGTGCATGTTTGTGTTGTAGATATTGTTTGTCAGGTTGTGGCGGGGGATGGCATCGAAGGGTTTACTAATGTCGAGTGTGGCTAATAGTGATCTGTGTGGTGGTCTAGCTGAGTTGATGCCGTCGAAAGCTCTTTGTGTAAGGTCTGTGAGAAGAGTGTTTGTGGAGTGCAGTGGCTTAAAGCCATGTTGTGTTGGAGCTAGGGGTAGGTCAGGTGTAATTAGTTGTAATACTAGGCGTTCCATGACTTTGGAGGGGGAGCAAAGGAGTGTGATGGGGCGGTGCGAGGAGGGTAGCGTGGGGTCTTTGTTGGGTTTGGGGAATGTGATGATGATACCATGCTTCCAAATGTCTGGTATTGTGTTGTGTGAATAGCTGTAGTTTGATATGTTAGTGAGTGCTTGTATGCCTTGTGGTCTGAGGTGTATGTTGCTTATGTTGTCTAGGCCACAGGTGGGTGAGTGCTTGAGATTGTTGATGATATGCTTTGTCTGGTGATTGGTGAAGGGTGTATAGTCAGGGTCTGTGGGGAATTGTCTCTTATGTCGGATGACACGTCGGTCGTCTTTGTGAGGTTTTAGGTGGCTGACATGTGAGAAGTGATTGATGAGAGTGTTTGCTTGTTGTTTACATGAAGGAGTAGAGTCTGTTGTTGTGATTGCAGCATGTGATTGTGTTGTGTTGCTGGTGGAAAGTGTGATGCTGTTTAGTGTTTTGTAGAGTTTTTTGGGGTTTGTTTTGTGATCAAGTGTTTGTAGGAAGTTATTCCAATTTAGTTTTTGTTGTTCTTGTATTTTGTTGTTAGTTTGGGTGTTGAGTGCTTGAATTTGTTGTGTGATGTCTTGTGTGTGGGGTGCTGGGGAGTGTTTCAGTATGTCGCGTTGTCTGATGAGGTTTTGAATTTCTGGTGGGAAGTTGGGGTTGTGTCTTTTTCTGCTACCTCTTGGAATGTGTTTCTTGTCAGCGTTTTGGATAGTTTTATTGAGTATGTGTACAGCATTGTTGATGTTAGTGATAGGTGTACTGTTTAGAGTTGTGAAGTGTTGTTCTGTCTCATTTGTGAATGCTTCCCAGTTAGCTCTTTTATAATTGGTGTATGTGTGTTTGTGGCTAGCTGGGGTGAGTCTGGTTTTGGTGGTGATAATGATCGGGAGGTGGTCAGAGCCTAAGGTTCTGACCACCCTCCAGGATGTTGTGGGGGCGAGTTCTGGGGAGCAAAAGGTGATGTCTGGAGATGATGGGTTATAGAGGGCTTGGTGAGGAATATGGGTATGTTGATGGATGTCGTTAAGGATGATGAGGTTATCGGTTTGGTTTTGTAGTACCAGCCCTCTGTCTGTGCCGGGGTTGTCGAAAAACCAGGCCGACGTCTTGGCGTTGAAGTCACCACCCAGGATGATGTGTGGGGTGTGTGGGGTGTTTGTGATGTGTTGTAAGTGTGGTCTGTATTCATTTGGTACTGTAGGGGATGTTTGGGGAGGGATGTAAGTGTTTATGATGGTTATGTTGGAGTTGTTGCCAGTGCGTATTTTAATTGACTGTATTTCTGTTGTGTTATCATTTGGGGGGAGGAGGGATTTGGTTTGTACACTGGTTACTATGTATAATATTTCTTTGTGTACCAGGGTGATGAGTCCACCGCCCCCGCCGACAGCCCGGTCTTGTCTGATGGTGGTGAAATTATGAAATGTGGGTGTT
The DNA here is from genome assembly GCA_032716605.1 of Paralithodes platypus. Taxonomy (NCBI): domain Eukaryota; kingdom Metazoa; phylum Arthropoda; class Malacostraca; order Decapoda; family Lithodidae; genus Paralithodes; species Paralithodes platypus. The sequence continues at coordinate 6,788,034 of CM064499.1, read as the reverse complement.
TTTTGTGTTGTGCGGAGTTTTGTTTCTTGTAAGATGGCAATGTGTATGTTGTGTTGTTTGATGAAGTGTGATGGAGTTGATGTTGGTGGTGGTGGCAGTGGTGGTGGTGGTGGTGATGGTAGTGGTAGTGGAGGTGGTGGTGGAGGTGATGTTGTTGGTGGTAGTGGTGGAGGTAGTAGTGGAGGTGATGTTGTTGTTGTTGGTGGTGGTAGTGGTGGTGGTGGTGGTGATGTTGGTGGTAGTGGTGGTGGTGGTGGAGGTGATGTTGTTGGTGGTGGAGGTGATGTTGGTGGTAGTGGTGGTGGTGGTGGATGTGATGTTGTTGGTGGTGGTGGTGGTGGAGGTGATGTTGGTGGTAGTGGTGGTGGTGGTGGTGGTTGTATCATCATTCCATTATTGGTCATGATGATAATGTTGTGTTCATGATTTAACTATATCAACTGTACATATATTTGATGGGTTCATTGGTGTATTAGGTTTCGTATTGAGATTTTGGGTATATTCATTCCTGTAAAGTGTAAACAGATGTATGAATCCTTTGATTTAAGGCTTATTGCTTCATATGTAAATGTTCTTTCAAGACAAGTATTGTATATAGTAGACTTATTTGTCAAAATTATATTGATGTATTTGTAATCATTAATGAATAATTATATTATCTATATATGTGTAGACATTCATGGGCATTCACCATTATTGGCTAATGTATTATGAATGTGATTCGTGTGTATATGTGATTTGGTTCAGATATGACTCAAGGAGTCGCTTGTTTCGAACTTATAATTTAGCGCTTGTCACAAGTATTTTGCTTATATTGCTGCGCACATAGGCGAGTTATTCCTTTTCTCTATTTTTCTATTCATAAGTTCGCTGCTTGTCGTGGGTGTTGGCGGGGTCACGGAGCTACCTTTGTGTTGTGTCAGTAATATTCGCTATCGATTTATTATTGGATACTGGTATAATGGCTTATCAAATTACCGTATTGGGTACGATTTTAGTTACTGGACACCTATTTGACAGGTACCACCAACGATTTAATACATATTTTTTTTCGGTTTCCACACATCCAAGACAAAGCTACACCTTTTTCTGGTCAGGTAATAGTATTGAAAACGATATAATAACTTTTTAAATGTGGTTTTCGACGAGAATAAAACGGCGCGTTTGTGCCGAAAATCGGCTGGAATCCGTCGTCGCTTCGGATCGTCGCAGTTTGTTTACCCAGGACGCTCGAGGTTACGGCCAGCTGTTTTACTTGCACCCTGCTGGCCACATATATGACGATTATTATAATTCACGGGGGGTGAGGGGGGCAGAGCCCCCCCTCAACCCGTATCCTGTATCCCACGGCCTATAACGCAAGTCTTGATCAAAAAATGTACCCAACAACTGGTTATAGCTTAGCCATTTTAAGTCGACCGCCAAGGCGCCGGGAAGTCACTCCGAGCGTAAAGTAAACAAAGCGACGCTACTTCCACGAACGCAACAGAGTTGTCTTTATGTTTCGTCTCATATTATAATTATTAAAGTGTCCCCATTGCTTTTTTAGTGTTTCGTACACCAGAAAAGGGTGTAGCTTGGTGTTGGATACGTGGAAACCGAAAACAAAATATGTATTAAATCGTTGGCGGTACCTGTCAAATAGGTGTCCAGTAACTAAAATCGTACCCCTTATTGTTGTGTTTGAAACTTACAAAATTATTGATTTAACATCCCTAGAATTTAAGTTTCAGTTTTGCTGTGATGTAGACTAGTCGTAATACGGCTTTGTTTATATATAATTATCAATGCTAGTATACTAAAAGACTTGAGCGTAAAACTTGTGATAATTTAGTGATTAAAGTTTCCTTGCCATATCCACATTCCAGTATTAGCGGTGTCGACTGTACCCTTTCGTCTGCCATGGTTCCCGAGGTGTCTGATTGTTAATGCGATTCACTTAGGTTTATGGAGGGCCATAATGTAAGTAAACTTACAGTATTGTACCATGTTAAGTGATATGAATATTTTCCTTACATGTCAAAATTGTCGGATCTACTTGACATTGATTATAATTATGATTAACATGCATTAAGTAATAATTCATTATCAGGCCATTGTTAACTTTACAGTATTCTACTTTAGTATATTTTTAATTGTGTATAGCCTTTAGTGAACATTGATTTAGGGAACTGTTAGATTGGTACCCTTCAGTGAAAGGCGTCTTTATAAACTCAATGATTTGGACTAGTGTTGTTCAGTCGCGCTAATAAGTCATGTCATTAAGTTTCACTCGCTGTGTTAATGTCTGTCAAGTGTTGAATGGGGTGATTAAGTGTGGGACCATACTTGTATATCTCACTTGAAATGAATAAATCAAGTTTATATATTGCTGATACCAATTGTTGATCAGAATATGATTGGTGGTAATCGCTTATTAGGCCGATTGTGCACAGAAGTATTTAGGTATGTATTCGTACTGAGAGGAGTTAATTTATCTATAGAAGGTGTTATCTGTTGTATTATGTATTCCCCTAGTACTTAGTTGGTTTGCGCATGTCGCATTATTTGTTAAGAGTTCTTTATTTTTGTATTGGGTTACTATTTACCTTTTGTATAGTCGTGGTCATGATTTCTTATTTGCCCTGTTGTTGTAGGCGTGAGGTAAACTGAGTCATACCAATACCGGTAACATTCAAGGAGACTACATCAGGACTCTTCTTCTTCTTCTTCTTACCTCTGACCAGGTATAGACTATCCTAGTGTTTACTAGCCTTTACCCCTTTGAAAGGACATTAGCCTAACCTAACAACCTTACCCAACCTATCCTAGCATTATGGGTGGGGGCTGCCGCCCCCATACCCCCGCTATTTGACATCTTTGACAGAATTTTGGTGTATTTTTTCTGTGAAATCTGTTTTTTTCAAAAGTGTCGATAACGAAATTTCTCCATGCGGACTATAATAAGAAAAATAGGGCGAGTCCATTGGTCCCTATTTTCCCTAATAAATTGTTTCTAATAAGGCGGATGTAGTGTCCTTGAAGATTATCCCAATACCTAGTACTATAATATTGGATTTGGGCATTATATCGGTATAGTTCGACCGTGTAGCTTTCTCGTGCCTCCAAGGATTGTCCAACTATTCTGATTCATGACTGTACTTTGGTGGTTTTGGGCTGTTTACTTCTAGACTAGGTAGTGTGAAAATAAAATATGTATATTTAGAACAGTGGAATTTATTGTATTGAAATTTCAGGTTGAAGCTTTTTGAATAAAGACTGCAACTGCCCTTGTGTTTCCTGGTGAATCCAACAGTGGTGGTGGTGGTGGTAGTGGTGGTGGTGGTGGTGGAGGCCATGTTGGTGGTGGTGGGGGTTGTGTTAGTGGTAGTGGTGGTGGTGGTAGTGGTGGTGGTGGTGGTGGTGATGTTGGTGGTGGTAGTGGTGGTGGTGGTGGTGGTGGTGGTGGAGGTGATTTTGGTGGTGGTGGTATTGGTGTTAGTGTTGTTGTGCCCACTCCATGTATAATAATGAGATAGGGACCAAGGTTGCATCCTTGGGGACAACACTGGTGCTGGTGGTGGTAGTGGTGGTGGTGGTGTTAGTGGTAGTGGTGGTGGTGGTGGTGGTGATGTTGGTGGTGGTAGTGGTGGTGGTGGTGATGTTGGTGGTGGTGGTATTGGTGTTAGTGTTGTTGTGCCCACTCCATGTATAATAATGAAGTAGGGACCAAGGTTGCACCCTGGGGGACAACACTGGTGCTGGAGACAGGTTGGTCGCTACAGGCACACAGACTATCTGATGTTGGTGTTAGTGGTAGTGGTGGTGGTGGTGGTGGTGGTGGAGGTGATTTTGGTGGTGGTGGTATTGGTGTTAGTGTTGTTGTGCCCACTCCATGTATAATAATGAGGTAGGGACCAAGGTTGCATCCTGGGGGACAACACTGGTGCTGGTGGTGGTAGTGGTGGTGGTGGTGTTAGTGGTAGTGGTGGTGGTGGTGGTGGTGGTGATGTTGGTAGTGGTAGTGGTGGTGGTGGTGATGTTGGTGGTGGTGGTATTGGTGTTAGTGTTGTTGTGCCTACTCCATGTATAATAATGAGGTAGGGACCAAGGTTGCACCCTGGGGGACAACACTGGTGCTGGAGACAGGTTGGTCGCTACAGACACACAAACTATCTGATGTTGGTGTTAGTGGTAGTGGTGGTGGTGGTGGTGGTGGAGGTGATGATGGTGGTGGTGGTATTGGTGTTAGTGTTGTTGTGCCCACTCCATGTATAATAATGAGGTAGGGACCAAGGTTGCACCCTGGGGGACAACACTGGTGCTGGAGACAGGTTGGTCGCTACAGACACACAAACTATCTGATGTTGGTGTTAGTGGTAGTGGTGGTGGTGGTGGTGGTGGTGGAGGTGATGATGGTGGTGGTGGTATTGGTGTTAGTGTTGTTGTGCCCACTCCATGTATAATAATGAGGTAGGGACCAAGGTTGCACCCTGGGGGACAACACTGGTGCTGGAGACAGGTGGGTCGCTACAGGCACACAAACTATCTGATGCTGGCTCCAACTTATTGTAAACAGATAATCGAGTAAATATTATATACATATACAGTATATATATATATATATATATATATATATATATATATAGGGGAGGTGTGGCAGAGTGGTCTTGCCACTGGACTGGTAATCCAATGGACCCGGGTTCGAATCCCAAAATGTCAATGGGAAGAGATATATATATATATATATATATATATATATATATATATATATATATATATATATATATATATATTCTGACATACGGAGCCCTGTATGTTAATTTAAGAGTTAGACTTAGAGTTGAAGGAGTGTCAAACTATCCAAGCGGCGAAGCAGACCAGCGAGCGAACTAGCGAGTGGGAAACCAGCTCGACCGCATACCAGCAAACAAGCCTTCACACCTGCGTGCGTCATAGGGGACCCTGCAAACTACTTTGATGACCCGACGCTATGACGTATGATCGACGCCAGGAGACTCCATTGGTCCACGCACCAGCTATGCAACTCGAGGAGCTATGATAGGGGCGCGCACCATCACTCGCCTCCTGATTCGTTCCTACACCATCATTGTTTAGTATATAAGACCCGAGTAGTGGGCATTCAAATCAGTCTCATTTGGAGTTGGGGAAGGTGAACTTGCAGCTGGAGGAAGATGGGGTGAAGTATTATAAGAACATAAGAACATAAGAAAATGGGAGTCTGCAGAAAGCCGATAGGCCCAAGCAAGGCAGATCCCTGTCCCACACAACCCCAATTACAAAGCCCAATTATAGGCTCAATACTCTAATACCCTGAGGATCATCTTACCAAAACGGTTAGAGATTAACGCAGGATTACGGGGGTCTGCAGAGCGCTGATTGGCCCAACCCGGCTGATTCCCCTTCACACCCAACCCTTCTCGTCCATATGCTTATCCAATTTTATCTTAAAGCTCCCTATCGTTCTTGATCCCACTATATCACTTGGTAGCCTATTCCACCCATCTACAACTCTGTTACCAAACCAATATTCGCCTATATCTTTTCTGAAACGAAATTTATCTAATTTGAAACCATTGGTACGAGTTCTTTCGCTATCACTGAGCTTTAGTACATTTGTCATGTCCCCTTTGTTAATCCCACTAACCCACTTGAACAACTCTATCATATCCCCTCTAACTCTGCGTCTCTCTAACGAATGTAAACCTAATTTCTTCAACCTTCTTCATACGGAAAATTTTAATATTATGGATCATTTTTGTCATTCTACGCTGAACTCTCTCCAATGAATCTATGTCCATTCTGTAATAAGGACACCAAAATTGGACAGCATAATCCATATGGGGTCTCACTAATGACAAGTAAAGTTTTAAGATAACATCAGCAGTTCTGTTACTCACACTCCTAGAGATGAACCCGAGAATCCTGTTTGCCTTATTACGAACGCTTATACACTGTTTTCTAGGCTTCAAATCATTGCTAACAAATACACCTAGATCTTTCTCGCAGTCTGAATTTTCTAATTCTAAATTAGCTAGTTTATATTTAACATTTGTTTGCATCTTCCCTATCTTTAATACCTTGCATTTGTCAATGTTAAACTTCATCTGCCAATTTACTGACCATTCATGTAAGGTATCTAGATCCCTTTGGAGGCACTCTATATCGCTATCTGAATCAATTGATCTCCCCATTTTAGTATCGTCTGCGAATTTACTTATCCTACTAGTTATACCTAAATCTAGGTCATTTATGTATATAAGAAACAACAGGGGACCTAATACCGATCCCTGGGGGACACCACTTTTGACTTCTCCCCACTCTGACTTGGTACCATTTATGCTGACTCTCTGTTTCCTACCAATTAGCCATGACCTAATCCATCCCAACAACGACCCTCCTATTCCATGTGCCTCAACCTTTCTCATCAATCTCTCATGAGGGACTCTGTCGAAAGCTTTACTGAAATCTAAATATATAATATCATATGACTTGTCACTATCTACTGCTTCATATACCTCTGAGAAAAAGCTAAGCAAATTAGTAAGGCAAGAACGTCCCTGAGTGAATCTATGCTGAGAAGAATTTATTAAGTTAAATTTTACTAAGTGGCTTCTAATTTTCCTAGCAATAATGGACTCTAGCAACTTTCCTATGATTGATGTGAGACTAATGGTACGGTAATTGGATGCTATCGATTTATCACATTTTTTGAAGATCGGAACTACATTCGCAAGCTTCCAAGCTTCTGGAACTAAACCTGTTTCTAATGACTTGTTAAATAAAAATGCTAATGGACTACTTAACTCGTCTCTGCATTCTTTTAATACTCTAGCATATACCTCGTCAGGACCAGGCGATTTTTGAGGTTTCAGTCTGTCAATTTCCTTAAGCACATCATTTCTACTTATACTAACTGTACTTAACATATTTTCTATACTATCACTATATACCATATTGACTTCTGGAATCTGTGCCAAATTTTCATTAGTGAAAACGGAAAGAAACTGACTATTTAATGTACTGCACATTTCTAAATCATTTTCTGTTATTTCTCCTATTGAAGTTTTTAGGGGGCCTATTACATCTCTAACTTTAGATTTATATAGTTGGTAAAAAGCTTTAGGGTTATTTTTTGAGTCACTGGCTATCCTTATTTCATAATTTCTTTTTGCTTTCCTGATTTCCTTTTTGACCTGTCTTGATAGAGTCTGATAGTATATATGTAAATGATTTTCACCTTTCTTTATTTTTCGATATATTCCTTTCTTTTTTCCTATAAGATCTATTAGCTTATTAGTCATCCATTGTGGTTGGTTCTGCGTCGATCTAAATCTTCTTTTAGGGATATATTTATTTTGAGCATTGTGGAGTGAAGCATTAACTGGTTATATGTAGGTGGCAAGTTTAACTCTGGCATATCCTGACTTAATTGCTTAACAATAGGGTCCACCCTTAAGTCTCTTCTTAGCCCACCATAATCGGCTTTTCTGAAATCTGGGATAAGTGTCGTATTCTCTTTAGCATTCCCTGTCCATTGTATATTAAAATAAATAGATTTATGATGGCTATTTCCTAGGTGGTCACCAATCTCTACATCATTTATCATATGTTCATTGTTACTGAAAACTAAATCAAGAATATTAATACCTCTAGTCGGCGTATCTATGAATTGAAATAAAAAAACTATCTTGTACTACCTCAATAAACTCTATTGAATCGGAGTCGCCTATTTGGTGCTGCCAATCAATGTTCGGAAAATTAAAATCCCCCATAATGCACACATTGCTAAACCTTGATGCTATTTTAATTTCCTCCCATAACGATGTTCCGCCATTTCTACTCATATTAGGCGGTCTATATATAACTCCAATAACTATGGTCTCACTACCTTCGTTAACCTCTACCCAAACACTTTCATTATCATTATTTAGTCTAATACCTGATTTAATACAGCTTTTTAATGTACTCCTGACAAACACTGCTATACCCCCGCCCCTCCTACTTGTTCGGTCATATTTAAACAAACTATATCCTGGAATATCAAATTCTGCTAAAAAATGCCTAGATTCTGTATTAATCCACGTTTCAGTTAGCGCTATTATATCTATATTTTCTGTGCTAACGAGTGCTCGAAGTTCGTTCATTTTGTTACATAAACTCCTACAATTTGTATAATATACCCTCAACCTATTACTTTTATTTGCAACTAATTTTCTATTGTGTTTAGCTAACTTATTATTTCCTGTTGAACTACTAGCTCTAGATGGAAATTCTAATCTATCAGTATTCTCATCTTTATTATCAGTTACATGTGTAGTGTTATCGATACTACTATTACACATCACTATATCCGCACTATCTTGACTGATTATTTCTATTTTACTCACTGGTTTGTCACATGAAGTACCTGCTCCATATGGAGACAGTATTTTACTTACACACCCAGTTTTTTTTAAAGAAACCCCGCAACAATCTTGTCGAGTGAGCTGGCCAAGGTCGAAACTCCTAGTCGAGAGAGATGTACTCCATCCTGGGCATACAGTTCATCCTTACCATAAAAGAGGGACCAGTTTTAATGGGATTGTGACTGTCAGTCAGATTATATAAGTGTGTGTTAAGTGTGTTCCGTGTAAACACTTACGTTATGTTGGTTAGTGAGATATGTGATTGGGAATTAACGTTGAACGCTACTATTATGTACGTAACTATTTGATTGGGAATTAACGTTAACGCTATTATTATGTACTTACTATTTTATTTGACTAACTTGTGGACTAAAGCAACTCTTTAAGTAATTGGGTTATGATGAAAGTAATACTATTGTTTTATATTAATACTTACGAGTTCTTTCATTTTCTTTTAATTAAGCTTACATTGCTTAACGGTGCTTAGTACGGTGATACTATTGTCTCGTATTAGTAATATCGCCTTAGACTAACATGGCTGTTTTAATGTTACTTCTAGTGATTTCCTAAGCTGAAGAACATTCTTTTAGCTTCAAAATATTATTTTTGCTTTTCATATTATTTGAGTGAGATCTGAATCGAATCTATGAAGCGATCCTGTAACTTTATTTACTCATAATCAAACCTCAATGTTACGTGGTTAAGAAATACATTTAACTAATTATTAAATATATCTAACTTTTTATGTGACTTTGATATTAATCCTGATGATAATAATAATATAATACTATTAACGTAAGACAAGAACCAAGAATAATTACATTAAATATAAATAAAAGGACATATAAGAAAACTAGCTATTCATTTAAAAAAGGGTAGGAGACAGAAATATTCTTACTTTAATATTTATCTTTCAAGACTTTTTATAGAATTAATAGTCCTTCTTTAGATATAACTTCTTCGGTTCATAACCATAGCCTACTAAGCTTCGGTTAAATAATATTTTTTTATAAATACTAAATGACTTTAATTAGTTTCAGTATTTTTCATAATTAAAGAGTATCAGTCAATAAAGGATACTAAGTCCTAAGATCCAAAAGGAAAGGAAGCAACAACAGGAAATAATGTTATTAGATTTTACTTTTGTTTTGCCTTCAGCTGACTGATACCTTAACCCTTAATTAGCGGCGAGCAACATAAGTCGAGTTAAATAAAGCTGGACTATGTGGCGGCGCTCGACATAACTCGAGTGGCAATTTCAGCACGTAATGTGGCTGAGAGAGAGAGACAAGTGGTGGCAGGAGACTAGCGAGCGTATGACTGCTCCAGACCACCGCGGCGAACCTACTGACACAAATCTCAGCTCCCTCCTCCCTCTCTCACTCGCTACATACTCAATTATGTACTGAAAGTACCGAATTACCTGCTTTTTGCACTCGCGTTGCACGGTTATTGCAAGAAAACTATCCATCATACAAGGATCGTTATGGTGTCATTCGAAAGCTCTGTTTATGCCCTTTCAGGGATAGGTACTTGTTTTACGTTCTGGGTCTTATTTAGGCATGAAAATGATCACGTAAACAGCCCTATTTTGGCTAAAAACACCCCGCTGTGCGGTACACATAAATAAACCGCATAGGCCGCTCGTAAGGTGTTAATATATATCTCTGTGCTATCTAGATTCATCAAGTTAACCACTTGAGGATCAAGATACATAACAGAAGAGTGGCGACCTCGCCAGGATTCGTTTCATACAGTTTCACTCAGTTTCACTACCGTTTCACTACTTAAAAATCAAATATTAATCATGCCTCAACTAATTAATGACGAAGATGCTCGAGTTTTCATAGAATCAGAACCCACAGCCCCTGATATTGACTGTCTGTCAAAATCCGAACTGAAAGTGCTTGCCTCACATCTCCAGTTAACTGTCTCAAACATGTCTAAAGTAGAGGTGGCTCAGACCATAAAAACCCACCTGTTCCCTGTAGAAGGCGGGGAGGGTGACGGAGCAGTTGGTGGGATCTCTAGTAAACCTAGCCAACTTGATGAACAATTGCCACCTGGTTTTACCATTGATCAATTATTCGAACTAGAACAAAGCAGAGCAAAGACCGAACAAGCCAGACTAAATATAGAACTAGCCAGAATAAATGCCAGTGCAACTACCGAACAATGTGAATATCAATATCGTACGGCTCAACTAAATGTCAATACAAATGCTCCCGTAATTGCTCCCCCTCTGGGATTGACTATGACTAGTGTCATTCCACCTTTAACTGAGGATAATGTGCAGGATTTCTTTGTTTTGTTTGAGGAAGTTGCTGGAGGTATGAAGTGGACAAGAGATCAATGGCCTTTTATGTTACAAACCGTTTTGACAGGGCAGGCTCGAGCCACGTATTTGTCAGAAGTAGCAGAGGTTAGGCAGGATTATGACAATCTCAAAGAAGCTATCTTAAAAACCTATCAATTGCAGCCTGAGGCTTACAGGCAATCTTTCCGTAAAAACCAGAAGAAAGTAGAAGAAACTCATAAGGTATTTGCCAGGACCATGACTAAAACTTTCAATCATTGGGTCAAGAGTAAGAGAGTACCAAGCTACAACGATCTGAAGGAGTTCGTCCTGTTAGAAAATTTCCTATGGAAAATTGATTCTTCTGTATCCTATCATTTAAAGGGGAAAAAGGTAGATTGTCTTGCCGACGCCACTGACATGGCTGACACATACGTGCTCAACAACAAATTTCGTGGAAAGAAGCCCTACGATAATTCTAGTTCTAATTTTAAGTATCCCAATCACAAATCTGACAGACCCAGTCACAAGCCTATAACGTCTTCCCCAGCTAGCCAAAATAGAATTGTTCCCCCAACTAAAAATGGTAACAGAGGTGGGCCCCAAAGTAATAGTAATGCTCAAAGAGGGAACATTCCCGTATCCCCTAAAGTATGTACTTTTTGTGGCAAGAGAGGCCACCTAGCTTATCAGTGCTGGGCCAAGGAGAGAACAGAGAGATCGGGGCAGACAGTTTCCGCCGTATCTCAAACTCCATATGTGCCTGTAATGCAGGACTCCCGACAGAAGGAGTACCTAGCACCAAAAGTTCCTTTAATACAGGACTCCCGACAGAAGGGATACCTAACAGCTAGCGTAAATCATCTAGACAGGGGTGTAGTAGCATGTGTGGTGCAACCCACTAGGGTTAAGCCAATAATAATTTCACCATCAGTGCAGGACAGTTACCGTCCCTTTATTTCATCTGGCAACGTGAGATTAAATGGTTGTATGCATGAGGTAAAAATTCTGAGAGACACAGGTTCTACTAGCACCCTCATGGTGAATCCTTACACTGAGTGCCCACCTGGCGAACCAGTTGTAATGAGAGGTGCTGGAGGCCAATTGTATGCACACTTGGTAAAAGGCGAAATTGAATGTGAGTTACTACAGGGTGAGGCCACCATAGCTTTGTGTAGGTCCCAAGATATCCCTGTACCTGGGGTAACACTCCTTTTGGGGAATGATGTAGCAGGTGAGAAGGTCCGACCAGACCCCATTTTGTCACTTTCCCCTGTTAACGAGCCACTAACCGGTGAGCTCGAAAAGGAGATGCCAACTGTTTTCCCTGTGTGTGCTGTCACACATTCAATGTCTCAAGTAGCAGTTCCCTCAGACAGAAATGTACCGAATGTAAGAGTTGATGAAAGGGATGATGAGAGTGTGAATGACGCTCCAACTGTGCCTGATGATGTGACTGAGGTGGATTTATCTGACACCTTTATGGCTCATCTTGACCCTAACGATGACCATGAAACCCCTCCAAATTGTCCTAGTGGCCTGGTAAAGCTACAGAGAGATGATAGTGAATGCAAGGAGTTAGCTGCCAGGTCCGTGAGTGAAGAGGAATGTGAGACGGAGGGTGGTGAATGTTTCTACCTCAAAGGAGGAGTATTGTGGTGTAGAGGGAGACCGCCACACAGACCAATCGATGACGGGGGCTTGGGACGTCCATCAAGTAGTAGTCCCCAAACCTTGTCGTAGAGATATCATGGAAATGGCACATTGTATACCATTGGCAGGACACCTAGGTGTGAGAAAAACTCTAGACAGAATCAGAGCCCACTTTTACTGGCCAGGAATGCGTGCACATGTAGTGGAGTTTTGTAGAGTGTGTCACACTTGCCAGATGACAGGAAAACCCAATCAGAAGGTGCCTGTACATCCTCTGGTGCCCTTGCCCGTTTTCGAGAATCCTTTTACTCGGGTGGTAGTGGACATTGTAGGCCCATTGCCTAAGACTTCCCAAGGTAACAATTATTTATTAACTATTATGGACATGGCAACTCGCTACCCAGAGGCTATACCCTTAACCCGGCAAGCGCGATAGGCCTCACGGAAGGCTTCCTATAGGGAAAGCGATAGGCCTCACGGAAGCAAGACCATAAAAAAAGCCTTCCAAAAAAAAAAAAGGGCCTATCAAAACAAAGGATTTTGTCTCTAGGTGAGATAATTCCCCTCTAGTACTCATCCATGTGTTTCTCACCCCTCCCCCTCCCCTCCTTCCCCACCTTATTCCCCCCTCCCCCCTCCTCAATTATCACCTATTTATCCTCTTATTATCATAATTTATCGGTTATTTTTCTCTCCCGCGATAATGTAGCACAAGTGGGTTGCATAAAAGATCGTTGTGCAACACCCAGACACCGGCACACTCCGCCCCGCTCGTCTCAGTTGACTCCCAGACAGCGAGAGGGGAGGGCTGCCTGTGGCTCTCTCGCCTGAGATTATGACCGGGTGGCCAATATCTTCGTTTTTCACCACCCAAATGCTTTTCCCACTTATTTTAGCACTCTTGAAGGTTCATATATACATCATATATGTAAAATAAAAGCATACCGAAAACAAATAATGCTTTATATTGTAAATATAACAAATTATGTCAGAATCTAGGGCTAGAAATGCACAAATAACTACCCTAGCACCTAGGTCTATATCGCGCTTGTCAGGTTAAGGACTACCTCTGCTCCAACTGTCATGAAGGAACTGCTCAAATTCTTCACCAGAATGGGTTTCCCCCATGAGGTGCAAAGTGATCAAGGAACTAATTTTACCTCTAACATTTTTCAGCAGTCCCTGAAGGAGTTGGGTATCAAGCATGTTAAGTCTAGCACCTACCACCCAGAGAGTCCATCAGACATTAAAGGGAATGTTACGTAAGTATTGTACAGAGACCGGAGTTGAGTGGGATAAGGGGGTACCTTTTCTTTTATTTGCTACTCGTGAGGTTCCAACTGAATCCCTGGGTTTTTCCCCTAATGAGCTAGTTTTCGGTCACCAGGTAAGAGGTCCTTTGCAACTATTGCAGGATAGCCTAGTTGGCCAGGAGGGGAACCAAAACCTCAAGTATGTTTCAGATTTCAAAACCCGGCTGAGATCCTCATGTGAGTTTGCCGCTCAAAACTTGACAGTGGCTAAAAGCTCCATGAAGACCTGGTATGACAGAAAAGCCCGTGAGAGGGAGTTTCAGCCCGGTGATGAGGTTTTGGTCCTGCTCCCCCTTTTTGGCCAACCTTTATCTGCCAAGTTCAGGGGCCCATATAAGATCATTCGGAGGGTGAGCATTACCGATTATCTAGTAACTACCCCAGACAGGAGAAAGCCCATGCAAGTATTCCATATAATATGTTGAAACCCTACCATAGGTCCCCTGATTCCTCTCTTCCAGATTCTCCCACTGTGGCAGTGAATGTCAGGACCTGTGGACAGCCTGGTGCGGACAAAGTCTTCAGTTCTCTTACTGACCCGCAACAGACTGTTCCAGAGCCTGAAGGTATCCATGCAGACTTTGACTTGTCATGTAGCCTATCCAACTTTCAGTATAATTCAGTAGCTTGGGGGGAATTACCATCTAAACTATGTCATCTTCCCTCTGATCAAGCGAACCAACTAATCTCTGTTTTATCTCAGTCTCCCAGTGTGTTCCGTGATACTCCAGGGCTCACTTCTTTGGCCTTGCACGACATCGACGTAGGGATGCAACTCCCATTAAACTATCCCCCTACCGTGTCTCTCCACAACGCAGGAGTATACTGCAAGTCGAGCTTGACTTCATGTTTTCAAACCAGCTGATCAAAAGGGCCTTAAGCCAGTGGAGTAGTCCGGTCATACTTGTGCCAAAGCCAGACGGGAGCCATAGTTTTTGTAGGGACTATAGGCAAGTTAATGCTGTCACAAACAAAGATACCTACCCACTGCCACGGATCAAAGATTACATTTACCGGGTTGGCCTCATACAGCAGTAAGATAAACTTAATGAGAGGATTTTGGCAATTAGCACTCCCTTGTAGCGAGGTAAATATCATGCTTTAGTAGTGCGCTGTCAAGCCTTCAGCTGTGAGATGCCTTGCAGTTCGAATAACGCTCCAGCTACGTTCCGGCTATGTTCTGATGTGGTACCTGGAGACGTTGCCTACTTTGGGTGATATCCTTATTATATCCTCATTATAATCTTGCTGTTGCCAATCTGGTGGTGAATCTATTTATGTATTATGTTTCATATTATGTACTATACTCCTTAAACTCTTTTCTAGGGGGGAGGTCTGGCATACGGAGCCCTGTATGTTAATTTAAGAGTTAGACTTAGAGTTGAAGGAGTGTCAAACTACCCAAGCGGCGAAGCAGACCAGCGAGCGAACTAGCGAGTGGGAAACCAGCTCGACCGCATACCAGCAAACAAGCCTTCACACCTGCGTGCGTCATAGGGGACCCTGCAAACTACTTTGATGACCCGACGCTATGACGTATGATCGACGCCAGGAGACTCCATTGGTCCACGCACCAGCTATGCAACTCGAGGAGCTATGATAGGGGCGCGCACCATCACTCGCCTCCTGATTCGTTCCTACACCATCATTGTTTAGTATATAAGACCCGAGTAGTGGGCATTCAAATCAGTCTCATTTGGAGTTGGGGAAGGTGAACTTGCAGCTGGAGGAAGACGGGGTGAAGTATTATAATGGGATTGTGACTGTCAGTCAGATTATATAAGTGTGTGTTAAATGTGTTCCGAGTAAACACTTACGTTATGTTGGTTAGTGAGATATGTGATTGGGAATTAACGTTGAACGCTACTATTATGTACGTAACTATTTGATTGGGAATTAACGTTAACGCTATTATTATGTACTTATTATTTTAGTTGACTAACTTGTGGACTAAAGCAACTCTTTAAGTAATTGGGTTATGATGAAAGTAATACTATTGTTTTATATTAATACTTACGAGTTCTTTCATTTTCTTTTAATTAAGCTTACATTGCTTAACGGTGCTTAGTACGGTGATACTATTGTCTCTTATTAGTAATATCGCCTTAGACTAACATGGCTGTTTTAATGTTACTTCTAGTGATTTCCTAAGCTGAAGATTTTTTTTTTAGACTTCAAAATATTATTTTTGCTTTTCATATTATTTGAGTGAGACCTGAATCGAATCTATGAAGCGATCCTGTAACTTTATTTACTCATAATCAAACCTCAATGTTACGTGGTTAAGAAATACATTTAACTAATTATTAAATATATATCTAACTTTTTATGTGACTTTGATATTAATCCTGATGATAATAATAATATAATACTATGAACGTAAGACAAGAACCAAGAATAATTACATTAAATATAAATAAAAGGACATATAAGAAAACTAGCTATTCATTTCAAAAAGGGTAAGAGACAGAAATATTCTTACTTTAATATTTATCTTTCAAGACTTTTTATAGAATTAATAGTCCTTCTTTAGATATAACTTCTTCGGTTCATAACCATAGCCTACTAAGCTTCGGTTAAATAATAATTCTTTATAAATCTACATGACTTTAATTAGTTTCAGTATTTTTCATAATTAAAGAGTATCAGTCAATAAAGGATACTAAGTCCTAAGATCAAAAAGGAAAGGAAGCAACAACAGGAAATAATTTTATTAGATTTTACTTTTGTTTTGCCTTCAGCTGACTGATACCTTAATATATATCTCTGTGCTATCTAGATTCATCAAGTTAACCACTTGAGGATCAAGATACGTAACAATATATATATATATATATGTATATATATATATATATATATATATATTTATTTATTTATTTATATAAATACATCTCTAAATGGTTTCCCAAAGCAAATTTGTTTGAAGATAAATTGTCACATAGTTATTAGGTTATTAGGCTATCAAATTTATCCGACTGATAATAATTCAAGAGATAGGTAAAATCTAAATTAAAGGAATGCCCTTAAGTCCATAATATATATAATTTGTACTAATTTATCCCGGTACATATTATAATACAAAACACAAAATAGCTGAAATATAACGATATAATGAGTGAGGCCTGACTTGAGGTGAAGTATAACGATATAATGAGTGAAATATAACGATATAATGAGTGAGGCCTGACTTGAGGTGAAGTATAACGATATAATGAGTGAAATATAACGATATAATGAGTGAGGCCTGACTTGAGGTGAAGTATAACGATATAATGAGTGAAATATAACGATATAATGAGTGAGGCCTGACTTGAGGTGAAGTATAACGATATATGAGTGAAATATAACGATATAATGAGTGAGGCCTGACTTGAGGTGAAGTATAAGGATAATGAGTGAAATATAACGATATAATGAGTGAGGCCTGACTTGAGGTGAAGTATAACGATATAATGAGTGAAATATAACGATATAATGAGTGAGGCCTGACTTGAGGTGAAGTATAACGATATAATGAGTGAAATATAACGATATAATGAGTGAGGCCTGACTTGAGGTGAAGTATAACGATATAATGAGTGAAATATAACGATATAATGAGTGAGGCCTGACTTGAGGTGAAGTATAACGATATAATGAGTGAAATATAACGATATAATGAGTGAGGCCTGACTTGAGGTGAAGTATAACGATATAATGAGTGAAATATAACGATATAATGAGTGAGGCCTGACTTGAGGTGAAGTATAACGATATAATGAGTGAAATATAACGATATAATGAGTGAGGCCTGACTTGAGGTGAAGTATAACGATATAATGAGTGAAATATAACGATATAATGAGTGAGGCCTGACTTGAGGTGAAGTATAACGATATAATGAGTGAAATATAACGATATAATGAGTGAGGCCTGACTTGAGGTGAAGTATAACGATATAATGAGTGAAATATAACGATATAATGAGTGAGGCCTGACTTGAGGTGAAGTATAACGATATAATGAGTGAAATATAACGATATAATGAGTGAGGCCTGACTTGAGGTGAAGTATAACGATATAATGAGTGAAATATAACGATAATGAGTGAGGCCTGACTTGAGGTGAAGTATAACGATATAATGAGTGAAATATAACGATATAATGAGTGAGGCCTGACTTGAGGTGAAGTATAACGATATAATGAGTGAAATATAACGATATAATGAGTGAGGCCTGACTTGAGGTGAAGTATAACGATATAATGAGTGAAATATAACGATATAATGAGTGAGGCCTGACTTGAGGTGAAGTATAACGATATAATGAGTGAAATATAACGATATAATGAGTGAGGCCTGACTTGAGGTGAAGTATAACGATATAATGAGTGAAATATAACGATATAATGAGTGAGGCCTGACTTGAGGTGAAGTATAACGATATAATGAGTGAAATATAACGATATAATGAGTGAAATATAACGATATAATGAGTGAAATATAACGATATAATGAGTGAGGCCTGACTTGAGGTGAAGTATAACGATATAACACCTGTGAGGGTTAAGCATGTGATGATTCTGAGGAGTTTATAGAGGTAGTACAAGATAGTTTTTTATTTCAATTCATAGATACGCCGACTAGAGGTAATAATATTCTTGATTTAGTTTTCAGTAACAATGAACATATGGTAAATAATGTAGACATAGGGGACCACCTAGGAAATAGTGACCACAATTCTGTGTATTTTAATATACAATGGAATGGTAATACCAGAGAGAATACAACATTAATACCTGACTTCAGAAAAGCCAATTATGGTGGGTTAAGAAGAGCCCTATTAGCTGACCCTATGGTCAAAAAATTAAGTCGATCCAGGTGTCCAAATGAGTGTACCCCTTCTCAGGCACCTGTCATCTTGAGTCAGGAAGAGACGTCAACCTTGGTAGATACATACGATAATTTTATCAAGTCAGTATTCAATGCACAAAATAAATACATCCCCAAAAGAAAATTTAGATCAACACAGAACCAACCCAAATGGATGAATAATAGACTATTACATCTTCTAGGACAAAAGAGAGGAATATATAGAAAAAATAGGAAAGGCGAAATTAACCTACTTGCTTATTATCAGAATCTATCAAGACAGGTAAAAAAGGATATTAGGAAAGAAAAAAGATATTATGAAATTAAGGTTGCCAATGACTCAAAAAATAATCCTAAAGCTTTTTACCAACTATATAAATCCAAGGTTAGAGATGTAATTGGTCCCCTTAAAACTGCGATAGGAGAAATGACAGCAAATTATTTAGAAATATGCAGTACATTAAATAGTCAATTTCTTTCCGTTTTCACTAATTAAAATTTGGCACAGTTTCCAGAAGTCCGTAAGGTATATAGCGATAGTATAGAAAATAGGTTAAGTACGGTTACTATAAGTAGAAATGATGTGCTTAAGGAAATTGACAGACTGAAACCTCATAAATCGCCTGGTCCTGATGAGGTATATGCTAGAGTATTACAAGAATGTAGGGATGAGTTAAGTTATCCATTAACATTTTTATTTAACAAGTCATTGGAGACAGGTATAGTTCCAGAAGCTTGGAAGCTTGCAAACGTAGTTCCGATCTTCAAAAAAGGTGACAAATCAATAGCATCCAATTACCGTCCCATTAGTCTTACATCAATCATAGGAAAGCTACTAGAGTCAATTATTGCTAGTAAAATTATAAACCACTTAGATACATTTAATTTAATAAATTCTTCTCAGCATGGATTCACTCAGGGACGTTCTTGCCTTACTAATTTGCTTAGTTTTTTCTCAGAGGTATATGAAGCAGTAGATAATGACAAGTCATATGATATAATATATTTAGTTTTCAGTAAAGCTTTCGACAGAGTCCCCCATGAGAGATTGATGAGAAAGGTTGAGGCGCATGGAATAGGTGGGGCGTTGTTGGGATGGATTAGGTCATGGCTAATTGGTAGGAAGCAGAGAGTCTGCATAAATGGTACGAAGTCAGAGTGGGGAGCAGTCAAAAGTGGTGTCCCCCAGGGATCTGTATTAGGTCCTCTGTTGTTTGTTATATATATATAAATGACCTTGATTTAGGTATAACTAGTAGGATAAGTAAATTTGCAGACGATACCAAAATGGGGAGAACAATTGATTCAGATTGAGATATAGAGTGCCTCCAAAGGGATCTAGATACCTTACACGAATGGTCAGTAAATTGGCAGATGAAGTTTAACATTGACAAATGCAAGGTATTAAAGATAGGGAAGATGCATACACATGTTAAATATAAACTAGCTAATGTGGAATTAGAAAACTCGAATTGTGAGAAAGATCTAGGTGTGTTTGTTAGCAATGACTTGAAGCCTAGACAACAGTGTATAAGCGTTCGAAACAAGGCAAACAGGATTCTTGGGTTCATCTCTAGGAGTGTGAGTAACAGAACTGCTGATGTTATCTTAAAACTTTACTTGTCATTAGTGAGACCCCATATGGATTATGCTGTTCAATTTTGGTGTCCTTATTACAGAATGGACATACATTCATTGGAGAGAGTACAACGTAGAATGACAAAAATGATCCATAATATTAGAAATCTTCCGTATAAAGAAAGGTTGAAGAAATTAGGCTTACATTCGTTAGTGAGACGCAGAGTTAGAGGGAATATGATAGAGGTGTTCAAGTGGGTTAGTGGGATTAACAAAGGGGACATGACAAATGTACTAAAGCTCAGTGATAGCGAAAGAACTCGTACCAATGGTTTCAAATTAGATAAATTTCGTTTCAGAAAAGATATAGGCAAATATTGGTTTGGTAACAGAGTTGTAGATGGGTGGAATGGACTACCAAGTGCTACAGTGGGATTAACAACGATAGGGAGCTTTAAGATAAAATTGGATAAGCATATGGACGAGAAGGGTTGGGTGTGAAGGGGGATCAGCAGGGTTGGGCCAATCAGCGCTCTGCAGACCCCCGTTAATCTCTAACTGTTTTGGTAAGATGATCCTCAGGGTATTAGAGTGTTGAGCCTATAATTGGGCTTTGCAATTGGGGTTGTGAGGGACAGGGATCTGCCTTGCTTAGGCCAATCTGCTTTCTGCAGACTCCCATTTTCTTATGTTCTTATGTTCTTATGTTCTTATAAATAATAAGCAAAAATTAATGTTTTACCAAATGATTTACCTTCATTTTTGCACGGTTATAATTAAAAATCTCAATCCAGACTGCGTTTACGTTTATCGTTAAGCGGGACCGTATTAATTAATTAATTAACGGTCTAGCATATGCGGAAAGCTACGGTTGCTAGATGCAATATTGCGATTACGAAAGTGGATGCCCACCACTGATATATACACACACACACACGTGGGGAGATTGTAGATACCAATTGAGAAGGGCAATAAACAGGAGAGGCCTTATAGGCGTGCGATAAAGAGCTGCTGGAACTCCTGTTTCGTTTGTATGGCTTCCCTCACGGTTTCTGTATGTTTCTTACCTTTATTTTTTTATTTTTTTTGTTAATGAAAGAAACAAAAGGCAATATGCCTGCACCGAGTGTCTCTCCCATAGCCAAGAGAGTGACCGCGCCAAATTTAAGGGACGTTGGAGTTAACATGCCTGGAGACACAAAGTTTAAAGCAGTCTAAGTGATAGGATGAAGGAGAGATTGATTAAGGGAAAGAGTTCCAGAGTTCACTTGTTGAGTAGAAGAAAGACTGAGAAAATTTACCAATTCTTGGGTTGGAGAACTGGACAGAATACGAGTAGAACTGTGTTGAAAGGCGGGTGCCTCGCACTCACCGCAAAGGAGGGGCTATGCAGTGAGAGAACTCTTAAGAACACTGATTGTTGTAATAGCGATAGAAGAATGAAAGAGATGCAACATTGCAGCATGCAGAAAGAGATTGTCAGGGACTAGTAAGAGGAAGTGAGTTGATGAAGCGGAATGCTTTTGATTCTACTTGTTCGAGAAGTGTGGTATGGGTGGAGCCTCCCCACACATGCAAACAATACTCAATACAGGCGCTCTGTGCCTTGATAAAGAGCACGAAGGTGTGTGGGGGTAAAGAACTCACGATGATGGTTGAGCACACCTAACTTCTGGGAAACTGTTTTAGCAAGAGTGGTAATATGATCTTTCCAAGAAAGGTCAGATGAAAAAGATACACCTTTAATATTGAGAGAAGATGAAGGGTTGAGTTGTGTATTGTTGAGGAATAGTTGATAGTCTTGTGGAAGATTGTGAAGGAGAGATAGTGAGAGAAACTGGGTCTTGGAGGCGTTGAAAGATTTTCTCTGCTCCAATAATAAATAATTGATAGATCAGAAGATAGGTGCTCTATGAACTCTGCATGTTTGCTTTGGAGTGCTTGCATGCCGAATTGATGTGAAGTGTAAGGTAGAGTCGTCAGCATATGAGTGGATAGGACTAGATGTGCAGTTGAGAAGATAATTTTTTTTTTTTTTTTTTTTTTTCTATGTGATTGAGGGAGGCAAAAGGCATAACTGCCTATAGCGAGTGCCTCCCCCATAGTTGAAAGAGTGACAGGGCCAAAATCAAGGGACGTTCGAGCCAAAATGCCTGGACACACAGAGTTTGAAGCAATTTAAGTCATAGGAAGAGGGAAAGACTGATTCTGGGAGAGAGTTCCAGAGCTCAGATGTTGAGTAGAAGAAAGTTTGAGAGTAACGTTTCACTCTTGGGTTGGAGAGTTGCACAGAGTAGGGGTGGGATTGAGTTGCAAGACGGGTACCACGTGTCCTACGTAAAGGAGGTGGTATGCACTGGGATAGCTCTGAGGAACACTGATTATTATAGTAGCGATAGAATAGCGAGAGAGATGCAACATTGCGGCGGAGAGAGAGAGATTGCAGAGAGTTGGTGAGTGGACGGGAGTTAATGATACGAAAGGCCTTCCTTTCAACTTTGTCTAGGAGAGCGGTGTGAGAGGAACCTCCCCACACATGTGAACAATACTCAATTAATGAATATTAGAGAGAAAATTGGAGACAGGACAGAGCCCTGAGGAACATCGGAGTTGATAGGTATGAAGCGGTCTGAAAGGAAATTTGAGACAAAGGCACAGGTAGAGGGACAGAACCCGAAGCAGGGTAGTTTGAAAATTTGAGATTTGTGCCAGACTCTATCGAAGGCTTTCGATATATCTAGCGCAATAGATAAAGTCTCACCGAAGTCCCGAAAGGAGGATGAACAAGAATTAGTAAGATATGCAAGAAGATTACTTTTAGAGCGACCCTTAAGGAAACCATACTGACGATCTGAAAGTAGATTATAGGAATATAAAAGCTTAAGAAATTTTGAGTTAAGAATAGTTTTAAAAACTTTAGATATGCAAGAAATTAGAGCACTTCGACGATAGTTGGATGGTTGAGAGCTTTCACCCTTCTTTGAGACAGGTTGAATAAGAGCAAACTTCCACCAAGAAGGAAAGATGTTAGAGGAAAGACAAAGACGAAATAATTTGCCTAGGCAAAGAAGAACAGGTTTTGAGTACAACAGGAGGATCACCATCCGGTCCGTACGCCTTCATAGTATTAAGCCCAGAGAGGGCGGAGAGTACATCCTTATTATGTTCTATCCAACAACCAACTCTACTCCTAAAATCGATTAATGAAATATTACAAACACATGTGGCAGTCCGTGGATTCGAATCCAGGACGCTCACACCGAATATCAACACCTTATGCATTACACCACGAAGGCAGTTAAAGAATGGTGGACACTGCCTACGATTTATTATGCAACTTCGAATCCTGCATATCAATCTAAGCATGTACACACATCCCAACTGCAACTCACGTAGGCTATGCATATGTGAATGGAAAGAGAAATTAATGGGGCCTTAACCACTAGGGAAGGCCTCTCGATAAATTACTCCTGAACCAATATCAATTATTATGTTCTATCCAACAACCAACTCTACTCCTAAAATCGATTAATGAAATATTACAAACACATGTGGCAGTCCGTGAATTCGAACCCAGGACGCTCACACCGAATATCAACACCTTATGCATTACACCACGAAGGCAGTTAAAGAATGGTGGACACTGCCTACGATTTATTATGCAACTTCGAATCCTGCATATCAATCTAAGCATGTACACACATCCCAACTGCAATAACGTAGGCTATGCATATGTGAATGGAAAGAGCAATTAATGGGGCCTTAACCACTAGGGAAGGCCTCTCGATAAATTACTCCTGAACCAATATCAATTATTATGTTCTATCCCACAACCAACTCTACTCCTAAAATCGATTAATGAAATATTACAAACACATAAGAACATAAGAACATAAGAAAATGGGAGTCTGCAGAAAGCCGATTGGCCTAAGCAAGGCAGATCCCTGTCCCACACAACCCCAATTACAAAGCCCAATTATAGGCTCAACACTCTAATACCCTGAGGATCATCTTACCAAAACGGTTAGAGATTAACGCAGGATTATGGGGGTCTGCAGAGCGCTGATTGGCCCAACCAGGCTGATCCCCCTTCACACCCAACCCTTCTCGTCCATATGCTTATCCAATTTTATCTTAAAGCTCCCTACCGTTTTTAATCCCACTATAGCACTTGGTAGTCCATTCCACCCATCTACAACTCTGTTACCAAACCAATATTTGCCTATATCTTTTCTGAAACGAAATTTATCTAATTTGAAACCATTGGTATGAGTTCTTTCGCTATCACTGAGCTTTAGTACATTTGTCATGTCCCCTTTGTTAATCCCTCTAACCCACTTGAACACCTCTATCATATCACCTCTAACTCTGCGTCTCTCTAACGAATGTAAACCTAATTTCTTCAACCTTTCTTCATACGGAAGATTTCTAATATTATGGATAATTTGTGTCATTCTACGCTGAACTCTCTCCAATGAATCTATGTCCATTCTGTAATAAGGACACCAAAATTGGACAGCATAATCCATATGGGGTCTCACTAATGACAAGTAAAGTTTTAAGATAACATCAGCAGTTCTGTTACTCACACTCCTAGAGATGAACCCGAGAATCCTGTTTGCCTTATTACGAACGCTTATACACTGTTTTCTAGGCTTCAAATCATTGCTAACAAACACACCTAGATCTTTCTCGCAGTCTGAATTTTCTAATTCTAAATTAACATTTGTTTGCATCTTCCCTATCTTTAATACCTTACATTTGTCAATGTTAAACATCATCTGCCAATTTACTGACCATTCATGTAAGCTATCTAGATCCCTTTGGAGGCACTCTATATCGCTATCTGAATCAATTGATCTCCCCATTTTAGTATCGTCTGCGAATTTACTTATCCTACTATTTATACCTAAATCTAGGTCATTTATGTATATAAGAAACAACAGGGGACCTAATACCGATCCCTGGGGGACACCACTTTTGACTACTCCCCACTCTGACTTGGTACCATTTATGCTGACTCTCTGTTTCCTACCAATTAGCCATGACCTAATCCATCCCAACAACGACCCTCCTATTCCATGTGCCTCAACCTTTCTCATCAATCTCTCATGAGGGACTCTGTCGAAAGCTTTACTGAAATCTAAATATATAATATCATATGACTTATCACTATCTACTGCTTCATATACCTCTGAGAAAAAGCTAAGCAAATTAGTAAGGCAAGAACGTCCCTGAGTGAATCCATGCTGAGAAGAATTTATTAAGTTAAATTTTACTAAGTGGCTTCTAATTTTCCTAGCAATAATAGACTCTAGCAACTTTCCTATGATTGATGTAAGACTAATGGGACGGTAATTGGATGCTATCGATTTATCACCTTTTTTGAAGATCGGAACTACATTTGCAAGCTTCCAAGCTTCTGGAACTAAACCTGTTTCTAATGACTTGTAAAATAAAAATGCTAATGGGCTACTTAACTCATCTCTGCAATCTTTTAATACTCTAGCATATACCTCGTCAGGACCAGGCGATTTTTGAGGTTTCAGTCTGTCAATTTCCTTAAGCACATCATTTCTAATTATACTAACTGTACTTAACATACTTTCAATACTATCACTATATACCATATTGACTTCTGGAATCTGTGCCAAATTTTAATTAGTGAAATGGTCAGTAAATTGGCAGATGAAGTTTAACATTGACAAATGCAAGGTATTAAAGATAGGGAAGATGCAAACAAATGTTAAATATAAACTAGCTAATTTAGAATTAGAAAATTCAGACTGCGAGAAAGATCTAGGTGTGTTTGTTAGCAATGATTTGAAGCCTAGAAAACAGTGTATAAGCGTTCGTAATAAGGCAAACAGGATTCTCGGGTTCATCTCTAGGAGTGTGAGTAACAGAACTGCTGATGTTATCTTAAAACTTTACTTGTCATTAGTGAGCCCCATATGGATTATGCTGTCCAATTTTGGTGTCCTTATTACAGAATGGACATAGATTCATTGGAGAGAATTCAGCGTAGAATGACAAAAATGATCCATAATATTAGAAATTTTCCGTATGAAGAAAGGTTGAAGAAATTAGGTTTACATTCGTTAGAGAGACGCAGAGTTAGAGGGGATATGATAGAGGTGTTCAAGTGGGTTAGTGGGATTAACAAAGGGGACATGACAAATGTACTAAAGCTCAGTGATAGCGAAAGAACTCGTACCAATGGTTTCAAATTAGATAAATTTCGTTTCAGAAAAGATATAGGCAAATATTGGTTTGGTAACAGAGTTGTAGATGGGTGGAATAGGCTACCAAGTGATATAGTGGGATCAAGAACGATAGGGAGCTTTAAGAAAAAATTGGATAAGCATATGGACGAGAAGGGTTGGGTGTGAAGGGGGATCAGCCGGGTTGGGCCAATCAGCGCTCTGCAGACCCCCGTAATCCTGCGTTAATCTCTAACCGGTTTGGTAAGATGATCCTCAGGGTATTAGAGTGTTGAGCCTATAATTGGGCTTTGTAATTGGGGTTGTGTGGGACAGGGATCTGCCTTGCTTAGGCCAATCGGCTTTCTGCAGACTCCCATTTTCTTATGTTCTTATGTTCTTAAAACGGAAAGAAACTGACTATTTAATGTACTGCACATTTCTAAATCATTTTCTGTTATTTCTCCTATTGAAGTTTTTAGGGGGCCTATTACATCTCTAACTTTAGATTTATATAGTTGGTAAAAAGCTTTAGGGTTATTTGTTGAGTCACTGGCTATCCTTATTTCATAATTTCTTTTTGCTTTCCTGATTTCCTTTTTGACCTGTCTTGATAGAGTCTGATAGTATATATGTAAATGATTTTCGCCTTTCTTTATTTTTCTATATATTCCTGTCTTTTTTCCTATAAGATCTATTAGCTTATTAGTCATCCATTTTGGTTGGTTCTGCGTCGATCTAAATCTTCTTTTAGGGATATATTTATTTTGAGCATTGTGGAGTGAAGCAATAAACTGGTTATATGTAGGTGGCAAGTTTAACTCTGGCATATCCTGACTTAATTGCTTAACAATAGGGTCCACCCTTAAGTCTCTTCTTAGCCCACCATAATCGGCTTTTCTGAAATCTGGGATAAGTGTCGTATTCTCTTTAGCATTCCCTGTCCATTGTATATTAAAATAAATAGATTTATGATCGCTATTTCCTAGGTGGTCACCAATCTCTACATTATTTATCATATGTTCATTGTTACTGAAAACTAAATCAAGAATATTAATACCTCTAGTCGGCGTATCTATGAATTGAAATAAAAAACTATCATGTACTACCTCAATAAACTCTACTGAATCGGAGTCGCCTATTTGGTGCTGCCAATCAATGTTCGGAAAATTAAAATCCCCCATAATGCACACATTGCTAAACCTTGATGCTATTTTAATTTCCTCCCATAACGATGTTCCGCCATTTCTACTCATATTAGGCGGTCTATATATAACTCCAATAACTATGGTCTCACTACCTTCGTTAACCTCTACTTGTTCGGTCATATTTAAACAAACTATATCCTGGAATATCAAATTCTGCTAAAAAAATGCCTATATTCTGTATTAATCCACGTTTCAGTTCGCGCTATTATGTCTATATTTTCTGTTCTAACGAGTGTTATAAGTTCGTTCATTTTGTTACATAAACTCCTACAATTTGTATAATATACCCTCAACCTATTACTTTTATTTGCAACTAATTTTCTATTGTCTTTAGCTAACTTATTATTTCCTGTTGAACTACTAGCTCTAGACGGAAATTCTGCTCCATCAGTATTCTCATCTTTACTATCAGTTACATGTGTAGTGTTATCGATACTACTATTACACATCACTATATCCGCACTATCTTGACTGATTATTTCTATTTTACTCACTGGTTTGTCACATGAAGTACCTGCTCCATATGGAGACAGTATTTTACTTACACACCCAGGGTTTTTTAACGAAACCCTGCAACAATCTTGTCGAGTGAGCTGGCCAAGGTCGAAACTCCTAGTCATGTGGCAGTCCGTGGATTCGAACCCAGGACGCTCATAAAGAGATAATGATATTAGGCATAAATAAGTGAGAGGTGGGTGGAGAGGGAGGAACAGTGCCGGAATCATCCAAGGTGGAGTGTTAAGCGAAAGTTTGAGCGAAGAGTTCAGATTTTTCAGAGAAAGAGGTGACGGAAGTGCCGTCAGAGTGGAAAGAGGAGGGAAAGACGTTATCCATCTAGCTCTTACAAGCACCTCTTCATCCTATCCATTTCAATATGTGTATATATATATATATATATATATATATATATATATATATTGTTATTCCCTGATTTTAAGCAGGATTAACGATTGATTAAGGTGAGTTCTTCAAGACTGGGATATCAGAGTTCATGCAAGTACATATAAATAACCAACAGAGGACATGTATTATATCGAAATATAATTTGTAATACAGCTTTATTAACTTATTCACTAGTTACATACAGTATGTGTGACTTATAAACACTTCAACATGGGATAATCATAAGTGACACAACTCTAATTTCAATTCTCCCAGCACGATCGCGGATCTAGATGGAGATCAGGTATATTCCCTTCAACTAGTATACATAATATTCTTCTTGAGAAATATGCGCACTCTTCTCTTCTCGAAAGCTTATAATGAAAACCACTAATAATTCAGGTATTATTTAGATTATCTATATCTATTGATTTAACTTTTCCTCATGAATAATAGTGGACGATATGATACACATTCCTATATTTATTTGCACAAAATATGGAAGCTTAAGCATAGATGAACTTTTTCAGTTTGAGTTAAAGTTTGTGGACTCTAAAATAATATGGTATTCACTGAGATATTTTCAGAGTTAATGAAGGTGTATGTAAACTTCTTATTTAAAATAAATTCCTAGTATCGTACTACGAGTATCACAGACGTAGCTCGCTTGGTGTAGTGACTAGCGTCTCGGACTGTCACCCAGAAGGCCCACGCTCGGCACATTAAAGATTTTTCACAAGCACTGAGTCGTTACCATCCCTCATGAGCAAAGGGATGGGGTAGTAGTACAGGACCCCAATGGAAATACGCCTAATCGGCCTTATTGAGCTATCCTTAGCTAGCTTAGCATGCGCTAGCTTTAAGAACTATTATAACACGTAAGCTATTATGATTAGGATATTCACTAGATACTGTAACACTTCGTTTCTATAACTCAAAGTTCATGTTGGACGAACTCTTTTTATTTTTCACTTGGCGGAAATATGACAGAGTTGATGAATAGGTAAGTATCCGTCTTAATTTAGTATATTGATTATTTATGAGTTGAAACGTCGTACTAAAGAGCGTTATTTCCAGGACGTCTTGATACGTATGTTTCTTTATATATTAACTTCGTAGGACACTTTTTATACACTTTTCACGTCTTCGAGGTATTAAGAACTCTACTTATTTCGGTCACTTTGAACTCTAACTCTGCTGGTATCTCGTCACTGATACTGAATTAAAGTAGTTTCTATAGTATTTATTTTCTTGGTGGAGAGATACACTTAGTTGATATTTCTTCTGATGCTCCGTGGGCCGTCCAGGTTGGCCGGTCGTGTGAAGAAGTTACAGTTGGATTAATGGGCTTGGGGTCTTCAATATGGTCCGTAACTTGTGGAGAAACAGTTGGTCACCATATCGGATTAACGCCAGTATTCTCAGCATATAGCTTCCAGCAAATACTTAACCTTTATATTAATCGTTGATGGAGTTCTGTTCAGGTACTCTTGAAATGAGGTATTAATTATTATGTCTCAGGTCTTGCCGGATTAACATAATATCGGACTAACGCAAGAAGAGTTTAGATAATGGCTCTTCTTGACTGTCTCTAACCCTTATAAGAGGTTCAAGGAACTCGGGGCGGTGTTAACCTTTTAGTCGCAAATCCTGGTGGGGTGCCACAGACAATTTGCGCCTAGGATTTATATATGCAGAGTGCCCGTGAGGGTGTCTTGCTAAACCATTATAACACAAAAGATCTTTCTACCTTAGATCTCTGTGAGAAAATGCTAGTATAACTTCTTAATAGAAAAATGCTAGTATAACTTCTTAATAGAACAATAATGAAAGGTAGGGTTGCCTAAGTCTTTCAACGTTTTAACTATACTGAAGTTAACCTAATAAGTATAACTATATTAATTTTCTGGGGTGCCAGGAATAATAAGGTTAAACATATATAGGTACTATTACACTATTAAAGATATTAAAACATAAGTGGAGGAGGACATACCACTTTATGATCTTAATACTTATATATATACTGTATATATATGGAGGTAAAATCACAAATACGTGTGATCAAATTATGTAGTAAAACTCGCTAGGAAAATTGAAACAATGGAACACCAAGCTTTCGTCTATTCTCTCAAGACATCTTCAGGGTAATGCAAGAAAACAGGGGGAGATTGAGGCTTAAATACCCGTCCTAAATCATCTGAGAGTTGCTAACTAGCATATAAATACAAAAAGTGTTGCCAGCCTACTGCCTGTTGCCATATTTTTAGAAACATACTTATTTTATATACAAAATATATGTACATACAGTATATACATTGAACTATGCCTAACAATACAATCTAATCATATACACAATTTGATACACATCAATGAACTTGCAGATCCCTTTCAAACTGTTATCGTAACTTATGTAAATATGAAGAAATACATATACCTGTAGAAATACATATAATTACATATACATACACATATACATGCATACTGTATACACGCATACATTATATAGATACAAACAAAAATTACATATATAAGAACAACAGAAAAAATGGGAGTCTGCAGAAAGCCGATTGGTCACACAAGGCAGATCCTTCCCACACCCAACCCTAATTATAAGGCCGAATTATAAGCCCAACTCACTAATACTATGGACCCTGGGGACTGACCTTCCCAAAATGGTCTGATCAACATAAGGATAAAAGGAGTCTGTAGAAAGCCGAATAGCCCACACTTGGCATATCCCCCTCACAACTAAACAGGGCGTTGGCCTGGTCCGGATTCTTGTTTTGTTTACAGTGACGGTGGTTTCGTTTCTTCTTCCTTTTGTATTTTCCTTTTCTCGTTGTTTTACGTGACGGTCGTTTCTTCCTCCTTTTGTATTTACCTTTTCTCCTGTATGTTATTTCCCTCCCCTTCATGGTAGGCACGTCCTCGTGCCTCAAGGGTGAAGTGAAGAATATTTCCCAGGTGCCCGGTAGAAGGTAGGAGGTGTAGAAAATCCCACCAGGTTATAGAACGTTGGTCCAGTTGCTTGCAGGGGTCAATAGTAACGTGGAGAAACGGAGTAGATATGATAATGATGGAGGCTGTAATGGCTTCATGGGTGTGGCGAATTCTGACGAATTTCCCTTGGTCGGTAGAAATCTTGATCCTCTTGATGAAAGGAGAAGAGGACATAATGGCTGTTTGAGTCAGAGAAAATGCCCGAGGAGAAGATGTGGTGGTGGTAGTGGCTGTCGAGCAAGTGATTTGTTTCTGAAAGCTCTGCGGGAGATGATAGACAGGTGCGGACGTAAAAGTAGCGGGAATCACAGATGTTTTGAAGTGTGAGAATTTGACGGGAGAGGATGAGATATTTGTGTTTGTTACACAAGCTATTCTTAGTGTTTCCGCGTTGTATGTGTGTGCTGTGTGTATTGTTTTGACAAAGTCGGGTCTGGAAACATGCGATTTGTCTGACGAAACGACTATAGACTAAAACCGTTCAGGTCTTTTTACTAAACGGCCTGATTTTGTGCGAACATTTGTTCTTATAGGAGGTTCAGGGGTGAATTCTGATGAAGAGGAAGATTTGTATTTAGGATTAGGTGTCTTTGGTGGAGTTGAGGGAGGTTTGAGATTACTACTTTTGGGGCTTGGCGTTAGTATGGAGGATTTAGGTAAAGACTTTGGTGACACAGTAGATGGAAAAGGAGAGAGAGAGGGTGGTGCAAGACGAGTAGGAAGCGGAATAGTGGGCAGGTTGTTTGGAGAAGTGGATGGCATATGTATTGGTGATGACTTGGAAGTGTTGGTTTGGAAATAGGTTTAGGTAAGCTTGTGGAAGGCAAAGATGTGGGTGATGAGGAATTTGGGGTGGACACATGTGAACTAGAAGTGGATTTAGGTGGAGAGGTGGATAATGCTTTATAGGGGCGGGGTCTTTTTGGTGGTGGCGAATAACTTGGAGATGTACTGGAGGAGGTGGGAAAACGTCGATGGTGAGATTGCTTGAGGTGAGAAGGACTGGATGGGGTGGTGGAAAACTTAATTTGTTTTGGTAATTGTGTGGTGGTATGAGACTTGCGGCATCTTGAATGT
This sequence comes from Paralithodes platypus, assembly GCA_032716605.1. NCBI lineage: Eukaryota > Metazoa > Arthropoda > Malacostraca > Decapoda > Lithodidae > Paralithodes > Paralithodes platypus. The sequence continues at coordinate 6,755,566 of CM064499.1, read as the reverse complement.
ACTGAAAGTTTACGGTGAATCCGTGGGCGTAAGCTATATCGAACAGGTGATGATAACACAGGTTTATTTGCGGAAGTGTCAGAATTGATAAGAGGGGTTGGTTGGGGAGGTGTGACGCCTGGCGAGGTTATCAATGGTTGAAGTGTTCGTGGCGTGTGTTGCAGGAATGCTTTCTGTTGTGGTTTGTTCGTTTTGGTTGCAAGTAATGGGGGTTTAATTATAGTGGGGCAGGAAACATTTGGAGTTGAGATCTGTGTTGAAAGGACATCAGGGGGGTAAGAAGGAAATGAGCTTGGAACTGTAGGGTTGTCATCTTTGCGAATTGGTTGAGGTTCATTGTCATTCATAAGTGGTTTATAAATCCAAACGAATCTATTCCTATACGTTCTGGTCTCGCCATGGTAGTTATAATAATAATAATAATAATATGGATTAGGAATGTGCGATACTGTATAAGGACCTACATATCGAGGCCCTAATTAATTAGTCACAGGGAGCTTGGCGACCATAACAGTGTAATTTATGGCGAAGGGATTTTCTCATCAGTTGCGTCGTGTTTGATGTCCTGGCATACTTGAGCGTAATGAAGTGTGTTTTTGAGCTGTTGTAGAGGATCAATCGTGACTGTGGAGGTAGATGGTTGGGCAAGGTGGTGGAATGGCAGTAATATAAAGGCTACCCCATAAACTCGCTCGTGTGGGGAAATACCATCTTCTTTTGGGCATGTGTTCATTCCCCATTACACCATTTTTAGTTGAGACGGCCAGTCAGAGGTGCGTAACGCAATCATTCTGGTGCATAATTGATTGTTAATTGTGCGGTGACTCCGCTCGCAGATGGCGTTGCCTTGAGGCCAGTATGGGGAAGAATGTTTAATCTTGATGCCACACTGTTTTGCGAAGGCTTCCCAATCTTGTCCTTTGAATTCTTGGGCGTTGTCCGATAATAGAGAGATTGGTAATCCGAAGACAGGAAATATTTCTGTGGCTAACAAATTTGCAACGGTGGAGGCACTGTGGTCTTTTGTGGGGCAAGCTACTAAGAATTTCGAGTAAATATTGACAAAAGTTACTATATAACGTTTGCCGTTACTGACCGGAAAAGGACCCATCACGTCCAGGTAAAGTGTCTGAAACGGTTTCTGAGCCGAGATAGTTCCGGCTGGCCCTGCCGTGCGACATCTGTCCTTGCCTAATGCACAGGGCTTACAAGCCTCAGTAACTGTCTTAGCAATTCTTGATAGGTTGATGGTCCAATACTGGTCTTGAAATATCTTTAGCATTTTTCGTTGTCCTAGATGAATGACATTTCCTTCATGGATGGAAATCATGTATTCTTGGGCTATGGTAGGTTCGACGACTGTATGAGCTGATTCTGTGGTTAGTTGATCACCCTAACGAGTCATATGTGAAAATATGTGTTTGGGGATCCATTTTGGCTTGGTTTTTCTCTCCCAAGATTGAATTAATGTCGGTTCTGTACAGGGTGAACTTCTGGCGATGGAGGTGTTGACTAAATCCGTTTGTTGCAAGGCAGCAAGATTCGTGGGAATTTGATCTGGCACCGGAAGACGAGAGAGAGCATCAGCGTTGGTATGTAATTTTCCCGGGCGGTAATGAATTACGAAATCCTACTCCTCTTAAGTTTCTCGACACCTGACTAGTAAGGCGGAGTTTGTTTCACATCGTCTTAGCCATTGAAGTGATTGATGATCTGTGATGATATCTAACTTGGCCCCCAAGGAAAAAGAACGAAAATGGTTCAATGCCCAGATAATACCTAGATATTCTCGTTTAGTGGCTGCGTAATTTTGTTGTGCTGTGTTTAATGTTGAGCTGGCATAAGCAATGACATGTTCTTTTCCATCCTGTACTTGAGCTAGTACACCACCAATTGCATATAATGAGACATCAGTGTAAAGACGGAAAGGCTGCTTGTAGTCAGAAAAAGATACTGTGGGGGCTTGTACTAACTTTTCTTTTAATGTCTCAAAAGCTTGATTTCTTTCGTGTGTCCACACGAATGCAGTATCTTTGTGAGTGAGTTGGTGAAGGGGTCTGGCTATCTCTGCAAAATGGGGAACAAAACGCCTGTATTAAGTGGCTAAACCTAAAAATGAGCGTACACCTTTTACTGTAGTGGGGGGTTGTTGATTTTTAATGGCTGATAATTTCTTGGGATCTGGAGATATGCCTTTATCAGAAATTACTTGGCCCAAAAATCCTACGGAATTTCGGGTAATTTCACATTTAGAAGGTTTAAGCTTTAACCCTGCATCCCTGATACGTTGTAACACTTGACGGAGTCAGCGAAGATGTTCGTGCCATGTCCCTGAGTAGACAATTACATCGTCTAAGTAAGCGAGACATGTTTCCCAAGTTAAAGCTTTCAATACTGACTCCATAAGTCGAGAAAACGTAGCTGGACCATTACACAATCCAAATGGTAGTACGTTGAATTCATACAGATGGCCTCCACTGGTAGAAAAAACAGTTTTCTGTTGATGTTCTGCTTTAATTGGCAACTGCCAATATCCGGTCTGTATATCCAATGTTGTAAACCATTTGGATCCATGAAGGGAATCTAAAGAGTCAGCTATTCTGGGTAAAGGTGTAGCGTCGTTGATGGTGGTGTCATTTAGTCGTCGGTAATCAACGCAAAATCGTGTTGATCCGTCTTTTTTCTTGACTAATACGACTGGTGATGACCATGGGCTGACAGAGGGTGTTGCAATTCCAGCGTCTAGCATCTCTTGGACTTGTTGATCTTCTTCTTGTCATTGCAGAGAATTTTTCCAACTTGAGGGTTGACGAAGAGGAGGTCCAGTGGTATGGATGGAATGTTCTTCCAGATTAGTCTGACCTATCTCTGTGGGCGTCTGAGCAAATACATCACTAAAATCATGCAATCATTGTTGCATCTGATGTCTTTGTACATTTGATAATGAGTCAGAAATGTTGGGTAATACAAGTGGAGAACTAGATTTAACATGGTTAGGGGCAATTTCATCGAAAGTTTTCAAATCACCAATAATAAGGCCTTCTGGTAGTGTTAAAACTTCATCTGAAATGTTGGCAATCAAGATGGAATTTTGATGAGATGTTATGATAGCTGGTTGAATTATGCACCTATCTTGACCTGTCGTGGTGTTAGTGGGAGTTAGAATCATGGTATCCTGTGGCATTTGTCGAATGGATACCCATTTCTGATGTTGAGGCGGAATGGTATCTCGAGTTTGGATGATGGCAGGGCTTCTGATAGTGGGAGGAGGCAAATTTTGTATAGGTTTGGCAGTCAGTGGAAGAAAACTGAGCACTGGTGGAAGAGTTGCATAATTGTTTTTCATGGTTGGATGGAAGGTCATTTCTAGCTGGTATGATAGTAGGGCTGATACTAGTAGAAGGAGTCAACGTTTCTATCGGTTCTATATATTCAGTGGGAGAAGATTTAACACAGGTGTCAGATTTACATGATTGTTTCACTTTGCAAAAAATGTTCTTGGTTTGATTTTGGCTTGAAATTTCCGTTTTCCACGACGCTGCTACTTGGAGGGAAGTGGATGGATTGTTTTGTACTAGTTTTATTTTTGGACTATGTTTTTCTGACAGGGGAAGAGCAGGGGGAACATTTTCTTGCTGAACAATTCTAGGGATTGAGGAGTTGATTGATTGTTTCTTGCGGAATTTTGGTTTTCTTTTCTTGAAAGTGATCAGTCTTTGACCACAGTCTACTTGTGCTTGAAGTTTGTGGAGGAGATCTAATCCTAAGTAGCCGTCATAATGTTGACAGTCAGAGTGAAACACTACGAAAGGGTGGTAACAGTTGGCATGAGGTGAGGGTGTGGTTACATGCAGTGGTTTAGTTTCCCCTCTAATTTGGAGAGGAGTGTCCCCGGCACTTATGAGATTGGATTTGGTGGCTGTTAATTCACCAAATTTCTTTCGGTGTTTGACAAAGAATGAATTAAAAATACATGAGCGAGAGGCGCCTGTATCTATAAGTAGCCTTACAGGGATATCTTTAATCTTTGCAAGGTGGTATATTGGGGGTGATTTATCATTTGCAGAATCCCCCGCCGAAGCCATCGTAGGCGGGGGAGGTTCTAAAAATCCTGGGGGTCATTTTCTTCCTCCTCTAGGATTTCTTGTTCCTCTCTAACGAGAATGTGAGCTATATTTTCATTTTCTTGGGTCCCATCATTTTCTTCTTCAATAAACTCTTCCTCATTGGCTGAAATACGAGGTTGACTGGGCCTATATTTAGCAGACTCCCAAATGCCATGGGAACATTTATGGTTGCAAGCAGGAAAATCATACGGGTTGATAATGACAAGAGTTTGATGTTTACCTTTGTTATTGTTGTTGTAGGCCTGATTCTGATTATATACCCTTCTCGGTTGATTAGGGGTAAATTTTGGCATGCTGGGTTGGTAGTGCCCTGAGTGGTAGGTTGGTTTAGATGTGGTAGCGGGTTGTCGGTGGAACTGACTTGATTCCCTGGGTCTACCGGAGTTTTGAGGATGGATGGTAAACCTCTTGATGGCGGCAATAGTGTTCGCTTTAGGTTGTATGGCGAGAATTCTCCTGATGGTGATCAAATCGCGTTGAAAACCAACAGGATCGTGTATTGCAAAATACTCCTGGACTGATGAGGGCAACACTTGCACAAGATTTACAAGAATGTGCTGTTCTTGCTGCACTTTAGGAAGAGCAGGAAATGCAGATTTAACTTGCTGTGTGATAGATGCTAATGTGTCATCTAAGTTTCCTTCGTACTTGGTGTCCTTGATCCGGGCATGGGCGACGAAGATACCCAATGATGGCTTAATAGCATCAATTACTATGGGCCTAAACTGGTCCCAGGTGAGTGCGGGGGTTACCTGCGATGCAACTAGGGAAACGTCTTTTCCCAAGTGCGTTAAAAGGACGGCTATCTTTTCGCGGTCAGTGTTGTAACACTGGCTTCACTATGTCCATGTATGTTTCAATTTCATAAGTTTCCCCATCGGATTTGGGGATGGGGATGTGAGAGCGAGCTGCCATATATACGATGTTATAATATTACTATTGTTTGTAGATAGAAATGCAATGAATTCTTCTATCCGAATCAAGAACCACCGCTAGCCACCAATGTTATGCCCTGATTTTATCCAGGATTAACGATTGATTAACCCTTTCACGCATTTATGACGCAGAGGTTGCCAGATTAGCATAAGAAATAGAGTTCTCTCACTCTTATAATTACCTCTCCAAAATTAGTTTTCTGCCCACAGCTAACTCAAAGACAACTGCAGAGGTTGAAGTAACTAAACTAAAGGTTTTTAAATACCCCTGATGGTAACAAAGGCTTTAAAGTATCCCCAATAGGTTCAAAATCGCGTCATATGTCGGAGAGGGTTAAGGTGAGTTCTTCAAGACTGGGATATCAGAGTTCATGCAAGTACAAATAAATAACCAACAGAGGACATGTTTAATATCAAAATATAATTTGTAATACAGCTTTATTCACTTATTCACTAGTTACATAATTATGTATGACTTATAAACACTTCAACATGGGATAATCATAAGTGACACAACTCTAATTTCAATTCTACCAGCACGATCGCGGATCTAGATGGAGATCAGGTATATTCACTTCAAATAGTATACATAATGAGAATATATAACAAATACACGTGAGCCACTAAATGTTTCTAATCTCTCAGTGGGGATCGAACCGTCGACCATCAGGACGATAGCCGACGCTTTAATCAATTACACCACGTCAGTCTAAAAGACACTCAGCCTTCTATCCTATTTATGTTAGGGAGAAGGGAAACCCACTAGGTGAATATATTTCAATTCAAACCTAGTTGTAGGATCCATATTTCCAGAATACCATACAAGGATTTCCGAGTGTCACGACGCAACTCGGGTCGAAATTGATTTCATTTAATTCTAACCAACAAAGCATGAGAGTTACAAATATTGAGAATATATCACAAATACACGTGAGCCACTAAATGTTTCTAATCTCTCAGTGGGGATCGAACCGTCGACCATCAGGACGATAGCCGACGCTTTAATCAATTACACCACGGCAGTCTAAAAGACACTCAGCCTTCTATCCTATTTATGTTAGGGAGAAGGGAAACCCACTAGGCGAATATATTTCAATTCAAACCTAGTTGTAGGATCTATATTTCCAGAATACCATACAAGGATTTCCGAGTGTCACGACGCAACTCGGGTCGAAATTGATTTCATTTAATTCTAACCAACAAAGCATGAGAGTTACAAATATTGAGAATATATCACAAATACACGTGAGCCACTAAATGTTTCTAATCTCTCATTGGGGATCGAACCGTCGACCATCAGGACAATAGCCGACGCTTTAATCCATTACACCACGGCAGTCTAAAAGACACTCAGCCTTCTATCCTATTTATGTTAGGGAGAAGGGAAACCCACTAGGCGAATATATTTCAATTCAAACCTAGTTGTAGGATCAATATTTCCAGAATACCATACAAGGATTTCCGAGTGTCACGACGCAACTCGGGTCGAAATTGATTTCATTTAATTCTAACCAATAAAGCATGAGAGTTACAAATATTGAGAATATATCACAAATACTCGTGAGCCACTAAATGTTTCTAATCTCTCAGTGCGGATCGAACCGTCGACCATCAGGACGATAGCCGACACTTTAATCAATTACACCACGGCAGTCTAAAAGACACTCAGCTTCTATGTACAGTATACATAATATTCTTCTTGAGAAATATGCGCACTCTTCTCTTCTCGAAAGCTTATAATGAAAACTACTAATAATTCAGGTTTTATTTAGATTCACTATATCTATTGAGTTAACTTTTCCTCATGAATAATAGTGGACGATATGAAATACACATTCCCATATTTCTTGGCACAAAATATGGAAGCTTAAGCATTGATGAACATTTTCAGTTTGAGTTCAAGTTTGTGGACTCTAAAATATTATGATATCCACTGAGATATTTTCAGAGTTCATGAAGGTGTATGTAAATCTTCTTATTTAAAATAAATTCCTAGTATCGTACTACGGGTATCACAGACGTATTGTATAGGTGAACACGTAAGCTATTATGATTAGGATATTCCCTAGATACTGTAACACTTCCTTTCTATAACTCAAAGTTAATGTTGGACGAACTCTGTTTATTTTTCACTTGGCAGAAATATGACAGAGTTGATGAATAGGTAAGTATCTGTCTTAATTTAGTATATTGATTAGTGCCTTCTGCGTGTCGTAAGAGGCGACTAAAGAGGTTGGGTCGGTGGGCTTGCGACCCCCACCCGGAAAAAATATCGAAGCAAGGAAAAACGAACGAACAGCCTCGGATGCGGACGGAACCAACGTTGACGAACCACGACCGACTAAGGACATGCCTTCGGACATTCTGAGAATGGCTACGTGGAATGTTAGTGGCATGAATGATGGCACAAAAGAGAGAGAGGTTCTGGAAGTGTTAGTGAATGCCAGGCTGGATGTATGTGGAATGACAGAGACCAAATGGAAAGGTTCAGATGTGAGAGAGTGGGAGTGTGGCATGGGTGTGTGTGCTGGAGTGAGTGAAGGAACAGCGAGAGAAGGTGCATGTTTGTTTGTAAGTAGCAAATGGAAGGAATGTGTAAGAGAGTATGGGTCTGTGGGTTCAAGGATTGTGTGGGTGAGAATGAAAGTAGGAATACAAACGTGGGTGATTGTATGCGTGTATGCCCCGACAGAGGATATACTTGAAAGAAAGAAAGAGGAGTTCTGGATGAATGTGGAGGCGTGCCTGGAGAAGTTTGACAAGAACGAAAGAATATTTCTGATTGGGGATATGAATGGTAAGGTGGGTGATAGGAAAGTTGAGGGAGTGGTGGGAGGGTGGGGGGTACCATCAGAGGTGAATGGGAATGGTAGTGCACTTGTGGACGTATGTGTGGGGAGGAGGCTGTGGATAGCCAACACCTTCTTCCGACACAGAATGATCCACAGGTACACGTGGAAACGGATGTTGACGATGAAGGATAAGACAGTGGTGGAACGAAAGTCATTGATTGATTATGTATGTGTGGATGAACGAATGAAGAAATCTGTGATGGATGCTAGGGTGTATAGGGGTATTGGAGGGGGTCTGTCTGATCATTATGTAGTGGTAGCTAAGGTTAGGATACAAAAGAAGTGGGTGAGGAGAGCGGGAGGGAGGCGAGAGGAGGGTGGAATGGTGAGGAGGGTGGAGAGGTTGCAGGAGGAGGAAATCAGGGAGGAGTACAGGAGAGCAGTGGAAAGACGACTAGGTGGGTTCGACCTGGAAGTTATGGAGGAAGTGGAGGAGATGAGCAAGGTGTTTAAGGATGAGATCTGTGCAGCATGTGAGGAGGTGTGTGGAGTGAGGAGAAGAGGGAGGGGAGTGAAAGGTACAGCATGGTGGACAGAAGAGGTAAGAATAGCTGTGGAAGAAAAAGAATGCATATAGAGAGTGGTTGGGTAGTAGAGGGAATGAAGATTCCGAGAGACAGAAACGAGCGAGGTACGTGGAGAGTAAGAGGGTGGTGAAGAGAGTAGTGAAGGAAAGTAAGAGAAGAGTAGATGAGGAATTTGGAAGGAATCTGAGTGTAAAATGGAGGGAGAGTAAGAAACTGTTCTGGAAAGAAGTCAAGAAAGTTAGGGAAAGTAGCAAGGGAAACAGTAAGGGTGTGAAAGATAAGAATGGGAGAATGCTAGCCGAGAAGCAAGAGAGAGTCGAAAGATGGAGGGAGTACTTCAGTGAGTTGCTAAATGAAAGGAATGAAGAGCCAGCAAACATAGCTGGATATGGTATGGGAGGGAGAAGAAGAGAAGTAGTGGAGGAGGAGGTGGGGATCAGGAGGTCAGAAGTGTGGGAAGCCATGAAAAGAGTGAAGTTGGGGAAAGCACCAGGAACAGATGGAGTGTGTGGGGAAATGTTGAGGTATGGTGGTGAGATAGTGATAGAATGGGTATGGAAAATGTGCAAACTAGCATGGGAGAAGGGGAGTGCACCCGATGACTGGAAGACTGGCATAATAGTTCCCCTATATAAGGGCAAAGGGGAAAGAGGAGTGTGTGGTAACCACCGAGGAATATGTCTTCTAAGCGTAGTAGGGAAGGTATACAGTAGGGTAGTGATTGAGAGAGTGAGAGTGAGAACGGAGAAATGGATAGGCGACGAGCAGGGAGGTTTTAGGAAGGGAAGAGGATGTGTAGATCAGATTTTTACCCTGAATTGTGTTGTGGAGAAGTATCTGGAGAAGAAACAAAAGGTGTATGTTGCCTTTATGGACTTGGAGAAGGCCTATGACAGAGTGGATAGAGAAGGTTTGTGGAAAGTACTTAGAATATACGGAGTAGAGGGCAAGTTGCTGAAAGCAGTGAAGAGCATGTATGAGGGTGCAAAGGCGGCAGTACGTGTGGAGAGTGAGCAGAGCGAGTTCTTTGACCTGAATGTTGGTTTGAAACAGGGGTGTGTGATGTCCCCGTGGTTGTTTACTGTATATATGGATGGAGTTATGAAAGAAATACTATCAAGAGCAGTGGATGTTGGTGTATCGCTGAAAAGGGAGGGAATTGAGTGGAAGCTACCTATACTGCTGTTTGCGGATGATACAGTTCTGATGAGTGATAATGAATGGGAGTTGCAGGGTCTGGTAAATGAGTTTGGAACAGTGTGCGAAAAACGGAATTTGAAGGTAAATACGGGGAAGAGCAAGGTTATGGTCTTTGAAAGGGGTGAAGTCACAGAGTGTGAGGTGAAGCTGAACGGTCAGGCTATGGAGATCGTCAACTCTTTTAAGTATCTGGGCAGTGTGTTGAGTAAAGATGGGACTATGGATGAAGAGGTGCGGGAGAGGGTACAACAGGGGAAGAGGGTTGTAGGAACGCTAAAAGCAGTAACAAGAAATAGGGTGGTCAGTATGGAAGTGAAGAAGTCCTTGCATGACAGTGTGGTAATCCCGACACTGACTTACGGAAGCGAAGCATGGACGTTGGTTGAGAGACTCAGACCAAGAGTGAGAGCAGTGGAAATGAATTACTTAAGGAGTGCGTGCGGAGTTACATGGAGGGATAGACAGACTAATGAGGAAGTAAGAAGGAGGTGTGGTGTGGAGGTAGATGTGCTGGAAAGTGTGAAAAGGAACAACTTGAGATGGTTCGGCCATATGGAACGTATGGAAAGCGAGAGAATGACTAAGAGGGTGTACGAGAGCGAGGTGGAGGGACAGAGGGGGAGAGGTAGACCGAATATGAGGTGGAAGGATGGAGTGAGGAAGTACATGAACGAAGGCGGTGCTGGTTGGGGGGAGGGGCGTCGACTGACTGGGGACAGAGGTGCATGGGGGCGGTTCGTTCGTGGCCACCCCTTCGGGGATCACGGCGTCGGGCAATAGATAGATAGATAGATTATTTGTTGAGTTGAAACGTCGTACTAAAGAGCGTTATTTCTGGGACGTCTTGATACGTATGTTTCTTTATATATAAACTTCGTAGGACACTTTTTATACACTTTTCACGTCTTCGAGGTATTAAGAACTCTATTTATTTCGGTCACTTTGAACTCTAACTCTTCTGGTATCTCGTCACTGATACTGAATTAAAGTACTTTCTATATTATTTCTTTTCTTGGAGGAGAGATGCACTTAGTTGATATTTCTTCTGATGCTCCGTGGGCCGTCCAGGTTGGCCGGTCGTGTGAAGAAGTTATAGTTGGATTAATGGTCTTGGGGTCTTCAATATGGTTCCGTAACTAGTGGAGAAACAGTTGGTCACCATATCGGATTAACGCAAGTATTCTCGGCATATAGCTTCCAGCAAATACTTGACTATCCTGACCTTTATATTAATCGTTGATGGAGTTCTGTTCAGGTACTCTTGAAATTAGGTTTTAAATAATTATTATGTCTCAGGTCTTGCCGGATTAATATAATATCGGACTAACGCAAGAAGAGCTTAGGTAATGGCTCTTCTTGACTGTCTCTAACCCTTATAAGAGGTTCAAGGAACTCGGGGCGGTGTTAACCTTTTAGTCGCAAATCCTGGTGGGGTGCCACAGACAATTTGCGCCTAGGATTTATATATGCAGAGTGCCCGTGAGGGTGTCTCGCTAAACCCTTATAATACAAAAGATCTTTCTACCTTAGATCTCTGTGAGAAAATGCTAGTATAACTTCTTAATAGAAAAATTATGAAAGGTAGGGTTGCCTGAGTCTTTCAACGTTTTCACTATACTGAACTTAACCCAATAAAATTATATAACTATATTAATTTTTGGGGTGCCAGGAATAATAAGGTTAACATATATAGGTATTATTACACTATTAAAGATATTGAAACATAAGTGGAAGAGGACATAACACTTTATGATTTTAATACTTATATATATACAACTATAAAAGGTCTCTATGTTAAGTGATTGGGTTGCCACAAATAACAAAGATCCTAAAACAAAGTTTATATATATATTCACAGACAGTATAAGTGTAACAGCGCATTTTGAGCGACTGTACACCTCTAAGATAAACCATATAATCACATATATAATTCACACCATTATAACAACCTTTTAGAGAACTATAAGTGTGTTGGTGTGATCTCCCTATAGAAGTTCACACCATCACAATGGACGCTGGTAACTGTCCACTGTGCTAAGGCAAGCACGGATCCCACGATAACAAGATGGTATCACACATCCGTTGCCAAGATATCGAGAAGTAATTGCTATCAACTATGTCACGCCCAGTCGTCACATGGGGTGGCCTCAAGCAGGCTGAGGCCGATTCAGTCAGCACCCAGCATTCACCCTAGGAGGGTCCCTCACCTCAACCCTAAGGGTAAGCCTCGTGACCTCTATAAGTGTACAAGTACCTTATAAGTACCTTATAAAGTGTGATATCTGTGACATTCTAACTTTCTAGTAACTCCCTTCTAATCGTTTGTTCCCTCTCTTTACAGGAGATCTTATTAAATACATGGAAACAGCTCATAATTCTAGGTTGCAATTATTAAGTAGGTTACTTGCATAAGTAATAGATAAAGTACTTATCCCAGTATACACTCAACTCTGAGTATACACCACATTAGGAAGTACTTTATAATTGCATTTCCCCAACGCACGGGATGTCTGGTGCAATATTCTAATTTCTCAAATTAGGATTAAGGGCTACAGACTTATATTTTCTATTAACTCCTTCAGACATATTATGTTCCAGTAAGTCTACAGAGGCAGGAGCCCGGTATCCTTGCCACCGCCTCGCACTACACTCACAACAACACTGCGGCCGTTAGAATTATCGGAGGTGGCTGAGGTTGCCACCAACGGTTTTATCGTAAGCTAACTTATCGGACTTACTGAGCTCCATATGACGCTAGAGCATCATATAACTTATTAGAGAGCCATGAAGATAAGTCCATATGACGCACTAGCGTCATATGAGTTTTTGGCGCACTCGGGCATATGACGCGGTAGCGTCATATATGTCTGAAGGAGTTAATAAATAACAAAAGCCCCTTGCTTGTTTATTTAAGACCTCCCTACATATTTCCAGTGGTTCAAGATTCCTACAGAGTTTATTACAACGTACAAGAAATATTGAGGTAAGAAAATAAGTTTAACCCTAACCATTCTGCTAAAAAGCCACCTTCATAAACCGCACGCTACATATTGGTGGCAGCGGTGGGATGCGATTAACCCTTAACACCTTACAAGCGGCCTATGCGGTTTATTTATATGTACCGCCCAGCGGGGTGTTTTTAGCCAAAATAGGGCTGTTTACGTGATCATTTTCATGCCTAGACCCATAAAGACCATAAGACCCAGAACGTAAAACAAGTACCTATCCCTGAAAGGGCATAAACAGAGCTTTCGAATGACACCATAACGATCCTTTTATGATGGCTAGTTTTCTTGCAATAACCGTGCAACGCGAGTGCAAAAAGCATGTAATTCGGTACTTTCCCCATATAATTCAGTATGTAGCGAGTGAGAGAGGGAGGAGGGAGCTGAGATTCGTGTCAGTAGGTTCGCCGCGGTGGTCTGGAGCAGTCTTACGCTCGCTAGTCTCCTGCCACCACTTGTCTCTCTCTCTCAGCAACATTACGTGCTGAAATTGCCACTCGACCTATGTCGAGCGCCGCCACATAGTCCAGCTTTATTTAACTCGACTTATGTGGTGAGCCGCTAATTAAGGGTTAAAGTCAACCGAATCATTAAAGTATAAATAGCCTCCGAAGAACAGTTAATTAGACGCTTAATAACTGTATAGCAACCTAGAACAAACAACTATAGACAATATATAAAAACTGAGCTAAAAGGAAATAAGGAAAGACAATTGTAATGTACAAAGACAAAATTATTCAGTGAAGAATCAAACAAGTACAGTTCCAAGCAGAGGGAGATGGTATCAGTGGGCAAACAAGCTTACTGTAGACTCAACAAGCAGCAAGCTGAGTCAGTCTCCCAGGCGCTCACATCTTCGAGCGGGTGACTCATCCAATAGTCACCCACCATCCAGCATCACCCATCACACATCCGCTCTCTCAACCTCGCCCAGACGAGCGAGTCAGGAGTGAGTGTGAGTATGACGTATGTATGACGTCAACAAGAACTGAAGCACAGAAAATCTACGGGACACCGATGTACCTCTTCAATCAACACAGCTGATAGACGTCTTCAAGCAATACGACCTCCAAGCAGTATCAGTTATTGTAATAGGTTAGTGATTAGTGATACAATACAAACATACATAATAATACTAGTGAATTAGTAGCCTACTTGTAAACGCACAACACAGCAATGCCACTGTGAATTAATTATCTTGATATCTAACTACTTATTTACTTAACAAATTTTAAGCGTGACTGTAAGTACATTTTAACTCTATTTCGACTTAGTAAATTCAAGTATTGTTTCAAGAACTTTAATCTCACACTAAGAGAAAATATACTTACTTCCTTAAATAATTTGCTCTTCTTAGACGATTTACATTTACAGGCCTCACAGTAATATATTTGATTTGCAGTAACAGTACATTAACCCTTATTTAGCGGGCTAGGTGGTCTATTTGACCGTAGCGCCCAGCGGTTTTTTTTTACCCTAAATATGGTTGTTTACGTGATCATTTTCATGCCTAAATAACACCCAGAGCGTAAAACAAGTATCTATCCCTGAAAGGGCGTAAACAAAGCTTTCCAATGACACCCGAACCATCCTTGTACAACCACTGGTTCTCTTGCAACGATCGTGCAACACGAGTGCAAAAACCCTGTAATTAGGTAATTTCCCTACATAATTCCCTGTGTAGCGAGTGTGAGAGGGGAAGGAAGGGTGGTTCAGTATGTCCACCGCGGTGGTGGTGAGCGGTCGTAGAGTTGCTATGCTCGTCCCACCGCTCAGCTCTCTCTCTCAGCAACATTACGTGCTGAAAATGGCGAACGACATAAGTTGTGAACCGCCACATAGTCCAAATTTATTTCACACGACATAAGTTGCACGCCGACAATTAAGGGTTAAAGAGGTTTTCTAACAGTGATCAAACCCTTCTTTTCTGTTATTTCGTGTTTTGTGTCTGTTTCAATTTCTTAGTAAAAGAATAGGCTATCCCTATAGTGCCTTACTAACCTGAATTTATTAGTAAGAGAGTATCCCTATACAGTGCCTTACTAACTTGAATTTTCCTAGACTTCCTTGTATAATTTTTTTTTGCTGAACTCATAGTCTTACTAACATCATTCATCCTTCAACTTTGGATAGAGGTGTGATGTTAAAGTGAAACTCCTACGACCTATATTCTATGCTAGTGACCTTGAATTTTTCTTCATTTCAGAATTTCAGGTGGGGATTATGTTTCAATGCTTGTAAATTTGTCTTGAATTTAAAGTGGAAATTAAGGAATAGGAGTTTGAACCTCAGTCAGACACAGCTTGAGATAAGAAGTAGGGACAAAAAAACTTGCTTCTGACCTTGATGACTCGACTGAAATTCTAGCTAACTCTTTCAAGGAGACATCGGGCCACCCTGATACATCCTTAGCGCAAGCAAATTTCTAACATATTTTCACACCAAACATAAGGCCCTTAGTGTCTCCCATGCATGAAGGTTATGTTATTCTGAGACTGTGCTACGCACTTATCAGAATATTTCCCCTACGTACGTCCTAGATTTCAATATTTGTGCATAGTTCAGGTGTTATCTCCGTAGCAAAACGGAAAGTATCCACCAAAAACACTAGTGTACAATACCTGCATTCCTGAGGTAAGTTTCACATTTGTTTTAATTTTCTAAGACTAGGGTTAAAATCTTTGTAGATTCAAGTGTAGAGAAGATTTCAGAAGAACCTACTACACCTACAGACAGCTACAACTACAGCTACAGCTCCGGCTACAGAAATATCAACGTTCTCTCTCATCAAACATGGCAGGCCAGGACGAGATAGAACTGATCCAGAGTTGGGAAAATTTCGCCCCATTCACTGGGAAAAAATTTCCTAATTACCCGGATGGAGTACTAAACTTCCTGGAGACCATTGAAGAACGCATGAGGGACAGCGATATTAGCACTGATGAAGACAAGATAGCTATTGCAAAACGCTATCTGAAGTTTGGTACGATGGCCGAAAGGCACCAGACCATAACAGGTATGAGGACAGGGGTCTATAGCGAATGGAGAGAATGTATGATTATCATCTTTGGAGTAATCACACCTCCCGCGGAGTCACAGGCATACCTTAAAATCCAGGTGCCTATATTTTCTGGGAAGGATAAAGATTGTCCTAACTACCCAGGAGGAGTTGGTGAATTCCTGAAGGTAATAGAAGAATACATGGACACCCATTCCATCTTTAGTGACAAGAAACGAATTGCCTTTGTCCAGATACATCTGAAAAGAGGAAGTGCTATCGACCTCGCTCAAGCAACAGCTTAATTTCAGACAACGGACTATAGGGATTTCCGAGTAACCCTTGTTATCTTTGCTGCCACTGAAAATCCCGAGGGTCACCAACCAGAGAGACCCCTCACACCAGAAGTTGAACACACTCCAAGGTCTCCTCCAAGTCTAGAGACTGTTCCGGAGTCCCCGGAGTCACCTTCAGACACTGATTCGGACAATACATCGGATGCAGATACTGCTTCTGAGACCTCGCTGGACCCAACTCCCGAGATTCCAGACGCTACAGCAGAGACTGTTCCCGCATCTGTTCCCAAGTCAGTTCAAAGAAGAGCTCCTGTACCAGCCCCTGAGCAAATGCCAAATTCCAGAAGAGCTCCCAGACCAGACCCTGAGCTAATTACTCTTGCCAATCCAAGAAGACCTCATGAGATAGTGACAGTATCACAGACAGTGTGTGCTTACTGCAATCACAATGTAAGGAGAAACCACTCTTGCGTGGCGAGGCGCAGACCCAGTCCGACACCTTCACCTCCGAGAAGAACTGGTGCAATCCCTAAGGAGTGTGGCCACTGCCATAAAGTTGGTCATACAATGAAAAATTGCTGGACACTCCAACCACAATTACTCCCACAGCAGAAACAAACGTCACAAAGCAAATCCCCAGTGCATACAAAACCTCGTAAGGCAGGAAAACCACAACGGAACCCTCGCCCTACACAACGAGAGAGACCCGCACAAAGAGGATATTGCTTCGTTTGTGAAGTATTTGGACACGACACAAAGGATTGCCCTCGTGAAGACACACCACGTAGACCAAGAGATGAGTCGCCTCCTTCGCAATTCTGGTTCCTACCAGCGTGTCAGATCCTTTAGTCCCAAAACTACAATTGCCAGGCTCTCTGCAGTACAAACTCCCCGGAGTCGCAGAGAATGAGACCCCTCCACGATCAACATTTTGCGTCACAATCAACACCTCACACTAAGGCTGTACGTGACTAAGCTAGTTTTACGTGGTGGATTAAACCTCACACTAAGGTCCCACACGTAACCCAAAGTTTCACGTTATGGATTAAACATCACATCGAGGTCCCACACGTAGTCCCCAATACATTTCTTGTGGCGGCAGACACCTTTTGACACAGATAACGTATGAAACTCATACGTAGTTTGCGTAGCAGAAACGCCTAAGCAAATACAAGGTTCCGCACAAGTCCAAATTATCTATGTCCAAGAAATAATGATACTGAAAGATAACCACATCAACCTGAAGTCTCACAGCTTGAGCTTCACCCATAGTTGTTCTGGTACTCCGTACTGTGTTCGACCCGATTTATCCCCAGCACTGATCATGTAACATCTGTTTCAACAAGTATGGGTAGTTAGCTTGCGCAAGATCCTTGGAATCTGTTCCGAGTACATGGTGCATAGGTCACAGTTAGGTCAACAATGTCGAAATACATACACAACACGCATTACGAGTTCTTTCCTGCATTCGATCATAAGCAGCGACTAGTCAACAAGCATGACCAGTTTCACCTGCAAGATCCTAAGAGCTCTCGCTTTATGTCCAACAGTGCTAGGATCAAGAGCCGTATTGCAAACCAGTTTTCTCTCGCTCACATCCGAAGCCAAAAAGGATTCGTACTAGAGAGGGTGCACACCTTCCAGTTGGGTTACCAAATAGTATCCCTTAGTAATCTCCGGAAAAACAAGGATTTATGCGAAGAATAGGGTACGTCTTCCAGTGAACTACCCAAAGTTATAGCAGATGTGGAAAAATCTTTTACAGCACATGTAAGTACATTACTAATGGCATCCAGACCTACAATGTACTAAGGCATCCTGCAGGCAAACCCGGTAGAGGATATGAACCGCCGTAGAGTTATAGAATGATTCGCGCATCTACTTCGGTATCCTAGCGCATCGCTAAGACATTCTCCTGTAGCTACGAAGACCTAGACTTAGGATTGTAGTCGCCTTCCGCAGTGTACGGCTAAAAACACTAAAGAATCTAACCAAAGCACTACATACCCCTAAAAGTAAACCTAGGTAAGTCTAAAAATTCACATCCTTCCATTGGTTGACACCAACCTGGTTGGTAACCAAGAACGGGATAGTTTTAGGTGGTCAATCACCACAAAGACAACCACGCAGCATATTCTAGCCAAGTTAAGGAAATACTTCCCACAGCCTGATTTGTCAGAACTCCTTCACGACATAGGAATAACGGGAACAAAGTTTTTCAAAGTTACTCAAAAATCTAAGTTTTCTTAAGTGCAACTCCATCACTTCATGGATAGACACCAGAAGACTTGACTGTACATTCACGATCGGTATCTAAGATGTCCCAGTAAGCCAATCTCGAGTCGAGCAGAAAGGATTCTCATCGAATAGTACGATCTGTGCAGTTAATTACCTTCTAAAGTTGCACTTAAAATACAAACTTAAGGTTAGAATTATAATAAGATGTTTCCAAGTCTTACAAGGCAGAGCTCATCAGAATGCTTGCCTAAATACCAGTCAAAACATGCTCAACAATTCACACTCGTACAAACGACTCTTCTCACCAAAGCTCCGTACAGTATTCAAGATGCCAAGTGACCTAGTCAGGATGCTAGTCATTGGTTCCATAAGAAAAGTGTTGAATAAAGTAGAGACTAGATATCACAACACAGAAAGGTTAACCCTTGTAGCATCTTGGGAGTCGAAACCTTCGTGAAAACTTAGCCTTGAGCCTTCCTTCGATCTCTACTCAAACAGACAGGCAAGGACAAAAGGTACTCAAAGGTGATAAATTCTCACTGGCAGACTAATGCGGTGGTACGAGACATTCCTACAGCTAACCCGACACTGTATTTAAGGGTAAGAGCTAACGCGGAAGCCAACGCACTCTCCAGAATCGTGCAAGTTGCCCCGGTGATCTCGTTGCCGATCTAAAAGGAAGCCAAGTGAAAGATGAGCAAGCCTAGATCCATTACAAATCCAATAAGTAAGCTATTTCTGGAATCGGAAAAGAGGATGTCTTTTCCGGAAACCAAGTTCATCTGACGCAGTTCCGATTGCACTAAGAACCTCTGGTTAGCCTCTTCCCGTTGACAACCACACATACAGCCATGTATTATTATGTCATTCCAGATCCGATTGTAGTACTTCCAAAACAGCATGAAGCCATCAAGTTGTTACCTAGTGCAGCAACTGTGCCAACAAGTATGGACAGTTCATATGTGCAAACATGAAGCAATTCTTGACGCCGCTAAATAGATGTACTACTGTAAAACTATTAAGAAGGATAGTAAACGATACTTTACCAAAAGACTCTCTTGTGCTACCACAAGGTACTTGAGAAGAAACCATAACCTGTGACACTCCTGGAATACCCGACGGCTTCACATCCATTTGACATTGTTTCTTTGGAATTGCTGAAATGCCCAGGCGACGCCAGATGTAAGCAGTACCAGCTGGTTTGTGTTAAATATAACCCTTCAGACTAGTTTGTCGTATTCCTGCTTAAAGGCGGATACAAAGGTCCCAATTACCAAGAGGCTCGAGCATTACCCACTTGTTCACTATTCCTCTCCTAGGCACCTCCTCGCCGATAACAGGTTGGAAACCAAGCACAATGTGAAAGAATTAATGGGTGATATCTACTTGAGAAAGCATGTATTTGCACAACAGATCCCATTCTCAATTGGGCTAGTTGACTGCAAAGTACCACAGCTACCATAGCTATCTTTGAAATCTTGGAACATCATGAAGATTTTAAAATAATCTAGAAGTCAAGGAAAACCTAGATGGCTTTTCATTACCTTGAAGAGTCTTCCGGAACCTACAGACAGGTATAGAAGACTAGCTTCTGCGGGTAAAGACAAGCTTCTGCCGTGATTTCTGGCTACAGCTAAGCTACGCAGAAGCCTATATTCCTATATTAAGAACGTCTTAACTCATTCAGGACTAAGTTTGTTAGTCTAGATGCTACGTCGCTACCACTCACAAAACAAAATCATTTCGATGGTTACAGGTTAATCCGGATGAGTACTCAACACTCGCTGAATGGCCATATGTACCTCTCCTGATTGCCTCCGCAGACACTCCTGCATTTCGGCAAGAAACTCCAGTATGCTAACAGAGAGGACCGATGTTCTGTTAATGCCACAGATTTAGAAGAACTTTTCCTCTAGAGAAACTAGCAACATAATTACTTGAAATAGTAGTAATTACACTTCAGATCCACAAAAGAAGATCTTTCGTTCTATTAACGACACATTATCTGACAGAGTAAGCCGCTCATACCAGTACATCCTACTGGCCATGTGTGAAGAATTCTACTGCACCTCTGCAAATAGAATTTTACCCTTTCTCCCGAGAAAGATTACCTGGTTAGTGCGTTCCCTACTAACTAATCAGATGATGCCTGGTAACTTGCGACTTACAGGTACGTTTCACGTTTTAGCGTAGCTCGTATTAATTAAATCGTAATCTCCGGATGATTCATTTTGGTATTACCTGATGACCTTACCCTGGTAACCAAACATTCACACTCACACACGTGAGAAGAGAGGACTGTTATATTTTGCTGACCTACTTAGTCAGGTCAATATATGAAAAATAATACCCGAACCTCAAACAAATGTATACAAAAGGTGTTTTTGCTGGAAGTGTATCAGGATGGCCTGAAGTGTTCCAGAAAAAAAGTCTCCCAAAATCCGCATCCGGGAACATGGTTAATTTGCATAATTTCAAGATGGCGACCCCCCAAAATTTCAATTACTACAAAAAAAAATCTGGTTCACTTTAGACCCTATAAATGTATTACCAACAGATAGAAACATGACACCAAATAACCAAATAAGCTTTATAAAAACCTTCTGTGACATCACAATGACGTCAAAAGGACGTCATATATTAGATGACGTCATCACAAGCGATTTCACCAAAAATGGCCGAATATCTTGAAGGCAATGCGTTTTAATTGAATGGGATGTGTCATACAATTAATTAATAATCCTCAATGATGCACATGACGTCATGCGACGTCAAAATGATGTCACAGTGACGTTGACTTATGAGCGCTTACAATCCCGGATCGGGCTCGAAAGGATCTCATACTACACAAACTTTACAACATTATTTGTTGTTATTTGTACAAATACATTCTATAGATGTTTTATATCATGTCATTGAATCGGACACATGCAAGGCATTGGGACTAGCACTGGAGATGAAGAAAAATTAGTTATCAGCGCAATCACGCACCAGTAAACTGTGGGTTTCGTACATGGACATGGTAAAGATTACTAGAATTCTTGTCATGGCAGATAGAATGGGATCGTGGGAGATACATCTTGCGGCAGTAGCTGACTGTTTGGCTCTTTTTGCTGCTGCGGGCCCCTTCAACTATGTAAAATTGGCATATCTCTATCTACAGAACATGAAAGAGCTGGAATCAAGGGATACAGAGGTGTTCAGAAAATTCCAAGAGGGGTATCATGTAATTCGCCGTACTGACAAGTTCTGGGATGGCCTTGGCTGTGACTTAGTCATAGAACAAACGTTAACCCGTGGAGCCCCGGCTAGTTTTGTAATGTTTGCGCACCAGAACCCGGCCGGTTTTCAAAAAATGGTTTTATTCCAGAAACAATAGCGAATAGGTTAGGAATGAAGGAAACACCACGAAAAACCGCTCAAAAAGCTTAAAAAATGGTCCTACAGAGACCCCGAAAACGGATTTTACAAGAGTAAAAAATTGAAGGCAATTATCCCAAAAAAACAGGTTATTGCGCGCTCGCGCGCACGCACGTGGACTTTGAGAGTTTTCAACCATCGGCACGGTTGCGTGGGATACGTACACAGTTCCCATACAAATCTGAGCCCTCTTGAGTGGCTACCCCTGAGGTCACGGTCGGCGCAATTAGGGTGACGCGCCAGGCGCGTCTCTGGGGCTGTGCGTTACATACATCGCCGACGCGTCAGGCGCGTCGCTGGGGCTGTACGGGTTAATGAGATCTCTAAAGTGTACTGGAGGTCTAACATGAGGTAGTGGAATGACTGAGGAGCAACGGACCCTCTGGACAATGTCATCTCCAATCTGCTCAGAATATAATATGGCAATGCAGGATTTCAATAGACATTCATTTACAACCAGTGAACAACACAAAGAAGTGAGTGAAACTAGGAATAAGAGGGATCAAATTGACCGGTTCCATGTCAGCAGTGCAGGATTTCAATAGACATTCATTTACAACCAGTGAACAACACAAAGAAGTGAGTTAAACTAGGAATAAGAGGGATCAAATTGATCTTGCTAAGATAAGATAAAAACTTGAAATGCACCACACATTCTCTACAGATCCTACATTACGAAACATTGTTACTGGAGCTGTAGCCGAAGATAATGTTAATGTTGATAATTATGCAGAGGTGGGAAAATAGATCATTGAAAAAATGGAGGGACAGCTGGGTTTTTCCTACTCATGCAAACGGAAAGAAAAGGCAAGGGCACTAGGAGATGCATCTGGTGTAAATTTAAAGTTGCTACTGAGAGAACATTTTATCCTGCTTTACTATTCCAAAGGCTCCTTGTTAAATCTAGGGCAGGTGACTTTTCTATGGAGGAGGTTCTAGACCATGAGCTAAGTCCATTTCCCCCAGCGCTTTTTGAGGCAATCAGTATACTCAGGAAACCTGATAAAGCACAGCTGGCCAAAGCAATAGATGACCACGCTTGTAGCCTGTCAGATGAAGCTGTTACCAGCAGTGTACCCAAGACGGACGGTTATGTTCTGGATGGTGGTTCACTGCTATACCGGGTTCAGTGGACAAAAGGCAGCACATATGGTGTAATAGGAGATGCCTATGTGGACTTCACGATCCGAAATTACGGGAAGGCAACAGTGGTATTTGATGGCTACCTTGACACACCATCAATAAAGGACAACACACAGGACAGAAGACAGCAGAAACATCACCCAAAAGTCACTGTTACACAAGAAACAATATTCAGGGGCCAAAAGATGAGTATTTATCAAATGGTCATAACAAACAAGGGCTGATCAATCTTATCAGTGAGAAATTAAAAGAACACGGGTGCAAAGTCATCAACACTGATGGAGATGCAGATTATCACATAGTCAAGACTGCTATTGCCGCATCAAAGACACAAACCACTACTCTTATAGGGGAGGACACGGACCTATTGATCCTCCTCTTGTATCACATGGACCCTGATAGGAAAACACTATACTTTCGTTCTGGCAATAGGTCAAGGAAACAACTTTGCATTTATAATATCAATAAGTTAAAATGCCTCTTGGGGGATAAGTTGTGCTCTGAGCTGCCTTTCAAACATGCATTTACAGGCTGTGACACCACATCTCGGATATTTGGGGTTGGAAAAAAGTATTTCTTTGAGAAATGTGTGAAAGCTGACACAGACTTAGCATCATGAGCACTTGATTTTATTACACCTGGCAAAACCTGTGACACTATAGAAATGTCAGGGAATCGGGCCATGGCTCTAGTATTTGGTGGAAAGGTTTCAGCCTCTCTTTCATCTTTGCGCCATTCTGTACTGAAAAATAAAGTTGTTTCTGCAACATCCTTCGTGACTCCGGAAAGACTCCCATCAACTGCCTCTGCCACGAAATTTCATTCATTGCGTGTGTATTTTCAAATAATTATGTGGTTGGGTGAGGAAGCTGAACTAGATCCAAATAATTGGAGGTGGAATGTGAGGGGAATTAACAAACTTATTCCAATTATGTGTGACAAGAACCCTGTGCCAGACAATCTACTCAAGGTGGTGCACTGCAGCTGCACGACACCATGTACTACACAACGCTGCACTTGTAGGGGTATGGGTTACCTTGTACCATTGCATGTGTAAACCCCAATAATCAAACTTTAGCAGAGGAGGATCATGAAAACAGTGATGGTGATGAATTTTAAGGATGGTGTGTGCCAATACAATTTGATATCACAAGTTGCGACTGTGATTTAAAACAACCACACCATGCATTCACCTATGACATCATGCTGACGTCAAATGATGTCAGCAGCATTCATATCAAAGGCAACACCAGGTGTGGCAGCAGCAGCGACCACAACAGCAACAACACCGAACACAACAGCAATCTTTACCGTCGGCAACGAGAGAAGATAATACAGTGCCAGCTACACCATCCTCAAATTTACCTACACAAACTGAACCAAATGAAGGAGCCAATGCAAGGGAAAACCCATGGACTATGGTCAAATGGGTGAATGGCAAGCCTCGCTACTCTAGGGAAGGCGAGCAGGTTCACCCTAGACCGAGAAACCAGCCAGGAATTAAAGGTAGGGTCAAGGATACTGGCCTCAATACCATCAAAAGGCCCCGACTAGCTAGGGTGTTTGCCACAGGATTCAACCCTAGTGTTACTGCTGAGAATCTCAAGACATACTTGGCTGATAATCTACATATAAATATAGAGGTAAGACAGCTGACCACCCTCTCCAGGTCCACTACCTGTGCCTCCTTTTGTATAACTAGCGAATGTCCAGATCCAGATGTTTTCATGAATCCTGACCTGTGGCCAGAAGATGCATATGTCAACTGGTACAGAGAACCAAGACAATATCCCAATGAGGACAGTGCAGAGGCTTCTGGGACTTGGAGGCATCGCACACCACTATCCAACTCGCAGTAATGGAGGGGATACCAACAACAGCAGCAAGTATAAAAGTAACTTCATACAATTGCAGAGGACTCCCCAAAACAAAGAGGAATCTCCTGTTGCGACCTGACATCGTATCTACATTAAGGACCAGTGACATAGTCTGCCTTCAGGAAACCTGGTACACAAAACAGGACTTAGGTAATTTGAACATATTAGACAAAGATTTCCATGGGTACGGGGTCTCCACTACGGACACACATGATGGTATTGTGGCAGGTCACCCCCCAGGGGGAGTTGCAATAATGTGGAGATCGTGCCTAGATAGTGTAATTAAAACCATTGAGACAAATTTAAGCTGGTGTGCGGGAATACAGCTGGAAGTGGGACACAGAAAATTTGCAATATTTTGTGTTTACTTACCGTATCAGTGTGCAGAAAATTAAGAACTTTATTTGGAAAAGTTAGGGGAGCTTGGTGGCCTAATTTCTGAATTAGAGATAACGTGTTACTCAGTGGTAGGTGATTGGAATGCTACCCCTCACGAGTTGGGTGGTTCCATGTTTGCTAAACATATGTTAAGATTTTGTGAGGAGCAAGGTTTAATTTTGTCCTCCAAAAACCTGCTTCCAGAAAATAGCTATACATATGTTAGTGAAGCATGGGAGACCAGGTCGTGGCTTGATCATGCAATCTCTAGCTCTGACTTTCATGACTCTATCTCAGAAATGGCCATAAGATACGACATTACGGATGACGACCACATACCTATAGAATTAACAATCCAAATTAATAAAGCACCGGAAATAACAGAAACTAGCAATAGCATCAAGGCAAAAGTTCCATGGAATGTAATCTCAAATGAAGAGTGCCAAATGTACTGTGATAAAACCAAGGACTTATTAAATAGGGTGCAATATGATGGTAATGGTGTAGCACAATGCAGGGATCCAAAATGTAGTGATGCACAACACAGAAAGGACATTATAAAATTTTACAATAGTATAATAGATTCTTTATCAAAAGCGGGGGAAAGTATTTTTAATAGCCGTAAATATAAGTCCTCATTCAATAAGCCAGGTTGGCAAGACTATGTGGCTGACCTGTATCAGGCCTCCAGAGATGCTAGGTCTCATTGGCTTGAAGTAGGTCAGCCTAGACAGGGGCCTATATTTGAACTTCACAAAAGAGCAAAGGCTAGGACCAAATATGCCATTAGATTTATTAAGCAAAATGAAAACCAATTAAGGAAGGAAGCCCTTGCAAAGAGTCTGGCAGAAAAGGATACTAACTGTTTTTGGAAGGACATCAGATCCATGCAAAATTGTAACACACCATTACCTGTCAGTGTTGAGGGGGTTACGGGTGAAGAGAACATTGCTGACTTATGGAAAACTCATTTTAAGGAACTACTTAACAGTGTAAACCAAAGGTCTACTAATGGTGTAATTCAATATGTGAAAGATAGTAATTATGAAGACATTACAGTGACTGAAAGTGATCTTGAGAATGCCATAAGAAAACTTAACCTAAATAAAGCTTGTGGGCTGGATGGTATATATGCAGAACATCTTAAATATGCAGATAAGTTGTTAATAGATAAACTTAGTTCTTGCATCACCAGTCTATTTACGCATGGTGTCCTGCCGGAGTCTATGATATCCGTAATACTTGTTCCTGTCATTAAAGATAAATCAGGTAAAATTACAGCAAAAGACAACTACCGCCCAGTAGCACTTGCTAGTGTGGTGAGTAAGGTAGTTGAAATGATAATGCTAGAAAGAATGTCTGCATATATTGTCACCAGCAGCAATCAGTTTGGCTTTAAGAAAAATCACGGCACAGACCAATGCATATATGTGCTGAAAGAAGTGATTGATACATACAACAAACTAAATAGCTCAATTTTCTCTTGTTTTCTTGATGCAAGTAAGGCTTTTGATAGGGTGTGTCACAAAACCTTATTTGAAAAATTAGTTAACAGGGGAGTGCCTAGCTATATTGTTAGGATACTTATTTTCTGGTATGCTAATCAAAAAATGTGTGTAAGATGGGGCAACATCCTGTCAGGCTCTTTCGCCGTAACCAATGGTGTTAGGCAGGGGGGGATATTGTCTCCGTATCTTTTCAACGTCTACATGGATGATCTTAGTCTGGAGCTGAACAAGACTCGCACTGGGTGCTGTATTGGCAGCACCATTGTAAATCATCTCATGTATGCTGATGACCTAGCCTTAATCGCGCCCTCTGGAGCAGGACTGGATAAATTATTAAGAGTATGTGAAAAATTTGGAATCGAACATTCAGTCAAATTTAATCCTATAAAGAGCAATATCATAATATTTAAATCTAACCTTCTATTGAAATCAAAGCTACCTAAATTCCATTTGTATGAAGAAATTATAGAAGAAGTAAGTAAAGTAAAGTATCTAGGACACTATATTTCATGTGATCGCTCAGATGATGAGGATATGGGTCGTCAGCGAAGGCAACTTTACATGCAGGGAAATTCAATATTAAGAAAATTTCATATGTGCACATGGGATACAAAAATAACATTGTTCAACTCCTACTGCTCACCAATGTATACAGCACAACTATGGTGGAACTATAAGAAAATTACAGTGAATAGACTAAGTAACTCATATCACAATATCATGAAAATGTTTCTGGGGCTCTCAAAATATGAGAGTACAAGTACGCTATGTGCCTATATGAACTTACACTGTTACAAATCACTCATTAGAAAGCTAACATATAAATTCATTCAGCGCCTTAACACTTCTGAGAACAGGATCATTAAAATGCTACAAACTCCAAACATAGTGTACACCTCCAGGATCCAGGCACACTGGAGGAAGTTGCTCTATATTTAACCTTAAGTAATGATTTCAGGTCTGCTACTCTACAGAATTAGCATACCGGTACTGATCCTCATAGTGCCGATATTCCTATACTGTACTGTAGCAACATACTGTACCGGAAGCTAAATGATGTGAGGCATGGTACTGTACACAATTAGGACAGTGGTTTTGGTAACACAGTAGTTTGATGACCACTGTTTTTGGTTGAGGCAGTGCTGTGAACTACATGATAGCAAGCTGGGTATTATTTAATTTCTTTTTATTTTATGTAGCCTATGTACAGTAGCTTATATATATTTATATATATTTATGTTACTGTAAGGTATATATGGACCCCAGAGTATGGTCCCCTCTGTACTGTGTGAGTCTGAAATAAAGTATTATTATTATTATTATTATTATTATTTGGGGTGCTGTGAACTTCATGTATGACTCATCCCATTCTATTAAAACTGATTGCCTTCAAGATATTCTGAGAGATTTGGCTTTTTTGGCTAAAATTAGTGTGTAATGACATTGTATGGCGTCATTTTGACGTCACTGTGACGTCGCAGAAGGTTTTCATTAAGCTTATTTGGTTATTTGGTGTCATGTTTCTATCTGTTGGTAATACATTTATAGAGTCTAAAGTGAACCAGACAGATTTTTGTCGTAAATTTAAATTTTGGAGGTCGCCATCTTGAAATTATGCAAATTAACTATGTTCCCGGGGGCGGATTTTGGGAGACTTTTTTTCTGGAACACTTTAGGCCATCCTAATACACTTCCAGCAAAAAAACTTTTGTATAATTTTTTTGGGGGTCAAACCGTATATTGACCTGACTAACTCTCCTATGAGCTCTTTAGAACAGCCCACGCTTCTGAAGTACAAAGGCTAAGAAAGAGACTCACTGTCCTGGAGAATGCAGCAAAAGCCCTATAGAGTCTAGATGTACGACTCGAAAGCAAGACGAATGTGATGAATTCTTTGAGTACGGTGATATCAGAGACGGATCATCACAGATCTACTGCCTGTTGCCCATCTCCGTACAGCCTTAGACATCGAGAAGGAACAGTTTGCCCTGATTCTGCATTTTGAGTTAGACAACTGTATATTCAATTTCTCACTAATAGAATCAGTTTTAACACTCTCATCATTTAGAGTCCACATTCCGTTCCAGTCCTCACATTTTACAATGACTGAAGAATTATACCGTTCCTGTTTCTTTTACACGGATGATTACTAACCTTTACTGATACAGCAGACATGATGCTCGTCTCCGACGAACTTCAACTTGTGACTGTGACAAACAAAGACGCCTTTATTCATGTAGGTCCTCATATCTTCCCCTGTCTGTGCGTCCTGAGTATGTATTTTTCTACTGTCCCCGGACAAAACTGCATGCGAACTTACCTTGACTCAAGCATCTGTGACTGACTGGTTCATAAAAGACTGTTCAATGGGCTCCCAGTGTTTCATTCAACACTAGCTAGATATTTCAGATCTTTGCGTTCATAACCAGACCCAGGTGTCCTATGTTAGTCTAGACTTAGAATTATAGTTAATAATCATGGGATGTGTCAGGCACCTGTTCTCTACGAAGTACGGATTTCACTAATCTTCACGCTTCCTTATCATCAGCATATTGCCTGATAACTAACCTCTCCTCAGAGTTCATCCCTATTACCATGTTCTTTCACAGGTAACTCATTTGGACCTCATCATTTATTACGAGCACTCTCAAACCTCATGAAATTAATAAATTCTTCATAGTACAACTAACCTAGTTAGTTTTCTTAGTTAATCAGGAAATCATTTTTCCTACTGCACTAACCCCCTTCCATGACTCTCATCAACAACCTTATCCTAGTAAGTCTCTCCCTTCATCTTCCATTCAGGGTTGATCTCCTGTCACTTAGGCGTGATGCAAAGCAAGCACCTGCTAATGCTAACGTGTCAATTCGGTCCTCACTTTATCACACTTTCTTTGGCATTGCTATACACTGGGTACAGGGTTAGATAAGTGATAGGGATGAATCAAATGTGTATGTATATACAGTATATGTTAGCTATTCTTTATTTACACTTCGGTGGGCCTCAGCTGACGTGGCCGAGCGGTGTAACAGCGTATTTTGAGCGACTGTACACTTCTAAGATAAACCATATAATCACATATATATCTCACACCATTATAACAACCTTTTAGAGAACTATAAGTGTGTTGGTGTGTTCTCCCTATAGAAGTTCACACCATCACAATGGACGCTGGTAACTTTCCACTGTGCTAAGGCAAGCACGGATCCCACGATAACAAGATGGTATCACACATCCGTTGCCAAGATATCGAGAAGTAATTGCTAGCAACTTTGTCATGCCCAGTCATCACATGGGGTGGCTGAGCCGCGCCCTGCCTCAAGCAGGCTGAGGCCGATTCAGTCAGCACCCAGCATTCTCCCTAGGAGGGTCTCTCACCTCAACCCTAATATAAGGGTAAGCCTCGTGACCTCTATAAGTGTACAAGTACCTTATAAGTACCTTATAAAGTGTGATATCTGTGACATACTAACGTTCTAGTAACTCCCTTCTAATCGTTTGTTCTCTCTCTTTACAGGAGATCTTATTAAATACATGGAAACAGCTCATTGTTCTAGGTTGCTATTATTAACCTCTGAAGTGCGCATGGGGGTAATTAGACACCTCTGCCTGTGCGCATGTATTTGAGCTGTTTCCATCACTAAAATATTCATTTTACCATAAATAGCATTAATACTTATCCATATGCGCCTATTATAGGTTGATTATAAAGGTATTAACCTGTTACACCAATAAAACAAGTGAAAACAGCGTTTGGATGGTCAAAATCGGCGATACAGGGCGGGAGTTACATAATGTATGGGTGAGGCAATCTCCTTTCCCGCCAATTTCCCCCAAGGCTGGAGAGACACTGTTGATCGATACTCTCTCTCTCTCTCTTGCAATCGCTTGCTAACAGTGATGACAATGCCCTGCTTGCAACTCGCTAATGTTAGCACGAAAATATACCTCAGAATAAGGGAATAACAGGGAAAATAGGTGATAACTGAAGGAGGGGAGGAAATTGGGAAGGAGGGGAGGTAGAGGAGTGATATTTTGCATGGCCCAGGGGCAAAAAAAAAAAAAAAAAAAAAAAAATTTTTTTTATCGATGTTTAAAGTTGATTTTTTTTTTCTCTGACTCTTAAGAGTCTTCCCGCAGTCCGCCGAGGGAACTCTTAAGAGTCTTCCGGCAGTTCCCGGGTTAAGTAGGTTACTTGCATAAATAATAGATAAAGTACTTATCTCCGTATACACTCAACTCTGAGTATACACCACATTAGGAAGTACTTTATAATTGCATTTCCCCAACGCACGGGACGTCTAGTGCAATATTCTAATCTCTCAAATTAGGACTAAGGGCTACAGACTTATATTTTCTATTAATAAATAACAAAAGCCCCGTGCTTGTTTATTTAAGACCTCCCTACATATTTCCAGTGGTTCAAGATTCCTACAGAGTTTATTACAACGTACAAGAAATATTGAGGTAAGAAAATAAGTTTAACCCTAACCATTCTGCTAAAAAGCCACCTCCATAAACCGCCCGCTACATAAGGACTTCGGGTTGCTGTTATCAATAACTCTTTCTGAATAGGGTAAAATTAATATTCCTTCAGAGCGGGATGCCGATCTCAAGAAAGCTTAGTTCTACTTGCCGCCTTCTCATTTCCCTTGGCTTATATAGTTTTCAAAAAGGGTGGAGGGGGTTTAAAACTTGGTGTTGTCTGACCCCGAGAAAGTATTATCTATTCTTATAGGAGTTGTGCACTGATATTGTTAGTCAAAGATATAGAAGTAAGTCGTCTTCTATTTCTGAAACATTTGTTAGTTAGTATTTTAGAAGTAGAACATAGGGAACATATATTTTGTATAATATTGCTAGCTTGCTGGCAAGAATGTTAAGTTGGCAGCCCTGGGGTCACTGGAGGGTCGTGGCCCAGCTAGCCTGTTTTCAAAAGAGGGGGGAAAGGGGGTTTATAACTTAGTGTTGCCTGACCCCGAGAACGTACTGTTTATCTCTATAGAAGTGTGCACTGATATGATTAGTAAACAAATATATAAGTCAATCATCTTCTACTTCTGGAACATTTGTTAGTGGTTATTTTAAGGATAGTACATAAAGGACATATATTTTGTATACTATTCCTTGCTTAATTGCTGGCGAGAGGGTTAGGCTGGTAGCCCTGGGGGGGGGGGGGGGGGGGTCACTAGGGGTCGCGGGTCACTAGCCTCGCCTGCGTATGTTTATATATATCTTCCTAAATAAGGCTGTGTTCCTAAGCTTTACTTTAGGTATAGTTGATTAAGTGAACTTGTCTTCGTGGAGTAAACATTTATTATTTTTAGGTTCAAAAGGATATCTCTCCGTATTTCCTTAGCATGTTAGGACTCTATGGGTGGAGGTTAGTTGGTATTCCTGGGTCAAGTCTGTCCCACATTGCTAGCCTCTCGGGTTGTGAACATTTTGAATTTCCCAGCACGGCTTACAATGATTCCTATGTAAATTTAAATTGTTCAGATCATGTTACCCTGATTCCCCATAGATTAGGCGATGGTTTCTTAGTCACAATTCATGCTAGAACGATCGTTATTAGGTTCTAATACTATAACTGACGACCTGTGGGGTTGGTACGTCTGATGGTCAGTTCTGTTTATCTTGTGACTATAAAGGTAAAGTTCGTTGGTTTTCAAAACCCTGAGAAAGGAGTGTGTGTGATTTGTTTGAAATTAATATAGAGAGCTGTAGAAGTATAGAAGATATGTACATAGTTGTATTATTAACTTTGTAACAGTTAGAAAGCATCCCTAGGAAATGGTTTCAATAGGATTCTCGTAATGTGACGAGAATGCTAGACTACTCGGCCCACGGGACAGCTCGGCCAGGACAGCTCGGCCCACGGCGAGACAGCTCGGCCCAGTAAAAACGAGACAGCTCGGCCCCTTGTTAATTACGAGACAACTCGTAATTAACCTAACCTAACCTAACCTACACATTATGAATCGAGAGAACTAGCCTATGACATAATTATAGGCCTACAATAAACGAACATTTCGCCCACATTACACACACGCCATAAACGGGAGGCCATGTATACAGCACCAAATCCTGCAAATCCTGTCCTCTGCGCATGCGTGAGAATCTTAGGCCCCTTGGCACGATTTTTTTTTTCCTTTATACTATTATATTATCTTAACCTAACCTAACTTAACCTAACCTAACCTTAAATTAACCTAACAGTTGAGCCTAAATTTAAAAAAAAAAGTGAGTTTGGAAGGATTTGGTGCTGCAGACATGGCCTCCCCCATAAACCCTCCACTTAGCTCTCCCCATCCTATATCCTGACTGGTCTCGTCAAATTGCCCCATAGCAAAACATGGGGCCGAGCTGTCTCAAATAATGGGCCGAGTTGTCTCGCCGTCGTGGCTGAGTTGTCCAAAAGTGGGCCGAGCTGTCCGAGCCGAGTTGTCCCATGGGCCGAGTCGTCCAGTCACCTGTGACGAGATCCTTCAATCATGATTTGTTTTATCGTGTACTGAATTATTTATCCCTAAATATGTCTTGTGACATGTTTACCTTAATCATTAATTACACTCTGTACATAATGTTTACCTTAATCATTAATTACACTCTGTACATAATGTTTACCTTAATCATTAATTACACTCTGTACATAATGTTTACCTTAATCATTAATTACACTCTGTACATAATGTTTTAATTACACTCTGTACATAATGTTTACCTTAATCATTAATTACACTCTGTACATAATGTTTACCTTAATCATTAATTACACTCTGTACATAATGTTTTAATTACACTCTGTACATAATGTTTACCTTAATCATTAATTACACTCTGTACATAATGTTTACCTTAATCATTAATTACACTCTGTACATAATGTTTACCTTAATCATTAATTACATTCTGTACATAATGTTTACCTTAATCATTAATTACACTTTGTACATAATGTTTACCTTAATCATTATTACACTCTGTACATAATGTTTACCTTAATCATTAATTACACTCTGTACATAATGTTTACCTTAATCATTAATTACACTCTGTACATAATGTTTACCTTAATCATTAATTACACTCTGTACATAATGTTTACCTTAATCATTAATTACACTCTGTACATAATGTTTACCTTAATCATTAATTACACTCTGTACATAATGTTTACCTTAATCATTAATTACACTCTGTACATAATGTTTACCTTAATCATTAATTACACTCTGTACATAATGTTTACCTTAATCATTAATTACACTCTGTACATAATGTTTACCTTAATCATTAATTACACTCTGTACATAATGTTTACCTTAATCATTAATTACACTCTGTACATAATGTTTACCTTAATCATTAATTACACTCTGTACATAATGTTTACCTTAATCATTAATTACACTCTGTACATAATGTTTACCTTAATCATTAATTACACTCTGTACATAATGTTTACCTTAATCATTAATTACACTCTGTACATAATGTTTACCTTAATCATTAATTACACTCTGTACATAATGTTTACCTTAATCATTAATTACACTCTGTACATAATGTTTACCTTAATCATTAATTACACTCTGTACATAATGTTTACCTTAATCATTAATTACACTCTGTACATAATGTTTACCTTAATCATTAATTACACTCTGTACATAATGTTTACCTTAATCATTAATTACACTCTGTACATAATGTTTACCTTAATCATTAATTACACTCTGTACATAATGTTTACCTTAATCATTAATTACACTCTGTACATAATGTTTACCTTAATCATTAATTACACTCTGTACATAATGTTTACCTTAATCATTAATTACACTCTGTACATAATGTTTACCTTAATCATTAATTACACTCTGTACATAATGTTTACCTTAATCATTAATTACACTCTGTACATAATGTTTACCTTAATCATTAATTACACTCTGTACATAATGTTTACCTTAATCATTAATTACACTCTGTACATAATGTTTACCTTAATCATTAATTACACTCTGTACATAATGTTTACCTTAATCATTAATTACACTCTGTACATAATGTTTACCTTAATCATTAATTACACTCTGTACATAATGTTTACCTTAATCATTAATTACACTCTGTACATAATGTTTACCTTAATCATTAATTACACTCTGTACATAATGTTTACCTTAATCATTAATTACACTCTGTACATAATGTTTACCTTAATCATTAATTACACTCTGTACATAATGTTTACCTTAATCATTAATTACACTCTGTACATAATGTTTACCTTAATCATTAATTACACTCTGTACATAATGTTTACCTTAATCATTAATTACACTCTGTACATAATGTTTACCTTAATCATTAATTACACTCTGTACATAATGTTTACCTTAATCATTAATTACACTCTGTACATAATGTTTACCTTAATCATTAATTACACTCTGTACATAATGTTTACCTTAATCATTAATTACACTCTGTACATAATGTTTACCTTAATCATTAATTACACTCTGTACATAATGTTTACCTTAATCATTAATTACACTCTGTACATAATGTTTACCTTAATCATTAATTACACTCTGTACATAATGTTTACCTTAATCATTAATTACACTCTGTACATAATGTTTACCTTAATCATTAATTACACTCTGTACATAATGTTTACCTTAATCATTAATTACACTCTGTACATAATGTTTACCTTAATCATTAATTACACTCTGTACATAATGTTTACCTTAATCATTAATTACACTCTGTACATAATGTTTACCTTAATCATTAATTACACTCTGTACATAATGTTTACCTTAATCATTAATTACACTCTGTACATAATGTTTACCTTAATCATTAATTACACTCTGTACATAATGTTTACCTTAATCATTAATTACACTCTGTACATAATGTTTACCTTAATCATTAATTACACTCTGTACATAATGTTTACCTTAATCATTAATTACACTCTGTACATAATGTTTACCTTAATCATTAATTACACTCTGTACATAATGTTTACCTTAATCATTAATTACACTCTGTACATAATGTTTACCTTAATCATTAATTACACTCTGTACATGTTTACCTTAATCATTAATTACACTCTGTACATAATGTTTACCTTAATCATTAATTACACTCTGTACATAATGTTTACCTTAATCATTAATTACACTCTGTACATAATGTTTACCTTAATCATTAATTACACTCTGTACATAATGTTTACCTTAATCATTAATTACACTCTGTACATAATGTTTACCTTAATCATTAATTACACTCTGTACATAATGTTTACCTTAATCATTAATTACACTCTGTACATAATGTTTACCTTAATCATTAATTACACTCTGTACATAATGTTTACCTTAATCATTAATTACACTCTGTACATAATGTTTACCTTAATCATTAATTACACTCTGTACATAATGTTTACCTTAATCATTAATTACACTCTGTACATAATGTTTACCTTAATCATTAATTACACTCTGTACATAATGTTTACCTTAATCATTAATTACACTCTGTACATAATGTTTACCTTAATCATTAATTACACTCTGTACATAATGTTTACCTTAATCATTAATTACACTCTGTACATAATGTTTACCTTAATCATTAATTACACTCTGTACATAATGTTTTTTGTAATGTTTATTTATTTCCTTAAGATTAGACATTGATGATATATTACAGGTGGTATTTAAAATGGCTGTGAGAATACAATTCTCCCGGGTGCAGCTGGCGGTCCCCTCAGGTGAATTTCCTTTCCTGGCGTGATAGGATAGTCCCTTATGACCTTGGCTTTTCCCGGCTGAATAAGGCGATCTGTCACAGCCGCCAGCCTGCCTCTCCTGGGTTGATGATCCTTCGTGGCTGTCCTTGACCTTCCTGTCTCGGGCGTTGGCCTGGTCCGGATTCTTGTTTTGTTTACAGTGACGGTGGTTTTCGTTTCTTCTTCCTTTTGTATTTTCCTTTTCTCCTGTATTATATATATATATATATATATATGTTATGCCAGGGTTTTAACCGGGTTTGCATTGGTAATTGCTAGGTTTTACTCGACTGGAGAAGTTAAAATCATACAACACATGCTTAACCCTTATTTAGCGGCGAGCAACATAAGTCGAGTTAAATAAAGCTGGACTATGTGGCGGCGCTCGACATAGGTCGAGTGGCAATTTCAGCACGTAATGTGGCTGAGAGAGAGAGACAAGTGGTGGCAGGAGACTAGCGAGCGTATGACTGCTCCAGACCACCGCGGCGAACCTACTGACACAAATCTCAGCTCCCTCCTCCCTCTCTCACTCGCTACATACTCAATTATGTACTGAAAGTACCGAATTACCTGCTTTTTTGCACTCGCGTTGCACGGTTATTGCAAGAAAACTATCCATCATACAAGGATCGTTATGGTGTCATTCGAAAGCTCTGTTTATGCCCTTTCAGGGATAGGTACTTGTTTTACGTTCTGGGTCTTATTTAGGCATGAAAATGATCACGTAAACAGCCCTATTTTGGCTAAAAACACCCCGCTGTGCGGTACACATAAATAAACCGCATAGGCCGCTCGTAAGGTGTTAAAAGGAGCAAACGGTAAAATATAACAAGTGAGTATATCTTATCGAACAACTTTAATTAACCCGGGAACTGCGGGGAGACTCTTAAGAGTGAGTGAGAAATAAAAAATCAACTTTTGACATCGGAAAAAAAAAGAAAAAAAACAAAAAAAAAAAAAAAAAATTGGCCCCAGGGCCATGCAAAATCTCAGTCCTCTACCTCCCCTCCTTCCCCACTTTCCTCCTCTCCTTCAGTTTTCACCTATTTTCCCTGTTATTCCCTTATTCTGAGGTATATTTTCGTGCTAACATTAGCGAGTTGCAAGCAGGGTGTTGTCATCACTGATGGCAAGCGAGTGCAAGAGAGAGAGAGAGAGTATCGATCGACTGTGTCTCAGTGGCCTTGGGGGAAATTGGCGGGAAAGCAGCTTGCCTCACCCATACATTATACAACTCGCGGGCTATATCTCCGATTTTGACCATCCAAACACTGTTTTCACTCGTTTTATTGTTGTTTCAGGTTAATACCTTTATAATCAACCCATAATAGGCGCATATGGATAAGTATTAATGCTATTAATGGTACAATGAATATTTTAGTGACGGAAACACCTCAAATACATGCGCACAGGGAGAGGTGTCTAATTACCCCCATGCGCACTTCAGAGGTTAACCCTTAAAAAGCGGCTCACCACATAAGTCGAGTTGAAAAAACTGGCAAAAAACGGGTGAAAAAAGGGTGGAAATCGAGTGAAAATGGGTGGGATAGTAATGATCCATACGTCCGACATCTGTGGCCTCCCGGCCCACACTAACTCCAGTTCCCCCACCGCGCGTGAGGATGACAGTGTAACCAATAGTTCGCTAAAAGTGAGCAAGGTAGCAAAATCAGCTAAACTTCCATCTTCGAGGTAACACTGTCAGTGCTCCACGAGTGCTACGTAGCTGTATGTGGCGTCATTGTGTAGCGATTTCCACCTAGTTTTCGGCGCAATACAGTTCCTTTCATACTGATGGTTGATATAGCAGTCAGAACGGCCCAGAAAGGCCCAA
Organism: Paralithodes platypus; assembly: GCA_032716605.1. Lineage (NCBI taxonomy): Eukaryota > Metazoa > Arthropoda > Malacostraca > Decapoda > Lithodidae > Paralithodes > Paralithodes platypus. The sequence continues at coordinate 6,717,398 of CM064499.1, read as the reverse complement.
AACGGCCACAGAGCACCCGCTAGAGAAGGGTTAATAGCTAAATTAATACATAGAACAACAATACTTAACTACACTAGTACACTGGATACACATATATATAGGCCTAGCACAGGCGAGAATCCACGAGGGAACTAGGAATACACTTGACTTTCTCTCTCCTACTCAGATATTAATATACACCTCAAATCACTGGTATATGATTATAGTTTTCACTTTCACTCTTCTAAGTCTTATCTCGTATGTCGAACTGGTGCAGGCAATGATGTGTTCCTGGCCATCTTGCACTTGGGCGAGAACCGCGCCTATTGCATAGAGTGGCACATCTGTGTACAGTTGAAAAGGTTGCCGATAGTCAGGGAAGGCGACGGTAGGGGCATTCACTAGGTAGTCTTTCAGGATGTTAAAGGCTTGGTCACGTTCTGGCATCCATTTGAACTCAGTCTCTTTTCTGCTGAGTTCGTGGAGGGGCTTAGCTATTGCTGCAAAGTTCTGGACAAAATGCCAATAATACGTGGCTAGGCCTAAGAAAGATCGTACCCCTGTGACAGTAGTTGGGGTCGTCTGTGCTGCAATGGCAGAGAGTTTACGAGGATCGGTTGAGATGCCTTGGGCGGAGATGACGTGGCCTAAGAAATCTACCGTTGTCCTGGGTATTTCACATTTGGAGGGTTTGAGTTTGAGTCCTGCTTGTCTGATACGTTGTAGAACCTGACGGAGTCGCTGAAGGTGTTCTGTCCAAGTTTTTCCAAAGACAATGACGTCGTCTAGGTACGCCAAGCAGGTTTCCCAAGTTAATCCTTTCAGCACTGACTCCATGAGGCGGGAGAAAGTTGCAGGGCCGTTACATAGACCGAAAGGAAGAATGTTGAACTCGTACAGGTGCCCTCCGCTGGTGTTCTTGTTTGATGGGAACTTGCCAGTAACTGGCTTGGAGGTCTTGGGTAGTAAACCATTTTGAATTGTGGAGAGAATCTAGCGAGTCATCTATTCGTGGTAAAGGGGTGGCGTCTTTTATTGTGGCGTAGTTTAGGCGTTTGTAATCAACGCAAAATCGGGTTGATCCGTCCTTCTTTTTGACCAACACTACGGGTGACAACCAGGGGCTGACTGAAAGTGTGGCGATGCCGGCATCCAACATCTCTTGGACCTGGCGGTCTTCCTCTTGCCTCTGTAGTGGATTTTTCCTTCGGGAGGGCTGACGAATAGAAGGTCCGGTGGTATGAATGAGGTGTTCTTCTACATGGGTTTTACCTATTTCTGTGGGAGTTTGGGTGAACACGTCAGAAAAATCTTGTAAAGGGCCCTTCACACAGTCAGGAGTGCGAGCTAGAATCACTAGGAGTAGGTGGAAATTCGGACTTCGACTGGGAAAACGTGATCCTATTCGCAGTGATAATCGATGACTCCTAGTGACTCCTGTTAGACTCCCAGTGACTTCCGACCAGTCGCGGGCGATTGGCCCTGTCCGAAAAAATGATCACCGTGTTTAAAGTTCTCGCCGCGAGTCGGAACAATCACAGTGACTCCCAGTGAGTCCTGGTGGCTCCCAGTGACTCCTATCTAAATTGAGGACAGTGTTCTGTTTCAGTTTCAGTTCTCAGTTTCACCGGGAGTCACTGGGATATAGATAGGTAATACATGCAAGTCACTGAGGGTCACTGGGAATCAACGGGAGTCACCAGAAACCACCAGGAGCCACTGGGAGTCACCGAGCATGCTCTCCAAGCGGCAGGGGCGCCCACTGAGATACCTGTAGTGGGCGCACATGTAATAAAGGGCCCACTATTCATGGGTGTGGGTGGTGAGCAAAGCGAGCCTACCTAGCTGGGGATTCCCCCCCTCCCCAGACAATTTCGCAGTATTTATTAATTGTAGGTGCATTCTCAAGCTATCTCAAAGTGAAATGAAGGTGGATTAAAAAAAATATTATTCATATAAATCCGTAATACTCCTCACCTGAAAGTATAATATATATGGGTACTTTAGTTTTCTTGGTCAAACATTATAAATTGGCCTAGTATGAACCTGTGTAAGTACAATTGCCCATAAGATGTTGTATTTAACACAGTGATTGTGTGTAGAGAAGGAAATTACTGTAGGTGAGGTATTTAATAATGTGAACAATGTATGGCCAATGTTACACTAGCCTACTTTTAGTTTACAAGTTCTCCAACTCCCTTGACCTAACCTAACCAAGCTAACATAACCTATAATTGTTACCCATTTTAGGTAATATGAAATATTACAGAACTCGCTAACGAAGGAAAACGAAAATGTGTGAAGGATTAACTAGGCACTCTTTACACAATACTTTACATATATTTGTTTCTTAAATTATAGTAAGCATTGATATAATGACCGTACGGTACATTATACTACAGACTTATCGTATTCTATTAATGTCTTTAATGATGTATGTATACAGTCATAATACTTTATGATGATATTAGAGGACTGTAGTTATAGCCTACAAGAGACATACTTGAGGGATGGAAACTTTAAATTATAGGGTCACACACATGCCTGGAGGCTCACAGTGGAGGCACGTGTGTCCAGTGCTTCCGTCTGTGGGAGCCCCTGCGCAAGCGGCAAGTCTACTTTGAGTTGATGGAAACGCCGCACCACGAGTTGGCAGCCGCGCGATACAGGTCATTCCTAACAACTCCCAGTGACTCCTATCTAACTCCCAGTGACTCCTGTACTACTCGTATCGACTCGTATATTGCACTACTCCGAAAACGACCGTTAATCTTCAAATTTTCAATAACTCGCACTTCATTCCCGGTTTTATCCCGGTGACTGCTGGTAACTCCCAGTGACTCCCAGGGAGCTCCCACTGACTCCTACTCTGTCGTGAGGGCACGTAGAATTTCGGATACTTGCGGTCATATTCCCAGTAATCAACAGGAGTCATTAGTCCTAGTGATTCTAGCTCGCACTCCTGACTGTGTGAAGGGCCCTTAAGCCTTGATTCATCTGATGTTTTTGTAGTGATGATAGGGTTTTTGGGAGGGGGGAAGGATGGTGATTGACTTGGGTGGGGATTATGTCGTCAAATGTCTCTAAGTCCCCTATGATGAGGCCTTTTGGTAACGTTAATACGTTTTCTGAAATATTAGCAATTAATGCGGCGTTGAGATTGGAGGATAAAAGAGCGGGTTGGATACGACAGCGATCCATATGAGTATCGCCGCTTTGTGGGGTGAATATCATGGTTTGTTGGGGTATGGGGCAGAGTGGTACCCATTGTTGATGTTGGGGAGGTATGGAGATACGTTGGGTGGTCACTGCGGGGCTTATTATGGTGGGTTTGTGATGTGAGTGGGGTTTTTTTTTCCATGAGATTGTAGGGGGGCGGTAGGGTGGGGCTGTTTGGGTGGTGGAGGGGGGCATGGCGGTGGCTTGTGTGGGTTGGAGTGAGCGGGAGGCGTTGATCTGAGTTGTTGTTGATTTACTTTGATGGTGTTTTTTCTTTGCTATTTTATTTCTCCCGATGATTTTTGGGGGAGTTATATGCGGTGGGTTGGGGTAGTCGTTTTTGTTTCCTTTTTTTTTCCTTTTATTTTTTTTTAAGGTGAGGAACTGTCTGCCGCCGTCTAATAGAGCTTGGAATCGTTGAAGGATGTCAAGGCTCATGTAGCCATCGTATTGATTACAATCTGAGTAAAATACGACCAATGGATGTCTGCATGAGGCGTCAGGTTGAGGGGTGGTGAAGTGCAGGGGTGGTGTTTCTCCTCTGATGACTAAGGGAGTGTCTCCGGCAATGATGAGATTGGTGGTGGCAGCTTTTAGTGCTCCTAATTTTTGTTCATGTTTTTGGTAAAAGGAGTTGAATAAGCATGATCGTGCTGCACCAGTATCGATGAGGAGTCTGATGGAAATTCCTTGGATTTTCGCCAGGTGATAAATGGGGGGTGGTTTGTTGAGTACAGACTCCCCCGCCGAAGCCATAACGGGCGGGGGAGGTGTTAAAAACCCTCGGGTGAGTCTTCGGTGTCCTCCAGGATTTCTTCTTCTTCCTCGGTAAAGGGAGCGATTTCTTCTGGACTGTATTCTTCGTCTAGGTGCTCTTCTTCGAGCTCCCTCGACTCTTCCTCCGTGGCTGAGACGCGGGGTGTGGGATTCCTGATTTTCACTTGGTCCCGGATAAAATGTAGGGGACAGGTGGAGTTGCAGGCACAGAAGTCAAAGGGGCTAATGGAGATGAGGGGGTGGTCTCTAGGGGTGTACCAGTGTGTGTTTCTCTGCAAGATACGTCCCGGCTGGTTATGCGAAGGATATATTCGTGGAGGGGCGTTCTGAGAAGGTGTGGCTCGGAAGTGCTGGGGGCGCCCCGAGGCGAAAGGTTGAGGGCCACCCTGTGTTGTCCTAGGGTTGAATGGCTGATGATAGCTCCCTGGCCTCTTCTTGTGCTGTGGGAGGGTGGGGAACCTTTTTATTGCACCCACCGTTGAGGTTTTTGGGCGGGCGGAGAGAAGTTTTATAATTGTGATTAGATCCCTTTGGAACCCGGTGGGGTCATGGATCGTAAAGTGCTCCTTGACGAAAGCTGGTAGTATGCGTAACAAGTGGGTAAATACTTGTTGCTTTTGTTGTTCTGTGGTTTGTAGGGGATATGCGGATTTGACGTGCTGATTTAGGGTGGCTAGGGTAACGTCAATGTTTCCGTCATACCTGACCTCGTCGATTTTTGCTTGGGCAACGACTGAGCCCAATGATGGCTGAAGGGCATCAATTACTATGGACCGGAATTGATCCCAGGTAAGTATTGGTGTTACCTGTGCGGCTACCAGGGAAACGGCCTTTCCGAGGTGAGTTAGAAGTAGAGCGATCTTTTCTCGATCGTTGTTGTATTTTTTTTTTTTTTTTCTATATTCCAACTACTCCCTCTCGGACATAGGCTGAGAGCCTGCACACTCAACCGTTGAACACGGTGAGGCCCGTGAGGTCTTGTTCCAGTCTAGGGAGTGAGACATGCGAAGCACCCCGGCTTGAAGCAACTCCATCTCTGAAGCTGCTCCGCCTCCGCGCTTCACCATTTCATTCCCCAGACTCGAACCCTCACTCTCAGAACGCCACCTATTGAGCAATTAACTCACTAGGCATTGCCCCCCTGTAGCATATTTTGAATATGGGAATATTCATACAATGCTATTTAATCAAGGAACAATGAGGGTAATTTGGTTTGGCATTTCGGTGTGCTGTGGTAATTCACTGAAACTAGGTACATCACAAACTCCATCCTAATAATATCTTCCCATTGACATATTGGGATTCGAACCCTGGTCCATTGGAGTACCAGTCCAGTGGCAAAACCACTCTGCCACACCTCCCTTGTATGCCAAGTCAAGTACTTGCTTAACCATGTCTAGGTAGGTTTGAATGTCGTACTTGTCCCCATCATACTTGGGAATGGGGATAAGTAAGCGATTAGTTGCCATGATGACTAATGTTATACCAAGCTCTACTTCTTTCGATTTATGTGCTGAAGTGACTTTTCTTCCCGAATCAAGAACCACCATCTGCCGCCAATGTTATGCCAGGGTTTTTACCAGGTTTGTATTGGTGTTTGATAGGTTCTACTCGACTGGAGAAGTTAAAATCATACAACACATGCACAAAAGGAGCAAAGGGTAAAATATAACACTGAGTATATCTTATCGAACAACTTTAATTAATAGCTTAATACGTAGAACAACAATACTTAACACTCAAGCCGCGGGGCCCGACATATGTCGAGTGAGAGAATCATGGCCACCTCTGCGGGGCCCGACATTAATCGGGCGTGATTTTGAGCACATTATCGGCTCTGAGAGAGAGTCCACGCGTTGGGAGGATGATAGGCGGGCTCTGACCGCTCAGCACGGACCCAGTGCCGTGACTGAAGGTACCTCCGCACCATTCCACACCCACGGCTTCGCGAGACCAGGAAAAAACTTGGGAAATTACCGTATTTTAGGGTTTTTCCCCTCGTGTTGCGCGATTGCTACAGGATAATCCGTGGTCATACAAGGATGATTCAGGTGTCATTGGAAAGCTCTATTATCGCCCTTTCACGGATACATAATTGTATTATGCTCTGGCTCTTGTTTATGCATGAAAAAGAGCATGGAATGAAGATCGTTTAGGGTAAATATGCCCGCCTGCCAGGTAGTAGAAGTTACAAACATCCCCGTTGGCAGAGCTGGGCACTTCCGCATACACATACGCAAAACGCCAATTTCGCCATGGTGAAAGTGTCATTTTGGTGGCGCACTTGCGTTGGCGGCAAAATGGCTGCCTATCTGTGCATTTGTAGTTCTGAAAGTTACCTCCATGTTGTTAGCCTTGAGTCCGCAAAATTTGGTTCCCACTGGCCACCACCCGCGGCCCCTACACTTCCAGCGCCCGCCAAAAACCAAGCCAATTACTTCTTGTTGTACGGGAATCTAGTGCACCTTCTATATTTCGTGATTTTTCGTATGTAATTTGATGTGTGAAAATGCTAAGGAAGACATGATAATACAGATTACTTAATAAATATTGCTTAAATGTAAACACAAATATTTGAAGACCTGGAGAGATTCGATCGATCGACTGCCCAACATCACAAATCATAATCGAATCCACTATTCCACTCTTGAGCCAATATATTTTAATTATCAAGTCTAGATTATTTATTTTTGGATATGGATATTGTCAAAATATCATTAATACTGAGATGTAGAGAGCTGAGTTACGATAAAGACGAATATTAGATGAAATATGCGAAAACCTTTTAATTAGGATAGCCTTTATTGTATTGTTAGGCCTATTGTTTATCACACGTCACGTGTTCGTGACCACATGATAGGCGTCGTCTTTATTTATGATTAGATAGGCTATTTGAAAAGCTTATGGTGTATTTGAAGTGAAAAGTACATTAGTCTTACCTTTTATGAACGAATAGCCTATATATATAAAATTAAGCGGTTAGGCTATAGGCCTAGGCTAGGCCAGGCCTAATATTCGTGGCCAAGTTAACACATTTCCATACCCTAGCCTATATAGGCCTACGGTCTCGATTTCAATCGTATGGGTGAGTAATTATAACCTACTGTCTCGATTTATTTATTTCCATTTGAATTGATACTTCTATTTAGTGTGATTTTTATTAGTGTGTGATTTCATGGTCTCACTTGCGAAATAGGCTAGGCCTATAGCGGCGCTTCACTTCAGTTAGGCTAGGCCTAATTAGTTAATTTGATTTATATTAATGTTTTCTTAACCTAAACTAAGTTTATTAGGTTACCCTAATCCCATCAAAATGCCTCAAAGCATGAACGTTAAATATTGCATATAGGCCTAGGCCTACAGTATATAGGCTAGGCCTAGGCCTACAGTATATAGGCTAGGCCTAGGCCTAATCACTGACTCATTTTATTAGTGTCAAATAGGCTAGAGTGTTAATTTTGAAAGTAGACTATCATATAAATGTACAATACAATTATATTTTATTCTGATCTGAAGCTATATTCTGCCCCTTCTCCCCTCTCTATACGCTTCAGAAAAATAGGAAAAGTAGAATGTAAATACGAGGTGCCGTTGTAAAGGCTTATCCCTCAATACTTCATCTGAGCATCATAATTAATATAGGCCTAGGCTACTCTACTTTCTATTACATTACTTACTCTATCTAAAGTAGACCTATCTAATCTATTTCTATTGCCATCCCCAAAGGGGTGGCCACGAATGAATCACCTCCTTGCACCTCTGTGATCTGGTGTACCTCCTCCCGAATGGTGCAAAATTGCGAATACTGATTATTACTGAAGGACTCTCCCCGAAAACACTTCGCCCCAACGTTTAATTGCCTATGCCGGACAAACGAAGTGGCCTATCTATAGGCCTATATATTATATATATATTTTTGTTGATAACCAAACCTATCCAAAACGGGGTAAGTTCCTCATACAAAATTTGGGACAAAAGTTTTTGGGGCTCTCCATTAACCTAGACTAAAATAAACTGTAGGCCTATTAAACTTTAGGTAAGAGTTGTGTTAGCGGGCATACTATCCGCTTTGTTTACATAGTCGCACTCTCACAGTTACATATGTTTCTAATTTGACTGTTTTTGTATTGCTACTATTTGCCCCTGCTGATAATATATATGATGATGACAATAAGTCATTGGGGATGAGGGGGAAAAGCCCCCCTCAACCAATATTGTAGAATTTGTATCCCACTTCCGTCAGCCGGTAACAAAATAATTTACCCAACACCTGGCCGTGGGATATAATAAACTCAACCCATTGAGTTACCCTTTATTCTGTAGTTTAAATAAAAAAAATAAAAACAGATCTGCGTTTGCTGATTTGCATTTGGGAACCGAAAATTTCACAAGGTTTGCTGATTTGTGTTTGTGGAAGTTATGTTCTGGGTTTGCAAATTTGAGTTTGTGGACTAGATTTTTTGTTTGTGGTGCCCAGCTCTGCCCGTTGGACAGGGGTTAATTACACTTGTACACTGGATACATATATATATATAGGCCTAGCACGGGCGAGAATCCACGAGGGAACTAGGAATACGCTTGACCTTCTCTCTCTTACTCAGATATTAATATACACCTTGAAACACTGGTGTATGGTTATAGTTTTCACTTTCACTCGTATACGCCCTATCTCGTATCACTTATTATTTTGAGGAGATATACTTAGGTTTCTTATTGGGTTATCACTTCTATCGTATTTGCATGAGAATAAACACGATACACCTCGTCACACTAGTGTAGGAATAAAACAGAGTTATTTGAGGTACTCTATTTTCCTTAAGTATTACACCGGGGTCACACTGGTGTCGGAATTAAAACAGAGTCATATGAGTTGCTCTATTTTCCTAAGTATTACAACGGGATCGCACTGGTGTAGAAGTTAAAGGGATTTATGGTAGCACTCCTAATTTAAAACTTTGAAGATCTGGAGCTGCTGGTACAGTACGGGTAGAGATGAGAATTACCAAGTCCTTTCATCTAGGTTCCGTCGAGCCGCTTAGGTGGTCCTGCCATGTGGATGGTGTGGATAGGGATACAGATGGATTAGTTGGTTTTGGGTCTTGAATGGTCATTCCGTAATGTTATGACATTGGGTATATACCATCGGACTAACGCAAGCATGAACGAGGACATGTCCTGAGTTACTACTGCTCGTCTATCCTGACCATTGTACTAATCGGTGGTGAAGTTCTGTTCCGGTACTCTTGACTTAGGGTCTTTATTACAGCGTCGCTAGTGTCATGATACAGTTTATATGTTGAGTGCCGTTATCCAGACGGTATCTCACAAAGCCCGGACTATTAGAATGACCTTACCATTGCAAGAATCACGTAAATAGTTTAAGAGTGCGGTTTTGTCAAAAGAAGTAAGGTGGGGATGTCGAGACTCGTAAGTAACTCGACAATTTAGGTTAAGTAGATATACTGGAAGTTTAAATTAGGAGTCAGTATTATTCTAAAACTATATATCTATATAAAAGATGTGTACTCTTTCGTATCAAGTTTCTATGGGTTTATTATCCATAATTATATCAGATTATCATTATAATTAATCCAGTATATCTTGTAGTTAGTTAAATGAAACATTAGTGAATAAGGTTCACTGCGCATGCGTAATTTTGGAACCTGGCGTTCTCAACCGTGAGAGCGCCAGACTCGCTTTCGCTACAAACTCAGCAACACTTCCTTCTAGCCTCCCTCACCACAAACACCTATTTCATGCTAAGTCATTCTAATTCTTAACTCTTAGTGACCACTATAGCTTCTATCTATTCCTAACTCTATCCATCACTATCAACATCTAAAGTGATTGAGGGAGGCAAAAGACAGAACTGCATATAGCGAGTGCCTCCCCCATAGTTGAAAGAGTGACAGGGCCAAAATCAAGGGACGTTCGAGCCAAAATGCCTGGACACACGGAGTTTGAAGCAATTTAAGTTATAGTAAGAGGGAAAGACTGATTCTGGGAGAGAGTTCCAGAGCTCAGCTGTTGAGTAGAAGAGAGTTTGAGAGTAACGTTTCACTCTTGGGTTGGAGAGTTTCACAGAGTAGGGGTGAGATTGAGTAGCAGGACGGGTACCACGTGCCCTACGTAAAGGAGGTGGGATACACTGGGAAAGCTCTGAGGAACACTGATTATTATAGTAGCGATAGAATAGCGAGAGAGATGCAACATTGCGGCGGAGAGAGAGAGATTGCAGAGAGTTGGTGAGTGGACGGAAGTTAATGGTACGAAAGGCCTTCCTTTCAACTTTGTCTAGGAGAGCGGTGTGAGAGGAACCTCCCCAAGATGTACTTTCTACCCTCTCTGGGCTTAACACTAATAAGGCGTACGGTCCGGACGGTGTTCCTCCTGTTGTTCTCAAAAACTGTGCTTCCGTGCTGACTCCCTGCCTAGGCAAACTCTTTCGTCTCTGTCTATCCTCTAACGTCTTCCCTTCATGCTGGAAGTTTGCTCACATTCAACCTGTCCCAAAGAAGGGTGACCGCTCTCAACCCTCCAACTATCGTCCAATTGCTCTTATCTCTTGTCTTTCTAAAGTTTTTGAAACTATTCTTGCTTCCAAATTTCTTAAGCATTTCTCTTCTCATAACCTGCTCTCAGATCACCAGTATGGCTTCCTTAAGGGTCGCTCTACTGGTGATCTTCTTTCATATCTTACTAACTCTTGGTCATCCTCCTTTCGGGACTTCGGTGAGACTTTTTCTATTGCACTAGACATATCGAAAGCCTTCGATAGAGTCTGGCATAAATCTTTAATTTCTAAACTACCCTCCTTCGGTTTCTATCCCTCCATCTGTGCCTTTGTCTCTAATTTCCTTTCCGGCCGTTCCATAGCCGCGGTTGTGGACGGCCATTGTTCACTTCCTCACCCTATAAACTCCGGTGTTCCTCAGGGCTCTGTCCTATCTCCTATTCTCTTTCTAATTTTTATAAATGATCTCCTTAACTGTACCTTAATTCCCATCCATTCATACGCAGACGACTCAACCTTACACTACTCCCTTAGTTTTTCAGAACGCCCCAGCCAGCAATCCCTCAACGACAAATGTAATGAAGCCATAGAACTCTTAAATTCTGATCTAAATACTATTTCCAATTGGGGCAGAGAAAACCTTGTTAACTTTAATGCTTCCAAAACCCAATTTCTCCATCTATCTACCCGTCAGGATCTCCCAGCGGACTATCCCTTATTCTTCAGCAATACAAAAATCAACCCTTCATCTTCTCTCAATATTCTTGGTGTCTCTTTTTCTTCTGCTCTCATTTGGAAGGACCATATTACCAGTCTTGCTAAGGCAGCCTCCCAGAAGCTGGGTGTGCTCAACCGCCTTAGGGGGTTCTTTTCCCCTGCACAGCTTCTTGCTTTGTACAGGGCCATAGTGCGCCCTTGTATTGAGTATTGTTCACATGTGTGGGGAGGTTCCTCTCACACCGCTCTCCTAGACAAAGTTGAAAGAAAGGCCTTTCGTATCATTAACTCCCGTCCACTCACCAACTCTCTGCAATCTCTCTCTCTCCGCCGCAATGTTGCATCTCTCTCGCTATTCTATCGCTACTATAATAATCAGTGTTCCTCAGAGCTATCCCAGTGCATACCACCTCCTTTACGTAGGGCACGTGGTACCCGTCTTGCAACTCAATCCCACCCCTACTCTGTGCAACTCTCCAACCCAAGAGTGAAACGTTACTCTCAAACTTTCTTCTACTCAACAGCTGAGCTCTGGAACTCTCTCCCAGAATCAGTCTTTCCCTCGTCCTATGACTTAAATTGCTTCAAACTCTGTGTGTCCAGGCATTTTGGCTCGAACGTCCCTTGATTTTGGCCCTGTCACTCTTTCAACTATGGGGGAGGCACTCGCTATAGGCAGTTATGCCTTTTGCCTCCCTCAATCACATAGAAAAAAAAAAACAAAAAAAAAACACATGTGAACAATACTCAATACAAGGACGCACTATGCTGTACAGAACAAGAAATTGTGCAGGGGTAAAGAACCCCCTAAGGCGGTTGAGCACACCCAGCTTCTGGGAGGCTGCCTTAGCAAGACTGGTAATATGGTCCTTCCAAATGAGAGCAGAAGAAAAAGAGACACCAAGAATATTGAGAGATGATGAAGGATTGATTTTTGTATTGCTGAAGAATAAGGGATAGTCCGCTGGGAGTTCCGGACGGGTAGATAGATGGAGAAATTGGGCTTGGGAAGCATTAAAGGTAACAAGGTTTTCTCTGCCCCAATTGGAGATAGTATTTAGATCAGAATTTAAGAGTTCTATGGCTTCATTACGTTTGTCGTTGAGGGATTGCTGGCTGGGGCGTTCTGAAAAACTAATGGAGTAGTGTAAGGTTGAGTCGTCTGGGTATGAATGGATGGGAATTGAGGTACAGTTGAGAAGATCATTTATAAAAATAGGAGATAGGACAGAACCCTGAGGAACATCGGAGTTTATAGGGTGAGGAAGTGAACGATGGCCGTCCACAACCGCGGCTATGGAATGGCCGGAAAGGAAATTAGAGACAAAGGCACAGATGGAGGGATAGAAACCGAAGGAGGGTAGTTTAGAAATTAAAGATTTGTGCCAGACTCTATCGAAGGCTTTCGATATGTTTAGTGCAATAGAAAAAGTCTCACCGAAGTCCCGAAAGGAGGATGACCAAGAGTTAGTAAGATATGAAAGAAGATCACCAGTAGAGCGACCCTTAAGGAAGCCATACTGGCGATCTGAGAGCAGATTATGAGAAGAGAAATGCTTAAGAAATTTGGAAGCAAGAATAGTTTCAAAAACTTTAGAAAGACAAGAGATGAGAGCAATTGGACGATAGTTGGAGGGTTGAGAGCGGTCACCCTTCTTTGGGACAGGTTGAATGTGAGCAAACTTCCAGCATGAAGGGAAGACATTAGAGGATAGACAGAGACAAAAGAGTTTGCCTAGGCAGGAAGTCAGCACGGAAGCACAGTTTTTGAGAACAACAGGAGGAACACCGTCCGGACCGTACGCCTTCTTAGTATTAAGCCCAGAGAGGGTAGAAAGTACATCTTTAGAAGAGATTAGGATATTAGGCATAAGTAAGAGAGACGAGGGTGGAGAGGGAGGAACAGCACCGGAATCATCCAAGGTGGAGTTTCTAGCAAAAGTTTGAGCGAAGAGTTTAGCTTTGTCAGAGGAAGAAGTGATGGTTGTGCCATCAGAGTGGGAAAGGGGAGGGAAAGAGGAGGAAGAAAAATTGTTGGAGAGGTTTTTGGCTAGATGCCAGAAAGCTTGGGAAGAGCTAGAGTTGGATAGTTCAGTGCATTTATTATTGATGAAAGAGTGTTTGGCAAGTCGAAAAACAGATTTGGCTTGATTCCAGGCAGAAACATAGGAAGAATGAGAGTCTTGAGTTTTAAGGCGTCGGTACCGTTTGAATGCTTCCTCCTTATTGCGGACAGCAGTAGAACAGGCGTGAGTAAACCAAGATTTTTTAGCATTAGTCTGAGAGAAAGAGAATGGAATGTATGCTTCCATGCCCGATAGGATTACCTCGGTAATGCGTTCAGCACTCTCCGAGGGTCCCCGGCCACGGAAGCAGAAATCATTCCATGGGAAATCAAAGAAGTATTGCCGGAGAGCATTCCATTCGGCAGCGCCAAAGTGCCATAAGCGCCGCCGGCTAGGAGGATCGGGTGGCCATACTGGAGAGATAGGACAGGTGACAGAGGTAAGTTTATGGTCGGAGAAGCCCAAAGGAGAGAATAGATCGACAGTATATTAAGAAGAAGGGTTAGAAGTTAGAAACAAGTCAAGAATGTTGGGCCGATCTCCGAGGCGATACGGGATACGGGTAGGTTGCTGAATTAACTGCTCTAGGTCATTTAGGATAGAAAAGACGTAGGCTTGTTCACCAGGTTGGTCAGTAGTGTGAGAGGAGAGCCATTGGCGGTGGTGAATGTTGAAATCTCCTAAGATGGAGATTTCTGAGAAAGGAGAAATGGATAGAATGTGTTCTACTGTAGAGTTTAGATAGTCAAAGAATTTGGGAAAGTTGGTAGAGTTAGGGGAAAGATAGACAGCACAGAGATAATTAATAAGAGAATGACAGGAAAGTTTTAGCCATAAAGTTGAGAATTCAGAGGAGTCAAAATCGGGAACACGAGAGCAAGTGAGTTTGTTGCGCACATATGCACAACGTCCGCCTTTGGCTTTGAAACTAGGATAGAGAAAGTAGGAGGATACAGAGAAGGGGCTGCTGGATGCTGGATGTTGCTACAGACACCTGAGTTTCGGTGAGGAAGAGAAGATCAGGTTTGTAGGAGGAGAGATGGTGTTCAACAGAGTGAAAGTTAGAGGAAAGTCCGCGAATGTTGCAGAAATGAATAGAAAGAGTATCAGGCCGAGGTCCAGGTAATTGTTGTGGGGTCGTCAGGGGATGGTCGGGCGGGTGTGGGGGCATTTATGGTCACCCCCCCCCCCCCTGGGGACTCCGAGGCTGGGCTAAAATTCATATTTTCTGTTTAATTTTGGTGTGGAGGAATGATGTGTGGTGTGCATGTTTAATGTAGTGAAGTGGATAGGAGGAGGAGGTGTTTGTGAGAGCTAGCTGGATTGCTCTCAGTGTAAATGAGGCACAAAGAAAATCAGTAAGAGAGGCCAAGCAAATGAAACAGGAGTTCCAGCGACTCTTTATCACATGCCTATAATATAAATTAAGTCAACTCTTATAAGTTTTTAGGTAAACCAGACTTTGTTTACTCTTCAATTCTTATAAATTGGTCCTTCGAACCTCGGAAATTGGTACTTCGACATTCGACCCTGCCATATGCTAGTGTTTCGTCGTTTTAGTTTCTAGCTATTCCTTTTCTTTTTCCTGCTTTTTCATAGCTTTTCCTTCCTTCTTGCGCCTGCTCCCACTTCCCTGGTACGCTTACGTGCCTTGTGGCCGGTATTTTCGTGTCAGGCCTTCATTTTTGTCCATACTATGATGATGTACTTAATTACAATTGTTGACCACTGCGGCCTGGGAGAGCCTTGTCCGTTTGAAGCTTTGTTTAAAGCTTTGAAACAACGAAACAGAGGACGAGGAGTGGAAAGTGGCGGTATTGAATTAGGCTAACCATCAATTTGCGTTCCTAATTTTTATTTGTTTTCTAGGCTAAATTGAATTGAATATTTAATTGGGTTAACCATGAAATTGGGTTCCTAATTTCATTTGATTTCTAGGCTACATTAGGTAGATTAGGTATTAAATTCAACACTTAATTAATTTAATGTGAAATACAATTGCCGATTTGCGAGTTTCGTTCTATGGGGGGGTTGGAGCTGTGAACATTGCTATTAAACAAATGCTATAATGATTTAGGCCTCTGGTGAATAAAAGGATGATGAATTGTGTTTTATGCATTTATAAATACACTGCAACTGTATTTTAGCCGGTGATTTTGCATATTGTCGATGTCTAATACAACTTCATTATGGCCTAAGACTCGCAAGTGGTCAATTAAAGGGGTTACAATTATTTTGTACGGTCTTCTCAACGAAATTTAAAGGGGTAATTACCACAATTTTGTTTGGTACCATTAGATGTTGGGCTAGCCTAGTTGATTATATGTTTATAAATTAAATTGGCTTGTCTTACAACACTTTGGCATCCCTTCCTTAGTGTACTTTAATACAATTTGCCGCATTTAATATAGGGTTAACTGCTTAAGTTTAAGAGTGGAGATAATTTAGGCATTGTTTGTTTCCTTTCATTATTGCGCTCCGCATTATATTTCCCTCTTATTGCCCTACACCGACATCACACGTTTATTTAATTATTATGTTTTAAGTCGGGGTTCCCTATAATTTGCCTTTATTGACGTCGGCTAACTTTCTGAGTGCCCTTCACGTCCATAAAGGTAATTAATTTGTTATACCCTTTAACCCCCCCAAAACGGGGTCGTTTGTAACATCAACTACCTGACAGGCGGGCATATTTACCAAAAATGAGCTTCATTCCATGCTCTTTTTCATGTGTCGGGAATTTAGATAAAGAGGTTAAATTGTATATCACTGGTACATGAAATAACCCAACAAATAGTTATAATATAATTACCAACGAGGTATTCGATGGGTGTAATCCAGTCCCCCACACGCGGCTAATTCAATTGCATGACATGTAGGAATGTTCACATAATACAATATCGATACAATGAACTTAGCTTAAGAGGACTGGTGAGGTAGGACTGTTGTTAATATTGATTTAGATTAATATTTGTAGCACATGGTGAACTGTGGGTTGAGTCAGAGCCGGGGGAGGAGATGTTGGCTGTATGTTGTTGATTGAGAGACTAACGGGCCGGCGTCCGATCGCTTCGCGAAATTACATATGGCTGCCGGCTCATAATAATTAAAACCCATAACTTGGTTTCATAATACATCTAGAGCTGATGTAGATATTTATACATTACAGTTAATATTTAACCTAACTTAAGAATAAACTACAATACACAAAGAACCAGCCGAAATCGTACAAGCGATACGATACCGCCAAATTCAAATGTCCTATTGGACCTAAAACTGTCGGGATCATTACCCTATTCCCGACATATTGCCCGCCACCAAAATGATATACAGGAGCTATATACAGAGAACAACAAAAGGACATCGAAGTCAAAGATCACCTAGTTTGATCTTTGATCTCCAAAGATCCACGGAACTCATAGCCGCCCTCCTTTTGGGACGAGCGCCACCTGAAGCCTGAGGAGGATCATCCTTCTCATTATCAGCTGCCCCACCTTGAGGAGCACTGTCACCAGCATTCTCCCGCGGAGGGGTATCAGTAGAGACGCCAGGATCATCCGGCAGTTCTACATCCTGCTCCAGGGGATATAACCTTACGACTGGGCGAGTAGTAACCCCAGTCGAAGTTCGTATTCTAGCAACCCTTATAAGACCATCAATGCCCTGGAACAAATCGATAATCCTCCCAAGCTTCCAAAATAACCTAGGACGCTCATCATGAATCAGGACGATATCCCCGATACGAGGCCATCGTTGATTCGTCCCTTTGATCTTATTAGAGTGACGCTCGCGAAGAGACAGCAAATATTCTTGGATCCACCGTTTCCATAGATCGTCGGACACCTTGTTTACATACTGGAAGCGACGACGTGTGGCGTCAGCATTGCCGAACGTAGGGTCATGCAGATCTTCGTCATTTACGGACGATCTAGGAAAGGTATTAAGGGTTCGTCCACGTGTCATCATGGAAGGCGAAATGGGTAAGAGGTCATCAACATCTGCCGAGGTATAGGTCAAGGGCCTGTCGTTGACTGACATCTCAATTTCTATTAAGATGGTTTGCAACTCCCGTCTGGTCACCAGTGCCCTTCCTAATACCTTCTTCAAGGCAGATTTGACGATACCGATTGTTCTCTCCCAAATCGCCCCGAACCATGGTGCACGTGCTGGTATAAATCTCCACTGACAACCCTTTCCAGTGAGGGTAGCCACAACCTGCGGGTCATCCATTAAACTCTGGAGATATTTAGAGGCCCCGACAAAACAAGTCGCATTATCGCTCATAATAATTTGAGGGAAACCATTGCGGCCTGCAAAGCGTCTTAGAGTATGCAAAAACCCCTCACTGGATAGGTCGTCAATCAATTCAATATGAATCGCTCTGGTTACCGCACATGTGAATAGGACGGCATATACCTTTATGATATTACCGGGCGATTCTCTAACATGAATCGCTCCGGTGTAATCTACCCCGGTTACCTGAAATGGTTCAGTCCTTTGTACCCTGAACTCGGGCAAGGGAGGTAGATCAACTGGGGAGTAAGGCTTACCCTGTAATCTTTTACAGATAGTACAGCTATTGTGGATCCCTTTAATTGCTTGTCGCATCTTAGGGATCCACCAACGTTGTCGCATATACGCCAGAACATAATTTACGCCAAAATGTAGGCAGGTCAGATGGCATTGGCGAATCAACATTTTGGTAATCAAATGAGAGGAGCTAAGGAGGACAGGATATTATGCAGAATCAATAATGTCCGCCTTTTGTATCCTGCCTCTACACTTAATTAGGCCTCCTTCCATATATAATCCTAGCTGCCTCATTAAGTTTGAGGGTTTGGCCTTTGACTCCTTGCTCAGGATTTGATGTTCAGTAGGATAAGATTCCCTTTGTACTAAACATATTAGTTTTGCTTCTGCTGATCTCAATTCATGGAGTCTGATATGCTTCGAATCTTCACTAAGGAAAGACCCGTGAGCCCGACTTCTCATGTTGTTAATGAAACGGTATATCCATGCAAATACCCGTATTACTTGATCATAGCTGCCGTAACGTTCCCACTCTACCAACTTGTTATCCTGATGTGTAGTACTCACATTCGAACTACTTAACACATCATCTTGGGGCCGACTTGAAGGATCAGATATGTATTCCCTGAAATCCTGAGGCCACTCAGTTGGAGATGTAAGCCATGGAGGTCCATGACACCAAATAGAGGAAGACATAAACTGCTGTGCCGAGATCCCCCGGGAAATTATGTCACTGGGGTTATCCCTGGTGCTCACATAGCGAAATGTAGCTGTAGGAACTAAGTTATGAATTTCATCAGTGCGATTAGAAACATAAACAGGTAACAGTTTCTGGCTGTGTACCCATGAAAGCGGTATTTGACTGTCGCTCCAGACATAGACGTTATTAATCTGTAGTATGTCTGTATAAGCATCCAGTGTAAACTTTATTAGACGAGCAGACAGAAGCAATGCAGTAAGTTCTAATTTAGGAACTGTAATCTTCTTTATAGGGGCTACTTTAGCCTTCGCTATAGCCAGTGTCGCTTCACTACCATTACATATGTATATGGCAGTACCGTACGCACTATTACTAGCATCAGAAAAGGCATGTAGATCCACCTGGTGACCACTAATAACCTGACGAGGAAGTTGGACCTTGCAACATGTGGAAAGGTCCGACCGAATCAACCGCCAAGTATCTTGTAACTCAGTCGGGAGGGGCGTGTCCCAATCTAGTTTTACCCGCCACAGTTGCTGTAAAAACATACGAGCACGGATTGTTACAGGCAGCAAAAAACCTAGGGGATCAAACAACCTCGCTGACAAGCTTAAGCAGATTCGCTTGTCATAAGCTCACTGCCGCATGGGGTGTGACAGAAGGTTATACAATCTGTGGTAGTGTCCCATTTGTGGCCTAAAAACTTCACCTCACTATTCTCAGTAGCTACACCGTCAGAAGCAAATTGACCTTTCAAAAGATCACTATTAGTGGCCCATTCTCTTAAGTATAAATGAGCCTTGGCAAATATATCACGGATCTCCCAGCATCTCCTGAGCAATAAATCTTCATTGTCTCCGGTGCCTTGAAGATTGTCCACATAGATCCCCTGCTTGATCTCAGTCTTGAAGTCAGGATCTAGTCCAGCCTCCTCAAGATGACGCAAGATAGTAGCGTTGAGAAGGAACTGGGAACAGGTCGCCCCGAATAAGACGACGCTGAACCTGTAGACCAGATACTCTGAATCTAGATCCATTGGGTCCCGTGGCCATAAAAATCTTGTAGAGTCCCTGTCTTCACGATGGAGTTGAAGCATCAGGAAGGCCTTCTCAATATCGGCGACCCATGCAAACTTATGACATCTGAAGCGCAACATAATTTGCGCTAGATCAGAGACCAGGGACGGACCCGTGTACAGACAATCATTCAGACTATAGGAGCGATCACTGGATTTAGCAGAGCAGTCATACACAATACGAACAGGAGTGGTGGAACTGTCCTTTTTAATCCCATGGTGAGCAAGGTAATGGATGTTATCCCCATATTCACTGAGATCTACTCTCTCCACAAATCCACGTTGTACCTGCTCGGCTAAAACTGACGCATAAGTCTCGCAATAACTTGGATCCTTGACAAACTGCTTCTGAAGGCCACGTAACCTACTAAGTGCTAGATGGAAATTAGTAGGTATTTTACTCTTGTTATCATTCCAAGGGAGCCTTACCACATACTGACCTCTGCCAGAGTCATACGTTACAGTCTCTTCATACGAGCTTAACGCTAGCTTGGACTCACGATCAAGTTCATGTGGGTCAATTCCAATATTGTCCAAGTCCCATAGCTTATCTATATCAGGACATGTATTATCAGGCACATTTGGCCGAATATATTTATCTATGGGGCTTACTGCTACCTTGAGGACCGTAACCACCTCCACCTGTGTGTCTTTAGAGGAAGTGGCATAGGATCCAGAAATGGCATACCCTTGGATCGTGGGAAGCATTATAAGCTTATCTACCTGCCGATATCCAGGGTGAACCAGGTCGTAGTAATAATCAGCTCCGACCAGTAGCATAATACCATTGTTAGCAGAGAGTTGATCATCAGCCAGTTTATACCCCTTGCTTCTGAGATATTTCAAATGTGGTTGAATCTCTGATGCTATATAGAAACTGGGTAGTGTGTCGACCACAACAGCCTTGATGGGACATACCTTTTTTCTATAAACATATGAAATCTCCACAATATCATAGTCACTGGAATCTATTTCACTAGTGAAACCATGTAGACGCAAATTCTCTTGACCCTTGCTGGTACACTTGAGCTGGGGTAATGATGACCGCAGAACGAATGACCTCTGTGAGCACTGGTCAAGTAAGGTGCGCGTCATTATAGTATTATTATTACTCCCCACTACTGGCAGCATCATAGTAGGAAGCAATTGACATTCTCGAG
The DNA here is from genome assembly GCA_032716605.1 of Paralithodes platypus. Lineage (NCBI taxonomy): Eukaryota > Metazoa > Arthropoda > Malacostraca > Decapoda > Lithodidae > Paralithodes > Paralithodes platypus. The sequence continues at coordinate 6,696,661 of CM064499.1, read as the reverse complement.
AAGCAATGGACATGGCAGATACTTTATCACCCTCGCTCTTACTTTTCTCATGTGACTCTTTGGGGGTTCTCCCCTTTTCTTTGCCGCCGTGCCGATCAGACTGGGTGCAAAGGGAAAACCAATGTTTCCCCTTGCAATACTTACAAGGTTTGATGTAGGAATTGGTGCAGTTACTGTCGAAGTGGTCTCTTGCCAGACAGCTGGTACATAACTTAAGCGATTTAGCCTTGCTAATCTTCTGTGTAGCCTTAGGATACTTAGGACACTGATACCACAGATGACCGTGGACACTGCACAACTTACAACCTAATGATATTGGCCTTTTCTGTTTAGGAGAAGTCTGTATCAGGAAAGCTGCAGTAGATGGCGACATCTCCACTTGTCGGTAGTGTCCAGTACTCTCCATATTGAAGACTTCAGTCTGGTACACCTGCACCAACGCTTCCAAGTTTAGTGGAGAGTCGCTTAGTTGTTGTCGTAAGATTTCCCTTAGGGGAGAGGGTATCTTATTCAAGATATTCACACTAAATATCTCCTCCTTGGTGACGGCCATTGTCTCCATAGATCGGAGGAGGCTCTCAAAGGAGGCATAGTACTCCTTTAGGGCCGTCACATCATAGGATGGAGGATCTAGCGTGAAGAACTTAGTAATTAAAGCGGCCTTGATGACTTCCACTCTCCCGTAAGTTCTCTTCAGCAACTCCACTGCAGACTCGTAGCTGGTAGCTTCTAGCTTGTACCCATCGACTAACTTCAATGCCTCCCCTTTCAATTGACCACGGAGATATGTGAACCTTTGGATGGATGTGATTGTTTTATTATGATGGACGGAACACTCAAAAATATCCCAAAATCCAGTCCAGGTAGCCGAATCCCCGGAAAAGGTGGGCAAAGTAAGCTTCGGCAGGTTAAAACCAGTCGCCTTTGGTGTACCGGTATCCTTAACAGAGGTTGATTCTTGGGTGGAAGATAGTCTGGCTAAGGCTGTATTAACATCCTCAAAGTACTCAAGATCTGCCGACATTTCTTCTTCCACATCGTCAGTAACTGTCAATAAACCATATACCTGCTGAGCATAACTATCATAAGTAGCTAGCGATTTAGTAACAGTAGCGAATTTACCCTTTATTTGATCAGCCGTGGCACTTATTAAAAATTCATCAAGATCTCTTAAACATCTATTTAAACTTCCCTTCATCCCTCCCTTAAGAATCTTAAGTTTCTTTAAATCTGTCATCGTTAAGGTCTAATTTTAAGCAACTTAAACTACAATGAGGTCAGACTACAAACCGTTAATCGCTTAGGAATCAACAGCGGCAAACCCCCATTACTTAAGAAATTTACTCAAAAAGAATTACATAATACTTACATCCCCCTTAATATAAACTATCGAAATGAAATTATCTAACTAGACAAAAGAATTAAATACTAAATCCATTAAAAGAACGGGTAAGGTGAAGCACTAATTATTGTAAGCCCTTTATAGGTAAGCCTAGTTGGTTAAGCTACAATCATGAGGTCTGACTATTAACTGTCAATCGCTTAGGAATTAACAAAGACCGACTCTCATGACCGCCACTTTAAGCAACTAGGCCTAGGCTATTATGAAATTTAAATATAAAAGGTCACATGAACCCTCCCCACCAGCAAAATTAATAATGAGTCCCACAATGACAAAACACAATTAACACCACAGGCACACCACCAAAGCGAAATGAATAGCAACCGCAGACACCTGCAGGCCTAGACTGCTTACCCTAGCCTAGCCAGGAGCGCAAAATGGCGACCGACGAAACTACCCCTACCCCAAACTCCAGCCCAGTTAACCCACCAAAAAACGCCAAGGATCACACGCCCAAAAAAACCTGGAAACTAGTCCCAAAAAAGATAGGGACGGTGCCTAAACGGTAAAAAACACGAGGGAAGAAGCTGGGCCTAAACTAGGGAAACGGCAGTCGGCCAACAACGCGCGAGGCAGCAGCCATTTGTAAGCCCACAAGCGTCAAGGAAGCAAACAAAATGGTACTACGGTAAGGAAGCTTTAGGGCACGAAGGATAATTATTTGTCGGGAATTTAGATAAAGAGGTTAAATTGTATATCACTGGTACATGAAATAACCCAACAAATAGTTATAATATAATTACCAACGAGGTATTCGATGGGTGTAATCCAGTCCCCCACACGCGGCTAATTCAATTGCATGACATGTAGGAATGTTCACATAATACAATATCGATACAATGAACTTAGCTTAAGAGGACTGGTGAGGTAGGACTGTTGTTAATATTGTTGTAGATTAATATTTGTAGCACATGGTGAACTGTGGGTTGAGTCAGAGCCGGGGGAGGAGATGTTGGCTGTACGGTGTTGATTGAGAGACTAAAGGGCCGGCGTCCGATCGCTTCGCGAAATTACATATGGCTGCCGGCTCATAATAATTATAACCCATAACTTGGTTTCATAATACATCTAGAGCTGATGTAGATATTTATACATTACAGTTAATATTTAACCTAACTTAAGAATAAACTACAATACACAAAGAACCAGCCGAAATCATACAAGCGATACGATACCGCCAAATTCAAATGTCCTATTGGACCTAAAACTGTCGGGATCATTACCCTATTCCCGACATCATGCATAAACAAAAGCCAAAGCGTATTATAATTATGTATTCGTGAAAGGGCGATAATAAAGCTTTCCAATGACAACTGAATCATCCTTGTACGATCACGGGTTATCCTGTAGCCATCGCGCAACCGAAGGTGAAAATACCTTAAATATGGTAATTTCCTATTTTTTTTTCTGATCTCGCAAGGCCGTGTGTGTGTAGGGAGGCGGCGGTGGTCTCACAACCGGCCCAGTGGTGGTGCCGAGCGGTCAGAGCTCGCCTATTGTCCTCCCAATGCGCGGACTCTCTCTCAGAACCCCTAATGTGCTCAGAATGCCGCCTGTCATATAACGGGTACCGGAGGATAGTCTATTTATCTCTCGCCCGTCGTATGACGGTCACCGCGGCTTGAGTGTTAAGATTCTATTTCCTGTGTATTGCCATCATGTTGTTGACTCTATCCCAGTACAAACGGTGCAAGGGGGGTATCAAGAGTGGTTTGACAAGGATCACCAAAGAAACAGCTACATTTTTAGTTAGTGCAGACAATGAAGCGATAGAGGCTAAATTTGCATCAGTATTGAGACAACTCGATGATTTCAATTCATGTCGCCGCGAAATGGAAATACTCTATGAAACTGACGAGGAATATTTCGCGGACATAGAAGTAGACTTAGAATACCTAGAGGGTCTTGATCAAATTATCGTCCACCTTAACTCTCTCAGACGCATAAAGTTCCCATAAGTTAGCATGGACAGGCAACATAGTTTCTTGGTGGAATATTTCGCCCGGGAGCGTTCTCGAAGCCTTGTGTATTTCTGTATTCCCATCCACCAGAATGCTGTTTATTGTAATGTATCATATGTCAATGGAAGGAGGAATGACTATACTACATAATACAAAAGAAAAAGAATGTAAATAAATCGAAATATGAGAGTGTAAACGAGTCCGAAATAAAACTTATTTCCCGAGTAATTGTGTTCACACCGTCCTATCTCGAAGTTTTGAGTGATGACCATATATTGTTATATGCTCAAATAATAGTATTGTTTTTGCTCTTTCCAAATCTGAAAACATAAATTGTCTATCTTCAATATTTCTCAAGCAGTGACCGAAAATAAAAAAAAGTATTATTTTGCATGAAATGGTTTATAAAATGTTAGATTTATTTCTTTGTTACGAGATCTATGGTTTTCAATTTAGTCTGAATGAATACAGTAGATAATGTTGAAGAGAATAAAAGAAACTAGAACTTCCTACAACAAATACTTTCTGCTCTATGAATTATTATGTTCCTTCCAACAACCACCTATACTCCTAAAATCGATTAATGAAATTTACAAACACATGTGAAATAAAGGGACAAAATGCGAATATTTACTCTTCACCCGTCACCACTCCACGGGCTCAACTGGGCTCCGAGCAATTCCCCACCTCAGCGTTGCGCTATTTGCTCAGATACTTATACTTTTTTTAACCCTTACAGTCCCAGGCCAGAGTATATTCATCAGTAGATAAGTAACTCCCCAGTCCCAGGCCCGAGTATATTCGTCAGTAATATATTTGTCTTCTAACTGCCTGTACAAGGCTTATTATTATTTTTTTTTAATTCTTGTAAAAAAAAAAAAAAAAAAAAGTGAGAGATCCAGTCTTGCTTCATCTATTGAGGTGAAAAGGTGATCTCTCCTGCCATTTTCGCCACAGTGCTTGGGACTGCCAGGGAATTTTATTACTGTATCCTACAGTACTCAACGGGTTAACAGTGAAAACCAAAACACTATAGCATAATTAGTTCGCGAACTATGCGCAATTGTCTCCATGCATTGTTATTGCTGTGTAAATAAATGAGAATGTTTATACAGTTGTATATCTTTGCCACAATATAGAACACCTTTTTACAATTTTCCTTGTGAATAGTTGTATAATGTTCATAGAACACCTGTTAGTCGTGAAATAATATAAATATAAAAATATATTTCATGAAATAATAATTTGTACACGCACACACATAAAAAAAGAAATATAGAATAAAGTGAAAGGTAAAACAAATTTGTGTGTGTATATATATATATATATATATATATATATATATATATATATATATATATATATATATATATATATATATATATATATATATATATATATATATATATATATATATATATATATATATATATATATATATAAATACAAGGTGTCAAACCAGAGAAATACAAGCAGTTTTCCACGGCACCCAATGAGGTACTGCACTAGACTCGTTATTTTATTATAGTGGTTTCCCCAGGAGGCCTATATCCACTTTAATGATGAAGTGATGAATGAAGGTTAATGCATTAAGGTGGGTGAATTGTTGTGTGTGAATGAAGGTGAATGGAGAAATACAATACAAAATAAATAAATAAATAATTACAAATTAAATCAAAACAAAAATGAAAACCATATCAAATCAATCAATAAATAAATACATCAATACATCAATAGATAAAAATCAAATAAAAACAAAAACAAATAAATAAAATAAAATTATATATACTTTGTATATACGGTATATATATATATATATATATATATATATATTTTCTTTAATACATACGAGGTTGAAAGAAATGGCAATTTCTGCGTTGGAAATTTTATTATTCAAAGTTTCCAGGTCTCTGATGAGTTTTCGCTGGGTGGCAGGAAGTAGATGAAGGAGATGAGCAAAATTCATGGTGGTACAGGGTTACATTAAAGTACATGAAGATACAGGATATACGACGCGTTTCACTGGACAACCAGCATTATCAAGTAAGGAAAGAATGATATAAAAGGTAAACAGGAAGGGTATATATAGAGGGTGGAGGATCAGAGGAGGCGGAAAACAGGGGGCAAAAGTCTGCTATTGGTGGAAGGGTAAACTAGGAGAGAGAAAGGGGTAACCGCTTCACGCATGCGCACTGGATGCGGGATGGTGGTCAGTAGGTGGGGTCGAAGCTGATTGGCTGCGTGTCGAGGGGCGTGGCCTAAGTTGTGTGGCGCCTGCAGAAGACGAAGCTGAAGGAGGTAGCGCGGGGGTCTGCGTCAAGGGCACCGGGGGTCGAGGAGGGGTGTTAGGTCCTGTAGGGTAGTGCCTTTTGGCAGAAGGAAGGATCTGAAGGTCCAGAGTTTGGTTGTAGATGTTGGGATGTAAGGCTTGGATATATAAAGCTTCGAGTATAGGTAATCTCCTTGGGTCACTTTCTTTATCGAGTATGGTGGTGTGTTTCTCTAACTCGTTCAACCTTAACTCAGCCCACGATTTCTTGGAAATTTTACGAGACGCCCCCCGTAACAACAACCACACAATCGCCTCTCTCGACGTAGAAAGCCTGTTCACCAACGTGCCAGTGGATAGGACCATTGACATGATTCTACGTCGAATTTATCATTGCCCTGATACACCTACACTGGACATCCCGGAGAAGGCCCTGAAAACACTACTGGAGCTATGTACCAAGGAGGCCCCCTTCCTTTGCCCCCGGGGCAACATGTACAAGCAGATAGACGGTGTGGCGATGGGCAGCCCCCTAGGAGTTCTTTTTGCGAACTTTTTCATGGGTACCATCGAGGAAGAGCTCCTAGCTGCCCAACGACCCGCCGTCTACTGTAGATACGTGGATGACATCTTCGTGCAAATCAAGGACCTCCACGAACTACAGGAACTCCAGCGTCGCTTCATGACCTCCTCCGGACTTAACTTCACCTTTGAAAAATCAAACAATGGACAACTCCCATTCCTCGACATCCTCGTAGCTCTGAACGACCATGGGTTCAAAACCACCGTCTACATTAAACCAACTAACACAGGACAATGCCTATACGGCGATAGTGAATGCCCCCGCCGTTATCTTCTATCCTCCATCTCCGCCTATGTTAGGAGAGCCCTCACGCACTGCTCTACCGGGGCCGACACCCACCAGGAACTAGAAAGACTATCCCAAGTTTTAGTAAATAACGGATACTCCAACTCCGACATCTCCAGCACCATCAACCACCATCTTGAAAAATGGTACACCCAAAGCCCTCCCAACATTGACCCCCCCAATGAAATTAAGATCTTCTACCGCAATTACATGTCCTCTGAACACAAAAATGACGAGGCCGTCTTAAAAGAAATAATCTCCAAGCATGTCCACCCAACCAACCCGGAAAACAAAATCAAATTAATAATTTATTACAAATCCCCCAAGACCTCCAACCTCGTTCTCCGCAACAAACCAGCCTCCACCAAGATAAAGAGCCCGATGACCGACGATCACGTCATTTACCAACATACCTGTAATTATGAGGACTGTGGACCTCATTCCTATATTGATATGACGCAGACTCGTCTTTCACGTCGGTTAACTCTTCACCTTCAGGCTGGAGCCATCAAAGACCACTATCTCACCCCTAACCACCCTCACCTCACTCGCAACGAGTTAGAGAAACACACCACCATACTCGATAAAGAAAGTGACCCAAGGAGATTACCTATACTCGAAGCTTTATATATCCAAGCCTAACATCAAAACATCAACAACCAAACTCTGGACCTTCAGATCCTTCCTTCTGCCAAAAGGCACTACCCTACAGGACCTAACACCCCTCCTCGCCCCCCGGTGCCCTTGACGCAGCCCCCCGCGCTACCTCCTTCAGCTTCGTCTTCTGCAGGCGCCACACAACTTAGGCCACGCCCCTCGACACGCAGCCAATCAGCTTCGACCCTACCTACTGACCACCATCCCGCATCCAGTGCGCATGCGTGAAGCGGTTACCCCCTTTCTCTCTCCTAGTTAACCCTTCCACCAATAGCAGACTTTTGCCCCCTGTTTTCCGCCTCCTCTGATCCTCCACCCTCTATATATACCCTCCCTGTTTACCTTTTATATCATTCCTTCCTTACTTGATAATGCTGGTTGTCCACTGAAATGCGTCGTATATCCTGTATCTTCATGTACTTTAATGTAACCCTGTACCACCATGAATTTTGCTCATCTCCTTCATCTACTTCCTGCCACCCAGCGAAAACTCATCAGAGACCTGGAAACTTTGAATAATAAAATTTCCAACGCAGAAATTGCCATTTCTTTCAACCTCGTATGTATTAAAGAAAATTTATTACCTGGCTTTACCAACATATATATATATATATATATATATATATATATATATAGTATATACAGTATAAATATATATATATATATATATACCGGTATATATAATAAAAAAATAAAAAAAATTGAAAAAACAATAAAAAATAATAATAAAAATAAATACAAAAACAAATAATATAATCAAAACAAACCATCAAAAACAAAAACAAAAGCAAATCAATAAAACAAAATAATAACCCCCCCAAAAAATAGGCCTACAATAAAAACAAATATAGAAACATATATATAAATTGAAAACAAAAAATATAAAAAAATATATGATCAAAACAAACAATAAAAAACAAATCAAATCAATTAATAAATCTATGAATAAATCAATAAATCAATAAATAAATAAATAAATCTGAATAGAGATAAATAAAAATAATATACATATAATGTATAAAAACAAAATATATATAACATCTATAAGATAAAAATATATATAACATCTATAAGATAAAAATATATATAACATCTATAAGATAAAAATATATATAACATCTATAAGAACAAAATATATATAACATCTATAAGATCAAAATATATATAACATCTATAAGAACAAAATATATATAACATCTATAAGAACAAAATATATATAACATCAATAAGAACAAAATATATATAACATCTATAAGATACAAATATATATAACATCTATAAGAACAAAATATATATAACCTCTATAAGAACAAAATATATATAACATCTATAAGATAAAAATATATATAACATCTATAAAAACTAATATATATAACATCTATAAGATAAAAATATATATAACATCTATAAGATAAAAATATATATAACATCTATAAGAACAAAATATATATAACATCTATAAGATACAAATATATATAACATCTATAAGAACAAAATATATATAACCTCTATAAGAACAAAATATATATAACATCTATAAGAACAAAATATATATAACATCTATAAGAACAAAATATATATAACATCTATAAGAACAAAATATATATAACATCTATAAGATACAAATATATATAACATCTATAAGATAAAAATATATATAACATCTATAAGAACAAAATATATATAACATCTATAAGATAAAAATATATATAACATCTATAAAAACTAAATATATATAACATCTATAAGATAAAAATATATATAACATCTATAAGATAAAAATATATATAACATCTATAAGAACAAAATATATATAACATCTATAAGATACAAATATATATAACATCTATAAGAACAAAATATATATAACCTCTATAAGAACAAAATATATATAACATCTATAAGAACAAAATATATATAACATCTATAAGAACAAAATATATATAACATCTATAAGAACAAAATATATATAACATCTATAAGATACAAATATATATAACATCTATAAGAACAAAATATATATAACATCTATAAGATAAAAATATATATAACATCTATAAGATAAACATATATATAACATCTATAAGATAAAAATATATATACAGTATGTAGCGGCTGTAGCCTACTGTATATACTGAACAATATATATACTCATAGACTACAGTAGTTCTGGACTGGACACGATAATGGAACTTTGCAGTAAGGGACCCAAAATTGGAGAACGAAACCCCAAGTTCGAACCTCTAACCCGAGAAAATATCAAATTTTCGCGGTTTCGAGGTTCGAACTTGGGGTTTCATTCTCCGATTTTGGGTCCCTTACTGCAAAGTTCCATTTTCGTGTCCAGTCCAGATCTACTGTAGTCTATGATATACTGTATATATATATATAGGCATATAATATAACTAAAATTCCATAGAGTACTTACCGTGACATCTTCTATATAAATAAGTTTCCACACTACATTGTCAATAAGTTTCCACACTACATTGTCAATAAGTTTCTACACTACATTGTCAAATAAGTTTCCACACTACATTGTCAATAAGTTTCCACACTACATTGTCAATAAGTTTCCACACTACATTGTCAATAAGTTTCCACACTACATTGTCAATAAGTTTCCACACTACATTGTCAATAAGTTTCCACACTACATTGTCAATAAGTTTCCACACTACATTGTCAATAAGTTTCCACACTACACTGTCAAATAAGTTTCCACACTACATTGTCAATAAGTTTCCACACTACATTGTCAATAAGTTTCCACACTACATTGTCAATAAATTTCTACACTACAATGTCAATAAGTTTCCACACTACATTGTCAATAAGTTTCTACACTACATTGTCAAATAAGTTTCCACACTACATTGTCAATAAGTTTCCACACTACATTGTCAATAAGTTTCCACACTACATTGTCAATAAATTTCTACACTACATTGTCAATAAGTTTCCACACTACATTGTCAATAAGTTTCTACACTACATTGTCAAATAAGTTTCCACACTACATTGTCAATAAGTTTCCACACTACATTGTCAATAAGTTTCCACACTACATTGTCAATAAGTTTCCACACTACATTGTCAATAAGTTTCCACACTACATTGTCAAATAAGTTTCCACACTACATTGTCAAATAAGTTTCCACACTACATTGTCAATAAGTTTCCACACTACATTGTCAATAAATGTCTACACTACATTGTCAATAAGTTTCCACACTACATTGTCAATAAGTTTCCACACTACATTGTCAATAAGTTTCCACACTACATTGTCAAATAAGTTTCCACACTACATTGTCAATAAGTTTCCACACTACATTGTCAATAAGTTTCCACACTACATTGTCAATAAGTTTCCACACTACATTGTCAATAAGTTTCCACACTACATTGTCAATAAATTTCTACACTACAATGTCAATAAGTTTCCACACTACATTGTCAATAAGTTTCTACACTACATTGTCAAATAAGTTTCCACACTACATTGTCAATAAGTTTCCACACTACATTGTCAATAAGTTTCCACACTACATTGTCAATAAATTTCTACACTACATTGTCAATAAGTTTCCACACTACATTGTCAATAAGTTTCTACACTACATTGTCAAATAAGTTTCCACACTACATTGTCAATAAGTTTCCACACTACATTGTCAATAAGTTTCCACACTACATTGTCAATAAGTGTCCACACTACATTGTCAATAAGTTTCCACACTACATTGTCAAATAAGTGTCCACACTACATTGTCAAATAAGTTTCCACACTACATTGTCAATAAGTTTCCACACTACATTGTCAATAAATGTCTACACTACATTGTCAATAAGTTTCCACACTACATTGTCAATAAGTTTCCACACTACATTGTCAATAAGTTTCCACACTACATTGTCAATAAGTTTCCACACTACATTGTCAAATAGTCACTCAAATAAATGTATTTATCTATTTTTTATTAATGTCACCACAGCACCAAACACCTCCAATGAAATTAATGAAAACATATATGTAATCCACCAGGATTCGAACCCGGGTTATCACACACAGATTTGTAGACACCTTAACCATTACACCACCAAGACTGTTAAAGGTTTATGCACACGCCTACAACTTATTATCCATTCTCGAATACTGGATATTAATCTAATCATCACTGATCTAATCCACTAAAAAAAATGCCCAAAATGGGCACGACACATAACTATAATTCGTAATTATTATTTATTTATTTCGTAGGCAGTATTTATTGATAAATATATTTGTCTTTCAATAAAAATGCATAGAATCGCACAGGTTTAGGGCAATATATAAACGACACACTTATACATCGTAGTCACAAACCTAACATCATAGTTAGGAATGTGACTACGAATGCTTACTACACTAACCTTACAAATTATTGTACAAAATAGTGTAAAATCGTCAATAATAGCCAGACAAAACTGCATCAATACTCAAGGGGTTAACCACGATTTACTCCCCTCACAGTCACAAAAAGTAATAAAACTACGGCTACAAAACGAGAGTGCTTACGAGTGGCGACACAACTGTTCGATCCACTCGGTGTACTACTGCCTGTTACAATGAGGTCCAGAATTTTCTTACAGCAATTATGGAGACTGAAACTAGATTGGGACGATCCGCTACCTGAAGACTGCACTACCAAATGGTATACAATTTCCAAGGACCTGAGCCTCTGCTGTGACTTTAATTTATCCTCGGAGGACGGTATATGCTGACTCAGTGGAACTTCATGCATTCAGCGATGCAAGTAGTGTCGCCTATGGCACTGCAATATTTTTTGTGAGCCTGGAATGTAGTAGTCTGGTCATCGCTAAAGCAAAGGTCGCTCCCATAAGGTCCATAACTATACCAAGACTAGAGCTAACTGCTGCTTTGCTAGCCGCCAGTTTAATCAAATTTGTGGAGGAAGCCTATCATAATATTGTAAAAGTCAACAAAATTGTTTTATGGTGCGACAGCCAGGTTACATTGCATTGGTTGCGTAGTACGAAGAAGCTTCCTGTGTATGTCGCGAACCGAGTTGATGAAATAAAATCCCTTCTTCCGACTGTAGAATTCCGGTACGTGTCCTCTAAAGAAAACCCTACTGATTTGTTGTCTAGAGGTGTTTCGGCAAAACATCTGAAATCTTCTGTGTTTTGGTGGAAGGGGCCCACGTGGCTCCGAAACAAAGACGAGTGGCCAGAAGATCTATTACCAGATGACCCAACGCCATAAGTAACTAGCAAAGTCATTGGGACCAATAGCGGCTCGCTTGGTGTAGTGACTAGCGTCTCGGACTTCCACCCAGAAGGACCGGGTTCGCGCCCACGCTCGGCGCATTAAAGATTTTTCACAAGCACTGAGTCGTTACCATCCCTCATGAGCAAAGGGATGGGGTAGTAGTACAGGACCCCAATGGAAATACGCCTAATCGGCCTTATTGAGCTATCCTTAGCTAGCTTAGCATGCCCTAGCTTTAAGAACTATTATTATTATTATTATTATTTATGAATGGGACACACAGTTATGGAACTGGGAAAAATATGGCAGTTATGAGAAATTAATTCGGGTAGTTGCATGGACTATTCAATACAAGAATAATTTGAAGGCAAAAATTAAAGAGACGTCTCCTCTCGGCTGTGCATGGGGGGTATGAGACACCACACGCCTGTGCGCACGTATTTGAGCTGTTCCCATCACTAACATCGTTATTTTACCATAAATATCGTTAATACTTATTCATATGCGCCTATTTTAGCATTAATATGAAGATATTAACCAGTTACAATAATAAAACAAGTGGAAACAGTGTTTGGCTGGTCAAAATCGCGAAATGAAAGCGAGAGTGTGTGTGAGTGAGTGTGAGCCAACCTTCCACTCACGAAGCTTTGAGAGACACTGAAGGTACCTCTCAATTCTCTTCCTGACTTCTCCCCTAATTCCCACGCTTGGTAACACTGATGACAACGCCCTGATAGCAACTCGCTAATGTTAGCACGAAAATAGACCACAGAATAAGGGAATAACAGGGAAAATAGGTGATAATTGAAGGAGGGGAGGGGAGTGGGGAAGGAGGGGATGTGGAGGAGTGATATTTGGCATGGCCCAGGGGCAAAAAAAAAAAAAAAAAAAAAAGGGTTCAAGTTTTTTTGGGGTGTTTTAAATGGATTTTTTTAGGCCCAGGCTCTTAAGAGTCTTCCCGCACTTGCCGGGTTAAGGAACTAAAAGTAGCAGAACAGATTGTAGCTCAAAGATGCCAGCAGGAATGCTTCTCAAATGAGTAAGAGATGCTGTCTGGTGACAAGGGTACTCGCAATAATTTGGTATACCAATTAGGACTTGTCATGAAAGGATGTTTAATTGTATGTGAAGGTAGATTGAAGTTAGCGGCTCTTCCGGATTCAATGAAATATCCGATACTACTGCCTTTCAAACACCCTTTCACTACCATGCTAATCAATATGTGCCATCGTGTCTGTTGTCACTATGGAGTCAATCACGTGGTCGCATATATACGGAAAAGGTGGTGGATTCCTAAGATAAGACAAGCTGTAAAACAAGTGACCAGTAAGTGTATAACCTGTCGTAAAATACAGGGTAATACCTACGTGACAGCTAGAGTACCTCCCCTGCCGGGACATCAGGACTACTCCTAGAGATCCCTTTGAGGTCACAGGGGTCGATTATACAGGAACAATTCCTGTCTGGGACTCACACAACAATAAGGCTTATATGCTATTATTTACGTGCACTACTACCAGAGCTATTCACATTGAAGTAGTTAGCAATATGACCTGTGACGGCTTTATCCATGCGTTCCGGAGATTTTGTAGTAGGCAGGGATTTCCACAGATAATGTTAAGCGACAATGCTGCCACATTTGTAGGAGCTTCCAGACACCTGGAAGGCATTCAAAGCAATCCTAGTCTTCAGGCTCATCTTACCGAAATCCGATGTGAATGGCGTTTTATACCAGCACGTGTGCCTTGGTTCGGAGCTATTTGGGAGAGAGCCTTAGGTATTGTGAAGGCTGGGCTTAAAAAGGTACTAGGTCGTGCTCTAGTCTCCTTTGAGGAACTAACTACTGTCTTATTGAAGCTGGAGGCTACCGTGAATGATCGCCCTTTAACATAATACTCAGGTGATCTGGAGGACCCTAGTCCTATTACTCCATCCATGCTGGTTAAGGGTCGTAGACTTCGTGATTTACTAAAGGATGTGATTCAGCTAGATGAGCTGCAGGATCCTAGTTACGATAGTAAAGCCGCAATTCACAGCAGGAACAATTACATCAATAAATTGATCTGGGACCCATGGAAGCGTTGGTCTAGTGAATACTTGGCATCACTATGAGAAGCCTATAAGACACAAGGAGGCTCATCAAGCAATGTATGGCCAAAAGTATATGACATCATTCTTATACATGACGAGGGACCTCGTGTCCTTTGGAAACTTGGTAGGGTAGTCAAACTCTATCCGGGACGAGATGATCTAGTTAGAGTGGTCCAGATTAGGACAAAAACCGGCCTGACCACTCGACCAATCGTCAAGTCTTATCCATTGGAACAGGATGTCGAAATGTTTTCGATCCCTCAACTGGCGGTCGCTGATGATGGTGTTAGCTCTCACGACTCCACCCCAACGTCAACAGCGGTTGCTGGACCATCTGCCGGTAACGATCCCATTAGAAAACTACCTCTTCACCGAGCTGCTGTTAGTTCTTCACAGCTTTGGAGATCTAACATTGCTGCGGGTGTCGGGAATAGTGTGATGATCCCGACAGTTTTGAGTCCAATTGGATATTTGAATTTGGCGGTATTATATAGCAAGTACGATTTCGGCTAGTTCTTTATGTACTGTAGTTTATTATTAAGTGTAGGTTAAATATTAACTGTAATGCATAAATATTTACATCAGCTCTAGATGTATCACGAAACCAAATCATAGGTTATAATTATTATGAGCCGGCAGTCATTATGTAACTTCGCGAAGCGACAGAATGCTGGCCCTCAGTCTCTCAAAAACCACCATACAGCCAACATCTCCCCCCGGCCCTGACTCAACCTATAGTTCACCATGTGCTACCATTATTAATCCATATCAACAGTCCTACATCACCAGTCCCCTAAGCTAAGTTCATTGTATCGATATTGTATTATGTGAACATCCTACATGTCATGCAAATGAATTAGCCTTGTGTAGAGGACCGAATTCCACTCATCGAATTCTTCATTGGTAAATATTATATAACTATTTGTTGGGATAATTTCATGTACCAGTGAGTTAGAAAATTAACCTATCTATCTAAATTCCCTACAAATATATGGTCCGATTCCATGTCATCTCAACCAGTAGACCATTTCAACCAGTAGCTCTCACCCAGAGCCAAATTAACCCAGACCAACCAAACCAGTGCCAAAATATAGTACTAACCTAACCTAACCTAACCTAACCGTATTGGTTGATTTGGTACTGGTTGAGAGTTACTGGTTGAAATGGTCTACTGGTTGAGTTGACCGGTCACCATATGGTCCTACGTGCTTTGGAACTTAGTATATTGCCATTATAGCGTTTATTTGTGAAATGCTGGGTGTGAAGGGAATTTTTCTGTCCTGACAACTCCCCAGGCCCACTTAGGGTGAACCTTTCCTGGGGCCTGGCACGGGGCTCGAACCTCGGAAGGGAGTTTAAACCTCCTAAAAACCCACAGGTTTTGAGATGCCTTGGGTGGGGTTCGAACCCTGGTTAGTGACCATGACCATCATAGGTCAACCAGGCCCGCACGCAAACCCACTGTACTACCACGGACGTACAAAAGTATAGTAACCTTAGTCCGATTTGTAAGAACTAGGTGATAGTCTCGTGGTGTTTCACGTGATGAATTTATTGGACTTCACATCAACGACTATTTTACACTATACCTGACGTCAACTCGGGTAGTACATTATTGGGGTTGCGGGATATTTTCGAGGGCATTACATTACATCCTTCTTTAACTAGGCTAGTCCCTAGCCTCTTTAAGGTCGTAAGGTATCGTAGCTGTATCACCTCAGCAATCTCAATATTGTTAGGGTCCGCGTGATGGGTGCTCTATGTAGCTACCAGATCACGTTCCGTGACTGCCACCAATGAAATGCTGGGTGTGAAGGGAATTTTTCTGTCCTGACAACTCCCCAGGCCCACTTAGGGTCAACCTTTCCTGGGGCCTGGCACGGGGCTCGAACCTCTGAAGGGAGTTTAACCCTCCTAAAAACCGACAGGTTTTGAGATGCCTTGTGTGGGGTTCGAACCCTGGTTAGTGACCATGACCATCATAGGTCAACCATGCCCGCGCGCTAACTCACTGTACTACCACGGACGTACAAAAGTATAGTAACCTTAGTTCGATTTGTAAGAACCAAGTGATAGTCTCGTGGTGTTTCACGTGATGAGTTTATTGGACTTCCCTCAACGACTATTTTACACTATACCTGACGTCAACTCGGGTAGTACATTATTGGGGTTGCGGGATATTTTCGAGGGCAATACAGTTTGCTTCCGTTCGCTTCTGGTATTGCAAATGGCTGCCACCTCAAACATTGTTGGGCCGACTGCCCTTTCACTAGTTTAATAGCCTATCTTTTTCCCTCAAGTTTTTTTTCAGGGTGGCGCCGTCTCTTTAGTTTTTTGGGGCTGGTATCCCGGTTTTTTTGGACGTTGTGCCCCTTACCGTTATTGGAGGGTTTGCTGGGCTAGTGCTAGGTGTGAGGGTATTTTCGTTGGTTACCGTTTCGTGCGGTTGAGCTAGTGGAGCAGATAAGTGCAAAAATAGTTCACTTAATCATGCAAGCATGACATTTGGCTCAAATGTTCATTAGAGTCCACTCTTCAAAAAAGGGCGTTAGCCACGCAAAAATCCAAGATGGCTACCATTTTTTCAAGATGGCCGCTGTCTACACTAAGAATTACTAATAATTACTTTGTAAGTTGTAACTACTTCAAGTAAAACAACTTACTTCAATTCAAAACCCTACATTATATGTCATAGAGTCTGAAAGAGGTCTCCTATTTTTGTAAAATATTTTGTTTAATGCTAAATCAAACCAAAATTGCACCCGCAAAACTAATATCATTCGTATCTTTGCGACTAATAAAGATTCCAGTATACATTTTTATGACAAAATGAATTTGTTTTTATTACAGAACCAAAAAATACATAAATCTAATGAAAGTTTTAGCAAAAGACAGTCGAAATTATACTTGAACTTACCACTGCACCCAGGATAACAGAGAAACTACACTTCACATTTGCAACTGCACAAGGCTGTGCATGTGAGACCAAGCCTGTAGCATTTGCACCTGCCACGGCAGCCAGACTTGCAGCCACACTTAGTGAGCTGTTCACAACTCTTTGCAATGGGAGAGTTGGCTGTCCAGAAGACTTTCCATTCTTCGCCAATCTTCTCCCATCCCCAGTCAGCTGGACTCTCTGCTTCTGGCTGGCGCAGAATTGCCTGAGCCCACACACAGCCTGCCTGATATGCTGCACGTTTAGTGTGTTGAATCAGAGCTGCTCTGGTTGGAGGGATGGCTTAATAGGGTCTCTGCTTTCTGGCAAACAAGTCCAGTCTAGCCTCATCCACACCATCTGCAGTGCTGGACCTGTCATACATGAGGACCACAAACTTCTCTAGAATCTTCATGTCATCATCCTCAATGGTTGGTGGGTGCTGGCTCAGTTTGGAAAATACTGGAGTTGCCTCTGGGAAAATGTCCCATGTCTGCCAAGCTGTCTTCTTTCCTTTATTTCTAAAAGCTGAGACCACATCACAACCTGTAAAAGCATGGAAGAACAACATGCCTTTGGCCTTCTCTTGACCAACATAGTTGTGCAGGTTGTGAATGCCAATCCATCGAAGGCCAAATATGAGCCACAGCTGCTGCAGACCCATGCTTTGCAGAGTTGGGAACATACTCAGGCCAATGACAAGGACATCTGTGTTATTGGCTTTGACTATGATAGATTTGCTCCCTTGTCCTGCAGCATATCTGGCATGGACAAAGATGCGGCTGTCTGCCTCCTCATGAGAACATTCGTGCAGTTCAGTCAGACTCACTTTGTGTGTGCTAAGTGCTTGGGGTCCCTTGGTCACAATAACCAAGTTTGGTGCAGACATCTGGACAATCTTGTCTGCCAGGAAGTGAAACAGCTCCGACTTATTGTCATTGTGCCTCAGAAAGTTGTGCCAGTTTGAGGGAATGCTATTCTTTTCTGTCACCTTGCGTCTCCCCCCTTGTCCTCTTTTGGACCTTGTGCCTGCTTTCAGACTTGATGGACTGTACACATAAAAGACAACATGTGTTGTCTTGTATGTATTGGCATAGGCACTAATCCTTGGCAGAAAGTCAAGGGCTGCATATTCTGCAAATGTCTTAGACCTTTTGGGTGGGAGTGCATGGATCAAAGCTGAACCATCAATGATGATGTCATCTGCCTCTGACTCTTGGTCTGGAAGTGTGATGTGTTTCTCAAGTATGGAGGTCAGTTGGGACTTCTGACAGCTATAAATCTTTCCACCATCACTTAGAGACACAGGGATTGACTGATTTTCGTGCTGAAAGAACTCCTGCAGGTCGCACTCCCTGATCTGACAGGAGATGAACAGCTTTGAAAAAAGCTGACATTCTTCTTTCAGCTGCTTCTGTTTTGATGCTTCTTTAACAGGCTTATCTTGACAGAAGAAGTTAAGTCTTTGCCTTCTGATGGGCTCATAGAATGATGTTGGATTATCTTTCAATCTTTTCACAAAGTCTTGGTATTGTGTCCTACCTTTCTGCAAGTGACTGTGAACAAGCTCAGCAGAGCTGGGATGAGCTACATCTTTGGTGTCAATTGAGAACAAATCTACACTGTCTTCCTGGAAAGGGTTTCCCAAGTCTTGCAGGACCTAAGAGAGTTTCTGGACACTTTCTAGGAATATCTTCTGGGCATGTGGTGGCGAAGTCAGATTTTCATTTTTCTTTTCTTTTTG
This sequence comes from Paralithodes platypus, assembly GCA_032716605.1. NCBI lineage: Eukaryota > Metazoa > Arthropoda > Malacostraca > Decapoda > Lithodidae > Paralithodes > Paralithodes platypus. The sequence continues at coordinate 6,677,459 of CM064499.1, read as the reverse complement.
ACATAGGCAGCATTTTCTCTAGTCAGTCTGCCTCTTAGTTATGACTGGGTTTTCACTTGCCATTGTTGACATGTAATTAAGGCCGAGGGTTTATCCTTTTACCACCTTAATGAAAATAGGTAATAGCACACATTCATGTATGGGATACAACTAGGTTCGGTTGCCCTACACCTAGCCGGATCATTCATCCAGTGCCATTTAAGTCCCGTGTGATCTGTACACCATCCGGGTAAGTCCATGAGCAAGTCATGTATAGCCCCCTTACCCTTGGCTCGGCTCTCCCGCGCTGGCACACCCTGTCAATTCAGGCGCGGCTGTCTAACTTTATCTACTAACTATTTTATACTAGCTAATTGATATGGGGCTATTAGACAGCATTTGGGACACTAATCTAAACTGCACTACACCTAATACTAGTCTACTACAATAGAGTTAGTAAAGCTAGGTGCAGCATTAGTAAAGCTAGATCAGTTGACACTGAACCCCATGCTGAGTTACACAGCAGTGAAGTCACCAGTGTGCCCTGGTTGTGCACTGACATTCACTCTATTAGTATACCAACACCTTGTAAATAATTTGTACATCCTTTGAGAAAAGTTTTAGATCAATTAGAATCTATGACCCCAAAAACTCTCTGTAGATAAAAAAAAGGCATTCATTGTGGCCAGTGCCAGATGGTGAGATAAGATTAATACTATGTTTGGCCGCCATATTGGACGCCATCTCTTTGTTTTAGTACTTGGAATTGAAAGCGTTACAAAAATAACTTTAATAAAGAACAAATTGGTGATTGAATGGGATTATAAACCATGATAAATGCATCAGTAACACCCATATTCTCGAAGATGATGCAATTGGCCAATAAATGGCAGCCATCTTGGAAAAAGAGGCAGCCATCTTGGATTTTTTGCGTGGCTAACGCCCTTTTATCAAAGAGTGGTCCTTTGAGAATGTCTGTGCCAAATTTTATGCTTGCAAGATTAAGTGAACTATTTTGGGGTATTTTTGCATTTATCTGGTAGGCCTATGGTGTTCTGTATGTGTTGTCTTTGTGAGACTCATCATTAATTTTGCTGTTGGGGAGGGTTCTCATGTGACCTTATATATTTCAATTTCATAACATAGCCTAGGCCTAGTTGCTTATAGTGACGGTCATGAGTGTCGGTCTTTGTTAATTCCTAAGCAATTGACAGTCAATAGTCAGACCTCATGATTGTGGCTTAACCAACTACGCTTACCTATAAAGGGCTTCAATTAGTTAGTGCTTCACCTTACCCTTTATTTTGAATGGATTTAGTATTTAATTCTGTTTTCGGTACATCATGGCTCAAAGGAATCATCCCACAGCTGCGTCAGGGAGTGGCATTGGGGTGAAATTTATACCATCCTCCTCTTACAATCAGAGCCTGGGGAAAGTGATGGGCATATTAGGCCACAGTTATGTCAATCGCCTAGGAGTCTCCCGCCAAGAGTTTTACGACCCAGGTTTTGTATTGAGGGCGTTTAATGCCCCAGGAGCCACTCTCGATAAAATTAGATCCAAACCAGCTTGGGATGATCTTTGGAGCCTAAGGCCCGAAATCACTGTCTTGGTGTTGGGCGGCAACGATGTCGTCTCTGGGGTGGTCCCGCAGGAGCCAGCGACTAAGATCAAGGATTTGGCCTTTGAGATTGAGGCATCCACGAACGGTCGCTGCCTTGTATTGGGGTTGGAGCAAAGGGCGTCTCCTCGGGGTATTCCGGCAGGTGAGTACCACAAGGTTAAGAACTCTGTCAATGCTCTCCTCAAGAGAAAGCACAAGAACCTTGGTGGTCGATTTTCCCCATATAGTTTCGGGAGCCAGTACATGTCCGAGGACGGCGTCCACCTCACCCATGAAGGCAGCGATCGTTTGTTGGCCCAGGTCGTTAAGATGGTAAGGGACTATCTTGCGTTGCAGTAGCCAGTCTCCTCATTGATAGCCCCGGTGTACATTATGTTGTTGTCCAGTTAGATAATTTCCTTTAGATAATTTATATTAAGGGGGATGAAACTACTATGTAAATTTCTTGAGTAATTTTCTTGAGTTCAACTCAAGAGTCACACCCTGTTAAGGATACCGGTACTCCAAAAGCAACTGGTTTTAACCTTCCAAAGCTTACTTTGCCTACCTTTTCCGGGGATCCAACTACCTGGACTGGATTTTGGGATATATTTGAGTGTTCCGTTCATCGGAATAAGACCCTTACATCCATCCAAAGGTTTACTTATCTCCATGGACAGTTGAAAGGGGAGGCATTGAAGCTGATAGAGGGGTACAAGCTAGAAGCTACAAGCTACGAGTCTGCAGTGGAGCTATTGAAAAGAACTTATGGGAGAGAGGAAGTAATAAAGACAGCATTAATAACAAAATTCTTCGCTCTAGATCCTCCATCATATGATGTGACTGAGTTAAAGGAGTACTATGCCTCTTTTGAGAGCCTCCTCCGGTCAATGGAGACGATGGCCATAACAAAGGAGGAAATCTACAGTGTAAACATCTTGAGCAAGGTACCCTCTCCCCTTAAGGAAATAATTAGACGGCAATTAAGCGACACTCCACTGGACTTAGAAGCATTGGTGCAGAAATTCCAGACCGAAGTCTTCAATATGGAGAGTACTAGACATTACCGACAAGTGAAGATGTCGCCATCCACTGCGGCTTTCCCGGTACAGACATCTCCTAAACAGAAGAGGACGATCACATCAGGTTGCAAGTTGTGTACTGTACGCGGTCATCCATGGTACCAATGTCCTAAATATCCTAAGGCTACACAGAAAATTAGCAAGGCTAAATCACTTCATTTATGTACCAGTTGTCTGGCAAGAGACCACTTCAACAGTACTTGCACCAATTCCTACATCAAACCCTGTAAGTATTGCAAGGGGAAACATTGGTTTTCCCTTTGTACCCAGTCTGATCGGCATGACGGCAAAGAAAAGGAGAGAACCACGAAAGAGTCACATGATAAAATAAAAGCGAGAGTAACAAAGTATCTGCCATGTCCATTGCTTCTAGAGAGTGTCAAATGCTTCCTACTATAATGCTGCCAGTAGTGGGGAGTAATGATAAACATATAATGATGCGAACCTTACTCGACCAGTGCTCACAGAGGTCATTCGTTCTGCGGTCATCATTGCCACAGCTCAAGTGTACCAGCAAGGGTCAAGATAATTTGCGTCTCCATGGTTTCACTGGTGAAGTAGATTCCAGTGACTACGATATAGTAGAGATTTCATATGTATATAGAAGGAAGGTATGTCCCATCAAGGCTGTTGTGGTCGACAAACTTCCTAGTTTCTATGTGGCATCAGAGATTCAACCACAATTGAAATATATCAGAAGCAAGGGTTTCAGACTGGTGGATGATCAACTCTCTGCTAACAATGGAATTATGCTACTGGTCGGAGCTGATTATTACTACGACCTGGTTCACCCTGGATATCGGCGGAGAGATAAGCTGATATTGCTCCCCACGATACAAGGGTATGCCATTTCCGGATCCTATGCCACTTCATCTCAAGACACAAAGGTGGAGGTAGTTACGGTCCTTAAAGTAGCAGTAAGCCCCATAGACAAATACGTTAGGTCTACTGTACCTGATAATCCATGCACTGATATAGATAAGCTATGGGACTTAGATAATATTGGAATTAACCCACATGAACTTGACCGGGAGTCCAAGCTAGCGTTGAGCTCGTACGAAGAAACTGTAACATATGATTCTGGCAGGTGTCAATATGTGGTAAAGCTCCCTTGGAATGACAATAAGAGTAAATTACCTACAAATTTCCATCTAGCACTTGGTAGATTACGTGGCCTTCAGAAGCAGTTTGTCAAGGATCCCAATTATTGCGAGACTTATGCGGCAGTACTAGAAGAGCAAGTACAACGTAGTTTTGTTAAGAGAGTAGATCCCGGTGAGTATGGGGATAACATTCATTACCTTGCTCACCATGGGATAAAAAAGGACAGTTCCACCACTCCTGTTCGTATTGTATATGATTGCTCAGCAAAATCCAGTGATCGCTCTTATAGCCTGAATGATTATCTGTACACGAGTCCATCCCTGGTCTCTGATCTCGCGCAAATTATGTTACGCTTCAGATGTCATAAATTTGCATGGGTCGCCGATATTGAGAAGGCCTTCCTGATGCTTCAACTCCATCGTGAAAACAGGGACTCGACAAGATTTTTATGGCCACGGGACCCAATGGATCTAGATTCAGAGTATCTGGTCTACAGATTCAGAGTCGTCTTATTCGGAGCGACCTGTTCCCAGTTCCTTCTCAACGCTACTATCTTGCGACATCTTGAGGAGGCTGGACTAGATCCTGACTTCAAGAATGAGATCAAGCGGGGGATCTATGTGGACAATCTTCAAGGCACTGGAGACGATGAAGATTTATTGCTCAAGAGATGCTGGGAGATCCGCGATATATTTGCCAAGGCTCATTTATACTTGAGAGAATGGGCCACTAATAGTGATCTTATGAAAGGTCAATTTGCTTCTGACGGTGTAGCTACTGAGAATAGTGAGGTGAAGTTTTTAGGCCACAAATGGGACACTACCACAGATTGTATTTCCTTCTGTCACACACCATGCGACAGTGAGATTATGACCAAGCGCAACTGCTTAAGCTTGTCTGCGAGGTTGTTTGATCCCGTAGGCTATTTGCTGCCTGTAACTATTCCTGCTCGTATGTTTTTACAGTAACTGTGATGGCTAAAACTAGATTGGGATACGCCACTCTCGACCGAGTTACAAGATACTTGGCGGTTAATTCAGTCGGACCTTTCCACATGTTGCAAGGTTCAACTTACTCGTCAAGTTATACGTGGTCACCAGGTGGATCTACATGCCTTTGCTGATGCCAGTAATAATGCGTACGGTACTGCCATATACGTATGCAATGGTAGTGAAGCGAAACTAGCTATAGCAAAGGCCAAAGTAGCCCCTATTAAGAAAATTACTGTTCCTAAATTGGGTGCTTATACAGACATACTACAGATTAATGACGTCTATGTCTGGAGCGACAGTCAAATAGCACTTTCTTGGGTACACAGCCAGAAGGTGTTACCTGTTTATGTTTCCAATCGCACTGATGAGATACATAACTTAGTTCCTACAGCTAAATTTCCCTATGTGAGAACCAAGGATAACCCCAGTGACATAATTTCCCGGGGGATCTCGGCGCAACAGTTTATGTCATCCTCTATTTGGTGGCATGGACCTCCATGGCTTATATCTCCAACTGAATTGCCTCAGGATTTCAGGGAATGCATATCTGATCCTCCAAGTTGGCCCAAAGATGATGTGTTAAGTAGTTTGAGTGTGAGTACTACACATCAGGATAACAAGTTGGTAGAGTGGGAACGTTACGGCAGCTATGATCAAGTAATACGGGTATTTGCATGGATATACCGTTTCATTAACAACATGAGAAGTCGGGCTCACAGGTCTTTCCTTAGTGAAGATTCGAAGCATATGAATTGAGATCAGCAGAAGCGAAAATAATAGGTTTAGTACAAAAGGAATCTTATCCTACTGAACATGAAATACTGAACAAGGAGTCAAAGGCCAAACCCTCAAACTTAATGTGGCAGCTAAGACTTTATATGGAAGGAGGCATAATTAAGTGTAGAGGCAGGATCCAGAAGGCGGACATTATTGATTCTGCGAAATATCCTGTTCTCCTTAGCTCCTCTCATTTGATTACCAAACTGTTCATTAGCAAATGCCATGGGATCTGCCTACATTTTGGCGTAAATTATGTTCTGGCATATATGCGACAACGTTGGTGGATCCCTAAGATGCGACAAGCAATTAAGGGGATCCACAATAGCTGTACTATCTGTAAAAGATTACAGGGTAAGCCTTACTCCCCAGTTGATCTACCTCCTTTACCTGAGTTCAGGGTACAAAGGACTGAACCATTTCAGGTAACCGGGGTAGACTATACGGGAGCGATTCAAATTAGGTAATCGCCCGGTAATATCGCTAAGGTATATGCCGTACTCTTCACATGTGCGGTAACCAGAGCGATTCACATTGAATTGATTGACGACTTATCCAGTGAGGGGTTTTTACATAATCTAAGGCGCTTTGCAGGTTGCAACGGTTTCCCTCAAATGATTCTGAGCGATAATGCGACTTGTTTTGTCGGGGCATCCAAATATCTCAAGGATATAATGGGTGACCTGCAGGTTGTGTCTACCCTCACTGGAAAGAGTTGTCAATGGAAATTTATACCAGCACGTGCACCATGGTTCGGGGCGATTTGGGAGAGGACAATAGGAATTTTCAAGTCTGCCATGTAGAGAGTATTAGGGAGGGCCCTGGTCAACAAAATGGAGTTGCAGACAGTCTTGACAGAGATTGAGATATTAGTCAATGACAGGCCCTTGACCTATACTTCGGCAGATCTTGATGATCCTTTACCCATTACGCCTTCCATGCTAACACGTGGACGAAATCTTAATCCCTTTCCTAAGTCGTCAGTAACCCACGAGGATATACAAGACCCTACGTTCGGGGATGCTGATGCCACACGTCGTCGCTTCCAGCATATGATCAAGGTGTCAGACGACTTATGGGAAAGATAGACACAAGAATATTTGCTGTCTCTTCGCGAATGTCACTCGAATATAATAAAGGGGACAAATCAACGGTGGCCTCGTATCGGGGATATCGTATTGATTCATGATGAGCGTCCCAGGTTATATTGGAAGCTTGGTAGGATTGTCAATTTGTTCCAGGGCATTGATGGTCATATTAGGGTTGCTAGATTGCAGACTTCGACTGGGATTACTACTAGCCCAGTCGTAAGGTTATACCCCTTGGAGCAGGATGTAGAACTGCCTGATGATACCGGTAACTCTACTGATATACCTCCACAGGGGAGTGCTGGTGACAGTGCTCCTCAGGTTGGAGCAGTTGATAATGAGAAGGATGATCCTTCTCTGGCTTCCAGTGGCGCTAGCCCCAAAAGGAGGGCGGCTATGAGTTCCGTGGATCTTTGGAGATCAAAGATTAACCAAGGTGATCTTTGAATCTTTGATATCCTTTTTTGTATTATAGCTACTGTATATTTTTGGTGGCGGGCAGTATGTCGGGAATAGTGTGATGATCCCGACAGTTTTGAGTCCAATTGGATATTTGAATTTGGCGGTATTATATAGCAAGTACGATTTCGGCTAGTTCTTTATGTACTGTAGTTTATTATTAAGTGTAGGTTAAATATTAACTGTAATGCATAAATATTTACATCAGCTCTAGATGTATCATGAAACCAAATCATAGGTTATAATTATTATGAGCCGGCAGTCATTATGTAACTTCGCGAAGCGACAGAATGCTGGCCCTCAGTCTCTCAAAAACCACCATACAGCCAACATCTCCCCCCGGCCCTGACTCAACCTATAGTTCACCATGTGCTACCATTATTAATCCATATCAACAGTCCTACATCACCAGTCCCCTAAGCTAAGTTCATTGTATCGATATTGTATTATGTGAACATCCTACATGTCATGCAAATGAATTAGCCTTGTGTAGAGGACCGAATTCCACTCATCGAATTCTTCATTGGTAAACAATTTATATAACTATTTGTTGGGATAATTTCATGTACCAGTGAGTTAGAAAAGTAACCTATCTATCTAAATTCCCTACAGCGGGATTACTGTAGATAATGTATATATTGGTGGTGGGAATGCGTCGAGACTCAACTCAATTATAAAAATAACTCAACAATTTAGGTTAAGTAGATATACTGGAAGTGTGAGAAATTAATTGACTACACCGGTATCTGGGAAGGGTTGGTAATAGCCATTTCTTAAGGTAACCTCATTAGAGTTAACCATTTCTCAATCTGTCTCTACGAGTAACTCCACACATACTCCTCAAGCAGCTCATCTCCATCACATCCAGCCCTCTTTTCTCCTTTTTCTTCAGAGCCTATGTCTCAGCCCCATACATCACTGTTGGCACAACAATTCCTTGATACAGTGCACTTTTTACTTTCACTCCGAGATTTCTCGTCTTCCACATACTTCCCATTGCTCCGAAAACCTTCCTTCCTTCACACACTCTCTGTTTTACCTCCACTTCCATACCTCCACTCCTGCTTATTGTTCCTCCTAGATATTTAAAACACTCTACTTGTTCCAATATTTCCCCATCCAGCCTCACAACCATATACCCAGATATTATTACCTAGAAGGAAACCCTAGTGATATCTGAATGTTCGCCCACTGATTTGCGTTCTATGTATTTCTGAGACAAGAATATAAAACTTAGATCAGTACCCCCTGAGGTTACTAGAATTCCCGTGCTCTAAAATACGCGTGTCTAATCTAGTCTGTGAACTACTACTTGTGCACCAGAGCTACCAGTAATAAATCTAACAGTGAATATGATTCTATAAGTAACATTGATGGTCTTCGGTATATAAACCTGTTGAATTAAAGCCAGTGATCAGAAGATTAATACCTGAATGTTGGAAGTTGGAATGTTGGATTGTAAATATTGTACAAAATAATTAATATTAAGTAATTTAGAACTATAAGCCAAGTTAATTTAGTTACAAAACCTTGTAGGATTATGTTATGCCCTGTTTTTCTACAGGATTAACTTGGGTAATGTGAGTTCTAAATGACTGGGTATATAAGGCTGCATGCACAATACAAGATATGAGGAATAGAGAACACAAAGAAACACATGGTAACAAGTTACACGATCACGTTTATTTATATACCACAGCAGAATACTCGTGCAAGACAATATAATAGAATCGAACAACACTAGCATAAGTGGATCTGGATGGAGCCTAGTCTCCCACTTCCAACATTCAGGTATTAATCTTCTGATCACTGGCTTTAATTCAACAGGTTTATATACCGAAGACCATCAATGTTACTTATAGAATCATATTCACTGTTAGATTTATTACTGGTAGCTCTGGTGCACAAGTAGTAGTTCACAGACTAGATTAGACACGCGTATTTTAGAGCACGGGAATTCTAGTAACCTCAGGGGGTACTGATCTAAGTTTTATATTCTTGTCTCAGAAATACATAGAACGCAAATCAGTGGGCGAACATTCAGATATCACTAGGGTTTCCTTCTAGGTAATAATATCTGGGTATATGGTTGTGAGGCTGGATGGGGAAATATTGGAACAAGTAGAGTGTTTTAAATATCTAGGAGGAACAATAAGCAGGAGTGGAGGTATGGAAGTGGAGGTAAAACAGAGAGTGTGTGAAGGAAGGAAGGTTTTCGGAGCAATGGAAAGTATGTGGAAGACGAGAAATCTCGGAGTGAAAGTAAAAAGTGCACTGTATCAAGGAATTGTTGTGCCAACAGTGATGTATGGGGCTGAGACATAGGCTCTGAAGAAAAAGGAGAAAAGAGGGCTGGATGTGATGGAGATGAGCTGCTTGAGGAGTATGTGTGGAGTTACTCGTAGAGACAGATTGAGAAATGAAGAGATACGTAGGAGAGTGGGGCAGCAGGAACATTTGTCAGCCAGAGTGGACAGAAGGGTGCTGAGCTGGTATGGTCATGTTGAACGAATGGGAGATGAAAGGCTTACAAAGAGAATATGTGAGTCAGGTACAAGGGGAGATAGAAGGGCAGGAAGACCCCCATTGAGATGGAGAGACTGTGTAAGAAAGGCTTTGGATGATAGAGGAATGACTATAGATCAGGCAGGGGAAGTGGTGGTGGACAGGAGTGAATGGAGAATGCTTGTGAATAGTTGAGTGAACACGTGGTCATTTGGAGTAAGGGGTCGGGCGCAAGTTGGACTAGATAATAGTCCATCAGGCGCCTGGCCCGGGGAGACGATTAATATGAAGGGTGTGCCTGGAAGTGTGGTGGGAGGGCTTGTCGCTTTGGCTCCGCTGCATGTCTGCCTGCCGAGATCGGAACCTCTCCTGGTGGTCAGGGGCCGGGGGAGTGCTGGAGCGACCTTGGTAACCCTGGTCTCTGGGTCTTCTCCTGGGTGACCTGGATGTGTGAGAGTTTGTGTTTTTTATCTGTGTTTATTTTTTGTTTTATGTTGTTTTTGTGTTTTCCCTGTTCTTGCTCTGTCTTGAGTCGGCTACCCCCAAAATGGGGATTGGGCCTGAGCATATAGATAGATAGATAGATATGGTTGATTACGAGAGTTAGTATCGCCTGTTTATTAATGAACACTGATACGCTTAGCACTTCCTAATTGAATGGTTATATGAATTATACTGGGGCAAAGAGATAGCCACTTCGTAGAAATATTAATTAGTGAATCTCTAAACAGCACTGTAACCTGTAGTACTGACAAAGGGAATCTTGGGTAGTATCTGATGGGTCTGGTCCTGGTTATCTTGCGTCCATGATGTTGGGGGCTAACGACTGGTTCCGCGGCCGTCCAGGGGGTCCATATGTGTGAAGTTCTCAAATACGTGGACAGGTCCTTCTATCCAAATCTGCCACGGAGTGTGCCGGCTCTGGAATCTCTCAACTCCGGAACAACACAAGGGCAGAGCTAGAGGTTAACTGCAGGGTAGTGACCACTGGTTGGTGTCTAGCTTTCAACTGATTTGACTTGGGGCTGGAGCTAGGTTTATAGGCTCGGTTCTGGACCCTGTAGACAGTAGGGATCTCGAGTCTTATGGACTTATTTGAGCTCTCAATAGATATGGGGACTAGGTAAGATGGTGATTACTGTTGTGGCACATGGCTATAGGAAGCCTTCATATTTTAATATAACTGAGCCTTAGTAAGAGGTACTATTTTGGCTATACTAGAAGTATTTAGAGGAGAGAGACTGGATCTACTTTGCAAGGAGGATGGGGACAGCTGTGATAGGAGCGTCTCTCTTAGATTGTTCAATCTTCATTCTATGGTATAGCTGAGGTGCTAATTTAGTGATCAGAGTATGCAAGAAAGGTAAATGGTTTATTGTGAGTTAATAGAGGTTAGTAAAGGTGTTCGTCATGCATGGTTAGTTCATTGATAGGAAGAATTCCTGTGCTACCTGGCAATGACTCAGAAGTCAAAACAGGGGCCAGGTATACCTCCACGGGGGTGGGGGTCTCCCTCCTCGGGTGGGTAAAAAGGGGTAGCTGGACGCCCTCTCTCTGGGATAGTCGTCCGGCGGCTGTGGCTAGGGGCTTGCCATATCACCAGTGTTTGTAATAACCCTCTGTGTATGAGACTGATGTGGGTGTCCTTAATACCAAAACCGAAGGTGCCTTGGCTAGCTGGTTTTACTCGGCTGGTTGTTAATTGTAGGGTTTGCTGGATGTGGTGGAGACTGGGTTGCTAACTCTGCCACATTTATCTGGAAGTATGGCAATAGAAGTTAGTTACTGGTGAGGCGGCTAGCCTCGCACCGACGACCATTGGGTGCAGGGTTGTGAATGGGTTGTAAGAGATTAGATGGCATGCAAGGGGTTAGTAAAGTTCTAATGTTGTTCTGGCCTACTAAGTGAAGGTAGGCTGGATAGGAGTATATATATAAAAGGTTGGAGAGCGTTAGCAACGGAAAATTCAAGGATCTTCAAGAGGTATGAGAGAGAGGCTAGGTCGGACAAGAGTAGAGAAGCGCGGGGTCTTATAATGAGAGGGGAGGAGTTCAGGGGGGCTATAGGGGAATTTGACCCTAAGGTCTCTGGGCGTGGGGGTGGCATTAGGCTGCAGTTGATATTGGAGTTTGAAAAGGCAGTGGAAGTACGTTAGCCAAATGCTACCGGGGAATGCAACTATGGGGTGGTATATGAGTCTGGAAAAGATAGAATTATGTGTTCAGTCCGAGGGGTTATGGATACTATTAGTTGGCCCTGGGAACTGCGTTTTCTATGAAATATCTATACCAAACAAAAGCGGCAGTTCGTACGGGTACTTAGTTATTGTTTCGAGGTACTTATGACAGATACTGGTAACAAGGTTATCTATACAATCTCTGGTTGGGGTAAGAGGTGTATGACACGAAGCAAATTGGCGTAGTGTGGACTGTGGATACGAAGGAGGCAAGTGGAAGACGTATGACAATTGTGGAAAAGTAAATGGAAAAAGGTGAACACAATGGCAGATAAAGATACTTAACCTAAGGATTGAATACATAGATTTATGGGGCGATGGGTCTTCAGAAAGCTTAGTCTGGCAAGACAAGATGTTAGGGAATGTTAATATTAATACTTAAACTAAGGATTGCATGCATCGATGAACGACGACATTATAGTCGTTGTCCTAATAAGGTGATGAAACCTGGTTGATCTGTACTTGGCACAATACGACACAAGGACAGTGCCGCTATGTCGTATCAATACTGGTGGCAGTTAATATTATAGAGACACTTAGTTACTAGAGGAACAATGCAAGGGGGCGACTGAGCACGGGTTACATATATCTATACTCGTCATGGGAAATGATATACGAGGTCTAGGGACAGGTGTGGGTGTTTTAACTTCTAAGATGTATAACATCTACTTCTCGGATGTAAGAACATACATAGATATAATTATGGCTGTCTGATGTGTTGGCATTGGCTCAACATAGGGACAGGGCATGGGTGTTTTTAATATGAATGTATATTCCTGTTCATCATCTTTGTAGTTAGGAGTGTAGGACATGAGGGGGTAGTGTACGTGAGGTGTGGAAAAATGGTCAGTTTAGAAGGGGTATCTAGGTGTGGCCTGGAGCTGCTTAGCCCTGCGGGCTTGGGCCTGTCTGAATTGGCTGGCTCGGTCAGCTGGTCCTTTCGTTCTGTGGACCTTTCCTTTGGGTGTTTCTGTGTGGTGTTCGTTCGTGGCTTCTGTGGTGGGCTTCTCGTTCTGGGGCATTTTAGATTAAAACTTAGAGGTACTGTATTAGGGATCAGTTTTGAAACTCCCGCAATCGCAGACGCTATCCACAATTTGTTGTGGTAACCTCAGCTCTTGGATAATATGTTTACTAAATCGTTGTGAAACAATATTTACATTAATATTTATATAATTAAACGTTTTGTTTTTCATTTATATGATTAAGTGAAGAGAGAATGAACCCTTGGTAACAAATTAGTATATAATTTATTTAAGAGTCGGAAATTGCATTTCCGATCAGACGCCATATTGTACCTCTGGATTATCAGGACGTGTCTTGTGGCCTCCCGCAACACTCCCCGCGCCCGGCCCAGGGTCCCTGACCTTTGACCCTACCTATCGAAGCCGGAATCCATTGAAACTACGCCAGGATCCTAGTTATAGCTAAATCATTGATATATATGGCCACTTATACAATGTTTAGTTAGGGTATCTGCTAGATAGGCTATCATGGGTTAAGAATAGGCTACTGATCAACCCTCGGGATCTCGTCATCTGATAACATCCATGCCATAAGGTAGTCTATCTATTACTTTATTTTAATTTCTTTTCTTTTTTGATTGGTGTGACAAAGGATATTTTTTTGGCCATATAATCCTTCACAGTAAGTTTAAATTAGGCGCCAGTATTAGACTAAAACTATATATCTTTATAAAAGATATGTACTCTTTCGTATTAAGCTCCTATGGGTTTATTATCCATAATTATATCAGGTTATCATTATAATTAATCCAGTATATCTTGTAGTTAGCTAAATGACACATTAGTGAATAAGGTTCACTGCACATGCGTAATTTTGGAACCTGGCGTTCTCAACCGTGAGAGCGCCAGAACTCGCTTTCGCTACAAACTCAGCAACACCTCCTTCTAGCCTCTCTCACTACAAACACCTATTTCATGGTAAGTCATTCTAATTCTTAACTCTTAGTGGCCACAATAGCTTCCATCTATTCCTAACTCTATCCTTGAGCTATCCATTACTATCAATATCTAAAGTAAGTCAACTCTTATATGTTTTTAGGTAAATTAGACTTTGTTTACTCTTCGATTCTTATAGGGACATGTCCTTGCGGTTATGCTTCTAATACCAAAGGTGCAGCCTATTAGAGAGCTTAATTTTAAACACTATACCATGACATGTGATAATATCAATTCACCTAGTAGGGGAAATAACTCCTCAGACCTTGAAGGATATCCACCATGGTATCAATCCTTTCCTGAATGGGAGGTTTAATTTTAGTACTTGAAAGCTTACATGTAAGTAATTCTAGCCCTAGAATTGCTTGCTTTACCTTGGTTCTCGTCGGGGTAATGACGACTTTAGCTGCTATGTCGCAGGTCAGGTGTGTGAAGGTCAGAAGGTCATAAGTACAGGGGCGCATTCCGGGGGGGATTATGTAGCCCCCCTAAAAGTTTGCGGGCTGGTGGTGAGTCCTCTGCGCGGAAGATCGGCGCAACTGTTCCTTAGTTATATGTCTATGTTGGTCTTGTTTCTTCTGACTATATACAATCTTTTTTTCTGGGCTTCGGTGTTATCAAAAGTTATTTTGGTCGTCTTTCCTGGTGTGGGTGGTAGAGGAGGATTAATGGTGGCAATTCTTGCGTCCCGGTTATTCTGGAGTGTATGCGGAATTGGGGTGACCAATTTGTGGTGGTTTTGCTGTGGTTTTAGTTGCCTTCTGAGGTTTTGATGTTGTGTTTGGTTTCTTCTGCGGCGGTAAATTTTCTTTCTCTGTTGGTGTCTTCTTGTTCTGGTTTCTGGTTTTGTCTTTTTCTGCAGGGTGTGTGTTGACTGGTTGCATTCCTGGGTTCTTTATTCTTTTTTATCTTAGCTTCTCCTTCGTTCATCTTTGTTCTTTTTTATCACAGCTTTTCCTTTGTTCGTGTTTCTTCGTTTTCCTTGTTGTGTTTGGCTCTTTGGTTCTGTTGTTTTAGTCTCCCCTTCATTTGTTCCTATTAATTTCTCTTGTCGGGCTGGCATGGTGGTTATTCTTAATTTGGGTGTTTTAATATATACAGTATATATATATAATGAAGGTGAAGATCAGAGACAGCATAAACAACAACATCTTTATTATTTTCTATGAGGGCAAGCTTTTGGCCACTGCTACTGCCATGATCACGCCTAAAAAATAATAAGATACAACACATAGTAAAAACATTGAATTATGTACAAGAATAATTATAATATTAACCCTTGTCTAGCGGGGGGTTTTGGGCTATTTTGGGCATATTCAGGCCCTCCTGAATGATAAATCAAGTATCTGCATGAGATGAAATGTATTCAGCAAATAACTAGGCGCTAAAAGCTTCAAAATGAGACCAGAACGAGCTACGTAGCACTCGTGGTTCTCATACAGTGGTACCAGTAACATGGGAGTTTAGCGTATAGCGGTATATTTTTCCCAGCTACGCTCACTACTGGCTACACTGCTGGCCTCTCGAGAACACAGGGAGGGTGAGTCAGTGGGCGGCGGTAGGCCCTGGGAGTCGGACGTGTGGCCCGCTGCGCTCCCGGCCATTTGCACTCAATTTTAACCCTTTAAAAGCCATAATAATGCTCCTAACTTGCTGCAAATTGGCGCCCGGCCCGCTCTTTAAGGGTTAAAGTAATAAACTAACGCCAAATTGATCCTTATTAAGAGTTGAGGTTTATACTTAATAGAATAAACTAATAGTGGAAAATACAAGTAAAGCCATAAACATCTGTTTCTTGAAGAGTGATGAAATATGAAAAAGTGCGAACAATAATTATATAGTTATAGAATCCTAACATTGAGAATGAAATTAATATTAGCGAAAAATAATGTGCTAGTCCGAATATGCCTGTGTAAGTAAGGAAGATATGTATGACACGTATAATGCAAGGATAGCAAAATGAAAGACTTGAGAGAGAAGTAATGAAAAGAACATACCAAGGGCTGCTAAGGGTTACTCGGAAAAAGTAGTTAACGGTACCAATAGCTGAAAAGAAAAGATACAAAAGGATAACCCTTTACGACCCATCTTGTCAGCTATTTGTACCGTTAACTACTTTTCCCGAGTAACCCTTAGCAGCCCTTGGTATGTTCTTTTCATTACTTCTCTCTCAAGTCTTTCATTTTGCTATCCTTGCATTATATGTGTCATACATATCTTCCTTACTTACACAGGCATATTCGGACTAGTACATTATTTTTCGCTAATATTAATTTCATTCTCAATGTTAGGATTTTATAACTATATAATTATTGTTCGCACTTTTTCATATTTCATCACTCTTCAAGAAACAGATGTTTATGGCTTTACTTGTATTTTACACTATTAGTTCATTCTATTAAGTATAAACCTCAACTTTTAATAAGGATCAATTTGGCGTTAGTTTATTACTTTAATATTAGAATTATTTTTGTACATAATTAAATGTAACACGGCTTTTGTAACAAACGTTCCTGCTTAACCCTTAATTAGCGGCTCACCACATAAGTCGTATTTAATAAAGCTGGACTATGTGGCGGCGCTCGACATAGGTCGAGTGGCAATTTCAGCACATAATGTTGCTGAGAGAGAGAGACAAGTGGTGGCAGGAGACTAGCGAGCGTATGACTGCTCCAGACCACCGCGGCGAACCTACTGACACGAATCTCAGCTCCCTCCTCCCTCTCTCACTCGCTACATACTGAATTATATGGGGAAAGTACCGAATTACATGCTTTTTGCACTCGCGTTGCACGGTTATTGCAAGAAAACTAGCCATCATAAAAGGATCGTTATGGTGTCATTCGAAAGCTCTGTTTATGCCCTTTCAGGGATAGGTACTTGTTTTACGTTCTGGGTCTTATTTAGGCATGAAAATGATCACGTAAACAGCCCTATTTTGGCTAAAAACACCCCGCTGGGCGGTACATATAAATAAACCGCATAGGCCGCTCGTAAGGTGTTAACAAACCTCTTAAACTTCTTCCACGTTATCCTCAACCTCTATGATGAGAGTAAAGCTGTAGATATTATATACCTTAATTTTCAAAAGGCCTTTGACAAAGTTCCCCACAAATGTTTACTGCTAAAATTAACACTTACAGTGCGAGCATGTTGCCGCCTAATTCCGCCATATTAGGGCTCATTCAGGCACTCCTCATTGATTAGGCAAGTATCTACATGTAATGAAATGTATTCAGGCGAAATCTAGAACAAATAAATCAAAATGACGCCAGAACGAGATTCGTAGCTCATGGGATTCACCCACAGCGCTACCATAAACATTCGCTAAAATGAGCAATTCTCGCTAATGTCGCGGTATTTTTGCCTTTGGCAGCACTGTATATCTAGCGAGATTCTGACTCAGACCTTCAGTGTACCGGGCAGCTGCCTGGGAGAAGGATGGGTGGCCTGTCGCGCTCTCGCTCCTCGCACTTGATTTTACAGGTTTTAACCCCTGTCAAACGGGGATATTTGTAACATCTACTACCTGGCAGGCGGGCAGATTTACCCTAAACGAGCTTCATTCCATGCTCTTTTTCATGCATAAACAAGAACCAGAGCATAATACAATTATGTATCCGTGAAAGGGCGATAATAGAGCTTCCCAATGACACCTGAATCATCCTTATACGACCACGGGTTCTCTTGCAACAATCGCGCAACACGAGGGCAAAAACCCTAAGATACGGTAAATTCCCTAATGTTTTCTTGGTCTCGCGAGGCCAGGGGTGCAGAAATTATGTCAGTCGCGGCACTCGGTCCGTGCCGAGCGGTCAGAGCCCGCCTATCATCCTCCCAACGCATGGACTCTCTCTCAGAGCCGAAAATGTGCTCAACATCCCGCCCGAATATTGTCGGGCCCCGCAGGGGTGGCCATGGTTCTCTCGCCTGACATATGACGTACGGGCCCCGCGGCCTGAGTGTTAAGATGCTTTAACACCTTACGAGCGGCCTATGCGGTTTATTAATATGTACCGCACAGCGGGGTGTTTTTAGCCAAAATAGGGCTGTTTACGTGATCATTTTCATGCCTAAATAAGACCCAGAACGTAAAACAAGTACCTATCCCTGAAAGGGCATAAACAGAGCTTTCGAATGACACCATAACGATCCTTGTATGATGGATAGTTTTCTTGCAATAACCGTGCAACGCGAGTGCAAAAAGCAGGTAATTCGGTACTTTCGGTACATAATTGAGTATGTAGCGAGTGAGAGAGGGAGGAGGGAGCTGAGATTTGTGTCAGTAGGTTCGCCGCGGTGGTCTGGAGCAGTTATACGCTCGCTAGTCTCCTGCCACCACTTGTCTCTCTCTCTCAGCCACATTACGTGCTGAAATTGCCACTCGACCTATGTCGAGCGCCGCCACATAGTCCAGCTTTATTTAACTCGACTTATGTTGCTCGCCGCTAATTAAGGGTTAAAAGCCTGTAGATTGCTGTAAATTGCCATGGCATTCTGGAACGTCTCCCGCAAGGAAAGGATTAAAAGCGCATGGAATGCAAGACGGTGTGTTGAAATGGATAGAAAATTGTCTCAACGACAGAAAACAAGTAGTTATAAAAGGTAAGGCATCTAAATGGACCAATGTAAGTAGTGGGTACCCAAGGGATCAGTAAGGCTTAGCCAGTTGACTTTCATGTATTAAAATGCTGAAATTATTGTATACTGTATATGAAGGCTAAATAAATATTTTAATTTTAATTTGAATTTGAAATGACATGCCGGTAGATGAGGGTCTCACCTGTACAATCTCAATGTTTGCCGACGATACAAAAATTGCAAATAGCGTACTCTTAAAAGAACATGTTGACAATATGAAACACAATCTAGATAAGTTTTAATGTTGGGCCCAAATATGGCAAATGAGTTTCAATGCGGATAAATGTAAAGTACTAGATATCGGATACCGAAATACGAAAGCAAACTATTCGATGAATGGCACTCACCTTAAGATTGTAGACAGAGAAACCGATCTGGGAGTAACAATATCGAGTAACCTAAAACCGAGTCAACAATGTTCAGGAGTTGTTAAGAAGGCAAACAAAATAATTGGCTTTATAGGCAGGTCATTTGAGCATAAATCCAAAGAAGTTATCCTAACTCTTTACAACTCCTTATTCCGCCCTCATATGGAATACTGGGTTCAGTCCTGGTGCCTTTCTTACCAAAGAGATATAGACAAGCTAGAACGAGTTCAACGTAGAGTTACCAAAATTATACCCAGCCTAAAGAACAAACCATACGAGGAGCGTCTTAGAGAAGTAAATCTATTTCCTTTAACCCAGTGCAGATTAACACCTTACGAGCGGCCTATGCGGTTTATTTATGTGTACCGCACAGCGGGGTGTTTTTAGCCAAAATAGGGCTGTTTACGTGATCATTTTCATGCCTAAATAAGACCCAGAACGTAAAACAAGTACCTATCCCTGAAAGGGCATAAACAGAGCTTTCGAATGACACCATAACGATCCTTGTATGATGGATAGTTTTCTTGCAATAACCGTGCAACGCGAGTGCAAAAAGCAGGTAATTCGGTACTTTCAGTACATAATTGAGTATGTAGCGAGTGAGAGAGGGAGGAGGGAGCTGAGATTTGTGTCAGTAGGTTCGCCGCGGTGGTCTGGAGCAGTCATACGCTCGCTAGTCTCCTGCCACCACTTGTCTCTCTCTCAGCCACATTACGTGCTGAAATTGCCACTCGAGTTATGTCGAGCGCCGCCACATAGTCCAGCTTTTTTTAACTCGACTTATGTTGCTCGCCGCTAAATAAGGGTTAAGAGGCGACTTAATTCAAGTGTTCAAAATTATCAAACACATCCACAATATGAACTGTAGTAGGTACTTCACTATCGACTAGTCTAATTACACGCTGGGAAACGGTTGCAAAATTATTGGTAAATCTTTTAACTCACACGAATCTATGAATTTCTTCTTCAATCGAGTTGTGAACTTGTGGAATAGGCTTCCCCCGAAATGTTATAGACTGCAGCACCGTTGATTCTTTTAAACTTCGCCTAGACAAATATCTTGCATCAAACCCGCAACTGACTGCGTTTGTAAATTAATAACTTTATTTTATTACCCCCTCAGATTCATCATGGATTATTGCATATATTTATTACTCAGACGTTACTCTCTTTTTCCCAGATATACGAAAGATCCTTATAACTGTGTTATGTTACTAACCCATCTGTCCCCTATGTAAAGGATCAGCGAATGCCTAGTCATAACTCAGGAAGGTGGTAAACATACACTTAGACATGGTTAACAAATTTATTAATAAAGAAAGAATATATATATATAACAAATAGTTGAATAATAAGTTAAATATAAATAGGTCTAATAAGAAAAGATTTAAGTGACAATGAAGGAAGTTAAATATAAATAAGTCTAATAAGAAAAGATTTAAGTGACAAAGAAGGAAGTTAAATATAAATAAGTCTAATAAGAAAAGATTTAAGTGACAAAGAAGGAAGTTAAATATAAATAAGTCTAATAAGAAAAGATTTAAGTGACAAAGGAATATAGGGCTTTATGTACAAAAGAGTTGGTGCACCAGCGTAAGGGTGGCTCGGAACTTTGATATACAGTATATTCCGACCACTTCTGGTGCGGTGGCAACAGCTCAGGCCACCAAGCAGCTATTAACCCCACACGACCAGCAGCCCAGAACACCGGTCCCACGCCCCTCTCCACAACACAAGGAGTCCGACAATGATGGCTGGCAGTGCTGTAGTCCACTGCTGACGTTAGGACGCCTCCCTGTCCAGCCCTTCACAGTGGTAGGGTCCGAATCCTCTCCCGATCTGATTAAGTACCAGGAAACTCCATAACTATCAAACAATAACTTGAGACCCCATTTATGTACTTAAAGTTTGAAGCAAGCAACCCACTCGTAGATAGTCAAATTGAACCAATCAAATAAGGTAACAAAGTTAATCCCACCAAGATAATGCAACTATCACAAAAATCAAAGGTAATCCCACCAAGATAATGCAACTATCACAAAAATCAAAGTTAATCCCAACAAGATAATGCAACTATCACAAAAATCAAAGTTAATCCCATCAAGATAATGCAACTATCACAAAAATCAAAGTTAATCCCATCAAGATAATGCAACTATCACAAAAATCAAAGTTAATCCCATCAAGATAATGCAACTATCACAAAAATCAAAGTTAATCCCAACAAGATAATGCAACTATCACAAAAATCAAAGTTAATCCCAACAAGATAATGCAACTATCACAAAAATCAAAGTTAATCCCATCAAGATAATGCAACTATCACAAAAATCAAAGTTAATCCCAACAAGATAATGCAACTATCACAAAAATCAAAGTTAATCCCAACAAGATAATGCAACTATCACACAAATCAAAGTTAATCCCATCAAGATAATGCAACTATCACAAAAATCAAAGTTAATCCCATCAAGATAATGCAACTATCACATAAATCAAAGTTAATCCCAACAAGATAATGCAACTATCACAAAAATCAAAGTTAATCCCATCAAGATAATGCAACTATCACAAAAATCAAAGTTAATCCCATCAAGATAATGCAACTATCACAAAAATCAAAGTTAATCCCATCAAGATAATGCAACTATCACAAAAATCAAAGTTAATCCCAACAAGATAATGCAACTATCACAAACATCAAAGTTAATCCCAACAAGATAATGCAACTATCACAAAAATCAAAGTTAATCCCATCAAGATAATGCAACTATCACAAAATCAAAGTTAATCACATCAAGATAATGCAACTATCACAAAATCAAAGTTAATCACATCAAGATAATGCAACAATCACAAAATCAAAGTTAATCACATCAAGATAATGCAACGATCACAAAATCAAAGTTAATCACATCAAGATATTGCAACTATCACAATCAAAGTTAATTACATCAAGATATTGCAACTATCACAAACAAAGTTAATTACATCAAGATAATGCAACTATCACAAAATCAAAGTTAATCACATCAAGATATTGCAACTATCACAAACAAAGTTAATTACATCAAGATAATGCAACTATCACAAACAAAGTTAATCCCCTCAAAATTTGTAGGCACCGTACTTCACTCAACTAACCTCCTCGGCGACGTGAACAAGATAGCAAATTCCATACACCACTTTAGCTATGATTACCCGAAGCACTAAGCAATGAGCGAAACTTTAAACATTGAGCAACTACTAACGAAACATTTAATTCACAATACTCTACTGGTTCGAAGCAATGAGCAAAACCTTAAACATTGAGCAACTACTAACGAAACATTTAATTGACAATACTCTACTGGTTCGAAATAACCATCACAAACTGAAACATTAACGATACACTAACATTTCAAACATATGGGACAACAGTAAACTTGGTAATAGAAAGGAATATGTAAATGCATTACAGATTTACGAAGCACTATTATTCAGCATAGCAAAGGTCTCTAGTTACTTTAACATTATAACCTTAAGAAAGACTAATCCCTTACAGGGCTCCCCCAACAAGAATCTAGCCCGCTAGATATGTAGCCTATCTGTCTTTCCATCCAACTATCTAGTCTTTCTCAGACCTACTGAGGAAATCCGCTCCTACATTGTCCTGGCCAGCAATGTGAACTAATCTGAATCTAAAAGGTTGCAGAATCAGAGCCCATCTAGTTAACCTACTATTCACTTGCTTAGATTTATTCATGTAGATTAAGGGCTTATGGTCAACTTCTAGAATAAACTCCTTACCCATCAGATAGTACTCAAACCGTTGGACTCCAAACACAATAGCGAGTTCAATGGTGGAATACCTCCTTTCCCTATCAAGAAGCTTCCGGCTGGCGTAAGCTACTGGATGTGGGCAATCATCCACATACTGTAAAAGAAAAGCACCCAAGCCAAAATCTGAAGCATCAGTCCTGAGAACAAAAGTAATATCAGTATCTGGCAGTTTAAAGACGGGATTTTGGGCAAGGGATTCTTTGAGTTTATCAAACCTATCAATTACATCGCTGGTCCAGACTAATGGTTCACGAACATCTTTCCTGAGCATATCTGACAAAGGACTAGACAGATCTGACATGTTAGGAATTAATTTCCTGTAAAAAGACATTAATCCCAGGAAAGACCTAAGAGCCTTCTTACCTGTGGGAGGAGTGACTTTCATCAGGGCTTCAATCTTATCATGCTGAGGTTTCAAGCACTGACCATCTATCGTGAAACCCAAATACTGCATCTCTTTAATGCCAAACCTACACTTACTTGGTTTAACAGTCAGGTTGTATTTCCGCAGCCGTTCTAATACCAAGTTCAATGCAGTCAGATATTCTTCCCAAGTCTTTGAATAAATAAAAACATTATCAAAATAAAAGGCAACATTGTCCAATCCATTCAAGACTAACCTCATTAACCGAATGTAGGTGGCACATGCGGTAACTAACCCAAATGGTAACCTGCAGAACTCCATCAATCCACGATGAGTAGGGAAAGCTGTATATTTCCTGGCTTGTTCAGAAAGTGGGACTTGGTAGTAAGCTTTAGTTAAGTCCAACTCAAAGTCCAACTCTACAATAGGGAGAGTCCGACAGCTGAATTATTCCTTGTTCATACAAAGTGTCTACTTCCTGTTCAAAATGTGACCGTAAATGTACAGGAATAGGATACATTTTGGATTTAAACCGATCGGTGGTGGTTAGAGAGATGTAATGACTTACCAACGAAGTACATCCAGGTGTCTCAGAAAACACATCCGAGAATGAAGAAATACAACCATCTACATCCGATCTCTCCATCTCTGTTAGGCTTGTAGAAATCTCAGGAATATTAAATTCATTAAAAGTATCATGACAACCATCTGGGGTGATAGCGAAATCTCTGCCATCATCGACTTCATCCTCCACAATACACAGTTGGACAATGCGAAGGGGCCTCATGTGATCCATCATTTAGGTAGGTCTCCTCGTCTATGACATTAGCCTGGGAAACCGTAGCCCGTCTGTAATACTTCTTCAGGAGATTTGCATGGTATAACTTATGGACTCCATTTTGATCTATGAGGTAGTTAACTCTGTTTCTCTTCTCTAGGACAGGGAAAGGGCCACTCCAAGACATCAGTAGTTTGTTCTTACAATCAGGCAGCAAAACTAAGACCTCATCTCCTGGCTGGAACTGTCTATCTTGGGATTTCAAATCAAAGTAGGATCGATATCTAGTGGAACTAACATCAGCATTCTGAGCTGCGATCTTTGAACATTCAGCTAGTTTGTCTTTCAGTTCTATCACATACTGAAAAGATGACCGGTCATCCTCACTGGCTTGGTTATCTTCCCACAAGTCCCTAAGCACAGCTAATGGTCCCCTAACTGCACGACCATACAAAAGTTCAAAAGGGGAGAAGCCTGTCCTTTCACTGGGTATCTCTCTTAGGGCAAACATTGTTGGAATTAAGTACCTATGCCATTCTCGGGGTTTCTCAGTGCAAATTTTCCTAAGTGAAGATTTAAGGGTGGAGTGGAACCTCTCTATACGTCCATTACAGCTAGGATGGTAAGGGGTGGTAAAAGAAGGTTTGACACCTAACAATTTGTGTAACTCCTTCATAAGGGCAGATTTGAATTGGGCTCCACAATCTGATAAAATCTCACGTGGAATACCTACCCTTGAGAAGATGACAAGGAGGGCCTCGGCAACCGACACTGTATCAATTCCTTTGAGGGGGATGGCCTCTGGAAAGCCTGTAGCATAATCTATCAGAGTAAGGATGTACCTATGGCCTTCTGAAGTAGGTGGAGATAGTGGACCTACCAAATCAATGGATACTTTTGAAAAGGGCTCTGTAGAAATTGGTATCTGTTTGAGGGAAACTGGTTTAACTCTTCCTTTGGGAGACATGCATTGGCAAATGTCACAAGACTGACAGAAACTCTTAATATCACTAGTCATCAAGGGCCAAAAGAACTCACCGGCTACTCTCATTAGGGTTTTGCGATGGGAAAAGTGACCTGCTAATGGGCTCTCATGCGCGGTGGAAAGTACAGTCTGTCTACAATCAGTGGGGACAACTAAGGAAAGCTTACCTATTCTATCTGGGAATTTTGACCAAATACAAGAGCGGTACAGAAGACCCTGTTCTTCAACAAACTGGTAAACTGACCCATCCCGATTAGTGAGCTTCTCTCCGGACTTAGCTTTATCCCAAACTGATGTCAAGGAAGAACAGGAAGCTTGTAAGTTGGCAAAATCAGCTGGAGTTATATTTCGGAGTTTGAATTTGGGAAGGATGAGAGGGTGAATTGCCTTAGATCGAGATGACCTGGTCTGTACAGCTTGAACCTTCTCAGGAGTTTGAATGGTGGGTAAAATATCTGGCGCTCGTGCCCCCGGGACATTACCAATTAGAACACTGCAGAACTTAATTGGGGCACACAACATATCAGCCCAACCTTCAAAATAGGGACAATTGATGTAACAACGTACCTGAGGGAAGGAGTCTACACGCCCCAGATAATCTGCTACTTCCACCTTCTTACTCTGTGAAAAATCAAAGTCAGGCAAAACATTCTCTGAAACAATTAGGCATGAACAACCTGTATCTCTCAAAATAGTAGAAACCCTAGCTCCATTTACTGTACCCGAGGCAACAAATTCTCTAGGCGACGAGTCCTCGAAGCAACATCCCACTTTGTAACCAGAAGCTGTGTTAGACTTGAATTTAAGAGGATTAGTGGGGCACTTACTATGCCTATGTCCCGTCAAACCACACCCAAAGCATTTTCCTTTAAACCTATTAGGGTCTTCTGATGAAACTTGGGATGATTGGGTTTTTGGTTCTAGTCTCCCTTTCCCTTTATCTATAGCAACATTGGACTTTGGATATGAATTATGAGCCGAAGCCCAGTTGTCTGTAAGTCTAACGGTCTCCTCCAGAGTTTTAGCGTCATGTTCTTTGATATAAGTACGAAGGTCGGCAGGTAAAGATGATATGAACTGGTCCATAATAGTAAAAGATCTAAGTTTATCATAAGTCTTCTCTAGTCCCCAGCTTTCCACCCACTGATCAAACAATCTTCCTAGGTTGATAGAAAACTGTAGAAAATTCTCCCCACTACGTACCTTGGCGGATCTAAAATCATGCCTATAACCTGCGGTAGTTTTGTTGAATCCACGTAAAAGAGCCAGCCTAAGTTGTTTATAATCGGCAGTTATTTCTGCTGGCAAAGAGGTATAGATGTCCACGGCCTTACCAGTTAACAGACTACCAAGACGTACGGCGTAAGATTCCTCCGTAACCTTCAGCAAATCGGCAATCCTCTCAAAGCGAACTAAGTAGGATCCCAGATCATCGCCATCCTTATACACTGGCAGGCTTGGACGAACTATACCATCAACATTGACAGGAGTAATGGAAGGACTTGCCTGCAACTTTGCCATTTCTAATTGGTGGGCCAGCCTTACCTTTTCCTGTTCATATTCCCGTTCCTCTTTCTGGGCTTGAAGTTCTCGTTCCCGTTCTTCTTTCTGGGCTTGAAGTTCTCGTTCCTCTCTCTGGGCATGAAGTTCTCGTTCCTCTCTCTGGGCATGAAGTTCTCGTTCCCGTGCCCTCTCTTCCCTTGCATAAGCCTGCTGTTGCAAGACATACTTGGAAACATCAGGTCCCGAAAGGTTAAGACTTTCAGCCTGTGTCTTAAGTGTTTCTATAGATAGATCAGCCATGGTTATTGAATGGGTGTACTCACCATTAATGGGTGTCTAGTTGATACAGGCCGTAGATGGTCAAACACTAGAAGAAATAATAATCCTGCACCTAGAGTTTACCAACAATCATTAAAACTGACTCAGGGGTTCTGACTAAATCAGCCACACTCTTGTGGCAACCTGCCTCCGGGCCCCAAGGACGACAAGTCTAGGATGATTCCTATACATCTCACAATTGACTAAGTGAAGTTCACACCTTCGAGTATGACTAGGAATCCTGGCGAGGTCGCCACTATGTAAAGGATCGGCAAATGCCTAGTCATAACTCAGGAAGGTGGTAAACATACACTTAGACATGGTTAACAAATTTATTAATAAAGAAAGAATTTATATATATAACAAATAGTTGAATAATAAGTTAAATATAAATAAGTCTAATAAGAAAAGATTTAAGTGACAAAGAAGGAAGTTAAATATAAATAAGTCTAATAAGAAAAGATTTAAGTGACAAAGAAGGAAGTTAAATATAAATAAGTCTAATAAGAAAAGATTTAAGTGACAAAGGAATATAGGGCTTTATGTACAAAAGAGTTGGTGCACCAGCGTAAGGGTGGCTCGGAACTTTTATATACAGTATATTCCAACCACTTCTGGTGCGGTGGCAACAGCTCAGGCCACCAAGCAGCTATTAACCCCACACGACCAGCAGCCCAGAACACCGGTCCCACGCACCTCTCCACAACACAAGGAGTCCGACGATGATGGCTCGCGGTGCTGTAGTCCACTGCTGACGTTAGGACGCCTCCCTGTCCGGCCCTTGACAGTGGTAGGGTCCGAGTCCTCTCCCGATCTGATTAATTACCAGGAAACTCCATAACTATCAAACAATAACTTGATACCCCATTTATGTACTTAAAGTTTGAAGCAAGCAACCCACTCGTAGATACTCAAATTGAACCAATCAAATAAGGTAACAAAGTTAATCCCACCAAGATAATGCAACTATCACAAAAATCAAAGTTAATCCCAACAAGATAATGCAACTATCACAAAAATCAAAGTTAATCCCAACAAGATAATGCAACTATCACTGTCGGGAATAGGGTAATGATCCCGACAGTTTTAGGTCCAATAGGATATTTGAATTTGGCGGTATCGTATCGCTTGTACGATTTCGGCTGGTTCTTTGTGTATTGTAGTTTATTCTTAAGTATAGGTTAAATATTAAATGTAATGTATAAATATCTACATCAGCTCTAGATGTATCATGAAACCAAGTTATGGGTTATAATTATTATGAGCCGGCAGCCATATGTAATTTCGCGAAGCGATCGGACGCCGGCCCTTTAGTCTCTCAATCAACACCAACATCTCCCCCCCCCCCCCCCCCCGGCTCTGACTCAACCCACAGTTCACCATGTGCTACAAATATTAATCTATAACAACAGTCCTACATCACCAGTCCTCTAAGCTAAGTTCATTGTATCGATATTGTATTATGTGAACATTCCTACATGTCATGCAATTGAATTAGCCGTGTGTGGGGGACTGGATTACACCCATCGACTACGTCGTTGGTAATTATATTATAACTATTTGTTGGGATATTTCATGTACCAGTGATATACAATTTAACCTCTTTATCTAAATTCCCGACAAATAATGGTCCTTCGTGCCCTAAGGCTTCCTTACCGTAGTACCGTTTTGTTTGCTTCCTTGACGCTTGTGGGCTTACAAATGGCTGCCGCCTCGCGCGTTGTTGGCAGACTGCCGTTTCCCTAGTTTCGGCCCAGCTTCTTCCCTCGTGTTTTTTACCATTTAGGCGCCGTCCCTATCTTTTTGGGGGCTAGTTTCCAGGTTTTTTTGGGCGGGTGTTCCTAGGCCTATTTTGGGGGGTTAGCTGGGCTGGTGATTGAGGGAGGGGTAATTTCGTCGGGCGCCATTTCGCGCTCGTAGGCTAAGCTAGGCCTGCAGGTGTCTGTGGTGGCTGTTCATTTCGCTTTGGTGGTGTGCCTGTGGTGTTCATTGTGTTTTGTCATTGTGGGACTCATTATTAATTTTGCTGGTGGGGAGGGTTCTCATGTGACTCATTTAACCCGTACAGCCCCAGCGACGCGTCTGACGCGTCGGCGATGTATGTAACGCACAGCCCCAGAGACGCGTCTGACGCGTCACCCTAATTGCGCCGACCGTAACCTCAGGTGTAGCCACTCAAGAGGGCTCAGATTTGTATGGGAACTGTGTACGTATCCCACGCAACCGTGCCGATGGTTGAAAACTCTCGAAGTCCACGTGCGTGCGCGTGAGCGCGCAATAACCTGGTGTTTTGGGGTAATTGCCTTCAATTTTTAGTCTTGTAAAATACGATTTCGGGGCTCTGTAGGACCATTCTTTAATTTTTTTGAGCGGTTTTTCGTGGTTTTTCCTTCATTCCTAACCCATTCGCTATTGTTTCTGGAATAAAAACAAAATTTGAAAACCGGCCGGGTTCTGGTGAACAAACATTACAAAACTAGCCGGGGCTCCACGGGTTAATTAAATTTTATAGCCTAGTTGCCTAATTACGGTCATGGGGTTCGGTCTCTGTTGATTCCTAAGCGGTTGACAGCCAACAGACCTCATGATTGTGGGATGGGCAGCTGGGATAAGCCTAATACTTATTACTAGGCCTAGTCATTTCTTTTCATTTACCCTTCTTTCTCTAGCCCTAGTTTGTTTCTGCTATTTATCATTCTTATTCAATTAATTCTTCCTGCTGCAGCTGGTAGCCTAATGACGATTTCCAAATTGGGAGTGGCAATGCTATTGCCACATTTTTTAATTTAAATTAATGTGTGTAATAGTTTGCTTTATAGTTTAGAGTTAATAGCCTAATAGACTTAACGATGACAGATTTAAAGAAACTTAAGATTCTTATGGGAGCGATGAAGGGAAGTTTAAATAGGTGTTTAAGAGATCTTGATGAATTTTTATTAATTGCCTCAGCTGATCAGATTAGGGGTAAATTCGCTACTGTTACTAAATCGCTAGCCACTTACGATAATTATGTTCAGCAGGTATTATGGTTTATTGACAATTACTGATGATGTGGAAGAAGAAATGTCGGCAGATCTTGAGTACCTTGAGAACGTTAATACAGCCTTAGCCAGACTATCTTCCACCCAAGAATCAACCCCTGTTAACCCGGGAGCTGCGGGTAGACTCTTAAGAGTTCCCCCGGCGCACTGCGGGTAGACTCTTAAGAGCAGAGACTTTGAACACGTACCAAAACCGCGCGTTTATAGCCAGGCGGCTGAAAATTGGTGTGGGTATTGTACTACATGTCAACTCTCGATACCACCCCGCCAAACGCTCGCCCCGCACTCGTGCAAGCACCACCGCGCCAGTAACCACGCACTAGTCATGGAGCCTACACGTCCCTCACGCTCGCTCCCTGATGACACAACCAGCCCTCCTTCTGGTGGTGTTAGCCGCCGTGGAAGGCAGAGGGTGGCTGCCAAAGACCCTAGCTACCAGTACGACACGCCCTACAGCTCAGAGGACGAATCACCAGCACCAAAAGCACGTAAAACACGTGCAAGCAGGGCAATGGCACAGAGGTCATTGGTCTTTCGGGACACTGCCACCACGACCCAGGCCACTGCAACAACCACTACCACCACCACTGCCACCACTGCCACCCCTGCCACCCCTGCCACCGGTACCAGCGACGCAGGAGGTCGCCCTAGGGCTGCATTACCTGCGGGGGCAGGAAAAATTAAAGGCACGGGCGTAGGGAAGAGAACCCGTACGCCAGCCACAGTGCCCCTACCACCACCACCACCACCAGCCGCCCCTGGCCCAGCTGCCCCTGCTGCCCCTGCCGCCCCTGCCGCCCCTGCCGCCCCTGTTGCCCCTGCCGCCCCTGCCGCCCCTGCCCAAGGAACAGGGAAGGGGAAGGGGAAAGGGAGAGGGAAAGCGACTGGGAAAGCGACTGCTGGCCCTGGTGTCCCTGCCGGCCCTGCTGCCCCTGCCGCCCCTGCTGCCCCTGCCGCCCCTGCCGCCCCTGCCCAAGGAACAGGGAAGGGGAAGGGGAAAGGAGAGGGAAAGCGACTGGGAAAGGCACTGCTGGCCCTGGTGCCCCTCCCGGCCCTGCTGCCCCTGCCCCCCCTGCCGCCCCTGCTGCCCCTGCCGCCCCTGCCCAAGGAACAGAGAGAAGGGCGACAGGCACCACCATCATCTTGCCATCAAGGCCACGCACCACTGCTGCCCCTGCCGCCGCCGCCCCTGCCGCCGCCGGCCCTGCCGCCGCCCCTGCCACCACCTCTGCTGTCCCTGTCCATAAGACTCCCGCACGTGCCAAAGTGACCCGGAAAAATCTTACACCATCTAAGTATGCCGCCCTGCTGTTTGATGGTGATTCGCAGGACATTGGCAGCCCGGGTTTCGACGACGAAGCCCTAGCACGGGACCAAGGGTGGGGGGATTTGGGAGTGGACAGTGGGAGTGAGTCCGACGTCGGTGACGAAAACGAGGAAGGGCATCGTCTGTCGAGTGAAGAGGAGGGTAATGATGATGAAGTGCTGTATCGCGACCATGGAAGCGATATTTCAGACGCAGAAGAAGACGCAGACGACATTCCGATCCCTGGCATGCCTTCGTTCGATTGGTCTGACGGGGTCAATTTTGTACCTGACGTGCCCCAGTTCAATCCTGGGACGTCAGGAACAACTGACAACTGGCCCTGTGATGATCAAGCGAACGAAAGCGACTTCTTCCTCGCTTTTTTCGACATGGAGGTAATGACGTACATCGTTGCCCAAACAAACGCCTACTACAGGTGGGTGTTTGGCAGATTGGACGTCCTTTCTCCAAAAGCGAGAATACGAGGCTGGGTGGATACGACTGTGGCAGAATTTCTGACGTTCTTTGCCTTGTTGTTCCTCATGCCTCTGATCAAGAAGCATGTGTTGCAACACTACTGGAAGCACGACCCTCTCATCGCCACCCCAACTTTCAATAAGTTCATGACTCGTGACAGATTTTTGTTGCTGCTAAGATTTATGCACTTTGCAGACAACGAAAATCCTAACAGGATTGACAGGATATGGAAAGTTCGGGATGTGTTCACCATGTTGTTGGAGAGGTATAGGAAATACTTTTACCCCTTCCTCAATTTGGTGATTGATGAGTCGCTCGTGCTCTTCAAAGGACGTCTTGTTTTCAAGCAGTATATCCCCTTGAAGAGGCATAGGTTCGGAATCAAGCTCTTCGTGTTGTGCGACTGTGAAACTGGAATAGTGCTTGACATGATCGTATATACAGGCACTGACATTGACATACCGAAAGCCGCTGCCAATGACCCCATGGGCATGTCAGGTGCCATCGTCAGGAAAATGTTGGCACCTTACCTGGGCAAAGGCCACATCATCTACACTGACAACTGGTATACTTCTCCTGCTCTCTGCCAGTTTCTTTATGACAACCAAACGGGGTCATGTGGGACTGTCAGAAAGACAAGAAAGTTTATGCCAAAGTTCACAGGTGATGTCATTCCTCTCACAGATGCCTCCTCCAGTGACACACCTTCAGAAGACGACCTGGCCAAGGAACACCGCGAGAGGCATGTGCGAAGAAGGCGACGAAAGGGGCAGAAATACAAGCAGCTCGAGAAGTGTGGGAAACTGATAGCCCTGAAGTGGAAGGATAAGCGAGACGTCCACCTGCTTTCCACCGTCCACACAGGTGCCCAGGTGGATTCTGGCAAAATCCACTACCGAACCAGGAAGACAATCTACAAGCCCGACATGGTAGTGGACTACACCAAAAACTTGCGCCTGGTGGACAAGTCTGACTGTCAGCTGTCAGGTGTTGAGTGTCTGAGGAAGACTGTGAAGTGGTATCACAAGCTCTTCCTCCACCTAGTTGACATAACGATGCTGAACGCCTACAACTTGTGGTTGGTGAAGAAGGATATGGCCCCAAACCAGAAGCTGAAATTCCGGGAGTTCGTGTACAACGTCTCCTACCAACTCCTGGAGAAGTATGCCACCACCACTCACAGACGTACGGCATGGCGTGGGGATCACGTTCCTGACCGCATCCAGCTGGGTGTCGAAAGACACTACACAACCAACACCGAGCTGATTGGCACTCGTCACAGGCAGGTGCAGTGCACCGTCTGCAGCTCCAGTGTGAGGAAACCCCATGTGACCAAAAGAGTCACCTCAATGTGCGCCGAGTGCAAAGTTGCACTCTGCCTGGGTGACTGCTTCAGGGACTACCACACCTTCAAGAACTACTGAGTGTCGGCCCCTGCCCTGCCCTGCCCTGCCCTGGACTCGCCCCGTGCCCTGCCCTGGACTCGCCTCCTGCCCTGCCCTGCCCTGGACTCGCGCCCTACCTTACCTGACCTGACCTAATTGATCACGCTACCTCATAATGTAACATATATATTATATAATGTATAAGTTCCAAAGATGTCCCTGTGATATAGCTTTTACATTATATAATTGTATGTTTCATTATTTAGTTTATAAGTTTCAAAGATTTACATGTAATATGCCTTATTTTTTTAGTATATCAATATATATGTTTGTTATTAGCCAAAGTAATGTGTATATAATTATTTTCTTACCTCAAATGAATTGTACAAAAATAAATATGTTTCAATAAATCCTGTCAAACCTACTAAGATAATAAAAAAAGAAAAAAAAAAGAAAAAAGAAAACAAGGTCATGTCATTGTATTCTTACAATATGATATATTCTATGAATATTTCATATTGTTTGAATACAATGGCATGATCTTGTAAAAAAAAAAATTTATCAAAAATTTTCTAGACAATATAAAACCTTCCCCATAACCCCCTCCTGGATTCGATCCCACTACCCTACGACACTTTGAGTTTTCCAGTCCGCGACCTTACCAACCATGCCACAGGAGCTCATACCAAATATCACTCAAAACTTCGTGTGTACAATCGAAATGACAATATACAAAAAAAATGAATTATCCCACCAATTTACGTTTGTAAATTGATGGGATTATCAATTATATCATGCCAAGGTTTATAATAGTTTGTCTCTGTCAAGAATTAGTAATTATATAACTTTATTCTGTCAAAAATTGCCCAAACACTCAGCAAAATTGCCCCTCTCAGTGTGACTCCACTCATTTTCACACGGTCAGGCGGTCACGAGGTGACCCTTGCCGCTCCTTGATTCTCCAGCTACAGCAGCTCTGTCTGGGAACAAAATTGGTATAAATACAATAATGGATAAAATACTCTTCACAAATACATTTGTATTGTATAATATTGTAAATAAAAATGAATAATAACTGTGTGGGTGTCGAAAATTGCTCAACCAGCTTTCTTATGTCTCGCCTACGCGCGTATATTGGATTATACATAGTCATGACTGTCATACAAATAATTGCAGTAGGTCTCGAATATACATTTAGATTGCATATTACTTCGAAATAAATAAGTAAACGTTTCTCTGGTGGCAATCTACCCTTTCGCAGGTGTAAGGAGACACCAGTCTATATTTAGCCCTCTATCACAACAGGCAATCTGCCTGTGTTGACTCAGCACCGTCGCTGGTGGTCTATAAATATAGTACTTTATTTACAGTCAATGGCCTACATGTTTCTGTGGTACTTCACATGTGTCTAAAATGCAATGTCTGCTTGCATAAAAATGCAATTCTGAAGTCCATTTATATGTACGACATACGCATGTCTCAGTTTCTCTCTCTCTCTCTCTCTCTCTCTCTCTCTCCATTCCTGACTCATGTTATTGTAGACCTGTTGATGGCAACGAACACCAGCCATCTGGTAGACATAAGGGTCAAAATACCAAACATCAATACGCCTGGGGGCGCCTCCACAATTATCACTAAGCTGGTTATCTATCTAGAGATCTGCCTGACTTCCATCTCTCCACGACTCACTCACTCACTGCACCCCTGCATGCCTCCCTCCCACCCACCCACCCCCAACCCCCCCTTTCAGGCTTCCGTCTGCTAGAAACACATTCACAATTTGCGTAAATATCGCATCAATTGGGCTATATGCGGTATATTCCTTGTTATATGGGACGCCTACATATGTACACGTCTTTATTATAGCATGAGAGTGCTCTAAATACAAGATTGACGTGATATTTATGGCGTAACACACCCTCTCCCCCTTTCATTCCCACCACAACTCACTCACACCTTGGTTCACGCATAGAAACTCATTGATAATGTGCGTAAATATCGCATGAATTGGTTTATATGCGGTATATATTTTGATATATGGCACGTATACATACGTACAAGTCTGTATTATAGCGTGACAGTGCTCTACGTACAAGATATACGTGATATGTATGGCGTAAACCACACTCTCAGCTCATAAATTGCCGCCAAACCTCCAACACATCTTCATTCCCGCCTAATATTCTCTTATAATTCCCTTATATATTGCAATTTTTGGTCACTATGAGGCATATTCATTGTTATATGGGTGCCCTACACACGTATACATACTCTAAATAGCCTAAAAGGGCTCGAAAAAGGAGATATACGTGATAATACGCGGTAACCCACCCCCTCCTCCCTCTCCTTCTATCCCCCGGGCCCCGGCGGGAAATCTCGCCGCTCGCTGACAATCTAGCCGCGCGGTGCCATTCGCTCCACATTTTTCAACTACGGACCGTTCCCCTACCCCCCCCAGACATTTTTTGGGGGGTCAAATATATATGGGCCGATGCACGCAAACATTCCCTACACGATGATGTACTTTTTATCGAAATTGGCAATAGGTCCCAAAATCATCATAGGTGCGCACAGTCTTACCCTGTAGAAAACCCCCTGTGCGCCGCGGAGAGGTTAAGGATACCGGTACACCAAAGGCGACTGGTTTTAACCTGCCGAAGCTTACTTTTAGTGGGGAGTAATAATAATACTATAATGACGCGCACCTTACTTGACCAGTGCTCACAGAGGTCATTCGTCTCGGTTCATTA
Organism: Paralithodes platypus; assembly: GCA_032716605.1. Taxonomy (NCBI): domain Eukaryota; kingdom Metazoa; phylum Arthropoda; class Malacostraca; order Decapoda; family Lithodidae; genus Paralithodes; species Paralithodes platypus. The sequence continues at coordinate 6,641,934 of CM064499.1, read as the reverse complement.
CCCCAGCTCAAGTGTACCAGCAAGGGTCAACAGAATTTGCGTCTCCATGTTTCACTGGTTAGATTCCATGACAGCTCGTGGAGATTTCCTATGTTTGTAGAAGAAAGGCATGTCCCATCAAGGCTGTTTTGTGGTCGACACACTACCTAGTTCTATATAGCATCAGAGATTCAACCACATTTGAAATATCTCAGAAGCAAGGGTTATAAACTGGCTGATGATCAACTCTCTGCTAACAATGGTATTATGCTGCTGGTCGGAGCTGATTTTTACTACGACCTGGTTCACCCTGGATATCGGCGGGTAGATAAGCTTATTATGCTCCCCACGATCCAAGGGTATGCCATTTCTGGATCCTATGCCACTTCCTCTCAAGACACGCAGGTGGAGATGGTTATGGTCCTCAAGGTAGCAGTAAGCCCCATAGATAAATATATTAGGCCAAATGTGCCTGATACTACATGTACTGATATAGATAAGCTATGGGACTTGGACAATATTGGAATTGACCCACATGAACTTGATCGTGAGTCCAAGCTAGCGTTAAGCTCGTATGAAGAGACTGTAACGTATGACTCTGGCAGGGGTCAGTATGTGGTAAGGCTCCTTTGGAATGATAACAAGAGTAAATTACCTACTAATTTCCATCTAGCACTTGGTAGGTTACGTGGCCTTCAGAAGCAGTTTGTCAAGGATCCAAATTATTGCGAGACTTATGCAGCAGTACTAAACGAGCAGGTACAACGTGGATTTGTGGAAAGAGTAGATCTCAGTGAGTATGGGGATAACATCCATTACCTTGCTCGCCATGGGATTAAAAAGGACAGTTCCACCACTCCTGTTTGTATTGTGTATGATTGCTCTGCTAAATCCAGTGATCGCTCCTATAGCCTGAATGATTGTCTGTACACGGGTCCGTCCCTGGTCTCTGATCTCGCGCAAATTATTATGCGCTTCAGATGTCATAAGTTTGCATGGGTCGCCGATATTGAGAAGGCCTTCCTGATGCTTCAACTCCATCGTGAAGACAGGGACTCGACAAGATTTTTATGGCCACGGGACCCAATGGATCTAGATTCAGAGTATCTGGTCTACAGGTTCAGAGTCGTCTTATTCGGGGCGACCTGTTCCCAGTTTCTTTTCAACGCTACTATCTTGCGTCATCTTGAGGAGGCTGGACTAGATCCTGACTTCAAGAATAAGATCAAGCAGGGGATCTATGTGGACAATCTTCAAGGCACTGGAGACGATGAAGATTTATTGCTCGAAAGATGCTGGGAGATCCGCGATATATTTGCCAAGGCTCATTTATACTTAAGAGAATGGGCCACTAATAGTGGTCTTTTGAAAGGTCAATTTGCTTCTGACGGTGTAGCTACTGAGAATAGTGAGGTAAAGTTTTTAGGCCACAAATGGGACACTACCACAGATTGTATATCCTTCTGTCACACCCCATGCGGCAGTGAGCTTATCACCAAGCAAAACTGCTTAAGCTTGTCATAGAGGTTGTTTGATCCCCTAGGTTTTTTGCTGACTGTAACTATCCGTGCTCGTATGTTTTTACAGCAACTATGGCGGCTAAAACTAGATTGGGACACGCCCCTCCCGACTGAGTTACAAGATACTTGGCGGTTGATTCGGTCGGACTTTTCCACATGTTGCAAGGTCCAACTTAATCGTCAGGTTATTAGTGGTCAACAGGTGGATCTACATGCCTTTTTTTATGCTAGTAATAGTGCGTACGGTACTGCCATATACATATGCAATGGTAGTGAAACGACACTGGCTATAGCGAAGGCCAAGGTAGCCCCTATAAAGAAAATTACAGTTCCTAAATTAGAACTTACTGCTTTGCTTCTGTCTGCTCGTATAATAATGTTTACACTGGATGCTTATGCAGACATACTACAGACTAATAACGTCTATGTCTGGAGCGACAGTCAAATAGCGATTTCATGGGTACTGTTACGACTGGGGTTCAAATATATCAGGGCTCTTATTCATTGGACTAGTAATGGCATAAATGTTACAACGGAAAGCGCTAGCTCCAACCTCTGAAGTATATTCCCAGTGAACAAAGAACACAAATACTCTACAGAGTTCTATATGCAATAATAGGCTATCAAACTCTCAATAAATGTGCGTCTACTCTAGGCTTAATGTTATGTGAAAACAGCCTATTACTACCTATAACCGAAGGTGCTTGGTTATGGTATGCAAAGTAAGGTGGTAAGAGAAGTTACAGCTTACGTTACTTTAATCAATAAATGTCAGGCACTCCTGCATGAAAGAAAGTGCACTAAAGTCCTTCAACACTAACAAGGAATCTTCTTTAAATGTTAGATGCTATAAAGATGCTCGTATCGGAAATGGAACCCAAAAAGGCAGGCAGCGGAACAATGCTCGTGCAGGCTATGCACACAAAAAGGCAGAATATATAATGCCGTCGGAGCCAAGAATATCCTAAACACTACAACAATAATAATCGCCACGACAATGCAGTATTCCTATCAACAAAAAGTGCCTAAGTCGTTTGTGTCTCAATACATCAAACTAGGCTGCGAAATGCTTGTGTAATCATAAATGGGTATGCATAAAAGAGTAATTAGGTTAATATACTTAATGTCTACTGTGACTGATAAAGTCTAGCTAGAGTCAATGATACGAGATACTGGTGCGCATGGCATGCTGCATAGCCTAGTGCAAATCTCAAGTCTGTGCGTCAAATATTACGTTATAATGAAGGGTAGCTCTCTTGAGAAACCTTAATACCAAAGTATTAAGCGTTCTCCTGGCGTACCTCAAAGACAAACAATCGAGACTAGAACAGTGCAGAATGGTATAGGCAAAAAACCCTCATTCGTGCATGCTCTACTCTCAATGGCACACAGACTAGAATTTACTCAATCAACTCCAGTTCTCAGGTATGTCGTGCCGCTTTTAACTGAAGCCAGCACTCATAGGAAACAATACCTATAATATCAGACTCCTAGTCTAGCATTATCTAATCCAGCAGAACACTAATAACTAAAGGAAGCAGTACTAAACAATATAAATGCCAACCAATGCTTCGTGATCCACTTATCTTAACAACTAACATACATAGGCTATATCATTAACACACAATACAACTGGCCAGCATGAATCTGATTTTGCAGAGTTAACCAGAGGGGGTATAATATTAATAAAAGGTGGTGAAGGATATGGAAAATGAGAGAGATAGGCAGAGGAAAAGATTCTCAGGTACGGAGCGGGGACAGATAGCAAGGGAAAAAAGATGGGTGTGTTCTAGAAACCAGATCTGAGGGAGAGAGTGGCGAGGAACTGTATATATACTCGCACTAGCTCGAGCCGCGTGGGAAAACAGCGGTTACAAGTCATCTAACCACTAGCAAAGCTTACAGCATGGTAAGGGCCTCTCTCCACCAACCCCCGCGAGGCAGCCAGCCGTGACGTCATCGAGCGGGACAAAAAACACTGCGCGCCCCCTCTCACTCTGTTCTACTCCCTCTCTCTCTCCCAGATCCTATCATTACTAGTTAATGATAAAATATATACTTTACAATTAAATATATAAAGCCTTGACATGGGCGAAAACAAAGAGCCTTTCTGGACTGCCCATGACACGAGCTTTCATATGAAATAAAGCACACTCTAATACACAAACTGTAGCCCCATCCACTGCCCTGGCGATCCTAGCGAGTCACTGTAGGACAAGCCATGCGGTTCTAACGGAGTGGTTAACGTCACACCCCCCCCCCAAGATTTTTCTCAGAGGCCCCAAGGCTCACAAAAATCTGATGGTTAGAACCCATGCTATATCTCCACTTCCCATCACCCAGCGGCAGTAAAATATCTGGCACAGTTCTTCAACAAAACATTTTTCAAAATTATAACCCTCCCCAACACCATAGGTGAAATTATATGTAGTTATGCTCCTCAAGAGCGAGCTTCTCTAGCCCAGCATTCTGAGAGGAGTGCAACTCAGAATTACTGCTATAACATACTAAAAAAATTCAACTATCAAAGAAAGAGTTTTATTTGATTTTTTTATGTTTATAATTTGTTTATTTCGGCTGCACTATAGGGGCAAGCCTAGTTTTTTCTTCTATACCAAACGCTCAACTCCTGCTTTACGACCCAATACGCTGGGCTACAACCGCGAGCCAACAAGCACCAAGCGCAAAATACTATTCAAACTAAAGCAGGAGGCTACCCGTGTGTCAATCTACCCAGGATCATATACCCTTGAACGACCATCTGCAACCACGTTGTCACAACCGGCAATATGGAGTATGTCCAGGTTATATACCAATAACCTTAGTGACCACCTGGTCAGCCTCATATTCCGATTGTGAAACTGGTCCAAGAACTTGAGAGGGTGATGACCTGGGTAAACTACAACGACCGGACCATAGGCTGGAACACAGACCTCGAAATGCCTCAGAGCAAGTACAACCGCCAGCTCCTCCTTGACAACAGAGCAGCTCCCCTGGGCCGAATTGTACTTCTCCGAGCAGAAACTAACAGGATGCTCCAGCCCATCATCGTCCTTTTCCACAAGGACGGCACCAGCCCCCACACCACTAGCCTCCGTTGCTAGTTGGAAAGGTAGGCTAAAGTCAGGGGCCCTGAGGATCGGGTGAGTGCACAACAGGTGTTTTACTTCTCTAAACACCTTCTCACACTCAGGCGCCCATTTGAACTTCTTATCCTTCCAGTTATCCTCCACCTGAGCTTGACTGTCCCATTCTCCTTCTCCACCTTGACTGCTAAACGTCATCACAGGCACAGTGAGAGGCTCAGGGGGGTGCCTCCCATACTCCTTCATGGGATTAACATGACATAACTGATTGTGCTTCCGCCTGTCTGGAGTGGCTACCAAGTAAACCAGGTCCGATAGCTCCTCCACCACCCTATAAGGACCAGCGTACTTCGCGGATAATGGGTGACCTACAAGGGGCAGTAGAATCAACACCTCCTGACCCACGTGAAACTCCCTGAGTTCAACCTTGAGGTCGTACCTGTCCTTCCTGAGGGCCTGAGAGCTAGTCAAATTACGGCCAGCCAACTCCAGACTGCGCAACATCCGTTCTCGACTGTTGAGGACACACTTGAGCATAGAACAAGGTTTTTCTGCGCCCTCCCATACTTCTTCATCCATATGGAGAGGCCCTCTGACACGATGTCCAAAGACGAGCTCATTAGGGCTGAATCCCAAACTCTCCCCAGGTACCTCCCACACAGCAAACAAAACACATGGCAGGCCAAGATCCCAATCCCTCCCACTCTCAAAGCAACAACAACGAAGCACAGATTTCAAGGCTGAGTGCCATCGCTCTAACACACCCTGGCTCTCCGGATGATATGCGGATGACACAACCCCAACAATCCCATGCTGCGGCATTGCTTGTACAAAGAGGCTAGAAGTGAAGTTGGGTCCCCAGACTGACTGAATCCCCTGCGGGTAACCATACCGGGAAAAATACACTAGCAAGCTTCGGACCACCGTTTTCGCCGACCCTTTTCTCATAGGGTACGCATCAGGGTACCTTGTTGCTACATCTCCCGACTGTGCATCACTGTCCTCCTTCAACTCTTTCGTCTTTTTAAGCCCATCCTCTGCCCCTTCAGGAACAGTTACTGGGTCCTCTCCAGACTCGAAATGTGGTCCTAATAATGAGTCCCCGAGAAACTCCGTTGATACTAAACTCTCAACCGCATCAACTTCCAACCCCTTCTCGGTACCCTTCCTCCGCTGATCTAAAGATTGTTGACCAGAATGTGACTCCCTGGATGCAGAATCTCCGGTGACAACACACGCCATAGGCTGCACCGGACACTTCTCAACCAACTCCTGCTCCTCCCTACTCACGTCGGCCGGCTTCTCGACAACGACTAAGGGTGGAGCCTCAGAAGTAGGCCCCGCAAAGTCGTTGCCAAGAAGGAGGTCGACGCCCCCAACAGGCAACTTCTCCACAATTCCTACATCCAGGTCACGAGTCACACCATCAACTTCCACCTTCATTCCCACAAGCGGGTATGACCTTGTCGCATTAACTCCCTGAACCACAACCACCCGCGCCGTATTGACAGGTTTACCAGTGAAATTTCTCAACAGTGTTTGCGATGCCCCAGTGTCACGCAAAATTCTCACCTCATGTCTTCTACCCCCCCACTCCACACAACCGAGTCCCCTGTGGTCACTAAAGGCATCACGGACAGGGAATAAGCCTTCCGGATCCTTCTGCACTGGCAGTGTATTTACCTCGGAAGAAATGCCTCTAACAAACTCCGATGTCCTCTTGAACACTCCAATGCCGTGAGCAAAAGACATGGCTGCCGGAGGAGGTCGACTAGGGCACTCATTTGCCTTATGACCCTCCTGGTGGCAACTAAAACACCTAAATTTTGGTTTCGGCTTATACTGTGATGTAAAAGGCCCCTGACTTTTCACATACGGTGTGGTGTGAGGTTTGGATTCAGTTTTAGTTTCATGGCTCTTCTGTTTAAATGTGTCATTGTTACGGGGAGGGGGAGGATAACGGTCCTTAGCACTTACATCGTACTTCTGTGAGGACCCGCAACCCCGAATCAACGACAGCTGTCGATCAGCCATTTCTGCTGCTTCGACTAGAGTTCTTGGGTTTATCTCCTTCAAGTTCAAAGTTAGATCACCGCCCGTGCTCTTAAAGAACTGCTCCAACATCATTAACTGCTTAATTTCATCATATGTTGTGACCTTCTCAGATCGGAGCCAGTTCCCCATAGCATCGGACAAGTCCCGGGCGTGTTCCAAAAAGGTGCTATCTCTTCCCTTAGTTACACCCCGGAACTTCAAACGGTACGTTTCTGGTTGCAGTTCGTAAGCCCTCAGGACAGCCTCCTTGAGATCCTCATACACAATACATAACTCCAAAGGTAATGCATCGTAGGCTTTAAGACCCTTGCCTATTAATCTAGAGGATACAAGTGCTGCCCATTTATTCTCTGGCCACTGGTGTTCCTGGCACTTCTTCTCAAAGCATGTGAAAAATTCTGTTACACCACTCTCATCAAACACCGGAACCAGTTTCAATAAGTGCGAGAGAGACTGCTCATGAACACGGTTACCAGCCCCAAGTCGCTGTCCCGTTGCCTCTACTCGCGACTTCTCTACATCCATGTCGGCACAGTACCTAGTCGACTCCAAATCAGCTTGGATTTTTGCTAGCTCTATGTGCTGGTGACTTTTTCTCTCTTCTATCTTGGCTAATTCTATTTGCTGCTGAAGCTTAGCTTATTCGAGCTGAAGCAATAATTCTGGAGTTAACCCTTGAGGAGGTGAAGGTGCTACAATGTTTGAAATCACCGGTGGTCCCCCCAGGGGCAACCCACCCTGCCAGTCACCACCCAACTGCGGAAGCGTACCCGGGGTCGGCAAACTACTGGGATGACTGGGAGTCGAGTGTAGGGGAAGCATGGCCGAAGGGCTCTGAGCACTCAACCCATCTCGCTCACCAGTCACCCTGCCCAGTACACACGTTATCAAGTTATCCTTGGTCATGCTGCTAGTAACCGCATGACCGATAGCTGTGGCCAGGCATTGAAGACCGTACCGATCCATACCCTCCAACCGCTCGGCAGTAACAGGCCATTGCAAAAATATCCTAGCATCCTCCTCACAGTTCACCCGATTAACCCTTTCATCATGCTGCTGTTCCTCAGTTTCGACATTACGTACTGTGTCTCCATTCTCCTCTGACCCGGTATAAGACATGATGCTCACAACAATTTTTTCACCACAATATTCAGAAAAGAAGTACCCCAAACTCTTATACCTCAATATACACACAAAAATTATCGGAAATACTCAAGGGCTATACTATGTTGCAAAAAAAATTTATACTTGCTGATCCCCGCAAAATATTCTCCAAAACAACAAATGTTCCCTGCTAATAAATGTAGGTTCACCAAATCCTAGGTAAGGTCGCCATTTGTTACGACTGGGGTTCAAATATATCAGGGCTCTTATTCATTGGACTAGTAATGGCATAAATGTTACAACGGAAAGCGCTAGCTCCAACCTCTGAAGTATATTCCCAGTGAACAAAGAACACAAATACTCTACAGAGTTCTATATGCAATAATAGGCTATCAAACTCTCAATAAATGTGCGTCTACTCTAGGCTTAATGTTATGTGAAAACAGCCTATTACTACCTATAACCGAAGGTGCTTGGTTATGGTATGCAAAGTAAGGTGGTAAGAGAAGTTACAGCTTACGTTACTTTAATCAATAAATGTCAGGCACTCCTGCATGAAAGAAAGTGCACTAAAGTCCTTCAACACTAACAAGGAATCTTCTTTAAATGTTAGATGCTATAAAGATGCTCGTATCGGAAATGGAACCCAAAAAGGCAGGCAGCGGAACAATGCTCGTGCAGGCTATGCACACAAAAAGGCAGAATATATAATGCCGTCGGAGCCAAGAATATCCTAAACACTACAACAATAATAATAATCGCCACGACAATGCAGTATTCCTATCAACAAAAAGAGCCTAAGTCGTTTGTGTCTCAATACATCAAACTAGGCTGCGAAATGCTTGTGTAATCATAAATGGGTGTGCATAAAAAGAGTAATTAGGTTAATATACTTAATGTCTACTGTGACTGATAAAGTCTAGCTAGAGTCAATGATACGAGATACTGGTGCGCATGGCATGCTGCATAGCCTAGTGCAAATCTCAAGTCTGTGCGTCAAATATTACGTTATAATGAAGGGTAGCTCTCTTGAGAAACCTTAATACCGAAGTATTAAGCGTTCTCCTGGCGTACCTCAAAGACAAACAATCGAGACTAGAACAGTGCAGAATGGTATAGGCAAAAAACCCTCATTCGTGCATGCTCTACTCTCAATGGCACACAGACTAGAATTTACTCAATCAACTCCAGTTCTCAGGTATGTCGTGCCGCTTTTAACTGAAGCCAGCACTCATAGGAAACAATACCTATAATATCAGACTCCTAGTCTAGCATTATCTAATCCAGCAGAACACTAATAACTAAAGGAAGCAGTACTAAACAATATAAATACCAACCAATGCTTCGTGATCCACTTATCTTAACAACTAACATACATAGGCTATATCAGACCTTAACACACAATACAACTGGCCAGCATTAAGCTGATTTTGCAGAGTTAACCAGAGGGGGTATAATATTAATAAAAGGTGGTGAAGGATATGGAAAATGAGAGAGATAGGCAGAGGAAAAGATTCTCAGGTACGGAGCGGGGACAGATAGCAAGGGAAAAAAGATGGGTGTGTTCCAGAAACCAGATCTGAGGGAGAGAGTGGCGAGGAACTGTATATATACTCGCACTAGCTCGAGCCGCGTGGGAAAACAGCGGTTACAAGTCATCTAACCACTAGCAAAGCTTACAGCATGGTAAGGGCCTCTCTCCACCAACCCCCGCGAGGCAGCCAGCCGTGACGTCATCGAGCGGGACAAAAAACACTGCGCGCCCCCTCTCACTCTGTTCTACTCCCTCTCTCTCTCCCAGATCCTATCATTACTAGTTAATGATAAAATATATACTTTACAATTAAATATATAAAGCCTTGACATGGGCGAAAACAAAGAGCCTTTCTGGACTGCCCATGACACGAGCTTTCATATGAAATAAAGCACACTCTAATACACAAACTGTAGCCCCATCCACTGCCCTGGCGATCCTAGCGAGTCACTGTAGGACAAGCCATGCGGTTCTAACGGAGTGGTTAACGTCACAGTACACAGCCAGAAAGTGTTACCTGTTTATGTTTCTAATCGCACTGATGAGATACATAACTTAGTTCCTACAGCTAAATTTCGCTATGTGAGCACCAGGGATAACCCCAGTGACATCGTTTCCCGGGGGATCTCGGCGCAACAGTTTCTGTCGTCCTCTATTTGGTGGCATGGGCCTCCATGGCTTACATCTCCAACTGAATGGCCTCAGGATTTCAGGGAATGCATATCTGATCCTTCAAGTCGGCCCCAAGATGATGTGTTAAGTAGTTCGAATGTGAGTAATACACATCAGGATAACAAGTTGGTAGAGTGGGAACGTTACGGCAGCTATGATCAGGTAATACGGGTATTTGAATGGATATACCGTTTCATTAACAACATGAGAAGTCTGGCTCACGGGTCTTTCCTTAGTGAAGATTCGAAGCATATCAGACTCCATGAATTGAGATCAGCAGAAGCAAAACTAATATGTTTAGTACAAAAGGAATCTTATCCTACTGAACATCAAATCCTGAGCAAGGAGTCAAAGGCCAAACCCTCTAACTTAATTAGGCAGCTAGGATTATATATGGAAGGAGGCATAATTAAGTGTAGAGGCAGGATACAAAAGGCGGACATTATTGATTCTGCGAAATATCCTGTCCTCCTTAGCTCCTCTCATTTGATTACCAAACTGTTGATTCGCCAATGCCATAGGACCTGCCTACATTTTGGTGTAAATTATGTTCTGGCATATATGCGACAACGTTGGTGGATCCCTAAGATGCGACAAGCAATTAAAGGGATCCACAATAGCTGTACCATCTGTAAAAGATTACAGGGTAAGCCTTACTCCCCAGTTGATCTACCTCCCTTGCCTGAGTTCAGGGTACAAAGGACTGAACCATTTCAGGTAACCGGGGTAGACTACACCGGAGCGATTCATGTTAGAGAATCGCCCGGTAATATCATAAAGGTATATGCCGTTCTATTCACATGTGCGGTAACCAGAGCGATTCATATTGAATTGATTGACGACCTATCCAGTGAGGGGTTTTTGCATACTCTAAGACGCTTTGCAGGCCGCAATGGTTTCCCTCAAATTATTATGAGCGATAATGCGACTTGTTTTGTCGGGGCCTCTAAATATCTCCAGAGTTTAATGGATGACCCGCAGGTTGTGGCTACCCTCACTGGAAAGGGATGTCAGTGGAGATTTATACCATCACGTGCACCATGGTTCGGGGCGATTTGGGAGAGAACTATCGGTATCGTCAAATCTGCCATGAAGAAGGTATTAGGAAGGGCACTGGTGACCAGACAGGAGTTACAAACCATCTTAATAGAAATTGAGATGTCAGTCAACGACAGGCCCTTGACCTATACCCCGGCAGATGTTGATGACCTCTTACCCATTTCGCCTTCTATGCTAACACGTGGATGAACCCTTAATACCTTTCCTAGATCGTCCGTAAATGACGAAGATCTGCATGACCCTACGTTCGGCAATGCTGACGCCACACGTCGTCGCTTCCAGTATGTAAACAAGGTGTCCGACGATCTATGGAAACGGTGGACCCAAGAATATTTGCTGTCTCTTCGCGAGCGTCACTCTCATAAGTTCAAAGGGACGAATCAACGATGGCCTCGTATCGGGGATATCGTCCTGATTCATGAAGAGCGTCCTAGGTTATTTTGGAAGCTTGGGAGGATTATCGACTTGTTCCAGTGCATTGATGGTCTTATAAGGGTTGCTAGAATACGAACTTCGACTGGGGTTACTACTCGCCCAGTCGTAATGTTATATCCCTTGGAGCAGGATGTAGAACTGCCGGATGATCCCGGCGTCTCTACTGATACCCCTCTGCGGGAGAGTGCTGGTGACAGTGCTCCTCAAGGTGGGGCAGCTGATGATGAGAAGGATGATCCTACTCAGGCTTCAGGTGGCGCTCGTCCCAAAAGGAGGGCGGCTAAGAGTTCCGTGGATCTTTGGAGATCAAAGATCAAACAAGGTGATCTTTGACTTCGATGTCCTTTTTTTGTTCTCTGTATATAGCTCCTGTATATCATTTTTGGTGGCGGGCAATATGTCGGGAATAGGGTAATGATCCCGACAGTTTTAGGTCCAATAGGACATTTGAATTTGGCGGTATCGTATCGCTTGTACGATTTCGGCTGGTTCTTTGTGTATTGTAGTTTATTCTTAAGTATAGGTTAAATATTAACTGTAATGTATAAATATCTACATCAGCTCTAGATGTATCATGAAACCAAGTTATGGGTTATAATTATTATGAGCCGGCAGCCATATGTAATTTCGCGAAGCGATCGGACGCCGGCCCTTTAGTCTCTCAATCAACACCAACATCTCCCCCCCCCCCCCTGCTCTGACTCAACCCACAGTTCACCATGTGCTACAAATATTAATCTATAACAACAGTCCTACATCACCAGTCCTCTAAGCTAAGTTCATTGTATCGATATTGTATTATGTGAACATTCCTACATGTCATGCAATTGAATTAGCCGTGTGTGGGGGACTGGATTACACACTATCGACTACGTCATTGGTAATTATATTATAACTATTTGTTGGGATATTTCATGTACCAGTGATATACAATTTAACCTCTTTATCTAAATTCCCGACAAATAATGGTCCTTCGTGCCCTAAGGCTTCCTTACCGTAGTACCGTTTTGTTTGCTTCCTTGACGCTTGTGGGCTTACAAATGGCTGCCGCCTCGCGCGTTGTTGGCAGACTGCCGTTTCCCTAGTTTCGGCCCAGCTTCTTCCCTCGTGTTTTTTACCATTTAGGCGCCATCCCTATCTTTTTTGGGGCTAATTTCCAGGTTTTTTTGGGCGGGTGTTCCTAGGCCTTTTTTGGTGAGTTAGCTGGGCTGGTGATTAGGGTAGGGGTAATTTCGTCGGGCGCCATTTCGCGCTCGTAGGCTAAGCTAGGCCTGCAGGTGTCTGTGGTGGCTGTTCATTTCGCTTTGGTGGTGTGCCTGTGGTGTTCATTGTGTTTTGTCATTGTGGGACTCATTATTAATTTTGCTGGTGGGGAGGGTTCTCATGCGACTCATTTAACCCGTACAGCCCCAGCGACGCATCTGACGCGTCGGCGATGTATGTAACGCACAGCCCCAGAGACGCGTCTGACGCGTCACCCTAATTGCGCCGACCGTAACCTCAGGTGTAGCCACTCAAGAGGGCTCAGATTTGTATGGGAACTGTGTACGTATCCCACGCAACCGTGCCGATGGTTGAAAACTCTCGAAGTCCACGTGCGTGCGCGTGAGCGCGCAATAACCTGGTGTTTTGGGGTAATTGCCTTCAATTTTTAGTCTTGTAAAATACGATTTCGGGGGCTCTGTAGGACCATTCTTTAAGCTTTTTGAGCGGTTTTTCGTGGTTTTTCCTTCAGTCCTAACCCATTCGCTATTGTTTCTGGAATAAAACCATTTTTTGAAAACCGGCCGGGTTCTGGTGAACAAACATTACAAAACTAGCCGGGGCTCCACGGGTTAATTAAATTTTATAGCCTAGTTGCCTAATTACGGTCATGGGGTTCGGTCTCTGTTGATTCCTAAGCGGTTGACAGCCAACAGACCTCACGATTGTGGGATGGGCAGCTGGGATAAGCCTAATACTTATTACTAGGCCTAGTCAGTTCTTTTCATTTACCCTTCTTTCTCTAGCCCTAGTTTGTTTCTGCTATTTGTCATTCTTATTCAATTAATTCTTCCTGCTGCAGCTGGTAGCCTAATGACCATTTCCAAATTGGGAGTGGCAATGCTATTGCCACATTTTTTAATTTAAATTAATGTGTGTAATAGTTTGCTTTATAGTTTAGAGTTAATAGCCTAATAGACTTAACGATGACAGATTTAAAGAAACTTAAGATTCTTAAGGGAGGGATGAAAGGAAGTTTAAATAGGTGTTTAAGAGATCTTGATGAATTTTTATTAATTGCCTCAGCTGATCAGATTAAGGGTAAATTCGCTACTGTTACTAAATCGCTAGCCACTTACGATAATTATGCTCAGCAGCTATTATGGTTTATTGACAATTACTGACGATGTGGAAGAAGAAATGTCGGCAGATCTTGAGTACTTTGAGAACGTTAATACAGCCTTAGCCAGACTATCTTCCACCCAAGAATCAACCCCTGTTAAGGATACCGGTACACCAAAGGCGACTGGTTTTAACCTGCCGAAGCTTACTTTGCCTACCTTTTCCGGGGATTCGGCTACCTGGACTGGATTTTGGGATATCTTTGAGTGTTCCGTCCATCATAATAAAACACTCACATCCATCCAAAGGTTCACATATCTCCGTGGTCAATTGAAAGGGGAGGCATTGAAGTTAGTCGATGGGTACAAGCTAGAAGCTACCAGCTACGAGTCTGCAGTGGAGTTGCTGAAGAGAACTTACGGGAGAGTGGAAGTCATCAAGACCGCGTTGATTACCAAATTCTTCATGCTAGATCCTCCATCCTATGAGGTGGCGGACCTAAAGGAGTACTATGCCTCCTTTGAGAGCCTCCTCCAATCTATGGAGACAATGGCCATCACCAAGGAGGAAATATTTAGTGTTAATATCTTGAATAAGATACCCTCTCCCCTAAAGGAAATCGTAAGACGACAACTAAGCGACTCTCCACTAAACTTGGAAGCGTTGGTGCAGGTGTACCAGACTGAAGTCTTCAATATGGAGAGTACTGGACACTACCGACAAGTGGAGATGTCGCCATCTACTGCAGCTTTCCTGGTACAGACTTCTCCTAAACAGAAAAGGCCAATATCATTAGGTTGCAAGTTGTGCAGTGTCCACGGTCATCTGTGGTATCAGTGTCCTAAGTACCCTAAGGCTACACAGAAGATTGGCAAGGCTAAATCGCTTAAGTTATGTACCAGCTGTCTGGCAAGAGACCACTTCAACATTAATTGCACCAATTCCTACATCAAACCTTGTAAGTATTGCAAGGGGAAACATTGGTTTTCCCTTTGCACCCAGTCTGATCAGCATGACGGCAAAGAAAAGGGGAGAACCCCCAAAGAGTCACATGAGAAAGGTAAGAGCGAGGGTGATAAAGTATCTGCCATGTCCCTTGCTTCTCGAGAATGTCAATTGCTTCCTACTATGATGCTGCCAGTAGTGGGGAGTAATAATAATACTATAATGACGCGCACCTTACTTGACCAGTGCTCACAGAGGTCATTCGTTCTGCGGTCATCATTACCCCAGCTCAAGTGTACCAGCAAGGGTCAACAGAATTTGCGTCTCCATGGTTTCACTGGTGAAATAGATTCCAGTGACTATGATATCGTGGAGATTTCCTATGTTTGTAGAAGAAAGGCATGTCCCATCAAGGCTGTTGTGGTCGACACACTACCTAGTTTCTATATAGCATCAGAGATTCAACCACATTTGAAATATCTCAGAAGCAAGGGTTATAAACTGGCTGATGATCAACTCTCTGCTAACAATGGTATTATGCTGCTGGTCGGAGCTGATTATTACTACGACCTGGTTCACCCTGGATATCGGCGGGTAGATAAGCTTATTATGCTCCCCACGATCCAAGGGTATGCCATTTCTGGATCCTATGCCACTTCCTCTCAAGACACACAGGTGGAGGTGGTTATGGTCCTCAAGGTAGCAGTAAGCCCCATAGATAAATATATTCGGCCAAATGTGCCTGATAATACATGTACTGATATAGATAAGCTATGGGACTTGGACAATATTGGAATTGACCCACATGAACTTGATCGTGAGTCCAAGCTAGCGTTAAGCTCGTATGAAGAGACTGTAACGTATAACTCTGGCAGGGGTCAGTATGTGGTAAGGCTCCTTTGGAATGATTACAAGAGTAAATTACCTACTAATTTCCATCTAGCACTTGGTAGGTTACGTGGCCTTCAGAAGCAGTTTGTCAAGGATCCAAATTATTGCGAGACTTATGCAGCAGTACTAAACGAGCAGGTACAACGTGGATTTGTGGAAAGAGTAGATCTCAGTGAGTATGGGGATAACATCCATTACCTTGCTCGCCATGGGATTAAAAAGGACAGTTCCACCACTCCTGTTCGTATTGTGTATGATTGCTCTGCTAAATCCAGTGATCGCTCCTATAGCCTGAATGATTGTCTGTACACGGGTCCGTCCCTAGTCTCTGATCTCGCGCAAATTATGTTGCGCTTCAGATGTCATAAGTTTGCATGGGTCGCCGATATTGAGAAGGCCTTCCTGATGCTTCAACTCCATCGTGAAGACAGGGACTCGACAAGATTTGTATGGCCACGGGACCCAATGGATCTAGATTCAGAGTATCTGGTCTACAGGTTCAGAGTCGTCTTATTCGGGGCGACCTGTTCCCAGTTTCTTCTCAACGCTACTATCTTGCGTCATCTTGAGGAGGCTGGACTAGATCCTGACTTCAAGAATAAGATCAAGCAGGGAATCTATGTGGACAATCTTCAAGGCACTGGAGACGATGAAGATTTATTGCTCGAAAGATGTTGGGAGATCCGCGATATATTTGCCAAGGCTCATTTATACTTAAGAGAATGGGCCACTAATAGTGGTCTTTTGAAAGGTCAATTTGCTTCTGATGGTGTAGCTACTGAGAATAGTGAGGTAAAGTTTTTAGGCCACAAATGGGACACTACCACAGATTGTATATCCTTCTGTCACACCCCATGCGGCAGTGAGCTTATCACCAAGCGAAACTGCTTAAGCTTGTCAGCGAGGTTGTTAGATCCCCTAGGTTTTTTGCTGCATGTAACTATCCGTGCTCGTATGTTTTTACAGCAACTATGGCGGCTAAAACTAGATTGGGACACGCCCCTCCCGACTGAGTTACAAGATACTTGGCGGTTGATTCGGTCAGACTTTTCCACATGTTGCAAGGTCCAACTTAATCGTCAGGTTATTAGTGGTCAACAGGTGGATCTACATGCCTTTTCTGATGCTAGTAATAGTGCGTACGGTACTGCCATATACATATGCAATGGTAGTGAAGCGACACTGGCTATAGCGAAGGCCAAGGTAGCCCCTATAAAGAAAATTACAGTTCCTAAATTAGAACTTACTGCTTTGCTTCTGTCTGCTAGTCTAATAATGTTTACACTGGATGCTTATGCAGACATACTACAGATTAATAACGTCTATGTCTGGAGCGACAGTCAAATAGCGATTTCATGGGTACACAGCCAGAAAGTGTTACCTGTTTATGTTTCTAATCGCACTGATGAGATACATAACTTAGTTCCTACAGCTAAATTTCGCTATGTGAGCACCAGGGATAACCCCAGTGACATCGTTTCCCGGGGGATCTCGGCGCAACAGTTTCTGTCGTCCTCTATTTGGTGGCATGGGCCTCCATGGCTTACATCTCCAACTGAATGGCCTCAGGATTTCAGGGAATGCATATCTGATCCTTCAAGTCGGCCCCAAGATGATGTGTTAAGTAGTTCGAATGTGAGTAATACACATCAGGATAACAAGTTGGTAGAGTGGGAACGTTACGGCAGCTATGATCAGGTAATACGGGTATTTGCATGGATATACCGTTTCATTAACAACATGAGAAGTCGGGCTCACGGGTCTTTCCTTAGTGAAGATTCGAAGCATATCAGACTCCATGAATTGAGATCAGCAGAAGCAAAACTAATATGTTTAGTACAAAAGGAATCTTATCCTACTGAACATCAAATCCTGAGCAAGGAGTCAAAGGCCAAACCCTCTAACTTAATTAGGCAGCTAGGATTATATATGGAAGGAGGCATAATTAAGTGTAGAGGCAGGATACAAAAGGCGGACATTATTGATTCTGCGAAATATCCTGTCCTCCTTAGCTCCTCTCATTTGATTACCAAACTGTTGATTCGCCAATGCCATAGGACCTGCCTACATTTTGGTGTAAATTATGTTCTGGCATATATGCGACAACGTTGGTGGATCCCTAAGATGCGACAAGCAATTAAAGGGATCCACAATAGCTGTACCATCTGTAAAAGATTACAGGGTAAGCCTTACTCCCCAGTTGATCTACCTCCCTTGCCTGAGTTCAGGGTACAAAGGACTGAACCATTTCAGGTAACCGGGGTAGACTACACCGGAGCGATTCATGTTAGAGAATCGCCCGGTAATATCATAAAGGTATATGCCGTTCTATTCACATGTGCGGTAACCAGAGCGATTCATATTGAATTAATTGACGACCTATCCAGTGAGGGGTTTTTGCATATTCTAAGACGCTTTGCAGGCCGCAATGGTTTCCCTCAAAATATTATGAGCGATAATGCGACTTGTTTTGTCGGGGCCTCTAAATATCTCCAGAGTTTAATGGATGACCCGCAGGTTGTGGCTACCCTCACTGGAAAGGGTTGTCAGTGGAGATTTATACCAGCACGTGCACCATGGTTCGGGGCGATTTGGGAGAGAACTATCGGTATCGTCAAATTTGCCATGAAGAAGGTATTAGGAAGGGCACTGGTGACCAGACAGGAGTTACAAACCATCTTAATAGAAATTGAGATGTCAGTCAACGACAGGCCCTTGACCTATACCTCGGCAGATGTTGATGACCTCTTACCCATTTCGCCTTCTATGCTAACACGTGGACGAACCCTTAATACCTTTCCTAGATCGTCCGTAAATGACGAAGATCTGCATGACCCTACGTTCGGCAATGCTGACGCCACATGTCGTCGCTTCCAGTATGTAAACAAGGTGTCCGACGATCTATGGAAACGGTGGACCCAAGAATATTTGCTGTCTCTTCGCGAGCGTCACTCTCATAAGTTCAAAGGGACGAATCAACGATGGCCTCGTATCGGGGATATCGTCCTGATTCATGATGAGCGTCCTAGGTTATTTTGGAAGCTTGGGAGGATTATCGATTTGTTCCAGTGCATTGATGGTCTTATAAGGGTTGCTAGAATACGAACTTCGACTGGGGTTACTACTCGCCCAGTCGTAATGTTATATCCCTTGGAGCAGGATGTAGAACTGCCGGATGATCCCGGGGTCTCTACCGATACCCCTCCGCGGGAGAGTGCTGGTGACAGTGCTCCTCAAGGTGGGGCAGCTGATGATGAGAAGGATGATCCTACTCAGGCTTCAGGTGGCGCTCGTCCCAAAAGGAGGGCGGCTAAGAGTTCCGTGGATCTTTGGAGATGAAAGATCAAACAAGGTGATCTTTGACTTCGATGTCCTTTTTTTTGTTCTCTGTATATAGCTCCTGTATATCATTTTTGGTGGCGGGCAATATGTCGGGAATAGGGTAATGATCCCGACAGTTTTAGGTCCAATAGGACATTTGAATTTGGCGGTATCGTATCGCTTGTACGATTTCGGCTGGTTCTTTGTGTATTGTAGTTTATTCTTAAGTATAGGTTAAATATTAACTGTAATGTATAAATATCTACATCAGCTCTAGATGTATCATGAAACCAAGTTATGGGTTATAATTATTATGAGCCGGCAGCCATATGTAATTTCGCGAAGCGATCGGACGCCGGCCCTTTAGTCTCTCAATCAACATCAACATCTCCCCCCCCCCCCCGCTCTGACTCAACCCACAGTTCACCATGTGCTACAAATATTAATCTATAACAACAGTCCTACATCACCAGTCCTCTAAGCTAAGTTCATTGTATCGATATTGTATTATGTGAACATTCCTACATGTCATGCAATTGAATTAGCCGTGTGTGGGGGACTGGATTACACCCATCGACTATGTCGTTGGTAATTATATTATAACTATTTGTTGGGATATTTCATGTACCAGTGATATACAATTTAACCTCTTTATCTAAATTCCCGACAATCACAAAATCAAAGTTAATCACATCAAGATAATGCAGCGATCACAAAATCAAAGTTAATCACATCAAGATAATGCAACGATCACAAAATCAAAGTTAATCACATCAAGATATTGCAACTATCACAAACAAAGTTAATTACATCAAGATAATGCAACTATCACAAAATCAAAGTTAATCACATCAAGATATTGCAACTATCACAATCAAAGTTAATTACATCAAGATATTGCAACTATCACAAACAAATGAAATTACATCAAGATAATGCAACTATCACAAACAAAGTTAACACCTTAAGAGCGGCCTATGCGGTTTATTTATATGTACCGCCCAGCGGGGTGTTTTTAGCCAAAATAGGGCTGTTTACGTGATCATTTTCATGCCTAAATAAGACCCAGAACGTAAAACAAGCACCTATCCCTGAAAGGGCATAAACAGAGCTTTCGAATGACACCATAACGATCCTTTTATGATGGCTAGTTTTCTTGCAATAACCGTGCAACGCGAGTGCAAAAAGCATGTAATTCGGTACTTTCCCCATATAATTCAGTATGTAGCGAGTGAGAGAGGGAGGAGGGAGCTGAGATTCGTGTCAGTAGGTTCGCCGCGGTGGTCTGGAGCAGTCATACGCTCGCTAGTCTCCTGCCACCACTTGTCTCTCTCTCTCAGCAACATTACGTGCTGAAATTGCCACTCGACCTATGTCGAGCGCCGCCACATAGTCCAGCTTTATTAACACCTTACGAGCGGCCTATGCGGTTTATTTATGTGTACCGCACAGCGGGGTGTTTTTAGCCAAAATAGGGCTGTTTACGTGATCATTTTCATGCCTAAATAAGACCCAGAACGTAAAACAAGTACCTATCCCTGAAAGGGCATAAACAGAGCTTTCGAATGACACCATAACGATCCTTGTATGATGGATAGTTTTCTTGCAATATCCGTGCAACGCGAGTGCAAAAAGCAGGTAATTCGGTACTTTCAGTACATAATTGAGTATGTAGCGAGTGAGAGAGGGAGGAGGGAGCTGAGATTTGTGTCAGTAGGTTCGCCGCGGTGGTCTGGAGCAGTCATACGCTCGCTAGTCTCCTGCCACCACTTGTCTCTCTCTCTCAGCCACATTACGTGCTGAAATTGCCACTCGAGTTATGTCGAGCGCCGCCACATAGTCCAGCTTTATTTAACTCGACTTATGTTGCTCGCCGCTAATTAAGGGTTAAATACGACTTATGTGGTGAGCCGCTAATTAAGGGTTAATCCCCTCAAAATTTGTAGGCACCGTACTTCACTCAACTAACCTTCCTTGGCGACGTGAATAAGACTGACTTCCCTAGCAAATTCCATACACCACTTTAGCTATGATTACCCGAAGCACTAAGCAATGAGCGAAACTTTAAACATTGAGCAACTATTAACGAAACATTTAATTCACAATACTCTACTGGTTCGAAGCAATGAGCGAAACCTTAAACATTGAGCAACTACTAACGAAACATTTAATTCACAATACTCTACTGGTTCGAAGCAATGAGCAAAACCTTAAACATTGAGCAACTACTAACGAAACATTTAATTGACAATACTCTACTGGTTCGAAATAACCATCACAAACTGAAACAATAACGATACACTAACATTTCAAACATATGGGACAACAGTAAACTTGGTAATGGAAAGGAATATGTAAATGCATTACAGATTTACGAAGCACTATTATTCAGCATAGCAAAGGTCTCTAGTTACTTTAACATTATAACCTTAAGAAAGACTAATCCCTTACACCCTACTAACTTCCTAATCCTGCCACGGACATTAGTTCCAGGGCAGTAGTTCCATTTCCAATTTTCCCTTACCCACTCTAAACCACTGTTTGGACACTTGATCCACAGTGATTGTTTTGGAGGAAAAGCAGCCTAGAGATGTTGAACTGTTGTTGCTTGATTTCCTTTGTACTTCTTTGTGGTAGAGCACTGTCGTCCTGTTTGTGGGTCCCGAGTTCGATTCTCGGCAGTTGCAATAATATATTATTTATTAACCCTACACATTACATTGTGTAAGTATTTAGATGTTTAGGACGTTTGTAGAATATAATGATATTAAATAATGTCGTGTTAATTGGCATTTCTTTCATAATACTATATCTACGTGTTTCAGTACTTCCATTCGACTATCATTGTGAGGTTGGGTTTAGTGTAACACTCAGTGCACATGTTCCTATATATCGACAAGGTATATGTACGAAGAGTGTGTGCTAAACCTCTAACCTTCTTGATGGTGCAGTGGTAGAGCACTGTCGTCCTGTTAGTGGGTCCCGATTTCGATTCTCGGCAGTTGCAATCATTCATTATTTATTAACCCTACACATTACATTGCGTAAGTGGTTAGATGTTAAGGACGTTTGTAGAATATAATGATATATATATATATATATATATATATATATATATATATATATATGATGGGCATATATTACTGAAATAATTGTATGTATGTATGTATATACTCAGGCCCAATCCCCACTTTTCCTATTTATTTATTTATTTATTTATTATTATTTTATATTATTTTTTTTTTTTTGGGGGGGGGGGCGACTCAAGACAGAGCCCGAATAGGGACATCACAACAGAAAACAATGAACACACAAAAACAAAATACAAAATCACACACATATAGGTCATCCAGGAGAAGACCCAGAGGCCAGGGTCACCAAGGTCCCTCCAGCACTTCCCCGGCCCCCGACCACCTGGAGAGGTTCCGATCTCGGCAGGCAGACATATGCAGCAGAGCAAAACCACAAGCCCGCCCAATACACTTCCAGGCGTATCCTTCATGTAAACTATCTCCCCGGGCCAGGCGCCTGATGGACTATTATCTAGTCCAACTTGCGCCCGACCCCTTCCCCCAAATAGCCATTTGTTCACTCATCTATTCACAACACTTCCCCTGCCTTATCTATAGTCATTACTCTATCATCCAAAGCTTGTCTTACACAGTCTCTCCATCTCAATGAGGGTCTTCCTGCCCTTCTATCTCCCCTTGTATCTGACTCACATATTCTCTTTGTAAGCCTTTCATTTTCCATTCGTTCAACATGACCATACCAGCTCAACGCCCTTCTGTCCACTCCGGCTGACAAATGTTCCTGCTGCCCCACTCTCCTACGTATCTCTTCATTCCTCAATCTGTCTCTACGAGTAACTCCACACATACTCCTCAAGCAGCTCATCTCCATCACATCCAGCTTTCTTCTCTCCCTTTCCTTCAGAGCCCATGTCTCAGCCCCATACATCACTGTTGGCACAACAATCCCTTGATACACTGCACTTTTTACTTTCATTCCAAGATTTCTTCCCTTCCACATACTTCCCATTGCTCCGAAAACCTTCCTTCCTTCACACACTCTTTGTTTTAAGTCCAATTCCATCCCTCCACTCCTGCTTATCGTTCCTCCTAGATATTTAAAACACTCTACTTGTTCCAATATTTCCCCATCGAGCCTCACATCTAGATTCACCCTACGAATACCCCTATTACACACCATTACTTTACTTTTAATGATGTTCACCTTCAGTTTCCGCCTCCCACAAACCACACCAAACTCTTTGACTACCAGCTGCAGTTTCTCCTCAGAATCTGCCACCAATGCTGTGTCATCATGGAACAGCAACTCCCAATCTCTACCATTCTTTCCTACTAAACCCAATCCTCTTCCCATAGTTCTCATTTTCACCTCCCTCACCACTCCCTCCATAAACATATTAAACAGCCATGGTGGCATTACACAACCCTGTTGCAAACATTTACCTCAAACCATTCACTCAATTAATTACATATAATATCGGGAACTCATAATAATTATTATGTTTTTTACACCAACCAACTTCACATCTGAACTCAATTAATGAAATCAACAAATACATGTGGCACTCCGATGACTCGAACCCAGGATACTCACATCGAAATTCCGCCCACTATGCATTACGCTATCAAGACAGTTAAAGAAATATGAACAAGCATACGATTTATTATGCAGTTTCGAATCCTGCATTTTAATCAGAGCATGTACATATATTCCAACTGCGCTATGGTAGCCTAATGTATAGACTTACTAGAATAATGAATAACATGGAAATAGTCTTTAGGACACTCGGTATTAATTTTTGACTTTCAATAATGAATGTATATGTTACGCACATGAGCTCAGACAAAAGAGAAGGGGGATCACTCATATTCAATGTTTCCTAAACAAGAGTTACTATGATAGATTATATGAAAATCCCAACGAGTCTGAATTATGTATGAGATTCGTGGTTGTGAAATTTACTTCTAATATTAACCCTTGTCTAGCGGGGGGTTTTGGGCTTATTTGGGCATATTCAGGCCCTCCTGCATGATAAATCAAGTATCTGCATGAAAAAAAAATTATTTAGCAAAAGACTAGGCGCTAAAAACTTCAAAATGAGACCACAACGAGCTACATAACACTCGTGGTTCTCATACAGTGATACCAGTAACATGGGAGTTTAGCGTATAGCGGCATATTTTTCCCAGCTATGCTCACTACTAGCTACACTGCCAGCCTCTCGAGAACACGGGGAACATGAGTTAATGGGCGGCGGTAAGCCCTGGGAGTCGGCTGTCTGGCCCGCTGCGCTCCCGGCCAGATTTTAACCCTTTAAAAGCCTTAATAATGCTCCTAACTTGCTGCAAATTGAAACCGGACTTAAGTCCGACCCCGATCTTTAAGGGTTAAATTCCCAATTTTATCTCGATCTTCGAATAACTGAAAATAACACTTAATATTAACATTAAATACAAGGACAGAATTATGTGTTTTGTATTCCCGAGTGGCAAAGTTAACGAGTTTCCAGAAGGGACTCATACATACAAGACTAATTATTACGTTAATTGATTCGTCAGGTATTTTAGGGTGTCAGGGGAGGGCTCGTAGATTCTCCTAATATTGACTTCTTCTCTGGCATTGTATTCTTGCATATTTTGTGTCATCGATCTTGGTATTTTCAGCGGCTGGCGATGGGGAGATTCTCTAACTGTCTCCTTGAAATTTATCTTGTTAGGAGAGTCTCGAATTGTCACCTTTAATTTTGGGGTCTGGCAACTGGTTATTACAAAATTTGGTGTGGCAACGTCAAGCCTACCTCTTATAGCTTCGAACCTGTCTCAGGTGTCGTCAAGCCCACCTCTGGTAGCGTCAAGCCTACCTCTGACAGCGTCACACCTGTCTCTGGTGGCATTATGCACCGTTATAATAAGAATATTGCCGAGCACTCGGCAACATGTTTGGCAATAGT
This sequence comes from Paralithodes platypus, assembly GCA_032716605.1. Classification (NCBI taxonomy): domain Eukaryota; kingdom Metazoa; phylum Arthropoda; class Malacostraca; order Decapoda; family Lithodidae; genus Paralithodes; species Paralithodes platypus. The sequence goes on along the minus strand of CM064499.1, from coordinate 6,617,025 downwards.
CGGCAACATATGCGATTGGCTCGCCGATTTCATCGGCAATGGTGAAATTTAAATTTCAGGCAGCCGTTACAGAACGACTATTCATGCGATTATTGGACAATTTCTCACCGTTGCTGGCATGTCGGCGATGTTGCAGACATTGAACGATGGTAATGTGAGACTTTAATTTTACTCAGGTTATTATGCCCCCCTCCCCCTTGTTTGCTGATATATAAACACCATTTGCGAGGCTCACACACCATTCTCACCTCAACCTTCGCACGTACTTGTCAAGTCTCCACAATGTCTATGCAGGACATACGTGATTTAGAATTACTGCAGTTGCACTTTGATATAACAAATCAGCGGCTGCGATTGTTAGCTGTTTTATATGAGCATCAAGTCAATGAAGAAGAAAAGGAAGAAGCATAAAATGCGGTCGGTGTGGACGAGGGCATGGCTTCTATGGCGAAAGAAATTTGGGTGTTATGAGAACCTAATGAATTAAACGGAAGCACAGAATCCTGCAGACTTCAAAAACTGTATGAGAATGGACCCAGCCCACTTCAAAGAGATCCTTGGGAAAGTGGAACCATTGATAACCAAAAAGGACACATATATGAGGAAAGAACAGCCACCTGGATTATATATGAGGAAAGCACAGCCACCTGGATTATATATGAGGAAAGCACAGCCACCTGGATTATATGAGGAAAGCACAGCCACCTGGATTATATATGAGGAAAGCACAGCCACCTGGATTATATATGAGGAAAGCACAGCCACCTGGATTATATATGAGGAAAGCACAGCCACCTGGATTACGTTTGACTGTCACAATGCGATACCTTGCAACTGGGGACAGCCATAAGAGTCTACAATACGTAAGATACCAGCCCTCGTTATTAGATGAGGAGGAGTGAGGGCTGCGTATACTATACTGTATGTATGGGTGTCTCAAAATGCTAAAGGTAAAGGTATTGGAGTGAGTAGTCGAGTTAGGTTTTCACACATTTATTGTATTTACGGTGATTAGAGATATAGGGCATGAGTCCCAACATGACATAATAATAAATATCAGACAGTTTATTTATCTGGGGTTCACCTTAAGGGGAGGTCTCCACTTGAGGGATTTTTTTCTTGACCCCTTTCTCCCTCATGTTTAGCCCCATTGCTTTTGATATTATAAAACGTTTTCCCCATTAGTTTAGAGATTTTAAGAACTTTCACCCCATATTAAGACCTTTCGTGCAATTCAGGCGTCGATTTTATCCTGGCGAGCGATAGCGAGCCTGTAATTTAAGAGGAACCGGCCGAAGGCCGGGAAATTTTTCTACCAAAAAATTTACAAATTTATCTTGAAAGGGACTCAAGGGGGTGTAATTTTAAATTTGATGGAGGTCTAGGGAACAAACTAAATACCTCCTCTTAAGGAGGTTACCCGAAGCAAGGCCAAATGGTAGCAATTAGGTATTCACTTTATTGTATATACCTGTACAAATCAGAACTAGGACAATAATATATACACGACATACACAGAATTAGACAAAGAAGATATATGTTATATACTCAAGAATGATGCTTGTGTGTGGTTAGAATGAACGGGGGTTTCTAGCTACACTCAGAGAAGATACAAGGTAAGGCAGAGTTTAGCTATCTATGAGTAAGCAGTGGCTAGATGTTTGAGTGGTCATTCCGGCATGTGACAATCTACTCATAAGATGGCGATATTAATTCTGATAGCGTACTGAAGGTTTGACTTAGAATTACGACTAATCAAATGCAAGTTACGTTAAGGGAGGGCCTGATAGACAGACCACGGATAATCTCAGCAGTGAGGCAGACCGAGATAAGAAAGTACTTTTACGTCCAACAACGAATGGCTTCGGCAGTGAAACTGACCGAGGGACCAGGTATATTAAATACTCTTTATTTTCTACCACACTGAGACTTTGGGCTTTGGAGCACCTAGGGATGTGATTAACACTCAGGGTGGAGGAAGAGTGAGATACCTTTCCTAACCTGGTCTGAGTACATGTTCACTCCTTAGGTCTTCCTAGGCCTTGGTTGGCTACATGGAAAAAGGGCACCCTTGGCCCTCCCTAGCATTGACATAGGTCCTTGTCGTTCCGGTGATAAGGGGAGGGGGGATAACAATGGTAGGGCCTTCAGTATTGTTTTACGTATCCCCACCCTCGTCCACTCTACAGGTGATGCTCCTTCCTGATTGGGTGGGTTGACCTGGCCGTCGGCCAACCCTGGGTCGGCTGGTGGTGGTGACGTCACTCCTGTAGATATGGGGCCGTGTGACCGCCTGCTGGTACTCCAAGAAGTAGTTCCTGCTAGGTGTTGGTGGGGGTTGGTACACCTGTCTTCGGGGGGACTTTTCTATATTTACTCCGTTCTGCTTGAGAGAGAACGGTTGAAGGACGGGGTTCGTTATCATGTGGCCCCAATGGTCGACTATGCCTCTGATGATTCTGGTGCCGTACGGGGTTGGATTTGGGTTGAGCCTGTCGTCGGTGCCCCTGGCTGTAGGTGTGTGTCCGGCTCTGGTGTGGAGGTCAGCTGGGGGCGCCCTGGTATTTCCCGAAGTCTGCGGATGGCTGGTTACCGTGGGCGGCTTCATTTTCCCTCGCCAAAACAATACTTTTTGAGGATAGCGCACAACAATATCTCCAAAATTGTGCCAGAGGTGTGCGAGGCCATTGTACAGTTGTACATGGATGAAGTGGTTAATTGTCCAATCACATCTGAAGAGTGAAAGCCAGTTGGATTGTTTAAGGGAAAGTATTTTTTTTTGTGAACCCCCTTCTCCTTCATGTTTAATCCCATTAGTTTTCAAATTTGAAGATTTTCACCCATTTCTTTGTCAATATTAACCCTTAAACCCGTGGAGCCCCGGCTAGTTTTGTAATGTTTGCGCACCAGAACCCGGCCGGTTTTCAAAATTGTTTTTTATTCCAGAAACAATAGCGAATGGGTTAGGAATGAAGGAAAAACCACGAAAAACCGCTCAAAAAGCTTAAAAAATGGTCCTACAGAGCCCCCGAAAACGGATTTTATAAGAGTAAAAAATTGAAGGCAATTATCCCAAAAAAACAGGTTATTGCGCGCTCGCGCGCACGCACGTGGACTTTGAGAGTTTCCAACCATCGGCACGGTTGCGTGGGATACGTACACAGTTCCCATACAAATCTGAGCCCTCTTGAGTGGCTACACCTGAGGTTACGGTCGGCGCAATTAGGGTGACGTGCCAGGCGCATCTCTGGGGCTGTGCGTTACATACATCGCCGACGCGTCAGGCGTGTCGCTGGGGCTGTACGGGTTAACCCGGCTATTGTCGAGTTAAATAAATGCGGCCTATTTGGCGGGTCCCGGCTATTGTCGAGTGCAATTTTGAGCACGTAATGTGCTCTGAGAGAGAGCGGAGCAGTGGGAGGAGCGTAGGTTACCTCATGACCGCTCACCACGGTGGCCGTGGAGCTACTGAGCTGTACTCCTTTGTACTCCACCCTCTCTCACTCGTTTCACACGTAATAATGTAAGAAAATGACCGTATTTTACCGATTTTGCCCTTCGGTTGCACGATCGTTGCAAGACAACCAGCCATCGTAGAAGGATGGTTCTGGTGTCATTGGAAAGCTGAATTAAGGCCCTTTCAGGGATGCATACTTGTATTACGCTCTGGCTCTTGTTTATGCATGAAAACGAGCACGGAAACAAGCTCGTTTACGGTAAAACTCCCCGTTGGGCGGCACATCAAATATACTCCTCCACCCGATCTTAACACCTTAAGAGCGGCCTATGCGGTTTATTTATATGTACCGCCCAGCGGGGTGTTTTTAGCCAAAATAGGGCTGTTTACGTGATCATTTTCCTGCCTAAATAAGACCCAGAACGTAAAACAAGTATCTATCCCTGAAAGGGCATAAACAGAGCTTTCGAATGACACCATAACGATCCTTTTATGATGGCTAGTTTTCTTGCAATAACCGTGCAACGCGAGTGCAAAAAGCATGTAATTAGGCACTTTCCCCATACAATTCCTTATATAGCGAGTGAGAGAGGTAGGAGGGAGGTGAGATTCGTGTCAGTAGGTTCGCCGCTGTGGTCTGGAGCAGTCATACGCTCGCTACTCTCCTGCCACCACTTGTCTCTCTCTCTCAGCAACATTACGTGCTGAAATTGCCACTCGACCTATGTCGAGCACCGCCACATAGTCCAGCTTTATTTAACTCGACTTATGTTGCTCGCCGCTAGTTAAGGGTTAAGGTGTTAAGACCTTCCGTGCTGCCAACACAAACACTTCACAAACTTGCACATCCTTACACACACATACTATGACAAATACACACAGAAACGAATCACACACATTACTATCTCCCATATTTATCATCACTTATAATTGTTATTTGGTCTCTATGGAATCTGTGAATCGATTCTGATTTGATGGGCTGAATAACATTATTATTCCACTAACACATAAAGAGCAAAATGACAGAAGTCAATTAAAAAAAAATAAACATTTGATTGCCCATTCTTTAAATATTTTAGCTGAGCTCAGTGAGAAGTGAAAACAATTTTTATGTATTAACCCCTTATTAGCGGGGCCCGACTTAAATCCGTATCTAAAAACCTGGACTATGTGGCGGGGCCCGACTTTAGTCCGTGTGCAATTTTTTGAGCAAGAATGGCTCTGAGAGAGAGACGAGCGACGGGAGGAGCGTAGGTTGCCTCATGACCGCTCGGCACGGACCCCGCGCGCCTACTGACATCTACTCCACAGAACTCCACCCTCCCTACCTCGCCACACAGGGAATTATATAAGGAAATTACCGTATTTTAGGGTTTTTGCACTCGTGTTGCACGATCATTGCAAGAGAACGCATGGTCGTAGAAGGATGGTTCGGGTGTCATTGGAAAGCTCAATTTACGCCCTTTCAGGGATACATAATTGTATTACGCTCTGGCTCTTGTTTATGCATGAAAAAGAGCATGGAAACAAGGCCATTTAGGGTAAAAAAAAAAACGCTTGGCGCGTAGTGGAAAAAAACTGACGGGCCCGCTCGTAAGGTGTTAAAAAATATATGACACCAACTTAATTTTCTGAAACGATAAATTGTCAACACCTTAACCCTTTCACGCATATGTGCATTCAGGGGTTCCCGATTAGCAATCAGAAATAGAGATTTCAAATGCAATGAGCAATCCAACTCTAGCTCTTCCCAAGCTTTCTGGCATCTAGTCAAAAACCTCTCCAACAATTTTTCTTTCTCGTTTTTCCCTCCCCTTTTCCACTCTGATGGCACAACCATCACTTCTTCCTCTGACAATGCTGAACTCTTCGCTCAAACTTTTGCTAGAAACTCCACCTTGGATGACTCTGGTGCTATTAATCCCTCACCACCTCTTCTACTTATGCCTACTATCCCAATCTCTTCTAAAGATGTACTTTCTACCCTCTCAGGGCTTAATTCTAAGAAGGTGTACGGTCCGGACGATGTTCCTCCTGTTGTATTAAAAAACTGTGCTTCCGTGCTGACTCACTGCCTAGGCAAACTCTTTCGTCTCTGTCTCTCCTCTAACGTCTTCCCTTCTTGCTGGAAGTTTGCTCTCATTCAACCTCTCCCAAAGAAGGGTGACCGCTCTCAACCCTCCAATTATCGTCCAATTGCTCTCATCTCTTGTATCCCTAAAGTTTTTAAAACTATTCTTGCTGCCAAATTTCTTAAGCATTTCTCTTCTCATAATCTGCTCTCAGATCGCCAGTATGGCTTCCTTAAGGGTCACTCTACTGGTGGTATTCTTTCATATCTTACTAACTCTTGGTCATCCTCCTTTCGGGACTTTGGTGAGACCTTTTCTATTGCACTAGACATATCGAAGGTCTTCAATAGAGTCTGGCACAAATCTTTAATTTCTAAACTACCCTCCTTCGGTTTCTATCCCTCCATCTGTGCCTTTGCCTCTAATTTCCTTTCCGGCCATTCCATAGCTGCAGTTGTGGACAGCCATCTCTCACTTCCTCATCCTATCAACTCTGGTGTTCCTCAGGGCTCTGTCCTATCTCCCATTCTCTTTCTAATTTTCATAAATGATCATCAAATCTGTACCTCCAGTCCCATCCATTCATAAGCAGACGAATCTACCTTACACTACTCAATTAGTTTCCCAGAATGCCCCAGCCAGGAATCCCTCAAACACAAAGGTAATGAAGCCATAGAACACTTATCCGCTGATCTAACTACTATTTCCAATTGGGGCAGAGAAAACCTTGTTGCCTTTAATGCTTCCAAAACCCAATTTCTCCATTTTACTACCCGTTCGGAACTCCCAGACGACTTTCCCTTATACGTCAACAATACAAAATTAAATCTTTCATCTTCTCTCAATATTCTTGGTGTCTCTTTTTCTTCTGCTCTCAGTTGGAAGGACCATATTATCAGTCTTGCTAAGGCAGCCTCCCAGAAACTGGGTGTGCTCAACCGCCTCAAGGGGTTCTTTACCCCTGCACAGCTTCTTGCTCTGTACAGGGGCATGGTGCGTCCTTGTATTGAGTATTGCTCACATGTGTGGGGTGGATCCTCTCACACCGCACTCCTAGACAAAGTAGAAAGGAAGGCCTTTTGTATCATTCACTCCCGTCCACCCACCAACTCTCTGCAAGCTCTCTCTCTTCGCTGCAATGTTGCATCTCTCTTGCTATTCTATCGCTACTATAATAATCAGTGTTCCTCAGAGCTCTCCCAGTGTATACCACGTCCTCTATGTAGGGCACGTGGTACCCATCTTGCAACACAATCCCACCCCTACTCTGTGCAACTCTCCAACCCCAGAGTGAAATGTTACCCTGTCTTTCTTCTATTCAACAGCTGAACTATGGAACTCTCTCCCAGAATCAGTCTTTCCCTCTTCCTATGACTTAAATGACTTCAAACTCCGTGTGTCCAGGCATTTTGGCTCGAGCGTTCCTTGACCCTGTCACTCTTTCAACTCTGTGGGAGGCACTCGCTAAGGGCGGTTCTGCCTTTTGCCTCCCTCACTCACATAGAAAATAAAGAAACACTCATCAGAATTGCTATGTGGAAATAACGCTTTAGCAAAGTAACATTTTGAAATAATAGAACACAATCAACCAAATAGGGTGTACATCCATACATGAACAAGTTAATCTGTTTCCCAAGCAAACTAATCACACATATAGCAACGCACTATCTTCACGTTCAAGGAATTACATATGTAACAGTAAAAGTGTAACCCCAAGAAGGCAAACTTATATTGATTTAATATAATTTCTCAAGGGGTGTGTGATAGTGGGAAATATAATTAAAAAAAAAATCTGTCTGCTAGGTGATGTGGAAGGCAAAGTAATTCACTATCATTAACTTTGTTTCATACGACAAGAACAGAGTCGTTCCTGTGCAGTCGAGAGTCAAGTTATATGATTGCTAAGGAATAATTATAGAGTGTGATTTGTTTATAATTTTCTTCGCAAGGCCTAGGAAGGGTCTCTGAAAGGCAGAGACTATTTGTAGCTATTGCGTCTGTCCATTGTTGATCCCGTCGGGCATTTTGTGTAGGGCAATCAACTTGTCTTGAACTGTTGATAATTCTGTGGCTCCTTCTCGGGCTGCTCCTAGTGACTGGCAGTGATGAGGTAACTGAGTTAGTCAAGTGTGTGCCGATATAATCAGGCATAACTCGAAAAATTGTGGGTTGATTGACCCCAATAGGAAGTTGACAGAGTTGCTCATGTTGCTGCTGAGATCCTCAAGCATCCGAGTGAGCTACTCAAGTCGGGGGTTTGGTAACTCTAACCAGGAGTGACGGAGTTGATCACGTCTGTTGGCAATATGCTCAGGCCTACCCCTGTGAGTTACTCAATAGGGAGGTTAGGTAAGTGCAACCAACAGTTGTTAGAGAGTTGCTCACATCAATTGCCAAGATACTCAGGCGTAACCCGTATGAGTTGCTCAATTCAGGGGTTAGGGTGACTTATAATCAGAGTGACACAATTTGTCACGTCTTTCAGCTGAGATACTCATACCTTAACCACATGTTTTTACCAGAGAGCAAGCTGTTTGTGTTAGCAAGGTGAGCTGCCGTCAGAATTGCTCCCGAAAAGGTAATTCACTTTTGACCTCTTCTTGCTGGTCCTCCTACTCTGAGCCAGAAGGTCTCGCTCCCTATCTTCAGGTAGATGGATTATATGTCTGTCTCTTCCTGGTGTGTGTAGAAGCGACGAGATGAAGGGGAGCAGGGTAGGTGGGCCACCTTGGGGATTGCTGTGGGACATCAGGGGCGTGGCTTGGTCTGTTGCTCCTGTTGCCTTCTGAGTTTGGGGTGGAGTCAAGGTAAAAATGGATGGGGCTGATTACTTTGTCTTCATAGAGTCTGTCTTATATGGGGCAGACTCCTTGATACACACGATTTTGGGTATCTGATTTTTGGCTTTCGGCATAACAAAAGTGTTCAAATGTTTACAGTGTAGGGCATCCCTATTATTCGGAACATGCATCATCATATCTCAGCATAAAATGAAAATCGCTCCATCATATCGAAAAGTTTAGGTTGCGATAAATCAATTTATGACTGATTAGTTTTTGCTCAATACAGTTGTGGTTGATTGTGTTAATGTGGGTATAAAGTATATCAAGTATTATCACGGCACTGCAGTCATATTCTCTCTCTTTCTGTATTATCTCTCTCTCTCTCTCTCTCTCTCTCTCTCTCTCTCTCTCTCTCTCTCTCTCTCTCTCTCTCTCTCTCTCTCTCTCTCTCTCTCTCTCTCACACACACACACACACTACACTAGAAAGCTGCTTCATATACGTTTATTTTCTCTGTCATCACTCCATCCATCCCCTCCCGTCCAAACCCCTTTCCTTATCTTATCCTACTCCTATTCATGTATCATCATCTTCTCCTATCTATATCTTCACTCTCTTCTCTTCCATTCTTGTTCTAATAACTTGTCTTTTCCATTCTCCAATTCCTTGATTCCCTATCCAACATTCTTTCTTGTGAGTTCTTAATGTATCCACTTTCCTCCTCTTTTATCCTTTTCCGTTGTACATTTCTTCCTTTGCTTCCTTACACACCTTCCATTCCCTTCCTCTCATCTCCCTTCTTTCTTCTGCCTCTCACTTCTCTAATTTGCCTTCCTTCTCTGCTCAGTCGTTATAATTTCTCCTTCCCTTTTCGTGTCTTCCTTCCCTCCACCTCTCCTTTTCGGTAATCGCTTTGCCCTCCCTTCCATTTCTTTTCTCCATCTTCCATTCTTCCTTCCTTCCGTGTTCTTTCCATTCCTTCATTTTCCCTCTCTCATTACTTCCCCTACTCCTTTCTTACTTTCACCACCCTTTTCTACTCTACCTTCCCACCCTACTTCTACCTTCGTCCTTGGGTACCCCTGTGCTGCTTTCTTTCCATTGATCTGTTATTTACCTATCCTTTTACTCATTATTTATAATTTTCTACCCTGTCTCTATATTTAAATCGCACTCTTATATTTATCTTTCCTTCCTTCTTCCCCCTTTATCTTCCCCTCTCTTCTTCTATCGTTGCCTATCGTATTTTATCCCTTGTTCCCTTCCTATCCTATCCTCTCTCCACTTCTCATTTGTCCTTCATTTTACGGCCATTCATTTTCTTTTCTTTCTACGCTTCACTCTCCCACCTTTGAATATGCCTCTTCTCTTACTCATACGATCGCTCTCTCTCTCTCTCTCTCTCTCTTTCTCTCATAGCCTGCAATATTCCATTTCTACTTGCTTTTTATATTTATCCCTCCTTTCTCCCTCATCATTCTCTCAAACTATTATATACATCCCCTTTCTCTCTCTCTCCCTCTCTCTCTTATACACCTTCCCCGAGTTGTACGAGAAGAGCAAGATGAAATCGCACCTTTCTTGGCATAAATCTTTGACAAAACACTAGAAACTGGAGTTTTCCCTGAAAAATGGAAACTGGCCAATCTTTATGAAAGGGAATCATGAGTGTCTCAAGAATTATCGATACAATAGCTTGACTTCTGTCATAGCAAAACATTTAGAAGGTATATTAGTAGACAAATTAGTTAACTACCTGGAAATCCATAACTTAATTACAGATGCCCAACATGGATTCAGGTGACACCAATCATGTCTTATTGATTTACTGGAAATTTTCCATGAAATGCTGAGTGAGTATGATAAAAGTAGAGCCATAGACATCCTTTAATGCTGAGTGAGTATGATAAAAGTAGAGCCATAGACATCCTTTAATGCTGAGTGAGTATGATAAAAGTAGAGCCATAGACATCCTTTAATGCTGAGTGAGTATGATAAAAGTAGAGCCATAGACATCCTTTAATGCTGAGTGAGTATGATAAAAGTAGAGCCATAGACATCCTTTAATGCTGAGTGAGTATGATAAAAGTAGAGCCATAGACATCCTTTAATTAGATTTTCAAAAAGCTTTTCATTGCAGGCTTATGTAAAATGTGAGTGTACTAGTTATTAATACAGAGATAACAAATTGGATAGAAAGTTGGGTAACAGGTAGACAACAACGAGTGGTAATCAATGGTGTTTCTTCTGACTGGACTCCAGTAACTTTTGGAGTTCCGCAGGGATATGTCCTTGGCCCACTTCTGTTTATCATTACAATATGTCAATGATATTAGTCTGTTGAGTGTGATTTCCAAATGTGAAGATGACATTAACCTTGGAGTGAATGTGAAAGACCCTAAAGGGATTGAGCAGCTCAAGATGGATCTTAACAGACTGGGTGAATGGTCTCAGACATGACAGATGTCACTAAACTTGGAAAAGTGCAAGGTGATGCATATCGGCCAAGAAAAATCCAAGTCAGGCTATTCGCTATTCGGAAAGCCTCTGAAAGTCACTTACTTGGAAAAGGACTTTGTTGTTCTGATTAGCAGTGACCTAAAGTTTTCCCAGATGTGCATTTAAGCAGAGAAGAATGTTCAGAAATTATTGGGCTATATTAAGAGGCAATTTAAGTATGGAAATAGTATATAGTCCTCACACTCTACAGCACTCTGATACGGCCTCATCTGGAGTATGCTGTTCAATTCAGGTATCCCGCACTCAGGAAAGATATGAAGCGACTGGAAAGAGTACAAGCTAGGGCTACAAAGCTTATTTCATCGACCAGAAGACTGAGATATAAGGACCGGTTAAAAACTCTTGATCTCGTTTAGTTGGAAACACGCAGACTACGAGGTCAACTCATTGAAGTTTTTAAAATATTTATGGGTTTGATAATGTAGACTATAGCAAAATATTTAGCTTCAATATGAATACAACACGCAACCCTAGCTGGAATTAGAATTGAAAAGATTCAGCACTAGTACTTGTGGAAACTTCTTCACATATACGATCTGGTCTACATGGAAAACACTTCCCTCAGAAGTTGTAAACAGTTCTTCAGTAGAGCAGTTCAAGAATAGAGTAGATAGTATTTTGCACACTCTGCAATGTGAGTAATGCACTACACAATCTCTCTCTTTCCACTTTGAGTATCTCACTGGAATGAACAGCAAGGTCTTTGAGATACTAAGTCTTCTTTGTAACTCTCTCTCGCGTGTAAATTATTCCCCTTTTCGACATAAATTATCTCTTGTGTCACTCCTTAAGCTCTCCTTTATCTCTCTCTCCATTTTATGCTCGTCCCTTTTCCTCATCTTTCCCTTGTCTTCCATCCTCTATCACTTCCCATCTTCATCCTTCATTCCCATTCTCTATTGTATCTCCTTCCTCTTCTTTCCCTTCGCCTCTTTTCCCTTTCATCTTCTCTCATGCTTTCCCTTCTAAACTCCTTCCTCTCCCAACCCTTTTCTTCCATCCTCTGCCTATTATATTTGTCTCTCTTCCATCATTCTTAATACAGTGGATAAGGTAGAAGGAAAGGGGAGGCAAGGAAGAAAGAGTATGAGACAAAATATAACGGTGTGGGGAAAATAGATTTTTGGTTTATTTTCTTAACTGTTCCTTGTAGTTATTTAATTTAATAGTTATTAAGTTTTAGAGGGCACAAAGTAAAATACTTAGACAGGGAAGCATTATTAAATAGAAAAATATAACATTATGATAGATAAAAAAGGCTTTTGGTTAAGTAGGCTCTGTCTCGAATCGGTCACCCCCAGCCATGGGGTATGTGCCTGTGTATATACTGTACATACATGCAGTGCATACATACATTTTGCGTATTCCTTTCTCTTTATTTTTCATGAAAATATTTTACAAGATAACTTAAATGGCAAGAAGAGGTTAGTAGGAAAAGGATTAGGGTAAACACAGAACAGTAGAGTACTAAATTAGGTATAGGTTATTGTCTTATGAGTTAATCTAAGTGATCAATACCTCAGAACTATTCCCGCTGTATATACTGTATATACCGGGTATATATATATATATATATATATATAGTGTACAGCCAGCTCAGGCTCCGGATAAAGACTAATATATTCCACTTCATCATCTTTATTGGTGACTAGTTTCGGGAACATTTCCCATCATCAGACCTATTAACGAAACATATAAAATCAAATTACTTGTGATTTGAAAAATATACCACAATTCACAAATATTATTTGAGCAAATGCCAACACATTAAACCTTAAACTTAATGATAAAAAGCTATCTTCAGTACATCGTAAATAAATATTTAGGTTGAAAAAGATACAAACTATCTATCTATTAAATGAACTAACCTTTCCAGAAAATACACGAACATAAACAAATAACTACAAACAGATAATGAATCACTGATTATATGAAACATCTAGCAAGTAAAACCCAAGAATGGCTATTTTAACGTATATAATTATATGAAACATCTAGCAAGTAAAACCCAAGAATGGCTATTTTAACGTATATAATTTAGTTGAAGTTTCATAGTTATTTAAAGATGGCTTCAGTTTATGAATGTAAATAGATTCTAAAATACGAAGGCTATTCCTATCGGTGCATTTATCCAAAATACTAAAGTCATTCAAGCCACATGCATGTTTCTTTTCATTACAGTGATTTCGTATTTCTGACATAGTCGGCTTTGCAAGGGGCAAAGAAGTTCTATAAGACAAGCCTCTATGTTCGAACACTCGTATCTTGAGATTCCTTATGGAGCCCCCAATGTATCCAGCTTTACAGCTAGAATATTCAAAAGAATAAACGAATATATATCTATATATATATATATATATATATATATATATATATATATATATATATACATATATATATATATATATATATAGTTTCACCCCATTAAGTGTCGAGTTTTTCCTGGGCAAGCGACAGCGAGCCTGTAAGGTATTATAAATCGGAACACTTTTCTATAGAAAAATGTACAAATTAAGCTTGAAGAGGCTATAGGTGGGCATTAAGCTTGAAGAGGCTATAGGTGGGCATTAAGCTTGAAGAGGCTATAGGTGGGCATTAAGCTTGAAGAGGCTATAGGTGGGCATTAAGCTTGAAGAGGCTATAGGTGGGCATTAAGCTTGAAGAGGCTATAGGTGGGCATTAAGCTTGAAGAGGCTATAGGTGGGCATTTTTTTAGTTTAAAGGTAGTCTGGGAAGTATTTTTTTTATATAGCCTAGGGGACAAAATAAAATACAATACAAGGCAAGAACAATCAAAATCCTTAATAATAGTTAAACAAAATATAATAACAAAATAGTACAAGACGTCGGACCAAGTAATGTTAAGCAGTATCAGAAAATGAAGTGGTTTGGTGTAGTTTGATCAGTTGTGTATTATTTTGTTTGTTTTATTGTTACCCTCTCAATCAGATGAGACTATTTAATTTGCTTTATCCTAGTTACAACCAGACAATATCACTTAGCTTAAAAAGAACCTAAATCAATAAAAAAAAAAAAAAAAAAATATATATATATATATATATATATATATATTCCAATTAGCCCTGTAGCCCTTAGCATATCCCTTTTAAATTGAATATAATTGTCTAGAGACAGCTTGATTAACGACACAATTTAACTTCATCTCTTTGAAAGAGTTAATAGAGCGAATAGCGTAGATAGAATAGGTCAGAATGTAAGACAAAGAGGTTGTAGACAAAAGTGGTAGCTTCCACCTTAGTTAATAATTAAGTCATATTTCGTCCCTTATTATTTTGTTTTCTTCCTCCTTCTTCTCATCTATTTTCTTCGCTGTCGTTGCCTTCTTCTTTCTCCACCACATCATCATGATCATCATCTTCTTCTTTTCTTTCTTTTTCTTTTTCTTCTTCTTCTTCTTTTTCTTCTTCTTCTTCTCATCATCATCACCATTATCATCGTCAATAGGTGAGTGGATTATATGTTACACAGAGACAGAAATAGTGAGTGATAATACATAGATAATAAGAGAGAATGAGTTTGGTT